>CM077096.1:122099435-122699435 GCA_039513925.1 Platanthera zijinensis
CCAAAAGGAAACAGGCAAGTCTGCATGACTCATCATCGAACGTACCATGTCTAACATTAGTACGATTTCTCCTCCAAAACACACCATTATTGTGCGGTGTTCTAGGTGGAGTGAGCTGTGATATAATACTACACTCTTTCAGATGATCACGGAACTCATGACTCAGTATTCGGCCCCTCGATCAGATCGAAGTGCTTTAACCCTTTTACCCAACTCTTTTTCTACTCATATTTTATTTGAACACTTTGAACTTTTCAAAGGTCTCAAAGATTCACTTCATAAGATACACAATCTGTATCTACTGAAATCATCAGTAAATGTAACGAAGTAGAAATACCAACCTCTAGCCATGGATCTCATAGGTCCGCATACATCACTATGTACAACACCAAAGAGATCCTCAGCCCTCTCAGTAAAACTAGTGAAAGGGGCTTTAGTCATCTTGCCAAACAACAAGATTCGCATCGATCAAATGATTCATAACCAAATGAGTCCAAAAGTCCATCTTTATGGAGTTTTGATATGCGCTTCTCGTTATATATGGCCCAAACGACAGTGCCATAGATATGTAGGGTTTGAGTCATTTGTTCTTAGTTTTTTATTATTTTCTACATTATAGATCAGATGGTCAAAGTTCAAACATAAAGACCATTAAACAATTTGGCTACAGCATAACAAACATCATTCTTAAATATAGAACAACAATTGTTCATAAATATAAAAGAAAATCCAATCATGTCCAAGCATGAAATTGACATAATTATTCTAGTTATGGCCGGAACAAAATAATAATTATCTAGTTCTATTACAAGCCCACTGGGCAAAGAAAGACGGTAAACCCCTATGGCTACAGCAGCAACTCTTGCTCCATTTCCGACGTGCAGGTCCACCTCCCCTATTATCTCAGCAATCTTCTCTTCTCTTTCAAGTTCCTGCACATTTGTACAAATGTGTGACCCACATCCGGTATCCAATACCCAAGATGAAGGAGCAGAGAGGTTTACTTCTATAACATAAATATTTGAAGCGGAAGTCATACCTCACTTCATTTTCTGCAGACCCTCAATGTAAGAAGGACAGTTCCTCCTCCAATGACAAACCTTGCCATAGTGGTGGCATTTCCCTTCCTTCACCGTGTTCTTCTTTTTCTTCAGTGAAGAAGACTTGGTCTCAAGATGTGACTTAGGTCCTACCTTCGTCTTCTTAGATCCCTTGGACTTGCCCTTGCCCTTATGCACCATCAGTATGGGGCTTGCAGGCTTGGCCTTATTCATGTTGAATCTCGGCAGTTCTTAACATGCTTAGGAGCTCGAGCAGTGTCTTGTCTATTTTATTCATGTTATAGTTCAAGACAACTGCTCATAACTCTCCGACAACGATTGCAGGATCAGATATGTGGCTAACTCTTGACCTAGAGGAAAACCCAGCCTTTCAAGGTTCTCTATATATCCAATCATCTTGAGTGCATGAGTCCCTACTGAGTCTCGAACTCCCATCTTGCACTGAAACAATGCTTTTGTGACGTCAAACCTCTCTTAACGAGCTTGCCCTTGAAACATTTTCTTGAGATGCTCGTCAATCTCCTTGCACCCCATGTTCTCATGTTGCCTCTGAAGCTCAGAGTTCATGGTGGCAAGCATAAGGCATTCGATATCTAAGGCATCATCAGTATACTTCTTATAAGTATCCTTATCAGCACGGGAAGTTTTCCCGTCGACACCTCGGGGGGCTTCTTTTTTCCAAGACATAGAGCTTTCGCTCTTGCCTGAGAACAATTCTCAGGTTCCTGTACAAGTCCATGTAGTTAGTCCCATTGAGCTTATCCTTCTCAGGATGGCTCTCAGAGATAGAGTGGAGTGTGAACCACTTGCCATGGAATTCTACAAGAATTCATGCAGAATAATATCAGTACCAAAATTTCAAAATACAATTTATTTTAACTCAGACTTCAATTAAAACTCCTACTATTTTATTCGAAATGATGGCCCTCACTATCAATTCGGAGAGTTCATGCGAGCTACTCTCTTAGTGGAAAAGATCCGTATTTTACCAACACAATGAGTCAGCTTTGGCTTTTCTCTCACGATGTCGTTATTTAGGTAGGAAACGCTTGCCAATTGCATCCTCATGCAATTCTTGTATAGTTGGTGAATAACTCCTTATTCGCATCCATTATATGGTGCATGCCAACCCTTTGCCTCTAGGCACTCAACCTTTGAGGTAACCTAGTTAAGTTAGACCCGATGTCTCCAGTGGGATATCACAATTATCCGCTCGCACTCTTACCAAGATAGATTAATGCACCTTCCTTTGGCAAGCCCACACTTCATCGATCGAGGCAGGAAGAGTGTCATCCAATGGAAGGCATCCAAACACTTAATATTAGAGGAAGGGATTTTTGATTATTGGTACACTTACCCATGTCAACCATGATTTGATCAATGTGCACATCCACAGAAAAATAATCTCTAAAACAACATGCATCCCTTATGTGCAAAACATGGTACCATCAACATTTGATAGAAGAAAGGCTAAGTCTGAACATCCAGACTCTTCCAAATCTTCAGATTTACATGCATTGGACAAAGACAAAGGCAACTCAACTTAAAGCAGCAGACAAGCTCGTCTCTCATTGTTGGATTCAAAATCCAAAACAATGCACTGGTTCATTAACCACTCAAGGGACGGTTACTGCTAAGGAGACAACAATTTCTAACAATTAGAAATTATCACGAAATCCCAGACGTTCCTGGCGGGGTTCTAAGGGGCAGAGCCCCTAACCTGTGGGTTATGGGCCCACCAATTTCCCTTGGAAAAAACCATCAATAATTGATGTTCCAGGATTAAATCTAGACATTTAGAACGCTTCTAAATCCCTAGGTTTACACGTACTGGAATAACCTAACTTCCAAAACAACAATCATGGCCGAAACCTGGCTCTGATACCACTGTTGGGTTTCTCTGTGAGGATGGCACAACACTTTGTGCACGTAGTGGAAGTAACAAAAATCAAGAATAACCCAAAAAGATTGGGATCGGGCCATGAATGTTGAATCAAGAAGTTAACAAACAACTAGGTAAAAGTTACCTTTCCAGTGTTGAGTCAAAACTCAACAGAGATGCTCCAAGCTTTGAGTCCTTGTCGGTGGCGTGTTCTATGTAGAATAATCTCTATGTCTCTGCAAAAATCCACACGAGCAGGAGAACACCGAGCTTCGTCACACGAAAGGTCGGGAAGGAGATAAACCGCACCTTTGCACCTCCACGGACTGCTAGGTCCGTTCCAGGAAGAGCAACACCGGCGACTATCGCCGGAAAATAGGTCGGTGGAGCGAACGATCGGCGGAAGCGGAACTCTTCCGTCCGGCGGGGTACGGGATGCGGCGGATTGGCACTGCAGAACGCTTTCGTCGGGTTCTATATGGCCGTAGGAGAAAAGCACATATTCCTCTATCATCCCAAACCCTAAGTCCTTGCTTATACCAAAGGTATAAATAGACCTAAAAGAATCGCTATCCGCAGACCACATAGGATAGGGCTTCTGGACCGTTCGGCGAGAATCACCTCTAGGTTCGGCGAGAATCAGTCGGCGAGAATCACCTCCAGGTTTGACGAGAATCAGTCGGTGAGAATCGGCGAGAATCGAACAATTTGACTCTCTACGATTATGCCTTAGTCGGCGAGTAATACTCAACGACTCTCAACAATTTTGCCTTAGTCGCTGAGTCATACTTGATGACTCTCGTCGACTCTCGACGAATTGGCCTTAGTCGCCGAGTCATACTCGACGGCTCTCGTCGAACCATTCTCGACGTGTCATTCTCGACGATTCTCCTTGGCAACATTTTCCTGACCCCATTCTGTTTGGTGATTGGTAACCTTTACCAACACATTCAATCTTCCAATTTCTCCATGTGCTCTTATGTGCGACCCTGCAGGCTCATATCGCGTTGGTAGTGAGATTACATGTTTGACCACTTCTAGATCACCATGGTAACTCCAACAGTCCCTTCCATTCGAAATTATGTGCGACGCTAGTGATATTGCCTTAGGCGCCATTTTTGGCCAACGCGTAGAAAAATATTTTCATCCTATTTTTTACGCTAGCAAGACGCTCACTTCCGCACAAGTGAATTACACAACGACGGAAAAGGAACTCTTAGCCATCATTTTCTCTTTCGATAAGTTTCGCTCGTATTTAACGCTATCAAAAGTTATCATTTTTACCGATCACTCCGCCCTTAAGTATTTACTAGCCAAAACTTACGCTAAGCCCCCCTTCTTCGATGGATTCTCCTCCTTCAAGAATTTGACTTGGAGATCCGAGACAAGAAGTGTGCAGAAAATCTAGCGGCAGACCACCTCTCCCGTTTAGAAAATCCGGGTGTGGAAGCGCTCGTCGAATCTGAAATAAATGACAGATTCCCCGAGGAATGTATTCTTGCCATTTGTTCGTCTTCGTCATCTTCGCCTTGGTTCACAGATTTTGCAAACTATTTAGTCGCGCGGGTGCTTCCAAAAGAATTCTCAAGTCAGCAAAAGAATAAATTCTTTTCCGACTTGAAAAATTTCTTTTGGGAGGACCCATTTCTTTTTCGTATCTGCGCGGACCAAGCTGTCTGAAGGTGCGTCGCGGGTGTGGAGTGCACGCAAATATTGAGGCACTACCACGAGGGTCCAGCCGGGTGGCACTATCAAGCCAATCGGACCACTAGGAAGGCGCTAGAGGCGGACTACTTTTGGCCCACTCTCTTCAAAGACGCGCACAATTTTGTGTGCACATGCGATAGCTCTCAGCAGTCAGGTAACATCTCTCGTCGAGACGAGATGCCCCAAAACATGTTTTTAGAATGCAAAGTCTTCGATTTATGGGGCATAGATTTTGTAGGCGCCCTACCTCCTTCTTACCAAAATACGTATATTTTAGTGGCAGTCGACTACGTATCGAGGTGGGCGGAAGCGCAAGCTCTCCCCACCAACAATGCGCTAGTCGTCGTTATATTTATTAAAAAATTATTTTATCGCTTCAGCACGCCTCGCGCTATTGTTAGTGATAGGGGAACACATTTCTGTAATGCTCTAATGGCTAAGACGTTAGATAAATACGAAGTCATGCACAAACTTGCCACCCCCTACCACCCGCAAACAAGTGGCCAAGTTGAGGTAGTAAATCGAGAGATAAAACACATATTCGAAAAAACCATTTTACTTAATAGGAAAGATTGGTCCGTTAAGATTGACGACGCGTTAAGGGCGTATCGTACGGCGTACAAAACCGCTACTGGTTGTACTCCTTTTCGATTAGTCTATGGAAAAGCGTGTCATTTACCCGTAGAACTAGAGCACCGCGCACATTGGGCATTAAAACTTTTAAACCTCGACTCTAACTAGCAGCTCAGAATAGAAAACTGCAACTAAACGAGCTTGATGAATGGCGTGCGAACGCTTATGAGAGCAATAAGTTCTATAAGGAGTGTTCTAAGTTATATAACGATCGAAAAATCAAAACCCCCAAAATTTTTTCTCCAGGCGATCTTGTCCTTCTTTATAATTCTCGTGTTAAACTTTTTCCTGGCAAACTCAAATCTCGTTGGTCCAGTCCCTTCTTAATTGAAGAAGTTTTTCCATATGGGACCGTACTCGTCTCCCACCTAGAAAAAGGCTCGTTTAAAGTGAACGGTCATCGGCTAAAGACTAACATAGCGGACGACCCGGTGATTGAGTATAGCAAAACCATATCCCTCCTCGACTTTTAAACCCGCCAATATAGTCAAGCTACGAGACTATAAACAAAGCGCTCCTGGGAGGCACCCAACGCTTATCTTTTTTGCGTCTTTATTTATCATGTTTTCTATTTTTCTAAATAACTGCAGGGTTTCTTATGGGCATCCCCGAGCGCGGATCAGGGACGTTTTCCGCCCCCCTCTTTCTTTTTTTGTACATATAGCTGCTAGTTTTTTCCTCATGCTTAGCATACAACATTAGGGACAATGTTGGAACTAAGTATGGGAGTGTTTTCATATTTTCGTACTTTCGTTTTCTGCACCTTTATTTTCCGCATTTCATTTCAAAAAAACAAAATATATATATATATATTAAAAATAAACAAAAAAATTTAGAAAAACAAAATTTCAAAACTTCAACAAAGTTTAGAAAAACAAAATTTCAAAACAAAACAAAATATATGTATAAAACACAAAAATCAAAAAAAAATTTGAAGTTTCATTTTGAAACTTTGACTTTTTTAACTCGGTCCACGAGATCCAGCTCATCGAGCCATCCACATAACGAGTCATATCGTGGCAACCTAGTTTTTATTTTTATAAATTATTTTTGTAAATAATTTTTGTAAATAATTTTTGTAAATATTTTTTGTAAATATTTTTGTAAATAATTGATAGAATTGATTTCAAGATAACCCAAACACCTAGAGGGGGGGTGAATAGGTTCTTTTCTTTTATACTAAAGGCAGAATGATATTTCAGTTCTTAAATTAGAACCTAACTTATTCTATAGCAATCACAGCACAGAATTCACAATCACACATACATCACAGATTGCACACAGATTTATAGTGGTTCCCCAAGGTCTGGGTACATCCACTTTCCCCCTTCACATATCTAGCAGTGTGCTAGATTCGGCCTAACTTCTTCCTTCTTCTCAGATCGACAGATCTTACAGCTAAGAACCCTGAAAGGTTCCTACAACTCAGAACCCTATAAGGTTCCTACAACTTAGAGTGTAACCACACTCCTACAGCTCAGGCTAACATCCCTACCTCAGCCTTGCCATAAGGCATATAACTCAGAGAAAAATTTCTCCTACACTCAGGCTCAAAAACCCTACGACTCAGAGATCTATATCTCCTACACTCAGCCTTTATAATATAGGCTTACAACTCAGATCTATGAAAAGATCCTACAAATTTTGATAAGTGTTTAGATGGACTCTTACCCTTGTTGAGAGAGAATGGATAAGAGGTTTCTTGATCAGCTTCTTGATAAAACTGATGGATGAAATCAACCTATTCTTAGCTTTCTTCAAAGCTTCTTGAATCTGAACTCAGTAGGGTTGATCTCCTTTGAAGTTGACTGGCTGGCAACTTCCTTCTTAGATTCCAGAATTGATCTGAATCTTTCTTAGTAGATTAGTTCAAGATCTGCTTCTTAAAAGACTTGTAATTGTCTCCTCCTTTACTTCAATAGCTTAAGATCTCTCTCACTCTTCAGAACTTCTGAAGTTTCTTCAGAATTCTTGCTTGAATTATCCTTAGATCTTCTCACAAAAATCTTCTTCTGTGTGACGTACACTTCCTTGATCAATGATTAATAATTCAATTATTGTTTGTTGTTGACAGAATCCATCTATTTATAGACTTAATCCATGGTAACTGGCTGATTCGGTTTCTAACCAACTTCTGACAGGTCTGACAGCTTCAGCAAACTTATTGGAATACACAGTTGTCAAGTCCCCAGTCAGTTCTTAAACCTTTGTCTTTGTCAGCAAAGCGTCGAGACTGATTGTCATTATGTGTCGACACAAGTAGATTAAGTGTCGACACAAGCTTTGGTGATGTCGACATAGCTCCTCTGGTGTCGACACAGCTTCTTGACACTGCATCGGTAGAATGTGTCGACACAGCTTCTTTGTGTCGACATAGACACTTCTTCACTTCATAGCAATCAACATTGTTGAAACTCTGCTTAGTGTCGACACAAGTCCTGTGTGTCGACATAGTTGATATAGTCTCAGAATTTATGTGTCGAGACTGCCTTCAGGTGTCGACACAATTGATGTCGACAAATACTTCTGTGTGTCGACACAGGTTATATAGTCTCAGAATTTGCGTGTCAACACTGCCTCCAGGTGTCGACACAGTTGATGTTGACTAATACTTATTTGTGTCGACACTGCCTCCTGGTGTCGACACAGTTGATGTCGACTAATATTTCTGTGTGTCGACACTGCCTCCCGGTGTCGACCCAGTTTATGTTGACTAATATTTATGTGTGTCAACACTGCCTCCCGGTGTCGACACAGTTGATGTCGACTAATAAATTTTGTGTGTCGACACAGTTGCTTCAGGTGTCGACACAACTTTTCCAAGTGTTGACACAGGATTTCTTAAGTGTCGACACATGGACTTAGAAACTTTTTCAGCATTTTGGCAAATACTTAACCTGCACATATATACTTAAAATAACATCAAATACACCTTGATGTATATCATTGAGCTATGTGAGGCTTCTCCAAATCAGGTACACATTTTCCAATGTACCCAACAATCTCCCCCTATTTGGAGAAGTCATAACCCTTTAGTCAATGATATACACAACTTATAATAAACAAATATGATGATGTATATAAATAATAAATGACAGGGTAATTTATAAACAAAACATATAACCAAATCACATCACAAAATAAGAATGCAACTTGAATGAACATGAAATATTGTTTTGTTTAAATTATCCAAAAGTTTCTTAACAACTGTTTACATATATTTCTTTTAAAACTAAAAATTACATTGTTCTTGCAAAATCTAGTAAATCTATCCTAAGGCTGATCAGGCTCCTTGATGACTATGCCTTTTACTGGCTTAATCTGAGCTTGCACAGGAGGTTCTGCATCATCATTAGGCTTCTTTCCCTTCAATTCTGCCTTCTTCTTAGCTTCAGCCTTAATCCTTTGCCTTTCAAAATAATGAAAAGGCTTAGGGAAATATTTGCTAGGCTCCTGACCATTAGGAGGTAGCTTCCCAATCTTAGCCTTTCTTCTATGTTTCACAATGGCTTCTTGCCTTGCCTCATACATCTGCCATTCCTGTTCATTATACCACTTGCCCCTTTCATGAACTTGATCTTTCACAACTTTCCAGGCAGTCAAAATTATATTTCTTGAAGTGGGGCTCCACTGCTCAAAATCAGGCTTTAACTCAGCCTGTTCTCTGAATCTTTTCTTTGAAAGTTGAGATTCTTGTTGAGCTTTCAAGACAGCTTCTGGCATTTCAACTTTTTCTATTATAACATTATCAACTTCCAATTGAGGACTGTACATTGTTTTAACCTGTTATAGAATCATATCAAAATCTGCTGGAGGGTAGATGATCCTAGCAACTTTAGGTTGATCACCTCCAACATAAGCAGGTTGCACACCAGATTCTGCAACATTGTCATCATCACAAAGGGGTGGATATCCTAGAGTGGCTCTGATGATATTGGATATCCATTTGGCATGATCTGAGCCTGCATTGACTAACATTCTCTCCCCCTTTATGACTTCTCTTTCAATGTGATCTCTTAAGTCATCCTTTTGAAATCTTATTTGGCCATCAAAAAAATTTACACCATCTTTATAAAATGATTTTATCTTCAGAAAATGATCAGAAATTGTTTTCTGAGAAGTAGTAATGGTTGTCTTAAAGGAATCCAAGGCTTCTTGTAGCTTCTGATCAAATTCCTCTTTCTCCTTAGCCCTTGCTTCAGTCATTACAATAACAGTTTTCTTTACTTCAGTGACTATCTCATTGTGAGATTTAGTCAGATTGTCATTCATTCTAATCTGATTTTCAAGGACATAGCCTTGTTTGACAGCAATATCATCCACTTGTTTCTTGACTTCTGCTTGTTGCTTTGCTAGAAATACTACAGCATTGCCCCCCTTATGGAAGCAATCTGTCATCTCTTTCTTATGAAGATTGACTTCAAACCTTATAGATTTAATATCCTGAGCCAAATCAAATTGAAGTGATTTATGGTTTTCATCCATATACTTCTCTAGAGCCATTCTCTGCTCATCTAATTTAACTTGCAAAGCCACCATTAATGAGCTGTAATCAGTCTCTGAGGCAAGTTGTGAAGTAGTAGCTTGCAAAGCCTTCTTATAGATCTGGCTTCTTCTCTTGAAAACCATCAGTTTTATTTTATTGATACTTGCAATCTCCTCATCCTCTGAAGCAGAGGTACTGGCAATAATAACTCTTTCTTTAGGACAAGGAGGCAGCTCCTTCTCAGTCCTATGTTGCTCCCCCTCAATGTCAGCCTGCTCTCCCTCAAACCTTACTTGCTCCTCCTTATTTGCTGCTCCGTCAATGTTAGGAAACAATTCTTCCTGAGTGAACTACTGTTGAGGGTGAACTGGTGATACAGCTGTCTCAGGAGCATCAGCAACTACAGATTTATCCTCCATGATCACATCTAGTGTTGTACTGCTGACATGAGGTGTCTCAAGAATAGATTGTGAATCCATTTCACTTGCCAAGTGAATTCTCTCTTCCCCTTGTACCTGTGAAGTAACTGTCTCCCCCTATACTTGTGCATTCACAGTCAGGTCCTGAGCTTGTACACTAACTAGCTCCCCCTACACTTGTGCACTAAGTGCTTCCTTCTACACTTGTGCAGTCTCAGTAAGGTCCTGTACAGGAGATTTCTCAGTAGACTCTTGTCTCTCTATTTCAGGTATGTCCTTGGTGAGGACCCTATCCCATATGGAGATGATCCTGATGTCCATTCTTCTCATATGATTGATCTTAGAACCAGGAATCTGGTTCATTACTTCTGGAATTTCTCCAGCCAAGTATAGAATCATTATTCTAGCCAAATTAGGCTTCTTGATGCCTTCCTTAATCTTTTCAAATAGTACTACAGACCAATCTTGGTTGAGTTTAAAAATTATCCTTGTCATGAGGTTGAACATATAGGCAGAAATCCTATCATGTCCCCCTGGCTTACACAGAATCACCTTTCTAACCACTTCAGATAGAAATTTACCTTGTTGATTCATCCCTTTCCTGGTAATAGTTGTTCCAATCTTCATGGTGGGATCCAATCCACACCATTGTAGTGCCTCCCTTATTTTTGATACTGGTACTTCTTCTTCATCCTGAGTTCTTGAAAGATGAAGAATTTTTCTCAAACTCTTCAAGGTCACTTTTACTTTAGCTCCATTAACAGTTGATTTAATCTTAAGTCCAGTTGAGTCCACTGTTGCTGCAGAAAAGAACTCAAAAACCTCCTTCTTCCAAATCTTGGTTGGTTCGGATATCAGAAACTCCAAACCATTGTCAGTGATTAGGGTAATCACTCCTTTAATCTCTGAGTCAGCATCATCAAAGGCATGGCGAACCACCTCATATCCTTCGTTAATATTATCTTCAACCTTTGGCGCAATTGGGATGGTGAGAAAGCTTGGATCGAGAGAAGAGAGTTTGTCGACACAAGGGTTTAATCTCGAAAATCTGGAGAGCGTGTTGACAGAATATGTTCTTGACCAATTTATACCCTTCTAATCAAAGAAGGTCAAAAGGAGGGCAAAAACTGTCTAAATGTGTTGACACTGTTGAAATGTGTCGACACAGACTTCTAATGTCTCGACAATGGCATTGACTACTATGTATTGACACCAATTGATGATATGTCGGCACTAGACAAACTTAGAAGTTCATCAGAAATTCTGTGTCGACTCTTATTATAAGTGTCGACACAAACTCTGGATGTGTCGACACCACTACTCTGGTTGTGTCGACACCATTAACTGAAGTGTAGATACCACTACTCTGGATGTGTCGACACATACTTACTGAAGTGTCGACATCACATCTCTGAATGTGTCGACACAGATTTACTTAGCCAAATTTGTTAGACTAATCTATATTTAACAGTCCTAATTCATTTTAAATTTATTGAATTTAGTTTCATCTAAAGGATTAGTAAATACATTTGCAATTTGATAATCTGTTTTGACAAATTCTAGTGAGATGTCCTCTTTCTCTACATGTTCTCTAAGAAAATGGTATCTTATTTCTATATGCTTAGTCCTACTATGTGAAACAGGATTATTAGTAATAGAAATAGCACTAGTAGAATCACAAAACAAAGGTGTTCTACTTACCTGAATACCATAGTCTTCTAGCTGGTGCTGAATCCACAACAGCTGTGCACAGCAACTTCCTGCTGCCACATATTCAGACTAAGCTGTGGAAATTGCCACACTAGTCTGCTTCTTACTACTCCAAGACACCAATCTTCCTCCTAGAAATTGACAGGTGTCTATTGTTCTTTTTCTATCTTCTTTGCAACCTGCAAAGTCTGCATATGAATAGCCTGTTAGTAGAAAATCTCCATTCCTAGGGTACCAAAGGCCTAGATTAGGTGTGCCCTTTAGATATCTAAAAATCCTTTTTACTGCAGTGTAATGTGATTCTTTAGGGCATGATTGGTACCTAGCACAGACACATGTTGCATACATAATGTCTGGTCTACTAGCAGTTAGATATAAAAGAGAGCCAATTATTCCTCTATACAAAGACTCATCTACAGGTTTACCTGCATCATCTTTGCATATAGGCATACTTGTTTCCATAGGAGTTCTCATGGTGGAGGATGATTCTATACCATACTTCTTAATAAACTCCTTGGTGAACTTAGAACTGGATATGGACAAGCCATCATCAATCTGTCTTACTTGAAGGCCCAAGAAGAACTTAAGTTCTCCCATGCTGCTCATCTCAAACTTCCCTTGCATAAGTTTAGCAAACTTCTTACAAAGGTTGCTTTCTGTAGACCCAAATATTATATCATCTACATATATCTGGACTAAGATTATCTTACCTTTTGACTCCCTTTGGAATAGAGTTTTGTCTATTTTCCCCCTTGAGAATTTGTTCTCAATAAGGAAAGTAGACAGGGTTTCATACCAAGCCCTTGGGGCTTTATTTAACCCATATAAAGCTTTCCTAAGTCTATAAACATAATCAGGTTTGAGAGAATAAACAAAACCTGAGGGCTGCTCTACATAGACTTCTTCTTTAAGATTTCCATTTAGGAATGCTAATTTTACATCCATTTGGAATACCTTGAAGCATTGATTTGCTGCATAGGCAAGGAACATCCTAATTGCATCCAGTTCTGCTACTGGGGCAAAGGTTTGATCAAAGTCAATACCCTCTTCCTGCCTGTATCCTTTTGCAACAAGTCTTGCTTTGTTTTTCACAATGATCCCATTCTCATCCAATTTGTTCCTAAAGATCCACTTTGTTCCAATGATGTTGTGGTCCTTTGGTTTAGGAACTAACTCCCAGACCTTGCACCTTCTGAACTGATTCAGCTCCTCTTGCATGGCATTAATCCAATGTGGGTCCAGAATAGCTTCTTCAAATCTCTTTTGCTCCAGTTGAGATAGGAAGCTTGAGTAAAGCACTGTGTTCATGTTCCTGCTTCTGGTTTGCACTCCATGTCTTAGATCCCCAATTATCTGATTTGCTGGATGATCCTTTAAGTGTCTAATAGCTGGAGGTAGACTATCTTCAGGTTGAACCCCTCTAGACTCTTCAATATGTTGCACCTCTTGGTGTTCATCTGCATCTAGAGAGTCCTGTACTCCCCCTTGACAGTAGCCACCATTTTCCACTTCCTGTTCTTCAGTTGATTCTTCTATAATGGTAAGCTTGTCCATTTTCTCATTAATACCTGTAGAACTGCATGAGCTACAAGGCAACTCACTATTAATCAGTCTTGTTTCATCAAAGACAACATGTACAGACTCTTCTACAACTTGAGTAATCAAGTTATAGACTCTATAAGCCTTACTATTATTGTTGTACCCAACAAATATCCCATCTTGGGATTTGGCAGCAAACTTAGTTAGATAAGACTTGCCATTGTTAAGGATATAACACTTGTAACCAAAGATATTAAAATAGGATAAGTTTGGTTTTCTACCCTTCATGATCTCATAGGGAGTCTTTTGTGGCATTTAGTGATAGAAGCCCTATTGATCACATGACATGCAGTGTTTACTGCCTCAGCCCATAAATATTCTGGGAGAGAAGTGTCACTCAATAGAGTTCTACCAGCCTCAATAAGTGTTCTATTCTTCCTTTCAGCAATACCATTTTGCTATGGTGTTTTAGGTGAGGAGAATTCTTGAAAAATCCCAAATTCTTCACACACTCTTGTCATACTCTCAGATTGAAACTCAGTGCAAATGTCACTTCTTATTTTGACCACTATACTGTCATGTTCATTCTGAATTTGCTTGACAAAACTATATAAAACACATGGGGTTTCTTATTTTTATCTCAGAAAGAACACCCAGGAATATCTAGTTAGTCATCTACCACCACAAAAGTGTAGGCCTTCCTACCTAGACTATGAACTGGCATAGGACCAAATAGATCCATATGTAAGAGGAATAGACACCTCACTGAATCCTTGTTTTCAAGGCTATGAAAGGAGGATTTTGTCTGCTTGCCACTTTGACAAGCTAAGCATATCCCATCCTTTATACACTTAACATTTGGACCATTCCTTACTAACGCTTTGCTAAAGAGTGTACCAATTATTTTGTAGTTAAGATGGGCCAGCCTCTTATGCCATTTGACACAATGGGAGGCTCTCTCATCAGCCACAAGACAAATAGGAGACACATTGTTCTCATACTCAAAATTAAGACGTACACATTTCTTTTTCTATATCCTATCAAAATGATCTTTTAATCACTTGATCTTTTGATATGACATCCATTCTTAATAAATGAAATGTCATATCCTAAATTACACAGTTGACTTATGCTTATAAGGTTGTGTTTCAAACCCTTTACATAGGCCACTTGAGTGATAGTAATCTGGTTATTAGAAATGTTACCAAACCCTTTTATGATTCCCTTTTAAGAACCACCAAAGATTACTTTAGACCCATTTATGATAGGTATGTACTGCTTCAACAACCCCTTTGTTCCAGTCATGTGCCTGGAACATCCACTGTCCAAGTACCATATAGGGGCATGGTAACTTGGACTCACCTGCAATAAAGAATTACCTCTCCTTAGAACCCAAGTAAGTCTTGGGTCCTTGGTTCAAGTTAGCTTCATACTTAACAAATCTACCTGCAGTTCTTCTAATAGGTAGACTGTTGTTCTTCCTGACACTAGTGTTGTGCAAGAAATCTATGGCATAATGACCTGTCTTGCCACAGCACCAGCATTCATACTTGTTGTATCTATTTTTAGATACATTCTTGACAGTATGGTCGACAACAAATCTTTTGTATTGTGCTGGTACTGCTGCAGCTACTCCCACTGGTTTCTCACAAACTTGGGGTTTATGAACATGGGCTGCCTTATTGACATAAACACCCTTGTCATTCAAAACTTCAGTCTTACTATGACCATGAGTATTCTCAAGGTCATACTTGTTAGAAGGCTCTTGTACCTTTCTAAAAACTACAGGGACTTTAAAATTCAGTGGCTTGACTGAGGCTTTGCCCTTTCTCTTTAATTGGACAGCCCTGGTGTTACCTTTTGTTGGAGTTAGAGACCGGGCGGTCTGTCGGTCTGGCTTGGCGGGTTAATGACCGGGCGGTCTTGCGGTTTGCCTTCAGCGGTTTAGTTGCTGTGTTGAGGTCTGATGTCCAAGCGGTCTAGCGGTCTGTTACTGGCGACCAGGAGACCGGGCGGTCTAACGGTCTCACATGGCGGCTTGTCTCTCACTCTGGCAGTGGCCGAGCGGTTAGCCCATTTGTCTAACCGCGCGGCTTGTTCCGGTCTGTTGTTCTAGCCGCCCAGATTTTTTGTATAGTTTTAGTCCCACATCTCTTATTTGTATTCTCTCTTCTCTCCTCCATTCTATATAAGGGAGGCCATACCTTTGTAATAGACACCTTTTTCTGATAATAAAATTTCAGTTATATCATTTCCGGCTTGTTTTTGTTCGCTTCTCACATGGTATCAGAGGGAACGATCCTTTCCTCCTGATTCTGTGCTTCTCTCTGTCCGCGCGGCTTGCTTCTCCGGCTTGCGCCCTGTCCGCGCGGTCTCCTTGTCGTTGCCCTCTGTGTGCGCGACCTGTTGCCTTGTTCACTGCGATCTGTCGCCTTGTTCGCCGCGACCTATCGTCGTGTGCCTTGCCCTCTCTTGTGCTTTTGTTCGAGCGGACTGTCTGCTAGCCGCTCGACTTCTTCCCCTTTGCTTGTTACTGCGGCTTGGTCGTGGTCTTTCTGGCCGCTGGTGTTTGACATCCTGACCGCTGCAGTTCCTCTTCTGCCTATCCGCACGGCTTGTTTTCTAACCGCGCGGCTTCCTGTTGGTTTGCTCTTATGGCTCTTTCTGATGCTTCAACTGCCACCACTCCTGTAGCCAATCCGGCTCCGCCTCTACCTCCTACTCCTTCCGGGAACCTTGGCACCGTTTCCAAGCTTGTCGGCTCCAACTACCCGGATTGGAGCGTCTCTTTCACCTTTCTCCTTCGCTCGCAACGCAAACGCCACCCTCTCGTTGATGACCCTCCTCCTACCACTTCACCTCTCTTTGATGACTGTGATGCGAGTGACGCTCTTGTGCGTACTTGGCTCGCTAACAGTCTATCCGATGAGTGCCTTCCCGTCATCCGTCATGATGAGACGGTGAAGGCCGCTTGGCTTCATCTTGCTGCTTTGTATTCCAAAGGGGCTCAGACGTCCCGCATCTATACGTTGTATGCGGACCTCTTTGCCCGGCCTACCTTGTCTCCTGCTGCTGCCTACCAACAAGTTCAAGCTCTTGGGGCTGAGATTCTTCAGAATCGCCCCTTTTCTGCGGATCTGACTCAACAACACAAGCACTTCCAGGAGCTTCTGGTTGTGTGTTATCTGCTCCGTCTTCCTGACACTTATGACATGATCCGCCAACAAATTCTGGGTGAGGCGGAATCTCCTACTTTAGATGCCACCGCTGCTCGCATCGCCGCTGTCACCTCTCTCCTTCAGCGCCCGCTTCTGCCCGCTCCTTCTCCTCCGGATAACTATGCTCATCAAACTCAGCGGAGTGGCTCTGGTAGCCGCAGTCATCAGTCTGGCGGACGTCCTTCTTCCCGCTATCTCTGCTCTCACTGCGGCCGCACCGGACACACTCTTGACCGCTGCTGGACAAAGCATCCCCATCTTCGCCCCTCGGGTGACTCTTCTGCCTCTTCTTCCAAGCCGTCTGCTTCCGTGGTCACATCATCAGGTAGTGCCCATGTAGTCACTCAAGGTAAATGGCTTATCGACTCCGGTGCTACTAATCATATGACGGGCAATCCTCAGTGCTTCTCTCTCCTCGAACAGCATGATCGGTTGCCCCCGGTCCTCATTGCAGACGGTTCTCCCTCCCCGGTTCATGGATCGGGAGTGGTTCATGTTACTCCGTCCCTTCGGCTAGAGGACACTCTCTATGTGCCCAAGTTTCCGTGCAATCTGCTGTCGGTTACTTCTTTGTGCAAGCAGCTTCAATGTTCGGTAACGTTTACTCCATCTTCTTGCTCTTTTCAGGATCCGAGCTCCCAGCGGACTATTGCTACTGGGACTGAGAGTGGCGGCCTCTACTTCCTCGACAACGTTTCCGCTTTGTCTGCCTTCTCCTCTTCTTGTACGGATCTTCTCCAGTGGCATCTCCGTCTCGGTCATCCTCCACCACGGCTTCTACATCAGCTTCTGCCCCACCTCCCTCCCTCCACTACTCCTCTCCACTACGAAGCATGTCAACTTGGCAAGCATCATCGTTCCTCCTTCCCGCCGAAGCAAGGTCGGGGCTCTACCCGTCCGTTTGATCTAGTCCACTCTGATATCTGGGGACCTGCTCCTACCCTTACTATTGGTCGGGGTAGTTCTTATTTTGTAACCTTTATTGATGATTTTTCTAGATGTACTTGGGTGTATCTCTTACGAGATCGCTCTGAACTTTTTAATGTATGGACCTCCTTTTATCATTTAATCAAAAATCAGTTTGGTGTTAGTGTTAAAACTTTTCGCTCTGATAATGCAAAAGAGTACTTAAGCATGCTTTTACCTCTTTCTGTATGCAACATGGCGTTATTCATCAGACAAGTTGTGTCTATACATCCCAACAAAATGGGGTGGCGGAACGCAAAAACCGTCACCTCCTCGATGTTCCTCGCACATTAATGACTCAAATGCATGTCCCTCGCTCATATTGGGGCTATGCTGTTCTTCTTGCCTGCTATCTCATCAATCGCATTCCCTCCTCCGTTCTTAAGGGCAAAACCCCTTTTTCCATCCTTTATCCAGGCAAGGAGCCCTTTCCTCTCCCTCTCCGAATCTTTGGGTGCACTACTTTTGTGCATGTCCCGTCTGCAACCCGTGATAAGCTCTCCCCTCGCTCCACCAAATGTGTCTTTCTGGGTACTCGGCCACTCAGAAAGGCTACTGCTGCTTTGATCCTGTTCTTCGTCAGCAGTTTGTCTCCGCTGACGTTACCTTCTTCGAGAATGCATCCTACTTCTCGGATGCCTCCTCTTCTCTTCCCCCCACCTCTGATTCTCCTGTTATTCCGTTCGTTCCCTCGTTTCCTACTACGATATCCGCTCCTCCTCCGTCTCCACCCACGCCTCTCTCTCCGCCGCCATCTCCCTCATCTCCGCTGCCGTCGCTCTCTCCTCCCGGGCCAGCTCTCTCTGCCACGGATGCTCTAGATGCCGAGGAGCCCGCCGACCTGGATCTTCCTGTAGCTCTTCGCAAAGGGGTGCGGACGTGTACCCTACACCCCCTTGCTGCTGTTGTTTCATATGATCGTCTTACTCCTTCTCGCAGGGCCTTTGCACTGGCTATCTCTGCTACTACCACACCTCGTTCCTACCAGGAGGCCCTTGACATTCCTCACTGGAACCTGGCCATGGATGAGGAAATGGCGACCCTCACAGAGCGGGGTACCTGGACTCTTGTCCCTCCTCCCCTTGATACAGATGTTGTTGGCTGTCGCTGGGTCTTTGTCGTCAAGTTTGGCCCAGATAGCACTATGAACCGGTACAAAGCTCGTCTGGTGGCTAAGGGCTTTACTCAAACCTATGGGGTTGATTACTTTGACACCTTCTCTCCCGTGGCTCGTCTCAGCACTATACGGGTCCTTCTCTCTATGGCGGTCAACAAAGACTGGCCACTTTCACAGCTGGATATCAAGAATGCCTTCCTTTATGGTGATCTTCAGGAGGCCGTCTACATGGAGCAACCTCCAGTGTATGTTGCTCAGGGGGAGACACGAGTATGCCGGCTACAGAAGGCAATCTATGGCCTCAAGCAAAGCCCTCGAGCGTGGTTTGACAAGTTCAGCGGCATCGTGGCGGCCGTTGGTTTTGCTCGCAGCGCTGCTGATCACTCTCTATTTATTCGCAAAACCTCTTCGGGACTGGTGGTTCTTGCAGTATATGTGGATGATATTCTTCTCACTGGTGATGATCAGGAAGGGGTAGCCTTGACAAAGCGGCATCTTCGCCAACATCTAGTCACGAAAGATATGGGTTCTCCGAAGTACTTTTTGGGGATCGAAATCTCTCGGAAGCCCAACTCTTTAGTCCTCTCTCAGCGTAAGTATGCTCTTGATATTTTAAAGGAAGCAGGATTGACTGGGGCCAAACCTGCCCGATGTCCCATGGCTGTTGGAGAAGACAAAACCTGGACAGATGGTTCGCCTCTTCTTTCAGATGCTTCGCGGTACAGGCGTCTAGTTGGTAAGCTCATATACCTCACCGTGAATAGGCCCGACATTTCCTATGCTGTGGGCAAGGTGAGTCAATTCATGCAAGCTCCCAGGGAGTGTCATCTGCAGTCCGCCCTGCGAATCTTGGAGTACGTCAAAGCAGCCCCTGGGAAAGGATTGCTCTTTCAGAAGAATGATCATCTGAGGGTTGAAGCTTACTCAGATGCGAGTTACGCTGATGACAAAGGGGACCACAAGTCTACCTCCGGTTTCTGTACCTTTGTTGGGGGCAATCTGGTAAGCTGGAAGAGCAAGAAGCAATCTGTTGTCTCCAGGTCCAGTGCTGAAGCTGAGTATCGGAGTATGGCATCGACCACTTGCGAGCTAAAGTGGCTACGGGCTCTCATGTTGGATTTAGGAGAGGTCTACAACCATCCTCTACCTATGTTCTGTGACAACAAGGCTGCTATATACATCTCCAAAAATCCAGTCTTCCATGAGAGAACCAAGCACATTGAGGTCGACTGTCATTTCATTCGTGAAGAGATTCTGAAGGAACAGATTTGCACTCCCTTCGTCACTTCTGAAAAAGAGCTGGCTGACATCTTCACCAAGCCAGTATCCGCCTCGTTTCTTCATATATGTGACAAGCTGGGCATGATCGACATATATGCTCCAGCTTGAGGGGGAGTGTTGGAGTTAGAGACTGGGCGGTCTGTCGGTCTGGCTTGGCGGGTTAATGACCGGGCGGTCTGGCGGTTTGCCTTCAGCGGTTTAGTTGCTGTGTTGAGGTCTGATGTCCAAGCGGTCTAGCGGTCTGTTACTGGCGACCAGGAGACCGGGCGGTCTAACGGTCTCACATGGCGGCTTGTCTCTCACTCTGGCAGTGGCCGAGCGGTTAGCCCATCTGTCTAACCACGCGGCTTGTTCCGGTCTGTTGTTCTAGCCGCCCAGATTTTTTGTATAGTTTTAGTCCCACATCTCTTATTTGTATTCTCTCTTCTCTCCTCCATTCTATATAAGGGAGGCCATACCTTTGTAATAGACACCTTTTTCTGATAATAAAATTTCAGTTATACCATTTCCAGCTTGTTTTTGTTCGCTTCTCACACCTTTAAAGCCTATTCCAGTCTTACCCTTTTGAGCTACAAAATCATCTATTAAGGGTAAAATTGATTTTGGCTTGGAATGACTAGCCACTAAATCTTTCTCCTTTTGAAGTCAGACTTCCATAATTTTAATTAGATCATTTTTGTATGTGATTGTACCCATCTGAATAACAGTTATAGTTTTCAGTTTGGCAACCTCATTCATTTTTTGATCCAACTCTTTCTCTAAATCAGATGCAGCCATCTTAAGATCTACAAATTCTTTAGCCTGAGTTTTGGCCAGGTTTTTGCTTTTCTTTAGTGCCTACAACAAGTCCCCATATTCATCTATCAGCTGATGAATATCTCCTTCAGACTCAGATCCATCCACATCACTTGATGTAGATGTAGCTGACTCTGTACCAGTACAACAATCTGGATTACTAGAAAAACATTGTACATTACTAGGACCAGGCTTATCTTGGCACTTGTCTTCTTCTGATACAGCCATCAGTCCCATGCACTGATGGTCTTCTTGTTCATAGATAGAGTTCAGCAATTGCATAAACTCATCTTCTTCATCTGCTGCATATAGACCAATGTATGCCTCAGCTTCAGATTAAGATTCTTAAGATGACTGGTCTGTCAAGCTCTTCTCCTTCTTGGCAACAAAGGATTTCTCATTCTTGCTCTTTTATTTAGTCTTTCTTTTATCAGCAAACTCCTTTCTTTTGTCTGGACACTCAGGCACAACATGTCCAGGCCTATTACAGCAGTAGCAAACTATCTTTGATGTTGTAGATTTTCTAGGCTTAGACCTGCTTCTTTCCTTCCTTAATGACTTCCTCTTTTGATAATAGTCATCCACAGGCTGAGATGTGGAGGGCCTTGACTTCCACTGCTTCTTTTTCAGGAATCTCTAAAACTGCCTTGTGAAGGCAGCAAAGTCTTTATCTGAGTCACTGTTGTCTGAACTTTGATTGTCTTTATTATTTGAATTAATTTGTGCAATAATCTCAGGAGGTGATGGAGACATCCTCCTATTCTTCCTAGTGGTCTCCACCTTGAAGGCCACAGACTTTTCTCTATGCTCCCCTTTTGCACTTTTCTCTTCCTCTTTCCTAGCCATCAGCTGCATCTCATATGACAGCAATTTTCCAAACAAAGTTGGAGGAGAGATATCTGCAAGTTTGGTCACTTCCCTAATGGCACAAATCTTTGTGTCCCAATCCTTTGTCAAGGACCTTAGAAATTTATCATTCAGTTCATATGTACTGAAGATCCTTCAATAGGACATCAGCTCATTTATTATTCTATAGAACTTCTTATAACACTCAGTTATACCATCTGACTTTCCTTGTCTAAAACTTTCATATTCTTGCTTCAGCATAGATTTTCTATCTTGTCTGACTTCTTCAGAACCCTCCATGTAGACTATCAAAGTGTCCCACATTTCCTTGGAGGTCTTGCAGTGAATCAAATTTTGAAAGGTTGAATCATCTATGGCACTTACTATGATATTCTGGGCTCTTTTATCCATAGTTGCCAGGATGATCTCTTCCTTAGTCATCTCAGAAAAATCTTTGGGAGTTCTTTGATTTGCATCTAGAACTGATACCTTCATTGGAACATAAGGACCTTCCATTACAATAATATAAATCCTTGGATCAGAAGCCTCCATGAAAATCCTTACCCTTTCTTTCCATATTCCAAAAATCTCTTTCCTGCATATGGGTAATTTCATAGAACCAACCTCCTTATGATTTTCTCCTGAACCCATTTTCTTAATCTTAAATTTTCCTTATAGATCTTACTCAGACTGTTAAGTCCTTCTTTGAGCAACCTCCCTCTAATACCACTTGATATAATTGATTTCAAGATAACCCAAACACCTAGGGGGGGGGGGGGGGGGTGAATAGGTTCTTTTCTTTTATACTAAAGGCAGAATGATATTTCAGTTCTTAAATTAGAACCTAACTTATTCTATATCAATCACAGCACAGAATTCACAATCACACATACATCACAAATTGCACACAGATTTATAGTGGTTCCCAAAGGTCTGGGTACATCCACTTTCCCCCTTCACCTATCTAGCAGTGTGCTAGATTCAGCCTAACTTCTTCCTTCTTCTCAGATCCATAGATCTTACAGCTCAGAATCCTGAACGGTTCTTACAACTCAGAATCCTATAATGTTTCTATAACTCAGAGTGTAACCACACTCCTACAGCTCAGGCTAATAGCCCTACCTCAGCCTTGACATAAGGCCTACAACTCAGAGAAAAATTTCTCCTACACTCAGGCTCAAAAGCCCTACAACTCAGAGATCTATATCTCCTACACTCAGCCTTTATAATATAGGCTTACAACTCAGATCTATGAAAAGATCCTATAAAATTTGATAAGTGTTTAGATGGACTCTTACCCTTATTGAGAGAGAATGGATAAGAGATTTCTTGATCAGCTTCTTGATAAAACTGATGGATGAAATCAACCTGTTCTTAGCTTTCTTCAAAGCTTCTTGAATCTGAACTCAGTAGGGTTGATCTCCTTTGAAGTTGACTGGCTGGCAGCTTCCTTCTTAGATTCCAGAATATATCTGAATCTTTCTTAGCAGATTAGTTCAAGATCTGCTTCTTAAGAGACTTGTAAATGTCTCATCCTTTACTTCAACAGCCGAAGATCTCTCTCACTCTTTAGAACTTCTGAAGTTTCTTCAGAATTCTTGCTTGAATTCTCCATAGATCTTCTCACGAAAATCTTCTTCTGTGTGACGTGCACTTCCTTGATCAATGATTAATAATTCAATTGTTGTTTGTTGTTGACAGAATCCATCTATTTATAGACTTCATCCATGGTAACCGGCTGATCCGGTTTCTAACCAACTTCTGACAGGTCTGACAGCTTCAGCAAACTTGTTGGAATACACAGCTGTCAAGTCTCCAGTCAGTTCTTGTACCTTTGTCTTTGTCAGCAAAGCGTCAAGACTGATTGTCATTATGTGTCGAAACAAGTAGATTAAGTGTCGACACAAGCTTTGGTGATGTCGACATAGCTCCTCTGGTGTCGACACAGCTTCTTGACACTGCATCTGTAGATTGTGTCGACACAGCTTCTTTGTGTCGACATAGACACTTCTTCACTTCACAGCAATCAACATTGTTGAAACTCTGCTGAGTGTTGACATAACTCCTGTGTGTCGACACAGTTGATATAGTCTCAGAATTTATGTGTCGACACTGCCTCCAGGTGTCGACACAGTTGATGTCGACTAATACTTCTGTGCGTCGACACAGTTGATATAGTCTTAGAATTTGTGTATCGAAACTGCCTCCAGGTGTCGACACAGTTGATGTCGACTAATACTTCTGTGTGTCGACACTGCCTCTTGGTGTCAACACAGTTGATGTCGACTAATATTTCTGTGTGTCGACACTGCCTCCTGTTGTCGACATAGTTGATGTCGACTAATAAATTATGTGTGTCGATACAGTTGCTTCAGGTGTCGACACAGCTTTTCCAAGTATCGACACAGGCTTTCTTTAGTGTCGACACATGGACTTAGAAACTTTTTAAGCATTTTGGCAAATACTTAACCTGCACATATAAACTTAAAATAACATCAAATACACCTTGATGTATATCATTGAGCTATGTGAGGCTTCTCCAAATCAGGTACACATTTTCCAATGTACCCAATAATAATTTTTGTAAGTATTTTTTGTAAATATTCTTTCTCTTTCCCCTTTTTCCCTCTCATCCTTGTAAATAACTTCTCTTTTTCTCCCAAATTTCTATAAATAGAATGAAAATTTTCTTAAAAATACAAAAAAAAATCACAAAACTTAAAAATACAAAAAAATTAGCAAAACTCAAAAATCCAAAAAAAATTTTTTTCGCATTTTTCTTTCTTTAGTATGTATATATTAAAGAAATAAATACAAAAAATACAAAAAAAGATAATAACTTCAAAAATTCAATATATATATATATATATATATATAATTTATGAAACAAATAAATCAAATATATTATTCTAAAGTTTCTTGTTATCCAAAACTTTTATTTTTAGTTTATTTATATGCGAATTTGATCAATTCTTTGTTCACTATTCGTTTGTTAATTATAGATTGAAAATTTTAAATAGCCGGGGTTAAGTTTTAAAGAATTTATTATGCTTTGTTAAAGACAGGGGACTCATTTTTGGCACTGCTTCTAATTTTTCACAGATAGGAGCACGTGTACTATGTTAGAAAATAACGACTATAGAATTCAATTATGCTTACTTTTAGCTTTCTGAAAAATATGAACGTACAATTTATAAAGGTTGCTCTCAATAATTTTTTAATTAAAAATCTAGTTCTCTTTTCTCCCCTTACTTATCATGACCAACTTGGTATGATAAAATTCCCCCCCCAAAAAAAGATCTTATGTCAATGGGAATAAGATTTCATTCCGTAAACATAGGCACCCAATAAATGAAAAGATTATATGTTATGGAGTAAGAGGATAAAATTCATTACTCCTACACATATACATTGGGTTAATTCTTATTATGAAGAAGAAAAAAAAATTCATGTTAAGGAAAATAAGATTTCGTTTTCCTATAACATCCAAATCAAAAAATTAGAGGTTCGAGAAAAAATTATCTCGCCTCAAAATCCAAGCATCTTCATAAACCAACATCAACCCCCCTTAGCCAATTTCATGACTCTAGAATTAATTCAAAAATCTTTTTGAGAGCATAATTCGTAAATTGCATTATTTCTAGTAAAACTCCTATAAGCTAGTGTTCATATAATTCCAAACTATTTTTGTTAATCTAACCAATATAATTATTGCTTTCTATTTGATTACATCAAGAAGTCTTGTCCAAAACTTTTGCCCTGTTTAAATCATCTACATAATTTTAGGACTTAACTCTTATACCCCGTATATTTACTTAGATCTCTCTGATAATTAATTCAAAGAGGTAGCAGAACTTAGAGTTCTTAATTATTCCTTATAAGTTCACCTCAAACTTTTGCTCTGGAATAGCAAAAGCTTAAGTATGGGGGTATTTGATGAGTTGTAAATATACCTACTTTTATAGTATTTTTATTAAGTCATTTTACTTTATTTTTACCTTTTTTAGTTTGTTTTCTTTAATAAAATTGCTTCTTTTTTATAAATATTTTCTAACTTAGTTTTTTTTTTTTTCTAAAAAATTTCAAAAAAAGTCAAAATTTGACCTGTCACGCCCGTGACCACGCCCGACACGCCCATGACAGGCACTCAACCCCTTCCGCCAGTCGACACTAAATGATTTTACTGTTCACCACTCAACGCCATCGTGTCACGCCCGTGTCCAAGCCCATCACGCCCGTTTCGATGTCGACACTCAACGCTTTTTAGACAGTCAACGCTGCCGACATCACTATCTGCCAGTTGTCCAAGTCACGCCCCCTATCACGGCCATGACCATGCTTGTCATTCCCGTGACAACAACGTGTTCCTTCCAAATGCTTCCAGATCGTCGATCGGCGCTCGAAGATCATCGAACACTGATCGACACGCCCTCCTTCACGCCTGTGGCCATGCCTGTCACGCCCGTGACAGCCACGTGTCACTCCCCGACCTTCCAGAATTTTGCCAGCTGCCGGATGAAGCCAAGTAAAACACGCAACTAACCGACACGCCCCCTGTCACGCCCGTGACTAGGGCGTGTCAAACCCGAACTTTTTGTCTATAAATAAAAAAATTTTGTGAGGTCCAAGGGTTCATTTTTTGAGCCAATTTTAGTGTGTCTTCTTGTGGGCTGCCCTTGGTGTTTCCAATCCAATATAAGGAGAAATTTCTCCACCTCTCTTCTTATGTTTGTTTTAGCTTTCTCTTTAGCTTTGTAATAGTTTGTAATAGCTTAAATTATGGAAATAAAAATGTTGTTTTTTCTTTGTCTCTCTACATAGAATGAAAATGCATTTGGGTGGCTCACTTTCTTTCTCCTTTTTATTCCCTCTTTTTACCTAGTCTATCTCTTTATGAAAATCATAAATTCGTGTAACTTGTTTTAAATCTTTCATGCTTTTAATATGTTGTAATGTTAGGTTTCATTATAGGTTTTTATCTAAAAAATGAGCCGTTATAATGGCAAAAAAAATTTTAAGTCTTCTTTTTTTTAAAAAAAAGCAAAGTTGTATTGAAATCTTTTTAAAGGCTTATATTTTCATTCCTATGAAATTGTAAAAGGGGTTTTAAAGTGTTTTGTTTTTTTACTTAGCTTTGTTTTAGGATTGTAAAACCTTTTTTGTTCCTTTAATTTTTATTTTCACTTTTTCATCACTTTTATGAAATCCTAAGGATGAAAATGTAAACGTTTTAATTTTTCAACAACTTTGATTTCAACTTTGTTTTCAAAAAACTTTTGCTTCTTTAATTTTTATTTCATCTTTTTATTTGTTTTTGGCAAGTTTTAATAGTTGAAAAGTTGTAGTTTTAATTTTAAGATAACTTTCATTTTATGTTATTTCTATGCATGTGTGAGTGTATGAGGATAGTTTTATTTCCTTCATTCTCCCGCCCAATCATTTGAGCCGGGACTTGCAATTTTATTGCTTTATTCATTTATGTAGAGTGTGTGAGTGTAGGTGATAACTTTTCATGCTTTGTTTATCACTTTCTCAATTATGTAGAGTGTGTGCGTGTGTGCATTTATTTTCTCGTACTCGTTAAGAGTTAAACGACGCTCTGCTTAAATTTTCCGCCCACTCATTTGAGTGGGACTTGTAATTTTCATTTTTTGTAACTTAGTTTCCTTTTATTTATGCATTTATTTTCGCCTACAAGTTAAGATTTAAATGGCTCATTGCTTTAATTTACCGCCTACTCAGTTTTGAGTAGGACTTGTCATTTCCCGCCTACTCAGTTTTGAGTAGGACTTGTACTTGTATTTATTTCCCGCCTACTCATTCGAGTAGAACTTGCTTTACTTAATTTCTTTATTGTTTTGACGTGTGCGTGAGTGCCTGCATCAATTAGCTTTCTTTCAATTTTATCTAAACGCCCTGTTTTTTCTATGTTTTCTCTTATAACTATTTAGTACTTAATTTCAAACTCACGTTTCACTAAAAACCATAAAGCCATCCCCATACCGATGAGTGGCTAATCTCTATTAGCCTTCGGCATCGAAGAACATTGGGACATATAAAATGATTTGAAATAATTAAAGAAATTTATTTTTAGTTTAAATTTAAGGACTTAAGGTTTGCCCCAGATTAACGACGTATAGGACCACATAATCGATTTGTGGGCTCTATTTCCGTTATCCATACGCAATGCCGAGAGGCCGCACGTATGGACCGATCCCCCTTGGGTAAATAGAATTGCGTACATTCCCTCGAAAGAGGACGAGCGTAGTTCTACCGAATTGGGTTCCCCACCCAATAGCGGGGTTCTTAGCGTAAAGCAGACATTAAGAGGAATCCTTCGTCGGTCTAACGATCGGTCGAATAGTCTTAATGTTCAGGTGAGCAATATTCCTAGAGATAAGTGCGCTCATATTTATGTAACCTCCACGGCAAAGTGCCTTTTATAAATTTAAAAACTAAGTTCAATAATTGTTAAGAATTATTTTAGTATTAATCCGATTCAATGCCGAGCGTTAACCGGTCATCGAATTAATCTAAGTAAAATTCTGCTCTCTTTTCTTTCAGTTTTAATTTAACAAAAAATCCCACCTTACTGATAGTAAGATAATAGTCTTCTTGGAAGAGTAAATATAATCAACGCGCCCCCGAGAACAATACGACCTCGGTATTCTCCCGAATACCGAGTACTACGCAATAGGTGCACTTGCCTCCTCTCGTTAGAAAACTTGATCTTCTAAGTCGGCCCACGGAATCAGACCATTTCGAACCACCCACAGTCGGTCTCTGTTCTGCGGCCATCAGTTACCACCCTAAAAGAAGATCGACTTCGCTATCGAGTTGGTACCAGGTGCGAAACTTGTGGCTCGCTCGGCATATCGAGTAGCACCAAAGGAAATAGTGGAGTTGAAGGTTCAGTTACAAGAACTACTAGAGCAAGGCTACATATGTCCAAGTCAGTCACCTTGGTGCGCGCCAGTTCTCTTTGTGAAGAAGAAGGATGGTAGCTTGCGTCTATGTATTGACTACATAGAACTAAACAAGCTGACGAAAAAGAACAAATATCCGATTCCACGGATTGACGACTTATTTGACCAGTTAGTTGGCTCGACTGTATACTCCAAGTTGGATTTGAAGTCAGGTTATTATCAGTTGAGAGTTCGTGAAAGTTACATACCCATAACAGCGTTCAGAACACGTTATGGTCAATATGAGTTAACGGTAATGCTGTTTGGGTTGTCCAATGCACCATCAGTATTCATGGATTTAATGCATCGAGTGTTTAGGGAATACTTGGATCTATTTTTAATCGTTTTTATCGACGATATCCTCGTATAATCCCAAACAAAAGAAGATCATGCAAATCATTTACGGTTGGTGTTGCACACCCTGAGGAAGAACAAGCTCTACACCAAGTTCTCTAAGTATGAGTTTTGGCTGTCGTCAGTGGCTTTCCTTGGCCATGTGCTTAGTGCAGAGGGCATTGCGGTGGATCCGGCTATGATTGTTGTTATACGGGAGTGGCCTATTCTTACTACTGTGGCGGAGGTCAGGAGTTTTCTTGGACTAGCAGGCTACTATAGGCGCTTCGTAGAGAATTTCTCGAGGATAGACTTGACTCTCACCACACTGACGAGGAAGGATCATAAGTTCGTTTGGACGCCCAAATGTGCACTAGCTTTCGAAGAGCTAAAGAGACGGTTGACCACGACGCCAATCTTTACATCGCCATGTGGTTTGGATGGCTTTGAAGTGTATAGTGATGCACAAGGGAGTGTCTTAGGTTGTATTCTTCTACGGTTTGGGAAGGTGATAGCATATGGCTCACTCCAGTTGAGGGTGCACGAACGGAATTACCCCGTCCATGATTTGGAGTTGGCGGCGGTGATATTCGCACTTAAACTATGGCGTCATTATCAATATGACGTGAAAGTGGATATATTCACGAACCATAAGAGCCCGAAGTATCTGTTGGATCAGAAGGATCTCAACATGCGACAGAGAAGGTGGATGGAGTATCTTGGAGACTACACCTTTTAGATTCACTACACTCCCGGTAAGGGGAATGTCGTCGCGGATGCCTTGAGTCGTAGGACTCCGGCAAGGGCTAAATGGTTGCTAAGGCATGATGAAAGCCTAATTTGAGAATTAGAAGTCTTAGACATTTCTTGTGTTGACAAGGATTCCACTGAAAAGGCGTGTTTGAACTGGACAGAGGTACAATGTGACATTACAGATAGAGTTCGGCAGACAACAGAACTTGATGAAAGTCTACAATGGTATGCAGCGAAGAATTCAGATTCTCTGTTTTCTTTTGAGGACAGCCTTTTGCTGAGAGACGGTCATTTGTGTGTCCCATGTAGGGGTAAAATTCATGAAGAATTGATGTATGAAGCCCACTTCACGAAATATTCAATTCACCCCGGGAGCACGAAGATGTATAAGGATATGAAGAAAATGTTCTGGTGGCCTAGAATGAATAAGGATATAGCACGTTATGTTGTGAAGTGCCAGACATGTGCCTTGGTAAAGGCTGAATGCAAAAGGCCAGGTGGTCTTCTGAAGTCGTTGTCTATTCCTATATGGAAATTTGATGACATCTCGATGGATTTCGTGCATGGGCTGTCGAGGTCACAATGCAGTAATGATGCAGTTTGGGTGATTGTGGATCGGTTAACTAAGGTGTCACACTTCATCCCGAACCGGAAAGACTACTTAGTTGACAAGTTAGCAAAGTTGTATGTGGGTAACATTGTATGATTGCACGGTATGCCCCATAGCATCGTTAGTGATGATGATGGGCATTTCACTTCAGGAGATTGGAGGCTATTTCACCAACTGTTGGGTACGAAATTGCATTTCTGTACGGCCCTTCATCCTCAGACGGATGGTCATACCGAAAAGACCAACAGGACGTTGGAGGATATGCTCCAAATGTGTGCACTAGATTTCTGAAAGAGTTGGGAAGATCATCTATATATAATGGAGTTTGTCGACAACAATAGCTATCAAGCTAGTATACAGATGGTGCCCTTTAAGGCCTTATACGGTAGGAAGTGTCGTACCCCTTTGGCTTGGGCGGAGACTGGCAAATCAAACCTGTACAAGCGGAAAGAAATGGATGATGCTAACTCGACTATTCGGTTGATTCGAGAAAGATTGTTGGTGGCTCAAGATAGGCAAGCGAGTACTACAATGCCAAGCACCAAAACGTAGAGTTTGCGGTGGGCGATTGGGTATACCTGAAGATTAAACCCTTCAAAGGCGTGTCCAGGATACGGCGTCTGAAAAGCTGAGCCCGAGGTATTTGGGACCGTTTGAAGTGGAGGAGCGTGTTGGTGAGGTTGCCTATCGGTTAATGCTTTAAACAGAATCGAGTGGTTTGCATGACGTGTTTGATGCGTAAAAATCGTCTCACGGACTACAATCCAAATAAGCAAGTGTACCTATCATTTTATAGTATAGTGATAAAAATATATCAAGGTCGTATAAAAACTCGGGGCAGGCAAGTACTATTACTCACAATGACTCTATTATCCTACCGAATGATTGTTGGGTGTTTGAGAATTTTTAAATTAAAACTAAAGATAATTTTGAAATGAAAACTTATTGTTGGGTATTGCGTCCACAATAACCCAGATTTACATGAAGTCACCCTTGAACTAAGATGAATTAAGTTGTATTTGACATCCTTGTTCTAGTTGAGTGTTTGTAGATTCTCAGTGCTAAGTGTATACCAATGTCAGTCTACAGTGGGTCAGGAACACAGGACCATAAAGTATAATCCCTCACTGTGTGACCCAAGGTGTTGACTCATGTGTAGCCTCTCAATTGGGATACACTATGCTCAAAGATTAGGAGCATGGGATGAAGACAAGTTTAGAAGAAAACTTCTCTAAAGTTTTTAAAAATTATCTAAGTCAACTTCTCGAGAAGTACCTTTTGAGCTCTCGAGAAGTGAAGTCAGACGTTCTCGAGAAGTCCGAGTTTTAGTTCTCGAGAAGTCTGGTGTAGTTCTCGAAAAGTCTTCTTTATTCTCGAGAAGTCTTGGCCAGTTCTTGAGAAGTCTCAATTATAGTTCTCGAGAAGTCCAACTTGTTCTCGAGAAGCTTGGCTTAAGTTCTCGAATAGTCAAAAGTTGCCTCAGAAATCTCTCTTAAGTATTAGTTCTCGAGAAGTCTCCATAGTTCTCAAGAAGTCAGTTATTTATCGTGAACTTAGCCTTTTGTTCTCGAGAAGTCCAGACATCTTCTAAGTAGTATAGTTCTCGAGAAGTCCTGATAGCTCTCGAGAACTCAGTTTCTAGTTCTCGAGAACTGAAGTTACTTCTCGAGAACTGAAAGTCAAATTTTCCAGAAATTATTTTAAGTCCATATCGACCGAAATTTTCAAATGACTTGACGTGATTGGTCCACGTGTCGTCATTAATATCTTTTCTAGCCGTTAAGGGTAATCCTATATAAAGTCTTTTCATTAAGACAAAACCCTAATAATTATAAGGAGCGGATTCCGTACTTCCGAATTTTTCTGGATCGGCCGTCACTTTCCAAAAGAACACGTTCTGAATCCGCCGCCGCCGCTCATGAGTAGATCGAAATTTCTGCTTTCGATCCAAGAAGACTTGCTGTTCAAGGGATAATCATCTTCTCCTTGAGTGAGTAGGTCAAAGCTTTCTAAAGTCAGATCGTCAAGTCTTCTTCAACCATTTCTGAAAGAGCCGTCAATTCAAGAAGAAGACCTAAGGCTGAATTTTTCCAGATCTGAGAAATCTCTATTTGTATTTTTTCCAAATCTTTTTGTTATCATTGTAGGAGATTTTCTCCGAGTGTAGGAGCGTTGTTCTCCGAGTTTGTAGTAAGTTTTTATCTTCCGAGTGTAGATCCTTTTGGATTGAGTTTGTAGGAACTTGGTTCCGAGGCGTAGGATTGTTTTCAATCCGAGATAGTGGAGTAGCCGAGTCTAGTGATTTGTTAGATCGGTGAGTTAAAGTGGACGTACCCAAGATTGGGGAACCACTATAAATCTTCTTGTCTTCTGTGATTGCTTGATGTTTTGTAAAAGTTCGTTAAAATTTTTATTCCGTAAATAGACGCACGATTCACCTATTCACCCCCCTCTAGGTGATTTAGGTTGACAACTTTCAACTTTCAATTGGTATCAGAGGGATGTTGGTCGTTAAAATGTTAACACCATGATAAATTTCCTCTCGAATGTTGTCACTTGGATATTCAAGCAATGGATAAGGTCAAAGATTTTGCCAAGCTTCCTTTGTGCACTAAGAATAACTTTTCCATGTGGAAAGAGAGAATCAAATTTTTCATGGAAGCTGTGGACCTCCGGATCTTCATGATTGTTGAAGAAGGTCCTTACGTTCCTATGACTATCTCCACTATAGATCCAACCAAGAAAGTTACTAAGAAATTGATGGATCTGGATAAGGACGAGATTGCACTTGTCTCTTTAGACAAGAAAGCTAAAAATATCATAGCAAGTGCAGTCGATGACTCGATGCTGCAAAATCTGATTCACTGCTAATCTGCTAAGGAGATGTGGCAATCTCTAGTTACTCTGATGGAAGGTACTGAAGAAGTGAGGGATGATAGAAGGTCCCTACTGAACCAGAAATATTAAGCCTTCAGGCAAGGTTCAAAGGAGACCATTGCAGATACCTTTGAGAATTTCTTCAAGATAGTAAATGGCCTAAGAGTGTATGGTCGAGTCTTCACCAATGGGGAGCTGAATAATAAGTTTCTGAGGTCTCTCACAAAGGAATGGGACAACAAAGTCTGTGCCATCCGGGAGTTTGGCAGACTAGCTGAAACAGACCCACAGAATCTATTTCGCAAGCTGATGTCCTATGAACTGCAGATCAATTCCAGAAAAGCTGAAGAAGAGAAAAGTCGCTTCTCCTCAAAAGAGAAGTCAGTTGCATTAAAGGCTGATAGTTCAAGGAAGGGCAAAGCTGCCTCACTAGCACATGCTCAAGAAGTGAGTGAAGAAGAAAACTCTGAGCCAAGCACCTCGGGCTAGGAACTATCTGAAGGAGAGTTCTCGTTGCTCTCATGGCAGTTCAAGAAATTCTTGAACAAGAAGAAGCAGTGGAGAGGCAAGGATGCCTTATACAAAAGATCACGACATTACGGTGATCAGCGAAAGAAAGGCTCAAGTAACCATGACAGGTATATCTCTAAACAGAACAAACTGATTTCTACTGACATAGTTTGCTACTACTGTAACAAACAAGGCCACGTCATAGCTGACTGCACCCACAAGAAGAAGGAGGGTGGCAGAAGAGAGGAAAAGAAGTCCTCATACCACAAGAAGAGGAAAGAGAAGAGCCTGTTGGCCAAGAAGGGAAAGACTCTCAGCGACTCCGACTCATCTGAGTCGAGTGAAGAAGAGGAAGCCTACTTTGGGCTCATGGCACAATCAGATGACAAACAAGAGCCCCAGTTTACTGGGGAGGTAAAATCTCACACTCCTCTCTCTGAATCTGAAAGTTCTGAGCATGATCATAAGGACAGCTCTCCTGACGATGAGTCGGAACTTATGGCCCAGCATAAGGAGTTGATCATGACTTACGACAAATGTCGTCGAGTCATGAAAACTCAGGCTAAAGAGATTAAGTCTCTAAAGGCTTGAAATTATTTTTGTAACTCTCCAATATAATTTTTATCCAAGTAGTCAGAGTTAGGATTAATCTATGTTAGAACGAAATTTTAAATGTAGGTATGATAACAGAGTGAGAGTGAGTACAAGTAGTTGAAAGGACCCTGTGGATTACGATACGAGATGTAAGCTTCTCTTATACTATGATTGATAGGTGCACTTGCCTGAAAGATAATTCAATCTAGCTTATGCCCATCTACATAGTTATGATAAAATATAGAATGACTCCACATCAAGGTTAGGCTTTGTGAAAATGATCATCACTGGTGGTGCTACAGTGTTCTGAATCGCGTGCCGAATTCAGATTTGCGAAGGCAAGAGAGTTGCGGTCCTTTCCAACAGTGTACTTTTCTCCATGGTGCCAAATCGTGCTACAAGGGCAATGATTTTCCACTCGGACATGTGAAGTCCTTCTTTCCAGCATTTACATACGAATCCTCCACCAAAAGGTGGAACGCGAAGTGATTCTGGTGGGATCGGTGGTTCATCCCTTGCTTTGTTGAATTAGAACCGGAAGTGAGTAGTATGGTTAGGAATTTTGTGTGAAGCCCAGCCGGAATTGAGAAGTACGGATTGGTGATGCTTTGTTTACAAATCAAAGAAGACTCCGTGTTCATTGATTGTTTGTATGGAGTCCCTTGGTGAATACTTATGGCTTGGTGCAGTAGGAAGTACTGGAGGAAGTCCAGGAAAATGTGAGAATTGATACTTGGTGTTCAACTCGTGTTGTCATGAGTACGATGTTGCGTGTGGTTAGCCGTTGTGCTGCAACTAAAAGCCTTGGTGGCAAATGGGCAAGGAGATGTTGTTCCCGCGTCGATTCGGTGTGACTACAGATGATGATGAGCAACGGGACAGGCAAGTCTGTACCCACGTTATGGTTGTCTAACCATGGGTGCTTAAGTCCCTGTTAAGATCTCATAGAGAGAGTCTTAAGCCTGCGCGCCGTAAAGACTAGAAATGCTCATTTTGGACCGTAAGGTAGAGATACCTTGAAAGGGTGGTGGGACTCTGGATTTTCCAGTACACCAATAAGGTTCCCTGAGTGCACAGAGCGTCGGGTCGTCGTGCCTATGTTTTTGTTATGTATTGGCTAATGCGGTTATGCACAGCCGTGGTGGATTGTAGTATACATAAACTGGTTAATAAAATGCTTTCCAGGGAAGGAATTTCGCTGCCCCATGCCAGGGGCAGGGTCATTATAATTGGTCAGGTGAATGCTGACCGTTGCCCTGTTTGTCGCCGCTTGGTGCACTGTTTCTTGCAAGTGGAGCTGGCCTAAGTAGGAAGTAGTGGGCTGAAGCCCTGGTTGCACTGCGGCCCTTGAATGCTTTACTTTGCTTTACTCTTAATCATGTGTGGCCAGCCTGGGTACCGATGTTTGTAAACCACACTCCTGTTAAGAGAAACTTGTAAGGCCATAAGGCCATGTATCTTGTGTATTGGTTGTATTCATTCCTAATTATTAGTAGTGGACATTTATTTTATTGTACTTGAGTTCAAAGTTTTCAACCTTGAAGCTTCCACTAGAATGCTCTGTGTTAGGAATCATTGGTAGTTTTGATATTATATAGTAACCTCTCTGCCTGTTTGTGGAATATGGTGTGGAGCCCCGGACAGACCTTCTACTATATCCTATGTAACGGGTAGGGATGTTACAAGTAGTCCTTGGGGTCATCATATGGTTTTGTAGAAATGTTCACCTCATTTTTAGTTGATTTGGTTGGGAAATGAGTAAACCCTTGTTTTTCCCTAAAAGGGGTATTTAGGTCAAAAGTGCACCTTGTGGGTTTGGGTGGCCAAATCACCTCAACAGAGGCTGATATTTGGGCCACTGGTTTGACATGACAATTAAACACCCTCATATGGATTATGGAGTTGTTTGGGGTAGAATTTCCCTAGGACCCAAGTTTAAACCCCATGTTTGGACCTTGGGGGTTTGAGAAGGGCATGGAGTCGAATGCCCTTGTATGGACTTGAAACTTGGTGGAGAGGACCCTATGGTGGTTAAAGTCCTCTGGTAGGAATATTAGTGGATTTAGAGATGGTTAAACCCCTCAAAACCCTAACCCTAGTTTAGGGAACAACCCTTATACATGTAAGATAGGCCATCAAAACTTAATGAAAAGCTATTAAACTTTGGTAGTATGGTCATAGGGTTAATAAGAGAGTCTGGTGATTTTATTAGTAATTTCGGAATAATATATTTAGTACCTCCTTTATAATACATGGAATTTCCCTTGATAGTCTTTTGTTTATTATAATCACACTATTTAATAGGAAGTTATGAAAATTGGGCAGAGGGTATTTTAGGTCAATATACTCATACTTGAATTTTATTATAATTTTTAGATGTATATTTTCAATTCTTTCTTCACAAGCTTTTAAAAATGCAATTATATTCAAAATGGATTCAGAGCTCACTAATTGATTTTAAATTATGAAACTCATGCAAAAGTGTACTTAGGTCAATATGCACATGAAGAAAATTTTATCATAGTTTGTAGATGAATATTTTCAGTAGTTGTTTCATTAATTTAAGAAAGAGGATTATTGTTCTAAATTAAAATTAGAGCTCATTATTCACTGGGAAGTTTGGAAACTTTGTCAGGAGTTTTTTTAGGGCATATTAGTCATGCTTGAATTTTCTTATAATTTTACCATACTTATTTACCATACTTATTTTTTAGCTGTTAACTATGTGATTAAATTTAAAATTATGGATCAAGGGTTTAAACCGGGCAAATAAAATTGGGAGACTTGAATTTACTATTAAATAGCTGCCTAGTATTTATCATAATTTTATGGAGCATTTTCAAGATTATAAGGGCCACTTCATATTCAAACTGGGGCATTTGGATTTGTAGGAGAAATAAATAAAATGTCAGATAAATTAGGACAATCACAAGTTTCTGGATTTAGTCTATAAGTGTCATGATTTGCCTCCATTAAATATCTTAGGTTGTTTGGATGAAGATTTCGTCTACCTCCTATTATGCACGTCATATAGCATAAGATGATCTACATTTAGTAAAACTGCGAAAATCGTGTTAACATGTGGAATGGTCGTAGGAAGATGGGATTGTGGTTTACTGATCATAGTAAAGTGGATTGGAGTATACCATTGGAAGCTGGGATGAGTAGAATGTTTGGTTGACTAGAATCAGATAGTGCTCGGGATCGACAAAAGATTGTCTTTTCTGTAGAGGGAGAAAGAAGGTCAAACAAACTAGGATTAGATCCGGAGTAATAATAAAAAGGGATCGGGATTCGGGTATTAACCAATAACACTAAGTTCCTTACGAATGGGAATGGTGGGCTTCAGCTACCATCATAGTTCCTAGTGCCCTCAAGAACCCTTCACGGGGTATACCTTGGGCAGTCCTGGGCTAACCTAAACTGTGGGAAAAATAAACTGCAAGAGTAACTAGTATAACTAGGGATTCACTTTCACTCACCTCGATGTCTTGAGAAGTTAGGTTGGGTCAAACAGGAAGTAGGCTCGGTGGTTTTGGTGATGGGCAGGTTGGCCCGACGAGCTTTGGCTCGGTTGTCGTTTGAGACGAACGGGATAGTCCGGGGAGCTTTGACTCGATGGTTGGTACATTATGTTTGCATGTGCATAGAATATAAGGTTGTGGGTCTTCGATGTTACATGATCTATGCACCGATGCCAATACGTTGACTCGGCAAGTGTGGTATTGCACTTCGCCAAATTAAGTACGGTGCGCCAGCCGACAAGAGTACACAGGAGCTCCACTTAGTGAACCAGCATCGAGGCGTACAATAGGTCTGACTGGTAGTGCAATTACCAGTTTAGAGGTGAGTGAGGCCCAACCCACCGCTTTCTTTTGCCACTACGGAGGTATCCTGGGAGGTTAGGCTTCAGAAAGGTGAACTAAAGGTCTGTGTACATAGAGTCGGGTAGGTGAGTTACACTTGCATGAACACATCATAGCATATTTATATGTCATAGCATCATCATTGCCTATAACCCCTGACTCCTATTGTATAAAGTGGTATAGGATGCTTTATACAATATGCCCTACAAAACGACCCCTTGGTTTATAAGCCCGTGTGAGCGTGCTTATAAGTTAAGGTTCTTACTTTATAGATATATACATGCCTGCTAGAAAACCGACACCCTATCGTATATATTGGTATGTAACTTTTTATACGATAGGAGCCTTGTAGAAGATCCCTTAGCTTATGTGTTTTCATATAATTTAAGGTTACTTATTATATGTTCAGTCTTTTATACTTTCATTACTGCCACATATACTCTTAGAACTGCTAGATTAGTTCCACCGTCACCTGTTACTTTATTATTCTCCACCTTCATTACCTCTCCTTTCCTCCTTCCCGCTCAGTGCCTAGGAGCTATAGGGGAAGGGGTGGGGGATGATAGGACTTAGTCTTTTAGACTAACGGTTTTTGAACCACATCATTTTAGGGGACTGTGAAGCCCAGCATGGAGGAGCAGCCTCGGAGGTCGGCACGCTTGAAGATGGGACAGTCTAGCACCGGAGTATAGACAGTTGGGACTGTGAGTCCCGATCGTTAGTAGATGTTTAGTTTTTGCTTCCGCGTTGATTGATATGTAGTGAGGATATTGATGTACGGGGCATGAGCCCTATTTTATGTACCTTTATTATTTTTGTGGGCTCTCCCTTCGTGGAGATTAATCACTATATATGTGATTTTTGTGGATATGTTTTTTTTTCTATTTTGCTACTTTTCTGTGATCGATTTGGCCTGCAGGATCGGTGTTTTGTAGTTGCGACCATCCCGGGCGTGAAGGTGTCACCGCAAAGCAGCGGTTCTAGGCCTAACCCTGGTTGTTTAAAAAGAAAAAAAAAGGGGGTCTTACACCAGGTTCCCACCAAGCTGGCATGCCTAGATATCACTCGGAGGAGTCTACTCAGACCCCGAGCAGATCCCGCTACCAGGCTCCCACCTAGCTGGCAAGGCTGGATGTCACTCGGAGGAGTCTACCTAGACCCCGAGCAGATCCCGCTACTAGGCTCCCACCAAGCTAGCAGGGTTGGATGTTACTTGGAGGAGTCTACTCAGACCCTGAGCAGATCTCGCTGCCAGGCTCCCACCATAAAGGCAGGGCTGGATGTCAGTCGGAGGAGTCTACTTAGACCCCGAGTAGATCCCATTGTAAGGCTCCCACCTAATTGGCAGGGCTGGATGTCACTCGGAGGAGTCTACCCAGACCCCGAGCACATCAACTTTCAGGCTCCCACCAAGCTGGCGGGGCTGGATGTCACTCGGAGGAGTCTACCTAGACCCCTAGCAGATCCCACTCACAGGCTCCCACCAAGCTGGCATGGCTGGATATTACTCAGAGGAGTCTACCCGGACCCTAAGCAAATCCCGTTGACAGACTCTCACCTCGCTGGCAGGACTAGATGACACTCTGGGAAACCTCCTGAGCCCCAAACTGTCCAGCAAGGACGGGAATTCTTGGTTTGCGTGGCGTCTAAATATGGGACCTAGACACTCAGAATACGAAGACAAAGGTCGCAGGGTTGCCGGGATGACCTTAACGGGTCAGCGAGCTAGAAATGTCATATCCGGCCTATGGTGCTGCGAACCCCCAGAAAGAAACTTAGATGGAGATAACTAAGACCGCGCCGAGAAATATGGGGCCCGGCTCGCGTGAAGCAAAGCGGCACGGGTATGAACTGAGTCATATCGCCTGCTCTACACCGCGAATGGCGTGGCGTGCCCGGGCGAAGGATGCGGGTCGCTACTCACAGTATGGCTAACTATCGCGCCTATCGCTCCTAAGCTTAAGTCTAGAACAAAGATGCGACCCAGCTCGCGAGCAACGATGAGCCAGAAGGGACAAAATGAACAGAGAGTGCGTAGAAGAAAATACATTTACATTATAGAGAGAACACTGTAAAATAGTTACCGGGAATACATTAGTTCGATCAACAAAAAAAACTATTACTGATTATTACAAGTCCTGGGCCTCGTCCTGCACCCCTATTACAGCAAAAATAATGTTGGGCGAGGCACAAGCTTTCGACAAGGTGATCCCACGAGCGACGAGTCCCCCTAAATGGGATGGTATGGCCCATTTCCCGGCCTCTGTACCGGAAGGAATAATTCCGGTACCACATCTAAAACGCCCCTAGTTTTTCTGAGATTATTTAATCTTTATTTTGCATTACGTTGATGCTTTTCCGGCTTATGCCGTTATTAGAGCGTCGTCTTAGCTCTTTAGGATTTCTTAGTGGCTTGTTTGTAGCCTGTTGGCAAGATTCCTTAGCGAGCCGGAGTCTGTTTTGGTGACTCGGTGGAGCCCCTACGGGAATGCTTGTGTTATGTCTTTGGGAGGTGTTAACCTAAGTTTTGTTCGTCGGATGTTGATTTAGACTTCGCCGTTGTTTTATTACCATGGGTAATTAGCTACAGTGCGAATTTCGTCAAATTCTGAGGTTATTCGGTCTTCGTGTCATTTTGACATTTTATTTTAATTAACTGTCATAATATTATATCATGTTAATTGTTTGTGTTGTATGGCTGTGTGGTTTAAAATAAGTAACTAATGAGATATATTATTATATTATTTAGTATATAAGCTATTATTATAATAGCTGTTATTATATTTTCTGTCGAAATATAAGTGACTGTAAGTGGCTATTAGGTTTTATGAATGGCTTATTTTATTATTAGCTTAATCTATAGTGGCTGAGTTTTATATTACTTAAGATATAATATATTACTTGGGTTGTGAGTGGATAGACTCTATATATAGTTTATTTTAGTTTTATCCCATTCATCTTCCCCAAAAAGGATGGCTAGGTTCCAGCGGAAGGATCTTGTGTGACGGGAGTAGCTGGAGTTCCGACCGCCAATTTCTTGCTAGTTAGAGCCCAGATTTCTCGTGTAAAGGTAGATCTGGACTACTCTCGCCCGGATCTACCGCCCTAGGGTAGGTATTTCAAGTTCCAGGTTTGTCTTTATAGATAAAGTTTTGCGGGTTAGCTTGTCTTCCCTCTAAAAGCTCAAGATCTTTTCTTAGGTGGTGGATCTTGCTGCCGGTGCCGAGTGAGGAGTGTAGCTGCCAATTCTTGGAAAGTAGAGGCAAGTGGTGCTCTTTGCCCTTGCCAAGTAGATTTTATTCACCTTATTCTCTTTGGTAGCTATTTCTTGTTTTGTTCTCTTCTTAGAACTTAGTGCTGCTATAGATTTTGTCAAGAGTTAGTCTGTTATATAGTTCGTCCAGGCTTAGTTTTAGTCGGTTGTAGATTTTGGCTTCGGTTAACCTGCTGTTAAGGTATAATAGGTCCAGCTAGTCAAGGAAATAAGAGGAAATAGACTTGTTTTGGGGAAGCTGTAGCTTAGCAGGGTAAATTTGGGTGGAAATTATAGTTGCTAACTCTCTGTGAGCAGGCGTTGAGTGTTTCTTAGTATAGAAGTCCAGTTTTAGGCTAAGTGTAAAAGCGTTGAGTGTGGTGGACACACTCAACACCTAGCTTTTTTGGTCTGGAGTCTAAGTAAAAAAGCATTGACAGCGTTGAGTTTGGTGAGCTCACTCAACGCCGTCTGCCTTGTTAGTTTTTCTAAGTCTTTTGGCGTTGAGTGAGTTGAGCTCACTCAACGTCGTCTAGCTAGTCAGACATTTCTTAGTCTTTTGGCGTTGAGTGAGTTGAGCTCACTCAATGCCGTATTGCATGTCAGACTTTTCTAAGTCTTTTAGCATTGAGTGAGTTGAGCTCACTCAACGCCATCTTGCAAGTCAAACTTTTTTAAGTCTTTTGCATTGAGTGAGTTGAGCTCACTCAATGTAATCTTGGCAGTCAGACTTTTCTAAGTCTTTTGGCGTTGAGTGAGTTGAGCTCACTCAATGCCGTCTAGCCAGTCAGTTTTGTTCTATGTCTTTTGGCGTTGAGTGAGTTAAGCTAACTCAATGCCGTCTAGTCAGACAGATTTTCTAATTCAAATGCATTGAGTGTGGTGAACTCACTCAACGACTTTGGCTGTTTGGCCTTGACAGCATTGAGTGTGGTGAACTCACTCAATGCTGTTTGCTTAGCTTGATAGTTTATGGCAAAAGCATTGAGTGTGGGGAGCTCACTCAACTCCTTTGGCTGTTTAGCATTAGCAGAGTTGAGTAAGCGATTTACGGCTAAGTGTTTCGGCATTCAGTGAGTGGTACTCACTCAACGCAGCATCGAATGAACTCGACGCTTTTCCTGCTTTGTGTTTTAGCATTGGGTGAGTGGTGCTCACTCAACGCGGCATCGAGTGTACCTGATGCGGCGTCGAGTGTACCTGACGCGGCGTCGAGTGTACCTGACGCGGCATCGAGTGCACTCGACACTTTTTCCTTAGACTTGTAGTTTTCTCCCGAGTCTCTTAGTGTGGGTTTTTATAGGGTTTCGGTGATGTTTTCGGCTAGTTTTGATGGTCGAATCATGAATCATGACAGGTGGTTACTCTGGTTTTTTTGATTGGGATGTTTGGGTGTAGAGCCGTGGCCACCACTAATTTAGCCCCGTTTTGGGCCGGTGTGTTGGACCCCAAGGCAGTACCGGTGGCCCCTGAGTTTTTTGGATCTGGTTGTTTTGATGAGGGCTATTTTTGGTTACCAACCCAGATTCATGGTTTTACCGCTGCTAATAATTCACAAGTTAGGACTGTTAGTTCCTTTCCCTTTTAAAATTTCTATTTCGGCATATGTTTGCCTTGTTGCTGCTGCAAGTTTTTAGCAGGGCATGTTGCTAATTTCTCGCACTTGGTGCGCTTTGATTATTCCTTGGACAGTGTCTTACTTTTGTTGTCTCGTTTATTTCCCTTTGCTGAGTTTGATAGCATTCTATTGTAGGGTTTGGTAAACTCCTTCCTTTTTATTGCTATTGATCTAAGGCTCCATTTCTATTTGATTATATTCTTGCTGAGGTGTTCTTTCTTTGAATGCCTCAAGTTTAGGGTTATAGCCAATTAAGCGGATAGTTTTCTTTTGGAGCTTGTTAGTGATCTGCTGTATTGCTGAGGGTTCTTTCCCTCATCTTTGTGAGGTAGTGCTTTTCTTGTTTCCTTTCTGTATAGACATATATACTCACCAGTGGGTTCGTGTCAGGTTGTTGACACCCACTAGTGGTTTTCCTTGAGATGCTAAGTATGTGACTTAAACTGCTTGTTTTTGCCTATTTTGAAGGTTGTTTACAGGCTCTCTGGGAATGCTTTATGCTAGGATGCATGTTAGGTATTTTAACTCATAAAAGCATTACTATATGTACTTCATACATGCCATATTTCTAAACCTAAAGTACTACTTTCCAAAGTAACGTAAAGACTATTTTCATATTATACTAAATTTGGAGTCCTTCATTTCATGAGTTGTCCTTTGGGGACGTTACGCTCATGTAGGATGTCAAATCACCATAACCAAGGTATTTTCCACAGCGTATAAATATATTTTACTTGTGGATTAGTTGATCCACTGTACCGAGGGATATGGCCATCCAACTTAATTGGATTTCTTTCATAATAAATTATGATTTTTCTGTTAAACCTTAGAGTCTGGAGTTTTGCCTGAGCGTCTGCAGTAATGCCCTGCACGACGTGGAATCACGGCACGTAATTTCCCTTAATCTGATATAATTTTATTAATGAGGAAATTCGGGTCGTGACAGTTGGTATCATAGGGAGGTTGCTTGATAATTGGTCGGGCAACCTTCCCTTTTTAGTGTTGGTAGTTTAGTGTCATATCATACACACACTGATGTGTCATCAGTACGTATTGGCTGAAACTTGAACTCTACACTTATAAGCATGATTAGAAGTACACGAGGCATATTATGTAGTATGGGATGCATAATATGTGTTTGTGTATGGATCCACCATAGGTGGCAACATGTTTGGGTTATGTAGTATGGGATGCATAACCTCACCACATGAATGCCCATTACCACGTTTTCTATTAGTGTTGCATGCATTATTATATAGTATGGTATGCATAACATTTCCATGTATACGCCGCTCATAACATGCATTAAGGCCTTTTTAGAATGCATAGCACAACATGCATAGCATAATATAGCATAAGCACAACGTGCCAAGCTAAATATTTACATGAGAACATATGTACACACATGGTTTTGAGTAAAAAGGAATATAAATTCATGCATTCATAGTCTAAGCACATGAGTTAGTGTGATGATGTTGAATCATCCTAGGTTAAGCATAACATCATTATTGAAAAATCCCAGAGCAAGATAGCAGTTGAAGCTAATACTTAAGTATGTTTTGTCTGTACTGTGTCGTTTGAGTTCTAGCCGTTAAGCTAGGTTTTGATTAGTAGTTTATTGCTTTATTAGAATATCGCTTGAGCGTGAGGCAATAAGGTCTACTCCCCAGCTTGAGGGTGAGTCGTCAGGTGTGCAGGATAAGGCGGTTATTGTAGAACTGCGCCAGATCATGGAGACCCTGTCAGGCTTGATTATGGTGATGCAAGTGCAGTTGCAGGCATTGTTGGTTGCCACCTTAGAACAACAGCCTAGTGAGCAAACCCCCGCAGTGGGGGAGAATGAGAGCGAGATCAGCAAATTGAATAAGATTGCTTCTGGATTATTAGCTGCTGAAGAGTGCAGAGTCAAAGGTTTCTTGGGTGGCCTCCCAAATGACATTCAACAGTACGCCAATACTTACCAGCTCGAGACGAATGAGAGGACAGCAGACATTGCCCTTAAAGTTGAGAATGTGGGCATGATACTAAGGAAGGACAAGAGGAAGTCTGATGAGGGTAAGAACACCCAGGTATCCGGTGCTACTCCAAGGAAGAGGAGTAAGGAGGTTTGTAGTTTTTATGGCCGATCGGGCCACCTTTTCGAAAGATGTTACCAGAGAATTGGAGCTCAGAAGAAGGAGCAGGTTCATGCAATTCAGGGTGCTCCTTAGTGGGACTTGGTATGTACTTTGTGCAAGAAGAAGGTGTATGATGTTGCCCATTATTGGTTAAAGGATAAGGTTTCCTTTTAGTGCGGACAGAAGGGGCATGTTAAGACAAAGTGCTCGCAGCCCTAGCACATTCTTCAGCCAGTCCCACCGCGAGCTTTGTCACCATCGCAGCAATTAGACAAAGGAAAAGGAAAGCTGAATGTGTTATCATCAATAGAAACTCAGACTTCTACCCAAGTAATATCAGGTTAGGTCCTCATCTAGTCTTAATTGTTAGTGATATTTATAGTTTTAGTATTCGCTTCCTTAATTGCGTGAACGATTGCTTAGGATGATTTCTAGTACTACCCACTCGTTTGTTGCTAGGACCCTCATTTGGCCCTCAATCTTATGGCAACGCGCTTCATGTCAAGTTTCCCTCTGGTGGTTGGGTATTTTGGGGCCAAAGTAATTAAGATTGTGCAAGTCTATATATGACTTCCTAGTTTTTTTGCCGATTCGATAGAGTAGAATTATCCGCGCTAGGTCTCCCCGACTATTTCTGCGGTATGTGCTCGGAACTTTTAGATTCCGGATGTTTTGCTTGTTGGTTTCGGTGTTGGAGACCAAGGTTGGTTTGTCATGTTTAGAGGAGATACCTGTGGTACGTGAGTTTGAGGTTGTCTTTCCAGCCAATCTTCCTGGTCTTCCGCCTGAGAGAGACGTGGAGTTCGTCATAGATCTGGAGCTGGGTACTCGTCCTATTGTTAAGGCCCCGTACCGTATGGCCCGTGTGAGCTGGATAAGTTGATAGAGAATGGTTTTATAAGGCCAATAATCGAAGATGTATTTGATCAAGTAGTGTGGTAGCACTGAGTTGTCAAACATTGAGCTTTGTTTAGGCTACCACCAGTTCAGGATTCGTGAATCTTGTATCCCACAGACTTCTTTCCATTCCAGGCATGGACATTTTGAGCTTTTGGTGATATTGTTTGATTTGACTAATACACCCTCTACCTTTATGAATATGATGATCAGAGTATTCAAAGATTTTCTGGACCGACTCATGGTTATGGTTATAGACGACATTTTTGTGTATTCCCGCAATGATGAGAAGCATGACCAGCATCTGCATTTAACCTTATCAGTTTTAAGGAACCATAAGTTGTTCGCCAAGTTGAGCAAGTGTGAGTTTTGGGTTCCTCAGGGCTTGTTTCTGGGTCAAGTGATTAACAAGAATGTGATTTCAGTCGATTCAGATAAAATAGCTGTTGTTATGGAATGGACTAGAGATTTCAGTCGACACAGGAGAATACAGCCTTCATTAGGAGCGAGAAGTGCAAGGAAGCTTTTGAAGAACTAAAGAATAGATCATGCACTGCTCCATTTTTTGGCATTGCCTACGGAGGGAATGGATTATGATGTGTTTATGGATGCATCTGATGTTGGGCTTAGATGCATGATGATTCAAGAAGAAAAAAAGTGATAGTGTATACGCATGATCTAAAGTTCGCAGCCGTGAATTATGAGCTAAAGTTGTGGAGACACCTGTTGTAAGACACGCAATGCAAGATTTACACTGATCATAAGAGTTGAAGTATATCTTCACTCAGAAAGAATTGAATTTTCTCCAGCGGCAATGGTTAGGGTGTGTTGCTAATTTTGAGGTTGAGATTTGAGGAAGACATGGAAAGTTTCCAATCTCTCTGCTGAGTTGTTGATAGAAGGATTCCTTTTAATTGACAATTCGGTAAGAAGTAGTGACACGACATGAAGTTTGGCGGTGTCCGACCCTTCATGGATTTCTCTTGCAAAGCTTCATCAAAAGGACGATCCTGAAGTACTGTACCTTCATAATATAACTGAGAAGGGGAAGTTGCTGGATTTTTTGATCAATGATGCGGGTACCTTAAAGTACCGTGATAAATTTTGAATCCCCAATGTTGAAAGTCTACGAGTTAAATTGTGCAGTGAGGCGCACGGTTCCAGTGTGGCCTACCATATAGCTTCTACTAAGATATATCAAGACTCGATGCAAATTTCCTGGTGGTTTGGGATGAAAGGTGATAAAGCCAAGTTCATATCCTAGTGCTCTAATTGTAAGTGGGTTAAGGCCAATCATGGAAGGCCTGGAGTAAAGTTGACTCCTTTGGAGATTTTGAGTTGGAAGTGGGAGAGCATTTCGATGGATTTCATCACAGGTCTACCAAGATCTCCTCGAGGGCATGATTCAGTCTGGGTTATCGTGGACAGATTGACGAAGTGTGCTCACTTCATACCTTATAAGATTGATTACCCCAGGAAGAAGATAGCGGAGCTATATCTGAATGAAGTTATCCGGTTGCATGGAATTCCAGTTAGTATTATATCAGACCGAGACTCAAGGTCTAAGTCTCGCTTCTGGAAGAGTTTGCAAGAGGGTTTGGGTAGTGATTTGAGATATTTTACCGCATATCATCCGCAGACAAAGGGTCAGACTAAGCGAGTTAACCAGATCATGGAGGATACGATCAGATGTTGTATTTTAGACCACGGAGGAGCGTGGGATGAGTGTTTGTTGCTGATGGAGTTTGCTAATAATAATAGTTACAAAGAAAGCTTGCAAATGGCTCCTTTTGAAGCTCTGTTTGGGAGACGTTGTAGAACTCCCCTATTTTGTACTGAGGTTGGCGAGAGATCTTTGTTGGGTCCAGATGCGCTCGATGAAATGGAAGTTTCTATGAAGCTATTCGAGAGAAGCTTCGGATAGCTCAGGCACATTATGAGAAGAACGTCAATCGGTGTAGATCTGGTTTAGAGTTTGCAGTAGGGGACTTGGTATTTTCTTAAGGTTTCCTCGATGGTTGGAGTTAAGAGGTTTGGTAAGAACCGGAAGTTGGATCCAAGATATGTAGGGTCGTTTATAAATTGTTGTTTGGATTGGTGTGTCAGCTTGTAAGCTAGATTTGCCCGCAATTTTTCTTGTGTGCACGATGTTTTTCACGTGAGCCAATTATGGATGTGTGTACTAAGCGACAGGAAAGTTTTGAATTATGTTCCCCAGTTGGAGCCTAATCTTTCTTATGTTGAGATGTCAGTCCGCATTTTTTATACTCAAGATCGTGTATTGTGTAAGAGGACCATTCCGGTGGTTAAAGTTTTGTGGAGAAACCGAGGCATGGGAAGCATGACTTGGGAGTTGGAGTCAGCTTTGAGGGAGGCTCACCCTCATTTGTTTCCCTGATTTTGCTTGGTATGTATTCTTCTTTATAACCCTTGGTTATTTTTTTTCTTTTCCTTCTATAGTAGAAGTTTTATGCGTAAAGTTTCGGGGCAAAACTTTCTTTTAGGGGGAGTGACTGTAACGCCCCCGGTTTTTCTGAGATTATTTAATCTTTATTTGGTGTTACGTTGACACGTTTTCGTCTTTTGCCGTTGTTAGAGCATGGTCTTAGCTCTTTAGGATTTCTTAATGGCTTGTTTATAGCCTGTTGGCAAGATTCCCAAGCGAGCCGGAGTCTGTTTTGGTGACTCGGTGGAGCCCCTCCGAGAATGCTTGTATTTTTTCTTTGGGAGGTATTAGCCCGAGTTTTATTCGTCGGATATTTATTTCGACTTCGTCGTTGTTTTCGTAGCATGGGTATTTATCTACAGTGCGAATTTCGTCGAATTCCGAGGTTGTTCGGTCTTCATGTCATTTTGACGTTTTATTTTAATTAACTGATATAATATTATATCATGTTAATTATTTGTGTTGTATGGCTGCGTGGTTTAAAATAAGTAACTAATGAAATATATTATTATATTAGTTAGTATATAATCTATAATTATAATAGCTGTTATTATATTTTCTGTCATAATATAAGTGACTATAATGGCTATTAGGTTTTATGAATGGCTTATTTTATTATTAGCTTAATCTATAGTGGCTGAGTTTTATATTACTTAAGTAATAATATATTACTTGGGTTGTGAGTGGATAGACTCTATATATAGTTTATTTTAGTTTTATCCCATTCATCTTCCCGAAAAAGGATGGCTATCTTCCAGCGGAAGGAGCTTGTGCGACGGGAGTAGTTGGGGTTCCGACCACCGATTTCTTGCTAGTTAGAGCTCGGATTTCTCATGTAAAGGCAGATCTGGACTGCTCTCACCCGGATCTACCTCCCTAGGGTAAGTATTTCAAGTTCTAGATTTGTCTTTGTAGCTAAGGTTTTGCGGGTCAGCTTGTCTTCCCTCTAAAAGCTCCAAATCTTTTCTTAGGTGGCGGATCTTGCTGCCGGTGCTGAGTGAGGAGTGTAGCTGCCGATTCCTTGAAAGTAGAGGCAAGTGGTGCTCTTTGCCCTTGCCAAGTTGATTTTATATATCGTATTCTCTTTGGTAGCTATTTCTTTTTTTGTTCTCTTCTTAGAAATTAGGTCTGATGTAGATCTTGTCCAGAGTTAGTCTGCGGTATAGCTCGTACAGGCTTAGTTTTAGTTGGTTATTGATTTTGGTTTTGGTTAACCTGCTGTTAAGGTAGAATAGGTCTAGCTAGTCCAGGAAATAAGAGGAAATAGACTGGTTTTTGGGAAGATGTATCTTAGCATGGTAACTTTGGGTGGAAATTATAGTTACTAACTCTCTGTGAGCAGGCGTTGAGTGTATCATAGTACAGAAATCAAGTTTTAGGCTAAGTGTAAAAGCGTTGAGTGTGGTGAACACACTCAACACCTAGATGTTTTGGTCTAGAGTCTAAGTAAAAAGCGTTGACAGGGTTTAGGGAGGTGAGCTCACTCAATGTTGTCTGTCTTGTTAGTTTTTCTATGACTTTTGGCGTTGAGTTAGTTGAGCTCACTCAATGATGTCTTGCCAGTCAGACTTTTCTAAGTCTTTTGGCATTGAGTGAGTTGAGCTCACTTAATGCCGTCTTGCCAATCAGACTTTTCTAAGGTGGCATTTTGTTGGGCTGATGCCCTCTGGTGCGGTGGAAATGCACCTGAATTTTGGGAATAAGCAGCGTTTGATTCGAATTTCCTCAAAACAACCGTTTATTTAGGTCCGTTGTTTTCTTGATGCTGAAGGCCGCAACTTTTTTCTGTGGTCAACCGCAAAAGCCGATGCTCCTGTCTGCCTCTTCAAGCCCCGATCACTGCTGCTCCCCTCCGCCTCTTCAAGCCTCGATCATCTTCTTTGCAAAATCCGGACATCTTTGCTCCTCTCTTACATCTTCAAAACCCACGCCCCGATCTTATCCCCCAACATTTCTCCATTTCGAGCTCTCTCTTCAGTTTCTAGAAGCCTCTACGACGCGCTGCACCCAAGATGATGAACCACATCATTTACTTCCAAAGGATTCTTCGTCCATCTTCCACAATTTCCACTGGTATGTTCTCCGAATTTCTCCTCCTTTCTAAGACGATCTTCATAAGTATGTTTTGCAAAGGGCATTAATTCTAGGGTTCTTCTAGTGCCCTGTAACTTTAAGCTCACCCAGATACTTCTCCTCCACTAATTATTGTTCTTCCATCTAAAAGGAGGTCGCGGACAATGCTGGAGCTATTTCATTCCTTTTAGTCAGGTCGTTGAAATTGTAAGCATAAATTTACCCTCCTCCTTCTCGCTTGTTATACATGGATGCTTATTCTTCTCAGTAAAGTAATTTTTATGGTTGTTTCTTATATATTAAATTATTTATACTCGATTTTTTTGTCTAATGTAATGTTTGGTCAGTGTACTTGAATGATGTCCCCCATTGCAGCGATATTACATTAGATATTTGATGTAATCTAACTGGGCATTAGATCTTAAAAGCAATAAATAGAACCTCTCAAATTGTAATTTTTTTGCTAAAAACTCCGTTTTGAATCCAAACAATTTTTTGAAAACTCCGTTTTGTAAACTCTGTTTCACCCAAACAGTTTTTTAAAAAAACTCTGCTTTCCAGAATCAGCACTTTTTCAATCAACAACAGTTCATCAGCAGCTTTCCATCAGCAACAGCCCAACCAAACAGAGCCTAAGTCTTTTGGCATTGAGTAAGTTGAGCTCACTCAACGCCGTCTTACTAGTCAAACTTTTCTAAGTCTTTTAGCGTTGAGTGAGTTGAGCTCACTCAACGCCGTCTGGCCAGTCAGACTTTTCTAAGTCTTTTGGCGTTGAGTGAGTTGATCTCACTCAATGCCGTCTTGCCAGTCAAACTTTTCTAAGTATTTTGGCGTTGAGTGAGTTGATCTCACTCAATGTCGTCTTGCCAGTCAGACTTTTCTATGTCTTTTGGCGTTGAGTGAGTTGAGCTCACTCAATGTCGTCTTACTAGTAAGACTTTTCTAAGTATTTTTGCGTTGAGTGAGTTGAGCTCACTCAATGCCGTCTAGCATGTCAGTTTTGTTCTAAGTCTTTTGGCGTTGAGTTAGTTGAGCTCACTCAATGTCGTCTAGTCAGACAGATTTTCTAAGTCAAAAGCGTTGAGTGTGTTGAACTCACTCAACGGCTATGGCTATTTGGCGTTGACAGCATTGAGTGTTGTGAACTCACTCAATGCCGTCATCTTAGCTTGATTGTTTAAGGCAAAAGCGTTGAGTGTGGGGAGCTCACTCAATGCCTTTGGCTGTTTAGCGTTAGTAGAGTTGAGTAAGCAATTTGCGGCTAAGTGTTTCGGCATTGAGTGAGTGGTACTCACTCAACGCGGCGTCGAGTGAACTCTACGCTTTTCCCGCTTGGTGTTTTAGCGTTGGGTGAGTGGTACTCACTCAACGCGGCGTCGAGTGTACCTGACACGGCGTCGAGTGTACCTGACGCGGCGTCGAGTGTACTCGACACTTTTCCTTTAGACTTGTAGTTTTCTCCCGAGTCTCTTAGTGTGAGTTTTTATAGGGTTTCAGTGATGTTTTTGGCTAGTTTTTAAGTTCGAATAATTAATCATGGCAGGTTGTTACTCTGGTTTTCTTGATTGGGATGTTTGGGTGTAGAGCCGTGGCCACCACTAATTTAGCCCCGGTTTAGGCCAGTGTGTAGGACCCCAAGGCTGTACCGGTGGCCTCTGAGTTTTATGGATCTGGTTGTTTGGATGAGGGCTGTTTTTGGTCACCAACCCATATCCATGGTTTTACCACTGCTAATAATTCACAAGTTAGGACTGTTTGTTCCTTTCCCTTTTAAAATTTCTATTTTGGCAAATGTTTGCCTTGTTGCTGCTGCAGGTTTTTTGAAGGGCATGTTGCTAATTTCTAACACTTGGTGCGCTTTGATTATTCCATGGACAGCGTCTTACTTTTGATGTCTCGTTTATTTTCTTTTACTGAGTTTGATAGCATTCGATTTTAGGGTTTGGTAAACCCCTTCCTTTTTATTGCTATTGATCTAATGCTCCATTTCTATTTGATTATATTCTTGCTGAGGTGTTCTTTCTTTGAATGCCTCGGGTTCAGGGTTGTAGCCAATTAAGCGGCTAGTTTTCTTTTAGAGCTTGCTAGTGATCTGCTATTTTGCTTAGGGTTCTTTCCCTCATCTTTGTGAGGTAGTTCTTTTCTTTTTTCCTTTCTATATAGACATACATACTCACTAGTGGGTTCGTGTCAGGTTGTTGACGCCCACTGGTGGTTTTCCTTGTTATGCTAAGTATGTGACTTAAACTGCTAGTTTTTGCCTATTTTGAAGGTTGTTTACTTGCTCTCTGGAAATGATTAATGCTAAGATGCATGTTAGGTATTTTAACTCATAAAAGCATTACTATATGTACTTCATACATGCCATATTTCTAAACCTAAAGTACTACTTTCCAAAGGAACGTAAAGACTATTTTCATATTATACTAGATTTAGAGTCCTGCATTTCATGAGTTGTCCTTCGGGGACATTTACGCTCATATAGGATGTCAAATCACCTTAACCAAGGTATTTTCCGCAGCGTATAAATATATTTTACTTGTGGACTAGTTGATCCACTGTGTCGATGGATACGGCCATCCAACTTAATTGGATTTCTTTCATAATAAATTATGATTTTTCTGTTAAACCTTAGAGTTTGGAGTTTTGCCTGAGCGTCTGCAGTTATCCCCTACACGGCATGGCATCACGGCGTGTATTTTCCCCTACTCTGATTTAATTTTATTGATGAGGAAATGCGGCTCATGACAGTTGGTATTAGAGGGAGGTTGCTTGATAATTGGTCGGGCAACCTTCCTTTATAAGTGTTGGTAGTTTAGTGTAATATCATACACACACCGATGTGTCATCAGTACATCTTGGCTGAAGCATGAAAACTACAATCGTAAGCATGATTAGAAGTATACGTGGCATATTATGTAGTATGGGATGTATAATATGTGTTTGTATATGGATCCACCATAGGTGGAAATATGTGAGGGTTATGAAGTATGGGATGCATAACCTCACCACATGAATACCCATTAACACGTTTTCTCTTTTCGTTGCATGCAAGTTTATGTAGTATGAGATGCATAATATTTCCATGTGTACGTCTCTCATAACATGCATTAAGGCATTTTTAGAATGCATAGCATAACATAGCATAAGCACAACATGACAAGCTAAAGATTTACATGATGACATATATACACACATGGTTTTGAGTTTAAAGGAATATAAATTCATACATTCATGGTCTAAGCACATGAGTTAGTGTTATGATGGTGAATCATCCTAGGTTAAGCATAACATAATTTTTGAAAAATCCCAAAGCAAGTTAGCAGTTGAAGCTAATACTTAAGTATGTTTTGTCTGTACCAATTTATAGAATCAAAAAGGGAGGGAAAATGTTCCACCGACAAGAAAAGTGCGGATAGCAAAATTAGCCCCGATGTTTTGACTTCTAGACCCGGCCCGGATCCTCATCAGCTCGCCGATAGGCCGCGAGCTCCTCTTGTCCGTGTCCGCATGAGAGCTGGACGGCCACGATGCGGGCCCGCCTGAATCAGCATGCGAGTCGCCCAGACTTATGACCCGCAGGCGACCGGCTCGCTCCCGTCGGAACTGGATGTACAGGCTGAGCGAATCGAATCAGTAATACCACACCTGTTTGATGAAGAACCGGGCGAGCCAGAGCGTCTCGTCTGCTCCCCGAAGAAAACGAAACATCAACGCAGTAAAAGAAACATGCAGCGAAAAATCGCGCATTAGCTTTAGTGGAAGGTCCCAAATTATTACAAACATAAAAATGTCCTAAACAAAGGAGTTTCATGACCCTACTACGCTTTTTGGTTTCGGGATGCGGAGACAATCCGGGCCCGGCGGCCAATAGCGGGGAGGGGGCAGCCGGCTCAGTACTGAATCCACTCCACCTGCCTTGCCTCCCCGTTCCAGATCGAGGTGGTACGTGAGGGTAGAGATACTCACGGACTGCAAACAGCTCCTGCTGGACCAGATCGACCTACTCTGAGGCATATGGGAGCCGCTCCTCAGCTCGCGTAATGCGTACACCCAGAGAGGTCACTCCGTCTCTGTCAGATGGGCGCCTCGCCCCCTCTAAGACCGCAAATCGCTCCTCTGCCTCGGCATTGTCCTTGTCCACTCTGTTTAAGATCTCCTGCAGCAATAACGTGTGTTTTTGAAATAGCCGTGTCACCTGCTTTTTCATCTTCTCGGCATCCAACGGGTGCCCCAGACACTCAAAAATGTCATATGTAGCAAGGGGAGGCGAATACCCTTTGCTCATCTCGATGTCGGAGGAGGAGACCACATTAAAACTTGCGGGAAGGAGTCAGAAGGAGCAAGCATTGATAAGCAGGCAAAAGTGGGAAGCTTACCTGGGGTCGGCACATCACCTGCACCAGCAGCTAGTCGGGAGCTACCCGCCCGGCCCTAGAAAGGTTCTCCTACAAGAGCAGCAAGGGTTTTCCCTAGGCCGGGAGGCATTGACAATGGAGACAATATAGGGGGGACATGCCCCTTCGCCGAGGGGCTCGCGACCCATTCAGACATCAATGGGGAGGAGTGCCTAAGTTCTCCCCTTTCCTCTCCACCCTCGCGAGCCAACCCCTACAGAAAGGATAAATTAGAAGTAGAGCCAAGAGTTGGACAGAAAGGCCCGCGTACCTCAGGGGCGATCTCGGCACCAGCCACCGAATTCAACACCAGGGGACCATCCGAGGGGGAACACCTGACCCTTTTCCCCTTTACGGCCTAAAGAGGGGTCCAGTTGACCCGCGCGCCAACCACGGGGCAATGCCAAGGGCCAACTCCCGAGTCCCCTCCCTCGTAGCCTCTAGGCAAGCCCGCATCTCCTCAGATATAGGAATCGTTCAGCTACAGATCACAGAGAACGGTAGGGAAAGGAGGGATTTTTCCAAAGATCTGACGGTGTATTTATAGCACGAGGGTGCCCCCCCCCTAAAAAAAACAAAATAAGATTCCTTCCAGCTCAGCAAAGCACCCACCAAATACATGGATTGGATGATTCTTTCCGAGCTTGACCAAGCTCAAAAAGAGCAGGGATTTTGTACAACCCCTTGTTCACCGAGTGGGCCATCGACCCAGACAAGTAGAATCGATAAGGCCACCCATGTCAGGCCAGCGAGCGTGTGGATGTGCAATAAACAATTCGCTCTCGCCATGGTTAGGAGGACAAGCTATGCGAATCGGCTGGGCTGGTTGGCTCGCGCTCGCCCCAATAGAGCTCGGCAGGAGCTAGGCGAGTAGGGCCAGCCAGGACCGTGCTCTCCAAAGTCCCTGCAGGAGCGGCGAGTATCATCCCCATCGAGCACTCGTCGGCCTAGGCGAGTGCGGACATCATAGGGACACCCGCCTAGCCCTAATGTGAGTTTTTGTTTCCATTTTACCCCCCGGACTCAGCGCCCTCCTGGCAATAGCGTCGAGTTATGCTTCCCTACTGGATGCCCGCATCGCCCTCCTAGACGGGGTGTTGAGTAATCAGTCTCTACTCACCGCCTTGGGATTCTTTAGATCCATCCTGAGGTAAGTAGGTCGGCTCGCACTCGCCCGGCCTCCCATGAGGTGCTTTTTACCATTTTATCTTTGAAGACCTGCCCATAGCCAGTTAGAATAGTGGAGTTGCGTTGTTGGCAGACCAAGCTGGGCTACACATAACTGTTCAGAACAACAGGGTTTGGCTGACCAACCAGGGGCAATCTAGTAATTTACGTACAGTGAGGGCTATAAATAGACCTAAGGTGGCACCTCAGAAGGCATGCTTTCTTACCCCCAGACATTATTGTGCTTTTTGAGGTAGCTTTAGCTCGGCTTTTGTCTAAGGGAGGGGAAGCACTCTATGATCTTCCGGGTGTGTGGTGGGACCTCCGCACCAAGCCCTTGGGTCTGTTTCCATTTGTCGTTTTACATGCAGGAGAGAAGTAGGTGCGCGATCGCCTTTTCCCCAAGGGTGAACTCCATCGAGACCGAGTTTTCGGTTTCAACAATAGCCATGCGGTGATTTACGATCATTAGAAGAACATGTGATGTATTACTTGTAAAGTCGTATTGATCATGTAGAAGTATAAATGATATGTTGAATGTGTAATAATATCGAATCTGGGGAAAGATGAATGAATTAATATACATGTGCATGCTAAATTATAAAAGAAGGGCTAGATGAGAAAACGCACATGGCCATGTGAAGTGTTAGTCACTTATCTCAAGTGATGAAGATATGACGAGATTGACAACTAAGAGGATTAGTCTCTCATGCTAAGGTATCCCTTGAGTGCTTTTGAGCACTAGATTGGTATGATGATAAGGGACTCGGTGTGGAGCCCTTGCATACTTTTGAGCATGGGATTGGTATGATGATAAGGGACTCGGTGTGGATACCTTGCATGCTTTTGAGCACGGGATTGGTATGATGATTAGGGACTCGGTGTGGAGCCCTTGCGAGCTTTTGAGCACGGGATTGGTACGATGTTAAGGGACTTGGTGTGGAACCCTTGCATGCTTTTGAGCATGGCGTTTGGTATGATAAGAAGGGACTCGGTTGGAGCCCTTATATGTTAGATGGAATGGATAAGTGTAATTAAATGCAGTGTGTGTTGACACGCGGTGTCATAATCCTGGATTAAGGATAGTGTGGCAGGTCTACGGGCTTTCTAGTCATCATACCGACGGGAGTTGGTAGATAGACATTGGGCGGTTGGGCTTGCTGCTCGGTGCTCACTCCCGAGGCTCCTTCTATTCCAATGGACAGTTGGGCTTGGTCCTTTTGTGGTACGCTCCAAGAGGCTCCTTCTGTGTTATGTCGATAGGCCAGTTTGGCCTGTATTATTGGTGCACATCTAACTGAGACCCCTCTGAGCAATAGTAAAAAGAGGCATCGATGTTGTGTTCTTAGCGTTGAAGCATACTAAGGGCTAGGCCTGGTATTGTTGATACCTGCCTAGTAGTGGAGACTCCCGCTCTACTATAATCGTTTGGACACGACGGATGATGCCTGAGAGGTTAGCTACCTGCTCGAAAAGTGGGAACTAAAGGACTATGTCGACATAGCAAAATAGAGTGTGTGAGTTGTATGGGTGCATCATAAATCATTGCTTTGAATTTCATCACACAAGACCCTCATCATATAAATTTATATGGGAACTTTTATATGATGGGTTACTTTCTGTTAAGCCGAACCTTAACTTATTAATTTGTATAGGCATTTTTATAAGTAAAGTTCTATTTCTGTTATAGAATTATATGTTATGGTTGATTGCTCTTGCTCTTATAGATTTGCTAGTGTAAAATCATGTTATTACTTGTTATGCACTGTTATTGCCACTCTGATGATGAATAGAAATGTACCACCTGCTTGTACTCACATTTATATATATATATATTGTACCTTTTCTCCTTTCTCCTGCCCAGTGCCTAAGAGTCGCTAGGGCGAGCAGATGTGATAGTCACTTAGTCTTTATAACAAATGGTTGATATGTCTTCAATTTTAGGAGAAAACCCATTGAATAGAGTAGCAGAAGTAGCAGGCTATGCAAGAGGACAACCAGGCCAGGGGGATAGGGCCTTATACGACGATACCCTTACTGCCTTTAGTGACCGATGTGAGTTAGAACGTTGTGGTGTAGCCTTCGGGCAATGTTTCTTATACTCTGATATTAAAGGAAACGATGTAGTTCCATATTATTCATGTACTGTGTTTGGACATCTACATATTGTGATACTATGACTTCTGTGCATTTCTTTTGGTTGGGTTGGAACGGATGATATTTGTGAGAGCCAGAGGATAGGTATCATGTAGTACCGGTCAACCTGTGTGTTGACGCTATCGCAAGGTGGTTGTTCTGGGAATAAGACTCCCATCGGTCGTGTGTTGTGTTACGGGAGGGTGGGTCTTATAATTGGTATCAGACTGCAATGATCCTGAACTAAAGAAGTCATTGAACAATGGTGCCACCCCCGCTCGATTGGTCAGTTTGAGTTCAAACTGACATAGCGGAAGAAGTGGTGTGCCCATGTGTAATTTACACTAAGTATGTTCAGTTATTACCCTATGATTTGCCGACCTGACCATAGGTTTGTACCTTTATACATAGATCTCCTATAGTTTGGATGATTGTGGGTTTGTGAAATTATTTTACAAAGGCTTGCGAGATTCCTAGGGCAAGCACTTTTGTTTATAGCGTACTCGAGACTGGCGAATATAATAGATATGGCAAAGAGGTTGGAGGAGGACCATTTGGGAGTCCAGGCTAGTGGTAAGAGATGCGTAGTAGGCGTGATGGAAGCAGGGCCCAACTTTAGGACGAGGGCAAATCTGTGGTCTATAATGAGGACCACGAGGAAGAAATCCTAGACCTGCTCAAGAGAAGATGTTTTCTCTAGATATGACTCAAGTGCGGTACCCACATGATGTGATTGCAGGCATGTCTCAATCTGATTAGTATATTATGACCATTCGTCCTTAGCTTGCTTGGGTTTGTGCTAGGAATCTAGCATTGAGATTATTATAACTTGATATTTAGACATCTTGATTGTTAGTGGGAGACCAGCCCACACCTTATTTGATACCAGTGCCACTCATTTGTTTGTCTCAGCATGCTTTGTAAAAGATTTAAATGGCATGTAATATTTCACTGGTGTCACTCGGAGAATACGCCTCCCAGATGGCCCCGAGATGACTTCGTCCGCCAAATACGACTTGGAGGTGTATATTGGAGGAAAACTTTTCAAAACCCCTTTGATAGTGTTGAGGATGCCATAATTTGACCTTATTCTTGGAATGGCATGTCCGGATTGGCACCATGCCAGGATTGATTATGCGGTGAAGCAAATCAAATTGAGGCACGGAGATTCTGAGATAATATTTCAAGGTATTAAACTTGTACCCCGAATAATGTTGTCTTCAATTCAGTCCCTTAGGTCCCATTAGAAAGGGGATGAGGTGCATAGGATAAGTTTTGAACTAAGAGGGATGATGATGAATATGAAAGATGTACCAGTGGTGCGAAATTTTCTCGAGGTTTTTCCCTAAAAGTTGTTTGGATTACCCCCACCTAGAGAAGTGGACTTTCAGATCAAACAAGTACCGGGTTCCATGCCTATCTCTTGGACCCCTTACAGAATGGCTATAAAGGAACTCGTTGAGTTTAGAGTTCAGTATTAGGAGTTAGTAAAATCAGGGTTTGTTTGTCCCAGTTCATCACCCTGGGGAGCTCCTATTTTATTTGTTAAAAAAAGATAGATAGATCGCTACAATTGTGCATAGACTACAGGGAACTCAACCGTCTGACGGTGCGGAACACCTATCATTTACCCTGGATCGACGTGCTATTAGATCAGTTGGTGAGAGAGCATTGGTTTTCCAAATTGGATTTGCATTCGGGGTACTATCAGTTGAAGATACAAGAGGAAGATATTTAGAAAACTGCATTTAGCTCGAGATATGGCTAATATGAGTTCACAGTGATGTCATTTGGACTCACAAAAGCCCCTTTTGCATTCATGAGTTTGATGAATAGAGTGTTTGAGTTGTATCTGGATGTTTTATCATCATATTTATTGATGACATCATGGTCTACTAAAAGTTAGAATAGGAGCATGTTGGACACTTGGCATTGGTTTTGAAGAATTTAAAGGAGCACTGCGCGTTTTCTAATTTCAGAAAATGTGATTTTTGGCTCCAAGAATTTGCTTTCTTGGGTCATGTTATAAGTGGAATGGGATTAGAAGTGGATCCGACAAAAGTGCGTGTCGTGAAGGAATGGTCGCCTTTGAGGTCAGCGGCCAATGTGCGGAGTTCTCTTGGACTTGCTGGATATTATCGTAAGTTTGTTGAAGGATTTTTGAAGATCGCTCTTCCCCTCACAGCTCTGACAAAGAAGGGTGTGCCTTTTGTGTGGTCTCCCGAATGTTAAACGGCATTTCAAGAGCTGAAGGATCGCCTTACCTCCGCGCAAATCCTTCCCCTACCATCTGGAAAGGGAGGATTCCAAATATCTATTGATGCATCTTATCAGGGCATGGGGCGGTGTTGATATAGCATGGGCATGTGAATGTTTATGCTTCAAGACAACTGAATAAGCATGATATTTATTACTGTTGGGTCCATTGCCCGCAATGACCTAGATTTGAAGAAGTCAAATATGTCAATGAGCATACACAATTGTATATTTAATATATGTTCAAGTACATACATGCATGTTAGTCCTAGTAACCATAATGGAACAAGTAGCTAAGTCAGGTAAGCACTTACCTAAGTTGTGGACATACATAAATCTGTCTAAGTGCACAGTCATTGAGAGAAGGTTATTCACTCAACGACAGATGACTTATAGTGCTGAGTGCATCCTATATAGTCAAAGCTAAAGGAGTGGCAAGCTAAGAAAGTGGCCAAGTCCACAGGTGTTGAGTGAAGTCTACTCACTCAACGCCAAACAGTAAAAGGCTGTGAGACAAGCTCAGTCAGTCAAAGCCACAAAAAATTTGTGCTAAAATTTAACTAAGTCCACAGACATTGAATGAGGCAAGCTCACTCAACTTCATATGTTAAATCATTGATTGTATCTCATTCAGTTAGAACATGTGTTTTGAAACACAAGAAATTTGGCTAAGTCCAAATGCGTTGAGTGGAGCTCACTCTCTCAATGCCAAAGTGGAGAAACATCTTGCTAAGGTAGAAAGCATTGAGTGAGGCATGCTCACTCAACGCTCTCACTACCATGATTCAAAAAATCTAGCTAAAAGCAAAAGGCGTTGAGTGAGGCGAGCTCACTAAACGCTCACAACGCTTAAGAGATGGGCCAAGACAAAAAAGAACTTTTAGGGCTTTATCAATTTCAAAAAGGTGGCGGTCGGACTTCATCTCTCTCACAGGCGAGCTCACTAAACGCTCTCAACGCTTAAGAGATGGGCCAAGACGAAAAAGAACTTTTAGGGCTTTATCAATTTCAAAAAGGTGGCGGTCGGACTTCATCTCTCTCACCATTATCACCGAGAAAGAGATTCAAGTCTTCTCATAGGAACAAAAAGTTTATTGAGCTGCTTCATATTCATCTACTATTGCATAATCAGAGAGATTTTAGATAGAGGAAGAAAGTAGAGCCATCAATCCCTAGTGGGCTTAGTTGGTTGATTGAAGAACACAAGTTCACCTTCTTTTAACAAGATAAGAATCTTCATTCTGAGTTTCTTCCAGCAGAGGGAGAACTTCTACCTGCTACTGTGAAGCAAGATAGTGCTGAGATAACTCAGCCCTAGCTTTTGACACAGAGAAATTTCCCTGTGTCAAAACATTCAAATCTTAATCTTTTTGTAGGATCCAACTGGATCTAAGCTGTAGGGCCACTGGCCTGAGGTAGGGTAATATTGCATTATTTGTAGGAGAGTAAAGTTCTCTAAGTTGTAGGATCCAACTAGATCTGAGTAGTAGGGCCACTGGCCTGAGGTAGGGTAATATTGTCTGAGTTGTAGGAGAGTAAAGCTCTCTAAGTTGTAGGATCCAACTGGATCTGAGCAGTAGGGCCACTGGCCTGAGGTATGGCAATTTGTCTGAGCTGTAGGAGAGTGTAACTCTCTGAGCTAAGATCCTATGGATTTGAGGTAGGGTTGTCCTCCCAGCCTGAGTATAGGGTCGTTGACCTGGGGTAGGTGATCTGTTGATCACTGAGTTATAGGCCCTTATGGCTGAGTTGTAGGTCTTGGACGAGACTGGGAGATCCTGAGGGATCTGAGGTGTAAGCTCCTTGGAGCAGTATTTTGGAGACGTACCTTGACTAACAGGAAGTTGGCAAGGTGGGAGGAGAGTGGATTTACACACAAGTTGAGGAAACACTATAAATCTATGTGTGCTTTTCTGTATTGTTTTCTTTGTGCAGGTTCTTGAAAGAAAACTACTGCCAACATACTTAGTGTTAAAAGAAAAACCAAAAAGAGAATAACAACAGTGAGACAACCTATTCACCCCCCCTAGATTGTAAGCTACCTTGAAAATAAAGACTTTTAAGTGGTATCAGAGGTAGGTTACTCAAAAATTATCTAACAATCTGAGTGATTCTCCAAGGTAGCTACAGACTATCCTTATGGATTTAAGAGTGAACTATAAGGAGCTTGGTGACATGAAGCTTCCTATCTGCAGGAAAGTAGGTTTTCACATCTGGAAGGAAAGGGTTAAGCTGTTCATGGAAGCAGCTGACCTTAGTATCTTTATAAAAGTTATGGAAGGACCTTTCATCCCTTTGAAAGTGTCTGTCCTAGATACAAATTTCCAGACACCCAATACTTTTGCTGAGATGACAAAGGATGAAGTCATTCTTTCCACCATGGACAAGAGGGCTCAGAATATTATTATTAGTACAATTGATGATTCTACCCTTCAAAATTTGATTCACTGCACAAAAGCAAAGGAAATGTGGGACACTCTAGTGATCTACATGGAAGGCACAGAGGAAGTAAGGGATGATAGAAAGTCCATGCTCAACCAGGAGTATGAAGCTTTATGACAGTCTAAGGGAGAAGACATAGCCACCTGCTATGAAAAATTCTTTAGGATTGTGAATGAACTAAGGACCTATGGAAGGATCTTTAGTCATTATGATCTAAATGATAAGTTCCTTACCAGAGACTGGGACACAAAAATATGTGCCATCAGAGAAGTGGTCAAGCTAGGTGACACTCCACCCCACACCCTATTTAGTAAACTGCTATCATATGAGATGCAGTTAACTGTCAGGAAAGAGGAATAAACCAACTGCAAGTCTCAGGCCAAAGAGAATTCTGTGGCCTTCAAAGTCGAAGCCACAAAGAAAAGTAGGAGGAAGACCCCTTCTCCTCCAATAAGACCAACAGATTTAGACTGCTCTGAATCAGAAGCATCAAACAGTAGCATGTCTAATAAGGACTTTGTTGTCTTCTCCAGGAAGCTGCAAAGGCTGATAAAGAAGAAGCACTGGAAGAGCAGGCCCTCCTACTCAGCACATCACTAGAAGAAATCCTCCAAGGAGGACAAGTATGGACCTAAACCTAGTAAACAGAATTCTTCTAATATTATTTATTACTGCTGCAGCAGGCCAGGGCATGTCATTGTTGATTGCCCAGTGAAGAGAAGGGAGGATGGTGAGAAGAAACCTCACCAAAAGTACAAGGGAAAGAAAGAAAAGTCTTTTGTGGATAATAAAGAGAAAAGCTGGACAAACTCATCATCATCAGAGTCTGAAGAAGAGGAAGCCTATATTGGGCTACTTGCTACTGCTGCTGTTAAAGATAAAGATGTAACAACAGGAGAAGTCTATCCTCCAGTAAGGATAGGAATCAAGGCCCCTCTGACACTATCAGACAGTGACTCAGAGGTGGATGAAGATGCCCATAGCTGTAGAGGGCTGATGGCAATGACTGATGAAGAGGGCAGCTTGGATTAGCCTTGTCAAAGTAAGGTACATTCCCTATCCAGTTCTATGTCTGAGTATGAGACACATCTCTGTACAGAAGCCTCTTCACCTATTAGTGAAGATTATTCTGGCTCAGAAGGTGATGTCAATCAACAGATTGACAGATATAGTGAACTTATGGATGCCTTCAAAAAGTGCAAAAAGTTGACTAAGAAGCGGGCTAAAGAGATTTTTTCGCTTCAGCCTGCTACTGCCTAGCTTACTGAAACAGCTTCTGTGCTGAATTAGACAATGAAGGAACTCATTCAACTAAAAACCCTGTCAGGCATCATGATGGAGACTATCAAGAGCAAAAATAGTCTCATCAGAGATCTTGAGGAAAAGCTCCAAAGGGAGAGAGGTATTGTGGCTAGTTCTTATCAGCCCAATACAGTGTTGCCCTTGATAGACTCCTTCTCCTCACAGAAGGGTAAGAAGGGGTTGGGATTCAAGGGTAACATAAGACCATCCCATCCCAAAGGGAAAGGGAAAGTTCTATTTGTGCCAATGGAATCTAGGCCACCTATCCCATTCAAGAGTGAAAGTGAGGGGATAAGTTGTAAACTACTCTAGAGGGGGGTGAATAGAGTATTCAAATTTTATGAACAACTAGTCAGCTCCCTTGGAGTTTATTTGCGGAATAAATAATCTGATACTTGAACCCTAAGAGCCTAACACAGTGAAGTGCACAAGTGAGAGAGTTAACTGAAATTTCATTTTAACTATAAGCCTATCACAGCAACTAGCAATCCTAGGTAGTTCTATCACAGCCACAGAATAAACAATTAAACAAGATAGCCAGAGACACAGGATATATAGTGGTTCCCTCTAAATAGGTACTCCACTCTTCTACCACCCTGGTAGGAATCCACTACAGGTTTTTGCTAAGGTGCCCTGCCACCAATGATCTGATTCAGGTAGATCAAACAGACCCTTTGAGCTTTGATAAGGATGCTCAACCACAGGTTGTTGATAAGGTGCCCTGTCACCAATGTTCACTTTTGAAGAGGTGTGAACAAACTCTTTTACAAAGGGGTTGAGAGGGTTATATTATCTTCTCTGTTGTAAATACAGATTAGAGAAGACTTGTGGATTCTCTAAAGAATCAAAGTCTCCCCCTGGCTCAGTGAAAGTCCAGGGAAAGCCTTTGCTTCAGGATGAAGGAGTTTCAGATATACTGAAACTAAATCCTCAGAGATTTGTAGACTGATTTTTATCAGGTCTTCAGATTCTGGAATAATTGAAGCAGAACTGGAGCTCTTTCTGAAGTCTTGAAAACTCTAAGCAGATGCTCAGGAGACTTGAGAATGAAAGTAATTGCTCTGGGCTTTTTCTTCAGGGGAGCTTTTCTTCTTCTTTTTGTGAGATGGTGAAGAGTTGCTCTGAAGATGCTTGAGAGAATGCAGCACTGAGAAAAAAATCTCTCTGTATCTGTAACTTGTTATTTTTTTTGAGAAAAAAATCTCTCTTAAATATGTCTTCTCATTTTTGTTTTGGAACGGCTCTATTGATTTGAATTCTCGAGCCCTGCGACAGATTATCTCAAAATAGAATATAACAATAGGAATAGAATGACCTATTAGCTTACTGTCAGTCCCAATAAGGAATTAAATAAGTGGGAAAATATTTCAGTACAAGGACTTACCATTCTTGGAAATAGCAAACAGTGCCAACGGCTAGAATACAGCCTGACAATATATTTTGTATAATAGGACAAAAAAGCTTTATCAAATACTGAATCCCGTGATTTAAGCTTGACATATTTGGTAATTAATTTATTTTGAATTTAAGCCCTAAATCTGCAAAAACAACTTCAGAAAATTCTCTAACCACAAGCTAAAACACTTGGAAATAAACCAAGGAATAGAATGAATACAAAGAGATAAAGGCAGACAATAATCGTCAAACAGGGGTTCGATGATCGTCGACCTAGCTAACAGATCGTCGACTAAAAGCAGAAATCTGTCGAAACAGAAATCGTCGAACAGAAATCGTCGACCAGCTCAAGATATCGTCGACTAAAGCAGAAAATCTGTTGAAATAGAAATCGTCGAACATCTCATGATGTCGACGACTAAGGCAAAAATCTGTCGAGACAGATATCGTCGAACATCTCATGATGTCGACGACTAAGGCAGAAATCTGTCGAGACAGAAATCGTGAAGCAAGAACACGATCGTTGAACTGCTGATGGCAGATCGTCGACCAACCTTCAGAGCATAATAAACTTGCTCTGAGATCGTCGACCATCGGTCGACGAAAATTGTCTTGACTTCAACGATTCTATAGCCCTGCTATCGTCGACCAATGATCGATGATCGCGAGGCCTCGTTTGACGATGGTCGAACGGAAAATGCCTTAACCAAAAATATATCTAGAACTTCTAGCCTAAGCTCTAGGTCAGTTATAAACTGTCCTAGGGAAACAGAACAAGGCCTAATCATGATCATATATAGTTATATGGATCAAGAGGGGCTGGAAAGGGATTACATAAGCCAAATCACATCTAGGGTACCAACAATCTCCCCCTATTTGGGTTATGTTTTCCAATCCGATCTAAAAACTAATGCACACAATAACAAAAGCAGAGATTAACCAAAAATTTAAATCACAGGCAATTCACAGAAAAACATAAAAACATAAATCAGCAGAACTATAAAGTATCAAGCAGATTTATCAGAGGTTTTAGCATCAGATGAGTTCTTAGGGATTACAACTGTTTTGAAAATAATTTCTCTGTTTGGATTTGCTGCTTGTCTTTTGGATAGCATTAGGTCATGTTCACCAATAATTTTCTTTTCAGCATAGCTTGGCAGAACTGCAGCAGGGTGCAACTTCATGTATTCTTCAGTATTAAAAATTTCAGAGTTGACTTGAATTTTGCTGAGTTCCTTTTCTCTGAATTCAGACATAGTTGTATATGCTGTAGGGCCTAGTCCTTGAGCTTTGGCTCTCTCCATCATGCTTAGTGCAATAGATTCCTAAAATCTTGCCATAGAGGCAATTCTTTCAGTTTCAGTCATATCTGATGGAGAGGGTGGTCTGTCAGTATCAGCTTGAGCTGCAATCTCCATGTTCCTTTGAAGAGCTGTGGCTAATTTGCTTGAGCCAAGAGGAATCTGTGCAGCCTTCTTAGGATCAGTTTCAGCATATAGAGATCTTGGAGGTGCAAGTTCAATGAACTTCTTGTGGGATTTCTCTGAATAGACCACTCTTTTTCCTTTTGTTTCAACTGTCTCAGAAGCAGCAGGTTTCCTTGATGTGGAGGATGGACCTCTCCTGGGAGGAGAAGGTTTCCATTCTGGAACTTTCTTTTTAGGAGAAGGAGGAGGAGAGAAAGTAGGTTGCTGAAATGTCATCTCCTTTATTTGTTCCATGGGAGCATTTTCATTTCTTTTCCTTCCTTGTCCTGATACATCTTAGCCTCCCTGGCTTTGGTTACTCCTTCTCTGGTAGGACTGAAAGGTGTTAGACCTGGCTGATTTTGCAGATGGGGCAGAAGAGAGACTTCTAGAGGCTCCAGCACCAGGAGGTGGAGGAGGACCTCTGGGGGGGAATTTCTGAATTGGAGTGTCATATCTTTTTGTTCTCTTCTTCTCTCTTGTCTGATTCTTTGAGAGTCTCATCCATGGTTGAAATTCTTTGCTCTTGGGATCAATTCCCTTCAGAATGAAATAGGGAACATCCTTGTCTGGATTAGCAGTAGGAGGAGCAGATGCTTTTCTTTTCTTGGATACAGCCTTTTTCTTCTTCTGGGTGCTATCAGAATCCTCAGAATCATCATCATCAGAGGAGTGGGATGAGTTTCTGCCAGCATAATCATCAAAGTCTTGTTCTGAGATATCCTTGGCAACTATAGCATGTTCAGCCTTTTCTTTCTCTTGCTTCTCTCTATCTTCTTTTTCTCTTGCTTCCTCAATGGCATCTTGCTCAAGGAGGAAATCAAGATCAACATTTGGAGATCTCTTCCAGAGTTCTGATTCAGGATACAAGTCAGGAACTATCCTGGGAACCAGTTCTGCAATAGAAGGAATGGATAGAGGATAGGTAAGGATAGGTGGAGAAAAGATGACTGTATCTGCAGGGGCAGATGCTTTTCCTAGAGAGATGGCTAGGGAAACCATATGAGATTTAGCCAACTCTTCAATGTACTCAGAGGCAATATTCTCAGCCATAAAGGCTATATATTGTTCAAGGTTTAGAGTACCTGAGCTTGATTCCTTTTCAGTCATCTTGGAGGCATTCTCTGGTAAGTCTTGCACAGCCTCAGCTTCTCCAGCAGCAGCAGCAGCAGCAGCAGCATTCTCAAGTTGTTGAACCACTACTTCTGAGTCAGTAGTGTTCATTGGAACTTTTTCACACAAGTCCATGAGGACTTCCTCATTATCTCTCTCAGAGACTTCTTCATCAGAAGCTAGATTCACTAGGGAGTGAATGTCTTTGTTAGATAAAGATATCAATTTAAAGTCCTGATTATAACCTTTAGAGGAAGTGTTTTACCTTCTGGTTGCTCTGGATCTTTCATCAGAGACTCTTTCTCTGGAAGCTCTTGAGGTTCTTCTACAATTGCTGGAAGGGGAAGGGAAGAATTGTCCTGAAGGGTCAAGGCATCACCTGAGACCACTTCAACAGACATCTCCCCCTGCATGACTTCAGTGGGGACTGGAGTCATGCATCTTACTGAAGAGGGCTCAGCAGAGGGTGGAAGTGATTTGATGGCTTCAGTAAGGGCATTGATGGATGCAATGAGAGGGGCATTGGCAGCCTCAATCATGTTTTGGATGGATGGAGTGATGAGCTTTACAATATGTGCAAGCAATTCAGGAGTTATCTGAACTACTGAGGGTGTGGAGGTGGATGGATGACTGTGGGATGCAAATTGAGGTGGTGATGGAATGGAAGCAGTATGATCTGCCACATGATCAAATGAATCATGTGGAGATGGGTGATCATCACCATGAGTGTGGGATTCATGTTGAGAGAGGTGTGTGAGGATGGTAGCAGTTACTATGTCAACACTGGCTGAGGCTGCCAGATGTTGTGGTGTGGGTGACTGGGGTGGAGATGCATGTAGGATGGGAGATACATGTAGGGATTCATGTTGTGGTGGCACTGCAGATTGTGTGGAGGGTAATGCAGGAGATGAGGATGCAGGGGTAAAGAGGGAGGATGGAGGGATTACTGAGCCTTCCCCAGCAAGCTGGAGAGTGGCTGAATCAGCCCTTATGTCTAATGGAGGGTTAGGATCAACCCTGGCTGACTTCTTGATGACTCTCTGGGATTTCTTGAACAGAGAGGGGTCCAACCTCTTGCTGGCGTTGACTGCAGAGGGTGCAGAAACAAGCAGCAGGGGTGCTTTCACATACAGAAACACACCCAACACCCTGGCAAGGTTTACTTCTTTCTTGTTGTTCTTTCTCCTTATCAGTTCAAACAGAACTTTTCCACAGGCTATCTGCGTCTTATTCACCAAAGCTGACATTAAGGCAAATTATTGCATGTTGATGTTGTCGTGAGCAGAGTGTTTTCCCAAAACGACCTTGCCCACCAGGTCTGCCAGAAACTTATACTCTGGAGACAGATTGATCTTCAGCAGCTTAGCTGGAATATCCTCAGCATGGCCCATCACAGTTAGCATGCGGCCATATTCCTCTGTATTTTGCTCATAGTCCTCAGTACCGGTTGGTAGTCCAAACAGCTCAGTCAGAACTTCAGGAGTCAGAATGACCTCCTCTCCATTTATCTTTTCAGTCATGGCTTCGTCGCTGGAGGACGAAGTATATACCCATTCTCGAATCTCTGGTATATGAATCTTCGGTGAGAATGACATAAATCTCTTTAGGCCTTGATCTTCACACAGCTGCAGAATGTCTTGGATGGGTTGATCACATCGACTGAAGGAATCGAAGTCGACACAGAATCCAGTGTCGAACTTCATCCCGAAGAGAACTGCTGAAGGAATCGCCATTGGATTGAAGAGAGAATGGAGAATCGAGATGCAAAGCAGGGGAGAAGAGAATCGCGCGGGATTAGAGTTCGAGAGCGAATTCTAAGCCAGAAGATGGAATATGAAAAGACGGAGCGGAAGAACGACGATCTCCAGACCTAAATCGACTATCAGATATAAATCTGCGATCGTCGAACCCGGAACAAAATCGATCGTCGAACAATGACCGACGATAGTCAATATTTGACTAATCGTTAAACATCGACCGACTACAAGCAATCACCACGATCGTCGATCAATATATGTTGGTCGACGATTCTCCACACATCACAGAAAATCTGTCGTCGACCATTGGTCGACGATAGATACCTAAGGAGAGATCGTTGGCCAGTTGATCGACGATTTCTGCCTTACTACAAAAACGATCTGTCGTCGACCATTGGTCGACGATAGATACCTAACCTGGTCGAAGATCGTCGAGCAGTCGTTCGACGATTTTAGACAGAAAACAAATCTATCCAAATTTTCACTACTCTGAACCATTAATCATACCAAGCTGGTTCAGGAAGAACAAATGCCTTTGTTCATCAAGGGGCTTAGTGAAAATATCTCCTCTCTACAGGTCTGTGGATATAAATTCCATTGCTATCTTGTTCTTTTCCACATTATCTCTCAGAAAATGATGTCTAATCTCAATATGCTTGGTCCTGGAATGGTGCACAGGATTTTGAGCAATTGATATTGCACTGGTACTGTCACAAAGAATTTTTATTTTTGAGTGTGTACCCATAATCCACTAGCTGATTTTGAATCCACAGGATCTGTGAATAACAACTAGCTGTTGCTATATATTCAGCCTCAGCAGTTGAAGTAGACACAGATGCCTGTTTCTTACAAAACCAAGAGACAAGTCTCTCCCCCAGGAACTGACAGGTCCCTGAGGTGCTTTTCCTGTCAACTCTACAACCAGCATAATCAGCATCTGAATATCCAATTAATTCAAATCCTGACTCAGCTGGGTACCACAGTCCTAAGTTAGGGCATCCCTTAAGGTATCTCAAGATCCTCTTGAGAAGAATTAAGTGAGATTCCTTTGGGTTGACCTGAAACCTAGCACATAGGCATATAGCAAACATTATGTCAGGCCTACTTGCAGTCAAATACAGCAGGAAACCAACAATGGCTCTATAGTTCTTTTGATCAACAGACTTGCCATTGACATCAGAATCAATAACTGCATTTGAGGCCATAGGTGTGCTCATTGATGAAGCATCAGACATTCCAAATCTTTTAACCAGCTCTCTGGAATATTTTGATTGAGAAATAAAGATACCATCAACACACTGTTTCACTTGGAGACCAAGGAAATAGGATAACTCACCCATGCTGCTCATCTCAAACTTGGAGTGCATTAGTTCAGAGAACCTCTTGCATAGTTTGGGATCAGTGGAGCCAAATATAATGTCATCTACATAGATTTGAACTAACAGTTGTGAGTCCTTATGATGTCTAATAAATAGGGTTCTATCTACTACACCTCTCACAAACTTGTGTTCTAGAAGGAAATTTGCTAAGGTCTCATACCAAGCTCTAGGAGCTTGCTTAAGTCCATATAGAGCCTTTTGGAGTTTGAACACATGAGTGGGTAAGGTTGATGAAACAAACCCTGGTGGTTGTTCAACAAACACTTCTTCCTTTAAATCTCCATTGAGGAAGGCACTCTTCACATCCATTTGGAAGACCTTAAATCTCTTATAGGCAGCATAGGCTAGGAAAATCCTAATGGCTTCTAGTCTAGCTACAGGGGCAAAAGTCTGATCATAATCTATGCCTTCCTCCTATCTATAGCCTTGAGCTACTAGCCTAGCCTTATTCCTAACTACTATGCCTTGGGCATCAAGCTTGTTTCTAAACACCCACTTGGTGCCTATGATCAGTTGGCCTCTTGGTCTTGGAACCAAAGTCCAAACTTTACATCTTTCAAACTGGTTAAGTTCCTCTTGCATGGCTATAATCCAGTGTGGATCAAGCTCAGCATCTTTAATGGTTAGGGGCTCAACCTGAGAAAGGAAACAAGCAAACATCACATCTTTGTTGAGTTGATGTCTTGTCTGGACTCCTACTGAAATGTCTCCAATCACTTGAGATACAGGGTGATCTCTAAGTGTGACAAGATTAGTAGGTTCAACAATGATCTGATCTTCAACTTGTTCAAGATTTAATTCCTCATGTGGAATTTGATCAACTGTTGGAGCAGGTGCTTTAACTTCTAAAAGTTCTACATCAGATTCAGAATCTGAAGAAGCAACCTGAGGAGTTTGTTGGGGATGATTCTCCTGTGTGAGTCTCAAACCTTCCAAATCCTTACTTACTCCTAGGACTTGCACTGTACTATTAGAGGAAGAGTCCTTCTCCTTATAATACATGACTGTCTCATCAAAAGAGACATGTGCAGACTCTTCTATCTTAAGAGAGGATATATTAAGGACCCTATAGGCTTTGCTTACTTGAGAGTATCCTAGAAAAACTCCCATTGAAGCTTTTGCCTCAAATTTTCTAAGGTATTCTTTGTTATTGTTATGAACAAAAGCAACACAGCCAAATACTCTAAAATAGTCTATTTTAGGTTTCACTTGCTTAAGTAACTCATAGGGAGTCTTACCCTTAAGTTTATGTATCAGACTTCTGTTCAATACATAGTTAGCTGTGCTAACTGCTTCAGCCCAAAAGGACAGAGGCATGTTAGCATCTGCCAACAATGTACTTGCAGCTTCAATTAGGGTTCTGTTTTTCCTTTCAACTACCCCATTTTGTTGAGGAGTTCTAGGAGCAGAGAAGCTATGTTTGATACCTTCCTTCTCACAGAATTCTTGCATAAGAAGAGACTCAAACTCAGTACCATGATCACTTCTGATCAAGGCAATCTGAGTAGAATACTCACTCTATATACACTTTAGAAAATCTGTAAGAACCTTGAAGTTATCAGCCTTAGTTCTCAAGAAGAATACCCAAGTGAACCTAGAGAAGTCATCTACAATTACTAGAGTGTAAGACTTTCCTCCAAGACTCTGTACAGCAATAGGACCAAATAAATCCAAATGTAGCAAGTACAGAATCCTGGGAGAATCACTTTTATTAACTGATTTAAAGCTATTTCTTGTTTGCTTACCTAATTGACAAGCTTTGCAAAGGCCTTCCTTCTTGTAGGGGCAAGAAGGTAAGCCTCTTACAAGATTGTATTTAGCCAACCTAGAAATGTTTTTCAAATTTACATGACTAAGTCTCTTATGCCAAAGGGTATTATTACTGGTTACTTCATTAAATAAGCATATTTCAGATTTGGATGAGTTAAAATCTACAACATAAACATTACCAATTCTAATACCTACTAACACAACAGTATTATTTAAAGCAATATTACAAGCAGTGTCAGTAAACCATACCTTGTACCCAGCATCACACATTTGGCTTACAGAGATTAGGTTGTGCTTTAGTCCTGAGACATAAGCAACCTTCTTGAATGTTACAGCTCCTATGGTGAAGCTGCCATACCCTTCAGTCTGTCCACAGCTGGAATCCCCAAATACAACTTTTGGTCCCAGCTTGGCTTTGAACCCTGACAGATTCTTCTTCTTTCCTGTCATATGCTTTGAGCATCCACTATCCAGATACCATTTGTCATGTATGACTGGATAGGTCTTCACCTGCAGAGAGAACAGTTATACATTGTGGACCCAGGTTACCTTGGGTCCAGTATTCTTCACAAAAGAAAAACTAGATATAAAAGATTTTGCAGGCTTAGCTTTATATCCTAAAGGGTGTGATCTCCTAGGTGGGATAATCCATTCAGTTGAAGGATTAAACAACCTAGGGTAGTGATTGGGATTTGCAATTCTGGAAGTTTGAAATTTATTTTCCAGCTTAAGTCCAGATCGTCGATCCACGGTCGACGATCGCAAGCCATATCGTCGATCATTTGTAGTAGTGCTATGTTCTGGATTCCACGATCGTCGATCACTGGTCGATGACTCAAGATGAGATCGTCGATCTCCTGCACCAAAGATATCATACTTGGTGAAGGTGTTCAGCGATCGTCGATAGACGTTCGACAATTGGTTTGACGATCGTCGATTAATGTTCGACGATTTTTGTAAAGCTAGAAATTTTTTCTTCCTGTTCTCTTTCTTAATCTTATTCTGAATTTTCTTACATTTTTCAATTTCCTCAGTATTCTTTATTCCTGATTCAGAAATAAATTTTACTGGAGTGCTAAATCTCTCCTTTGTGAGGAGGATGGGTTCACTAGATGTAGCACCTAAGCCTAGTTTATCATTACCAACCCTAGTGTTTGCTATACTGGTTATTTCAGATAATTTAAGGCTTCTGCCATTTAATTGTTCTTCTAACCTCTTAGATTTAGCTAGTTCTAATTTTAGGAATGTTACTTCTCCTCTTAAGCTTTCTAATTCTTTTTCTAATCTGATTATTTCAGTACCTTCCATGTCTAGTTCCATTATCTTTGATCTAAGTGACTTGATTTCTTTTTCAGATAACAGTAGATCTAAACATAGAGTTTTAAATTTTAATTTGAACTCAGGAGATGAAAAATCAAATGAGTTGATTACCTGGTCTTCCATAGGAAGATCTTCTTCATTGTCTCTTTCTTCTTCAGAATTCTCTGCAGCTGACAAAGAGCTGCAGGCATTGATAGCCATGAGGCAGACCTCTTTGGCTTTCTTCTCTTCTTCTCCTTCTGAATCACTGGAGCTAGAGGAGCAGGTATCCTCTTCTGTTTCACTCCAGGTAGCAGCCACAAATCCCTTGTCCTTCTTCTTGTATTTGTGTGAGGAGGACTTGGAGTGGTGCTTCCTGTACTCTTTCTCATGTTTCTTCTCCTTGTGTTTCTTCTCTGGACAATCTGGAGCAATGTGTCCAGGCTTGCTGCAAACATAACAGATGATTTCTTTAGATGGAGTCTTGTCATACCTTGGTTTGTCCTCATACTTGGAGGACTTCTTTCTGAGGTCTCTTCTTCCCATGTTGAAGAACCTCTTGGCAATGAGTGCCAGTAACTCCTCATTTGATTGACTTCCTTCAGAAGTCTCAGCAGCCTTAAGAGCTAGAGAGTGCTCTTTCTTTGTAGGTGTAGGAGTTTTTACTTCAGTTGCAGCAGCTCTGCTCTTTAAAGTTTGCTCATATGACTTGAGCTTTCCCAACAGAGCTTCTGTGGAGAGTTCCACAGTGTTTCTTCCATCCTTGATGGGCCATATCCTTGAGTCCCAAGAGATGGGAAGGCACATCAGGATCTTGTCATTGACTTCTGACAAAGTTATCTCCTTGTCCAAAGATCTCAGTTCACTTATTATTGAACTGAGTCTTGTGTACATTGAGTCAATGTCTTCAGCATCATCCTTCTTGAAATTTTCATACTGAGAGGTGAGGTTGGATCTCCTGTCCTTCCTCTCATCAGCTGAGCCAGCAACTATGTGGTTGAGGGAATCCCACATAGCTTTGGCTGAGGTACATTCAGCAAGCTTCTGGAATATTTCATCAGACATTGTCTGAGCTAGGATATTCATTGCTTTTGCATTAGCTGCTTTTGCCTTCTTGTAGCTTTCATTGTAATCAGGAGGTGGCACAGCACTGAGATCAGCAGATGTGATAGAAGCAGCAGCAGGCCTAGCAGGTGGTCCTGTCAAAATAGAAGCAAAAATATCTTCATCAATAGAATTCATGTATAGTCTTATCCTAGCCTTCCATATGCCAAACTTGGACAAGTTGCATACAGGAGGTCTGGTGCTTGCATAATCCTTAGACTGGGCCATGTGTGAAAGTGTTTGTGAATGGTATCAGGAAACAATTTATCACTGGATCTTTTAACTCAGGTGTTAGCCTGTATGAACAGCTAACCTCCCTCTGATACTAATTGAAAGTGAGGGGATAAGTTGTAAACTACTCTAGAGGGGGGGTGAATAGAGAATTCAAATTTTATGAACAACTAGTCAGCTCCCTTGGAGTTTATTTGCGGAATAAATAATCTGATACTTGAACCCTAAGAGCCTAACACAGTGAAGTGCACAAGTGAGAGAGTTAACTGAAATTTCAGTTTAACTATAAGCCTATCACAGCAACTAGCAATCCTAGGTAGTTCTATCACAGCCACAGAATAAACAATTAAACAAGATAGCCAGAGACACAGGATATATAGTGGTTCCCTCTAAATAGGTACTCCACTCTTCTACCACCCTGGTAGGAATCCACTACAGGTTTTTGCTAAGGTGCCCTGCCACCAATGATCTGATTCAGGTAGATCAAACAGACCCTTTGAGCTTTTGATAAGGATGCTCAACCACAGGTTGTTGATAAGGTGCCCTGTCACCAATGTTCACTTTTGAAGAGGTGTGAACAAACTCTTTTACAAAGGGTTGAGAGGGTTATATTATCTTCTCTGTTGTAAATACAGATTAGAGAAGACTTGTGGATTCTCTAAAGAATCAAAGTCTCCCCCTGGCTCAGTGAAAGTCCAGGGAAAGCCTTTGCTTCAGGATGAAGGAGTTTTAGATATACTGAAACTAAATCCTCAGAGATTTGTAGACTGATTTTTATCAGGTCTTCAGATTCTGGAATAATTGAAGCAGAACTGGAGCTCTTTCTGAAGTCTTGAAAACTCTAAGCAGATGCTCAGGAGACTTGAGAATGAAAGTAATTGCTCTGGGCTTTTTCTTCTCGGGAGCTTTTCTTCTTCTTTTTGTGAGATGGTGAAGAGTTGCTCTGAAGATGCTTGAGAGAATGCAGCACTGAGAAAAAAATCTCTCTGTATCTGTAACTTGTTATTTTTCTGAGAAAAAAATCTCTCTTAAATATGTCTTCTCATTTTTGTTTTGGAACGGCTCTATTGATTTGAATTCTCGAGCCCTGCGATAGATTATCTCAAAATAGAATATAACAATAGGAATAGAATGACCTATTAGCTTACTGTCAGTCCCAATAAGGAATTAAATAAGTGGGAAAATATTTCAGTACAAGGACTTACCATTCTTGGAAATAGCAAACAGTGCCAACGGCTAGAATACAGCCTGGCAATATATTTTGTATAATAGGACAAAAATGCTTTATCAAAATACTGAATCCCGTGATTTAAGCTTGACATATTTGGTAATTAATTTATTTGAATTTAAGCCATAAATCTGCAAAACAACTTCAGAAAATTCTCTAATCACAAGCTAAAACACTTGGAAATAAACCAAGGAATAGAATGAATACAAAGAGATAAAGGCAGACAATAATCGTCAAACAGGGGTTCGATGATCGTTGACCTAGCTAACAGATCGTCGACTAAAAGTAGAAATCTGTCGAAACAGAAATCGTCGAACAAAAATCGTCGACCAGCTCAAGATATCGTCGACTAAAGTAGAAAATCTGTTGAAACAGAAATCGTCGAACATCTCATGATGTCGACGACCAAGGCAAAAATCTGTCGAGACAGATATCATCGAACATCTCATGATGTCGACGACTAAGGCAGAAATCTGTCGAGACAGAAATCGTGAAGCAAGAACACGATCGTTGAACTGCTGATGGCAGATCGTCGACCAACCTTCAGAGCATAATAAACTTGCTCTGAGATCGTCGACCATCGGTCGACGAAATTGTCTTGACTTCAACGATTCTATAGCCCTGCTATCGTCGACCAATGATCGACGATCGCGAGGCCTCGTTCGACGATGGTCGAATGGAAAATGCCTTAACCAAAAATACATCTAGAACTTCTAGCCTAAGCTCTAGGTCAGTTATAAACTGTCCTAAGGAAACAGAACAAGGCCTAATCATGATCATATATAGTTATATGGATCAAGAGGGGCTGGAAAGGGATTACATAAGCCAAATCACATCTAGGGTACCAACAAAGAGCATGATATTCCCTTCAAATAGGTATGACCAAGAAAGTATATATGATGAATGGTGCTTCCATAAGTAGAACAAAAGATGTTCTCAGCCATTATGGAAGGTATTGCAGGGTAAGTGCCTTTAAGGCTGCCCATGAAGAAATTCAAATGGCCCATCATGGACCATTTGTTTTTTGGTGCTATAGCCCCCTCTCTCAAAAATTTGGATGCAGCCCATTCTCAGAACCTATCAGCACAGAATCTGACTAAGGGTCATTCTGTCAGCTTGCCTAATATGGATGTTTCTGATGCTACCAAGAGAACACTGTCTAAAAAGAAAGTTGTTGTTGATAGGATTCAGAACAGGCCACATAAGCCAGCAAGAAGACTAACCTTCAGTCAAATCCATGTTGAAAGAACTTAGAAAATAGTTGTTGCACCTCTTCCTTTTGTTAAGACTGCAGTCAATCCAGTTGGAAGGCCTACATAGAAAAGAAGAAATAATATAAATGAACTTTGGTGTTGTGGCAAGGTAGGCCATTATGTCATTGACTGCTGGCATAATCCTAATGTGGTTAGGACCAGAGTTAGTCCACCAGTCAGAAAACTTGTTGGTGGACATGTTCAGTTTCAGACTAATATGCACATAGGACCTAGTAGATATTGGGTTCCTAAGGTAAAGTTAACTGTATATTACAGGTTAGTCCAAGTGGCCATACCCCTATATCATACTTAGACAGTGGTTGTTCCAAGCACATGACTGGGACAAGGAGCAACTTGAAGGAGTACACTCCAGTAAAAGATGGACTCAAAGTAATCTTTGGTGGTTAAAATAGAGGGGTAACAAAAGGCTATGGTAAGATCACCAATGGCATTGTCACCATCACTAAGGTGGATTAGGTTGAAGGGTTGCAACACAACCTTATAAGCATAAGCCAGCTCTCTGATCTTGGCTATGTTATTGTCTTCCACAAGGATGAGTGTCTAATTAGGAGGTCAAGTGACCAAGAGGTCATATTGATAGGCACTAGGAGTGGAAATGTTTATTGCTTAAACTTTCTATGTTTAGATACAGACTCTCCTATCTGTCTAGTGGCAAATGAGAAAGACTCTTATTGTGTCCTATGGAACAAGAGGCTAGCCCATGTAAATTACAAGACTGTTGGCAAGCTCTTCAGTCAAGAGATAGTTAGGAATGGTCCAAATGTGAAGTGCTCCAAGGAGGGCATTTGCTCTGCTTATCAAAAGGGAAAGCAGACAAAAGCTTCCTTTAAGAGCATTTGGACCAAAGATTCTATGAGGTGCCTATACCTCCTGCATATGGACTTGTTTGGTCCTATTCCATTCATAGTCTTGGTAGGAAGGTCTACACCCTTGTGGGGGTTGATGACTTTTCCAGGTTTGCTTGGGTGTTCTCCCTCAAGAGAAAGAATGAAACCCTTAATATTTTCATTATGTTTGTCAAGCAAATTCAGAATGAGTTTAACAGCTCTATGGTTAAAATTAGAAGTGACCATGGGACTAAATTCCAGTCTGATAGCATAACAAGGTTCTGTGAAGAGCATGAGATTCATCAAGAATTCTCTTCACCTAGAACACCCCAGTAAAATGAGATTGTTGAGAGGAAAAATAGAACTCTCATAGAGGCTGGAAGGACCCTGTTGAGTGACTTATCTCTCCCAGAATATTTTTGGACTGTGGCAGTCAACACTGTATGTCATGTCATCAACATAGCCTCTATCACCAAGAGCCACAAGAAAACTCCCTATGAGATCTGAATGGCAGAAAACAAACCTAAGCTATCTCAGAATCTTTCGTAGTAAGCGATATGTGCTTCATAATGAAAATTCCTATAATACTAAGTTTGCTGTCAAATCCTTTGATGGGATTTTCATTGGTACAACAACCATAGCAAAGCTTATAGGATCTATAACTGAAAAGCCAAGTTGTAGAAGTTTTGTATATGTAGTCTTTGATGAGTCTACATGATTTATAATGAGCTGCCAAGCTCCTCTTCTAATATTACAGCTACAAAGATGTTGGTGGAAAAGGTAACCATCAAAGTTGCAGCTCCATTTATTGCAGGCTGAAATGGATATTCTAGAAGGTCCACCAGACACACTTGGAGCAGATGAATATTAGCAAGGAGCTATTCCTGAAGTTATTGCTGAAATAAGATTGCCTCCTACAATCAGGCATTTGAGAGACAACCCTGCACACTAAATCATTGGTGAAGCTAGCCAAGGTATGGTGACTAGAAGCAAGAATCTAAATACAGCTATGTATGCCTATTTCCTATCATAGGTGCAGCCAAAGAAGTTTGAACACGCCAACATAGATCAATTTTGGATAATGGTTATGCAAGAGAAACTAAACCAATCAAAAGATGCAAGGTCTGGAAGCTAGTTCCCAGACCACAAGGGCATAATGTCATTGGAGTCAAGTGGATCTACAGGAATAAGCTTGATGAAAATGGCATTATATTCAAGAACGAAGCAAGGCTAGTGGCTAAGGGGTACAGGCAAGAAGAAGTTTTGATTTTGATCAAACCTTTTCCCCTGTAGCAAGATTGGATGTCATCAAACTGTTTCTTGCATATACTGTACATAAGGGATTCAAATTCTATCAGATGGATGTAAAGTCAGCCTTCCTGAATGGTGACTTAAGAGAAGAAATCTATGTTTAGCAGCCCTCTAGGTTTGTTGTTCCTAACTCTGCTGATAATGTTTACAGACTTAGAAAGGCTCTATATCGGCTAAAATAAGCCCCTAGAGCATGGTATGAAACCTTTTTTAGCTTCTTTATTGAGAACAAATTCTCAAAGGGGAAGATAAATAAGACACTATTCCTAAGGGAATTTAGGGGTAAGATCATCCTAGTCCAGATATATGTAAATGATATCATCTTTGGATCTACTGATGACAACCTTTGCAGGAAGTTTGTTAAAATTATGCAGGGGAAGTTTGAGATGAGCAGTGTGGGTGAACTTAAGTTCTTCTTAGGTCTCCAAGTAAGACAGACTGATGATAGCTTGTCCATATCCTAGTCTAAGTTCACTAGGGAGTTAATAAAGAAATTTGGCATGGAGAATTCCTCCACCATAAGAACTCCCATAGGGTCAAATATGCCTATAGGCAAGGATGAAGTAAGGAAGCCTGTTGATGAGACCTTTTATAGAGGGATAATTAGCTCCCTTCTTTATCTTACTACAAGTAGGCTAGACATCATTTTACTACATGTGTTTGTGCTAGGTATTCGGCTTGCCCTAAAGAATCTCACAACTCTGCTGCAAAGAGAATTTTTAGGTATCTTAAGGGCACACCAGATCTTGGCCTATGGTACCCTAGGAATGGGGAGTTTGAACTAACAGACTACTTAGATGCAAATTTTGTAGGCTGCAAAGAGGATAGGAAGAGCACTTCTGGCACCTGTAAACACATGGGTGGAAGACTAGTGTCTAGGAGCAGCAAGAAGAAAACTAGTGTTGTAATCTTAACTACATAGTCAAAGTACATCTTAGCAGGTAGCTGTTGTGCTCAGTTGCGGTGGATTATGCATCAGCTCCAGGACTATAAACTCTAGATAAGTAGAAGCCCCCTATTTTGTGATTCTACTAGTGCTATATCAATTGCTAGGAATCATGTTTCTCACAGAAGGACTAAGCATATTAAGATAAGATACCATTTCATTAGGGAGCATGTGGAATGTGAAGACATCACTCTTGAGTTTGTCCCAACAGACAAGCAAGTAGCTGACATCTTCACTAAGCCACTAGATGAAGCAAAGTTTAACACATTCAAGTTTGAGTTAGGCATATTAAACCTAGTATAGTTGCAGTTGCTCCTTAAATTGTTCCAGGCCATATTATATCTTGTAGATGGAATTTGAAAGTTTAGGGTAAGCTCTGAAAAACTCTAGAGGGGGGGTGAATAGAGTTATTGAAATCTTTGATTTTAATTGAAATAAAAGATCTTTTATAAAATAGGTTACTATAGTATAAGTGTATAGGTGCACAAGTGCAGCAGATAAACTAAGCTACACAATAAGAATATATCACACCACAAGCACAAAGGAAAAACAACACAGCCACAAAGACAACACAAGAATTTTATAGTGGTTCCCCAAACTTGGGTACATCCACTCTTCTACCACCCTAGGTAGGAATTCACTACATGTTTTGATCAGGTGACTGCCAGCTATGAGCTTTTAATCAGGTGCTCAAAAACCAATCCTCAAGTCTTTTGGTTAGGAGACTTGCAACCAGGAATAATTTTGAAGGGAATTAAAACCCTGTATAGACGTGGGGATGAGAGAGTGATGGTGTTCTTCTCTTTCTCAAATACAACTAAGAGAAGACTAGTGGATTTGTGTTGTTGTCAAAGCTCCCCCTGATATCTTGACTGGTTATGGAGTGGAAGCTTTAACTTTGTAAAAGGGTGAGTAGGCCTTTTTTCTCTTCAGAGATCCTTGACTGATTTGAATAACTTGTCACTTGAGATCCCTGAGAACAAAGAGAGAAGGAAAGAAGGACTCTTGATGGTGATGGTTGTTCCATCATCTTCTCTTGAGAGCAGTAGATTTTCTAAGAACTGTTTTCACTACACTTTTCTTCTGTATGCTTTTTCTTGTATCTTCTTGTTGATAGCACACACATTTTTTTGTATCTGTTTTTTCTGTGTTTTTCTTAGCTCTCTATCTCTTTATCTTTTCAAATAGATCCTCCAATGATAACTGTAACTTGGTCGAATTAAAAAAAAGCTGCAATAAATGCTTAGCCGAATCTCGAAAATGAAAACGGCAAGTATGTTGTCATATATTCTATTTTATGTCTGTCCCGAGATATAAGTAGTTAATTCCATGAAGGATATTTGTAATCAATGCTGCCAGTAACGGCTCGATTCAAAGGATATAAGAGCATTAATCATCTAGAGAATAACGGCCTATAATAGTATAAAATAGGGAGACAGAAAAGGAAAGAATAAATGACAGTATACCTTACAGTTTTCGTCGACCTGAGAACAACTTTCGTCGACTTGAGAATGGCTTTCGTCTACCTGTGACTTCGTCGACCTCTGATCAGCTTTCGTCAACCAGAGCTCTGCACACAACTGCACTACATAAATTGACTGATTATGTGCACTAAGTTCGTCGAACTGAGAACGGCTGTTCGTCGAGCTGAGATCCAAGATCGTCAAGCTGAGTCTGCAGTCTGGACTTAGAATATTTTTCTGATGTTGAGTATTGAATTATCGATCTGGCATTGAGTGATATATCCTCTGGCTTTGAGTGTTAGATCACCATTCTAGAGTTGAGTCATTTAAGAGTGTTGAGTCATTGATAGCGTGAGAGCATTGAGTGAACTTTGGCTCTGAGCAAAATTTGGCTTTGAGTGAACTTTGGCTTTGAGTGAACTTTGGCTTTGAGTGAACTTTGGCTTTGAATCAATTTTGGCGCTGAGAGATCTTGGCTCTGAGATCTAAAGAGTTAGTCGAACTGAGGACAGAGTTCATCGACCTGATGTTCTTAGTTCGTCGACTGAGGTTTGATACAGGAGTTATCACTATGTTCAGAGATCGTCGAGCTGAGATCTAAGTACGTCGAGCTCAGCTCAGAGAATTGTCTCTGGGCTAATCGAGCAGAGCACGACGATCATCGACCAGAGTTCGACGAACGTAGTTCTCCTTTATATTAAGTCTTGAACTTTTAAATTCTTGAGTCTCTGGTAGTGTTGGAGGCTGTCCTTTCTACTGTTGACTTCAAGAACATGGCCAAGACTCTAAACACATGACATATGACCCTTCTATACAACATGGGTCACAACCTAAGAAGAGAACCTAGCCCAAATCACTTAGAGGTTTCAACAATCTCCCTCTATTTGGGTGAGGTTACTTCAAACAAAAAAAACATATAGAGACCACAATACAAAATGAAGTAAACATAGCACAAAATTGAGATGACTGATAGAGTAAATAAGCTATCAGTACCTTTATAAAGCTATGCACTCAAATTGTTCATAATAAACATAGAACCAAAAAATAAACAATCTAAATGTTCTTGTGAGAGTCAGAAGACTTAGCAAATTTGATTGTCCTGTTAGGATCTTGAGCTTGTCTCATAGTCATGGTCATGTCAGCATCCCCAAGAGTCTTTTGAGAGGTGGTTATTGGAACCATAGCTTCAGGATGTAGATTCATGTATTCATCAGCATCAAATAATTTTACCACCTTATATCTTTCAAACTCTTTCTTCCTGTAGATTTACATAGTTGAGAACTTAGAGGAATCTTGACCTTTTTCTCTAGCTTGCCTGATCTGAGATAAAGCCACAGATTCTTTGAATCTAGCCATTCTGGTTGTTGGACTAGTTTCAAGATCATAGGCTTGAATTGGGGGTCCTTCAGGGCTGTTAGCTTTGTTAGGAGATGAAGGAGGAGAGAATGTTGGCTGGGGAGCAGACTGCTGAGCTTTGAATGAACTTCTGTAAGATGACTGATGTCTATGTTGGTGCTTACTACCTCTAGAAGATTGAGATGGTCTTCCTTGCCTCTGATAGGTTTTGGTAAGAGTAGGCTTGGAAGAAGCACCTGAGCTTTGAGATATGGTTCCTTAGGCACCTGCAGCTAGAGGAGGAGGAGCTTGATCCCTTTTGAACTTCTGTGGTGGAGGAGAATACCTTCTGCTTTTCTTTCTATTCTTTTGCTCATTTTTTGATAGCCACATCTAGGCTGGTATACCCTTATGAGGAGTTATATTGTGCAGAATGTAATAGGGAGTGTCATTTGTTGGATTTATTTTTGGAGCAGGAGGAGGTGGAGCTTTCCTTTTCTTTGAGACTTTCTTTTTCTTGGGTTCCTCATCAGAGTCATCATCATCCTCATCATCATCATCAGACTGTCTTGAGGATATTATACAAGTCATCTATCTCTTTTAGTATATCCTTGGGGATTTCTTTACTTATTGGAGTGGGAACAACTTCATATGAGCTGCTTCAGCTTCCATGCAATGTCCTGATTTATTAGATCATCCAGATTAGGGAGGGCTATCATCCATGATATAGGATGGCCAAGGAGAGCTAGATCTCTGTTCATATAATACTTCTGGAAGAACTATCAAACTTTTCTTTATAGTATCTAATACTTCTGAGCTTACAGGGGAGGTGTAGCATATAATTTCTCTTTATGATGGAGTGGGGAAGGAGAGGCAGAAATGAATGTAAGATCCAAAGATTTTCAGCAAAGTAGCTAGAGTCACTTTAGATTTGATAAAGTAGACCCTTCTAATAGAACTTCTGTCAAGATGGTCTCTTTAGCATTGGATAATATAATATCTGTTCATTGATTATATACATTTGCTACTGAGTCAGGTATCTCTGCATCATCTGTTTCCATATCATGTTCAAGAGAATTTAAGAAGACTGTTTCCATGTCAATGTATGTTCCTACTGCTGCTGCTGGTTCTGCTGCTGCTGATACAATTACTGGTTCTGCTACTACTGATGCTTCATCATCAAATATCTCCCCCTACCTGGTTCCAGTAGATACTGAAGCCAGACCCCCAGATGAAGAGAGGGTAGAGGTGAGGGCAGAGATTTGAGCAGAAAGAGATGAGATGGAGGCAACAAGAGGGTAAATTGCCTCTGCTATGATGGTTTGGAGGAGGGGTTTAAGGAGTTTCAAATAGTGTTGGATGATTGAGGGATCCAAAGTTGTTGAGACAGAGGTCTTGCCAGAAGATGATGGAAGGTGGATAGTTTGTTGATGTTAGGTGCTAGTGGAGTAAGTGGAATTGATGTGTCTGGAGGGAGTTATGTTAAGGAGAAGGAGTGTTTAGGGGAAATGATAACAGATTGAAAGATGGGAGATCAGCAAGATGAGATGGAAGTGGGGATTGGGGAGGTATTGGTATTGATGTGTCATGCTGAGGGGAAGAAGGATTTGATGGTATATGTGTAGAATGAATTAGAGATGCTGGAGGTGTTGGAGTATGTATTAGAATTGTATTGGAGGGTATAGTTGGTTGGTCTTGAGGTTGGGATGGAACTTGAGGGCCAGGAGGGGTGGAGATAGGCCCTTTAGTGGGGTGGGAAGAGGCTGGTGCAGCCCTTGTATTTTTAGAAGTTTTAGAGGAGGACTTTCCCTTAGATGGCTTTGTGATAGTCCTCTCCCATCTGCCAAAGAGGGCAAATCAGAGCCTCTTAGAGGCATTAAAGAATGTGGTCTGAGATACCAGCAGTTCATTAGCCATGGCTTTCAGGAACAAGCCAAAGATTCTTCCATGCAAACCTCCTTTTTTCTATTCTTTTTCCTGATTAAGTCAAACAGGATATGTGCCCAGTTCACATTTTTCTTACTGACCAAAGCAGCCATAACCAGGAACTATTGCCTGGATATGTAGTCATATGCTGTATGCTTAGCAAACAGCACCTTCCCAATGACATCTGCAAGAAATTTATATGTCGGGGAGAAATTTTTCTTAAGCAATTTGTTAGGGTTTTTCTCTGAAGTGACCCATAACATTCACATGTCCTCATATTCCTTATCATCTATTTCTAGATCATCTTCTCCAGTATTCAGATTAAAAAGTTTCAGAGAGAACGGTGGGAGTAAGAATCACCTGATTTCCGCTGATAGTCCCAGTCATTTCAGCATCAGTTGAGGATGAAGAATTAACCCATTCCTTGATTTCAGTTATAGGTATTCTGATCCTTTCAGTCATAAACTGCTTCAGCTTTTATTCCTCGAATAGTTTTAGAATATCTAGGAAAACTTGATCAGACTGTTGAAATGAGTCGAAGTCGATATCAAAACCATGATCAAACTTCATGCCGGTTGATCCAGTAGTGGCCATTTGCGAAGTTGAGATCGAATGATAGAGAGTGAGCACCTGCAAGAGAAATCACAAGATCAAGTGCAGGAGGGGAAATTCTGAGAGCGCGGGATTGAGGTCGAAGAAGAAAGCCTTAATAAAGGTTTTCGGAATATAAAACGCCAATCTCAATCCGACAGAAACATAAGATTCTTCGATCTCAGGTCGACGAAAACTTCATAAAGGGAAAATTTTGTCGATCTAAGGATGAAGAGAGAGAAAGTTGTAATCGTTCGCAGTAAACTATCTGAGACAGAATTCGTCGATCTTTGGTCGACGAATGAGCTATACTAGGAGATTTTGTCGATCTTAGGTCGACGAAAATTCTCAAGAACAGTTATCAGTTCGTCGATCTTAGGTTGACGAACATAGATAATTCTTTGACTATAGACAAAGCATTAGATTAAATCCTGACCATTAGTCATACAAAGATTATTGACAAAGAGTAGATGCTTGGATGAGTGCAATGGCTTACTGAATATATCTGCTCTTTGCAGATCAGTAGAGATAAATTCATGTTTAATCTTATGTTTGTCAACACAATCTCTAATGAAATGATGTATAATGTCTATATGCTTAGTTCTAGAATGCAATACATGATTTTGTGCAATGGAGATAGCACCTGTATTATCGCATAGTATAGTTGAATTATTTAAGTAACACCATAATCCAGTAGTTGGTTTTGTGTCCACAAAATCTGTGAATAGCAACTGCCTACAACCATATACTCAACTACAGCAGTGGATGTTGAAACAGATGTTTGCTTTCTACAGAACCAAGATACAAGTCTGTCACCAAGAAACTGACAAGTTCCAGAGGTGCTTTTCCTTTCTACTCTGCATCCAGCATAATCAGCATTAGAGAATCTAGTTAACACAAATGCTGATTCTGTTGAATACCAGAGGCCTAGATCTGGGCAACCTTTTATATATCTCAAAAATCTTTTTAAGAAAATAAGGTGAGATTCTTTAGGGTTCACCTGGAACCTAGCACAAAGACATGTGGCAAACATAATGTCTAGTCTGCTTGCTGTTAAGTACAGTAGGGATCCGACAATTGCCCTATACTTGGTCTGATCAACTGGTTTTCCATAGTCATCAGCATCTACAATAGCATTGGCAGCCATGGGAGTTTTCATGACAGAGGCATCATTCATCCCAAACTTCTTAATAAGCTCCTTAGCATATTTAGACTGAGAGATAAAGATTCCTTCAGGGGTTTTTTTCACTTGGAGACCAAGGAAATATGATAACTCACCCATGCTACTCATCTCAAACCTTGAGTGCATTAGATCAGAAAATATTTTGCACAGATTTAGATCAGTAGAACCAAAGATTATGTCATCTACATATATTTGTACTAATAGAAATTTTATCATGATGCAATTTTGTAAAAAGGGTTCTATCAACCATGCCTCTTAAAAAACCATGCTCTAAAAGAAAGCTGGCTAGGGTCTCATACCAGACTCTTGGAGCTTGCTTTAAACCATAGAGAGCCTTATGTAATTTAAAGACATAAGAGGGATGAGTTAGAGAGATAAAACCTGGTGGTTGTTCAACATACACCTCTTCTTTGAGTTCTCCATTTAAGAATGCACTTTTTACATCCATCTAGTAGACTTTAAACTTCTTGAATGCTGCATAAGCTAAGAAGATCCTTATAGCTTCAAGTCTAGTAACTGAAGCAAAAGTTTGATCATAATCAATTCCTTCCTCTTGCATGTATCCTTGAGCAACAAGCCTTGCCTTGTTCCTCACTATCACACCTTGGGCATCAAGTTTGTTTCTGAATACCCACTTAGTCCCAATTACTGGATAGCCTTTAGGCCTTGGAGCTAAGTCCCAAAATTTACACCTCTCAAACTGGTTAAGTTCCTCCTGCATTGCAGTGATCCAGTTTGGATCTTGCTCTGCATCAGATATGGATTGAGGCTCAATTTGAGAGAGGAAGCAGGCAAGCATCACATCAGGGTTGAGTTGATGTCTTGTCTGCACTCCTGATTATATGTCTCCAATTACTTAAGATCTAGGTGATCCCTAAATGTGACAAGATTATTAGGAGAAGTTGGTTTAGCAACAGATATTTGATTTTTTTTCCTCTTGTGGAATTGTATCAACTGTTGGAGGAAGTTAAACTGCTTCCACAGTCTCTTCTTCACTTTCGGCTTCTGATATAGCTTGTGGAGAGGGATGTGATTTAACCTTTTTGGTAAGGTTTAGATCATCTAAGCTCTCACACAAATTTTGTACCTGCAGATTGTTGTTGTAGAGATATCTCTCTCCTTGTAAACCATGTTAGATTCATCAAATGTCACATGCATAGATTCTTCAATTTTTTGTGTTGATTTATTAAACACCCTATATGCCTTGCTGACTTGGGAATATCCAAGAAAAATTCCAATTGCAGCCTTAGCTTCAAATTTTCTAAGATGTTTCTTGTCATTATTGTGAATATAACATATACATCCAAATACTTTAAAATAAGTTATTATTGGTTTCTTCCCTTTGAGTAGTTCATAGGGAGTCTTAAGCTTTAGTTTATGTATTAAGCTTCTATTCAGGACATAGTTTTTTATGCTTACTGCTTCTGCCCAGTAGGAAAGAGGCATGTAAGCATCTGCAAGCAATGTACCTGCAGCTTCAATGAGTGTTCGATTCTTCCTTTCAACTACCCCATTTTATTGAGGAGTTCTTAGAGCTGAGAAACAATGTCTTATACCTTCCTTCTCACAGAACTCTAATATAAGAAGAGGGGCAAACTCAGTTCCATGATAACTTCTGATCAATGCAACTTGAGTAGAATACTCAATCTGTATGTTCTTGAGAAAATCTGTGAGAACTTTAAAAGTATATGACCTAGTTCTCAATAAAAAAACCCATGTGAATCTGGAGAAGTCATCAATAATAACTAATGTACAAGACTTTCCTCCTAGACTTTGTACTGCAATAGGGCCAAAAAGGTCCATATGGAGCAAGTACAAGATTCTAGGTGAATCACTCTTATTAATGGATTTAAAACTAGATTTGGTTTGCTTTCCTAGTTGATAAGCCCTACAGAGGCCTTCCTTCTTGTAGGGACCAGAAGTTAAACCTCTAACAAGGTTTTCTTTAGATAACCAAGCCATATTTTTATGGTTTTCATGCCCTAGTCTTTTGTGTCAAAAGTTAGTTTGAATGCTAACAGAATTGAATAAGCAGATTTCAGATTTAGCTGATTCAAAATTTACTAAGTAGATGTTGCCTTGTCTAATTCTAGTTAAAACAGTTGTGTTGTTTAAAGAGATAAGACATAATGAGTTAGTAAAGCTTACCTGATAACCTATATCACATAGTTGTCTTACTGATATCAGGTTATGCTTTAGTCCATTTACATATGTCACTTTCTTGAATGTAACAACTCCACATTTGAAGTCACCATAGCCTTCTGTTAGTCCAAAGCCTGAGTCCCCAAAGATTACTTTAGGTCCAATCTTGGCTTTATAATTGATTAGACATTCCTTGCAACCTGTCATATGTTTAGAGCAACCACTGTCCAGGTACCATTTGTTTTGAGTGACAGGGTTCTCTTCTACCTGCAAGGAGGATTAACATTTTTTGACCCGGGTTACCTTGGGTCCTTATTGTTTGACATAACTAAAGCTTGAAATGAATGAACATTCAGGTTGATCCTTATAACCTAAAGGATGATACCTTCTAGGAGGTATGACCCACTGACTGAAGGTATTAAAAGGTTTATCAGTTTTTAGGTTACTTTGGTTATGAACTGAATTGGACAAATTTGAGTATGTTCGTCGACTTGAGCTCGACAATCGGGATTGAGTTCGTCGATCTCTGCTTGAAGAATGGAGATATCCATTCTCAGAGCCCCAAAAACGTTGATCTCTGGTCGATGAACCATACTGGTTTCTTCGATCCCAGTTCGAAGAATAAATTACATTATTATTTGCGTTTAGAGATCGTCGTTCTGAGTTCGACAAACAATGCCCATTTCGTCGTTCTGAGTTCGACGAATTTGCTGAACATAGTCATGTTGTTTTTTTTTCTTTTTCTGATTGGTTTTCTTAAGTTCTAATTGTTTAAGAACTTCATTAACTTTCTCTACTTGTTCAGTGTTTTTCTTTCCACTTTCAGAAATGAAGTTAATAGCTTTTGATAGTTGGTTTTTCTGAATAAGGATTGTTCACTAGTTGAGGCTCCTAATCTTAGTTTGTTATTATTAGATCTTGTGTTAACTGTGCTAGTTATATCTATCAGTTGTAAACTTCTACCATTTAAGGTTTTTTCTAATTCCTTAGCCTTACTTAGTTAAGATTTTAGAAATGCTATTTGTTGATTAGCCAGATTTAATTCTTCAGTTAATTTTTCATTTTCAGCAATGAATTTTTCTTGTTCTAACAGTTTTTCCTTGAGAAGTCTGATTTCTTTATCAGATCCTATTAGGTCTAAACATAAGAGTTTAAACTCAGATTGAAATTCTTTAGACTGAAAATCATATGAAGCAATTACCTGATCCTCTTCAGAGAGGAATTCTTCATCACTTGATTCTTCTGAATCTGATCTGCTGCTTCCAGCATCAATTGCCATAAGGCACATTTCTCTTACCTTCTTTTCTTCTTCATCATCTTCACTGGATCTAGATGAGGATGTTTCATCTTCAGTATCACTCCAGGTTTCAGCCACAAAGCCCTTCTCCTTATTTTTTTACTTGCTGGAGGAGGCCTTGTTGTGTTGATGTCTTCTTGACTCCTTTTCTTGCCTTTTGTCTTTCTTTTGAACTTCTGGACATTCTGAGATGAAATGTCCAGGTTTCCTGCTTCCAAAACAGAAAACTTCTTTAGAAGGGGTCTTCTCATACCTTAGTTTATCTTCATTCATTGAAGGCTTTCTCCTGAAGTCCTTCCTGGCCATTTTATAAAATCTCTTAGCAAAGAGACTCATAAGTTCTTCATTGGCTGATAAGCTGGAAGATTCTTCTACAGTTTGAGTGCTAAGTTTTGTTCCTTCCTGGTAGGTGTTGAAGCTTTTGGTTCAACTGCAGCTTCTCTTGACTTGATCAGTTGCTCATAGGATTTGAGCTTTCCAAGTAAAGATTCTGTGGAGATTTCTACCATGCTTCTGGCTTCTCTGATGGGCCAGATTCTGGAGGCCCATGTACTAGGGAAGCACATGATGATCTTGTCATTGACCTCAGTCAGAGTGATTTCTTTGTCCAATGTTCTAAGCTCAATGATGATGGAGCTCAGCCTGTTGTACATTGCTTCTACTGATTCTGCTTCATCTTTCATAAAGTTCTCATATTGGGATATGAGGTTTGATCTTTTGTCCTTCCTCTCATCAACAGAGCCTCCTACCATTTGGTTGAGGGAATCCCAAATGGCTTTCGCAGATTTACATTCAGGAACCTTCTGAAATACGTCATCTGACATAGTTTGGGCCAGTATATTCATAGCTCTGCCATAAGCAATCTTTGCCTTTTTGTGTGCATCAGCTTGATCTGGAGGAGGCACTGCAATAAGATTTACTATGGTTGAAGTAGAGGCCACTGGAGCTGGTGGTCCTGTCAAGATGGAATTAAAAATGTCCTCATCAATAGAGTTCATGTACAGCTTGATTCTTGCCTTCCAGATTCCAAACTTTTGCAAGTTGTAAACTAGAGGTCTGGTGCTGGCATAATCCTTGTTTTGTGCCATGATATCAGAGAGACTACTAAAGCTTATTCAGAGTTTATCCTGAGGATCTTGATTAATCTAGGTGTGAGCATGTATGATGTGATTAACCACCCTATGATACCAATTGAAAGTTAGGGTAAGCTCTAAAAAACTCTAGAGGGGGGGGGGGGGGTGAATAGAGTTATTGAAATCTTTTGATTTTAACTAAAATAAAAGATCTTTTATAAAATAGGTTACTATAGTATAAGTGTATAGGTGCACAAGTGCAGTAGAAAAACTAAGCTATACAATAAGAATATATCACACCACAAGCACAAAGGAAAAATAACACAGCCACACAGACAATACAAGAATTTTATAGTGGTTCCCCAAACTTGGGTACATCCACTCTTCTACCATCCTAGGTTGGAATCCACTACTAGTTTTGATCAGGTGACTGCCACCAATGAGCTTTTGATAAGGTGCTCAAAAACCAATCCTCAAGTCTTTTGGTTATGAGACTTGCAACCAGGAATAATTATGAAGGGAATTAAAACCCTGTACAGAGGTGGGGATGAGAGAGTGATGGTGTTCTTCTCTTTCTCAAATACAACTGAGAGAAGACTAGTGTATTTGTGTTGTTGTCAAATCTCCCCCTGAGATCCTGACTGGTTCAGGAGTGGAAGCTTTGCAAAAGGATGAGTAGGCCTTTTTTCTCTTCAGAGATCCTTGACTGATTTGAATAACTTATCACTTGAGATCCCTGAGAACAAAGAGAGAAGGAAAGAAGGACTCTTGATGGTGATGGTTGTTCCTTCTTCTTATCTTGAGAGCAGTAGATTTTCTGAGAGCTGTTTTCACTGCACTTTTCTTCTGTATGGTTTTTCCTGTATCTTATTGTAGATAGCACACACATTTTTTTGTATCTGGTTTCTCTGTGTTTTTCTTTGCTCTCTATCTATGTATCTTTTCTGAGAGATCCTCCAATGATAACTGCAACTTGGTCGAATTCAAAAAAAACGGCAATAAATGCTTAGCCGAATCTCAGAAATGAAAACGATAAGTATGTTGTCATATATTCTATTCTATGTCTGTCCCGAGATATAAGTAGTTAATTCCATGAAGGATATTTGTAATCAATGCTGCCAGTAACGGCTTAATTCAAAGGATATAAGAGCATTGATCATCTAGAGAATTAACGGCCTATAATAGTATAAAATAGGGAGACAGAAAAGGAAAGAATAAATGACAATATGCCTTGCAATTTTCGTCAACTTGAGAACAGCTTTCGTCGACTTGAGAATGGCTTTCGTCGACCTGTGATTTCGTTGACCTCTGATCAGCTTTTGTCGACCAGAGCTCTGCGAATAACTGCACTACATAACTTGACTGATTCTGTGCACTAAGTTCGTCGAACTGAGAACTGTTGTTCGTCGAGCTGAGATCCAAGATCGTCGAGCTGAGTCTGCAGTCTGGACTTAGAATATTTTTCTGATGTTGAGTACTGAAGTATCGATCTGGCGTTGAGTGAGATGTCCTCTGACTTTAAGTGTTAGATCACCATTCTGGAGTTTAGTCGTTTAAGAGTGTTGAGTCATTGATAGCGTTGAGAGCGTTGAGTGAACTTTGGCTCTGAGTAAAATTTGGCTTTGAGTGAACTTTGGCTTTTAGTGAACTTTGGCTTTGAGTGAACTTTGGCTTTGAATAAATTTTGGCGTTGAGAGATCTTTGGCTCTGAGATCTAAAGAGTTAGTCGAACTGAGGACAGAGTTCATCGACCTGATGTTCTTAGTTCGTCGACTGAGGTTTGATACAGGAGTTATCACTATGTTCAGAGATCGTCGAGCTGAGATCTAAGTTCGTCGAGCTCAGCTCAGAGAATTGTCTCTGGGCTAATCGAGCAGAGCACGACTATCATCGACCAGAGTTCGACGAACGTAGTTCTCCTTTATATTAAGTCTTGAACTTTTAAATTCTTGAGTCTCTGGTAGTGTTGGAGGCTGGTCCTTTCTACTGTTGACTTCAAGAACATGGCCAAGACTCTAAACACATGACATATGACCCTTCTATACAACATGGGTCACAACCTAAGAAGAGAACCTAGCCCAAATCACTTAGGGATTCCAACAGAATTTCTCTTCAATAGAATGAAGACTTTTCAAGTGGTGTACCTTTAATGGTATGATGTTCAAGTGTTTTCCAGACTAGTGCAGACTACACTATCTACCAAGAAATGTGACAAATGCTACTTCAGTTTAGGGGGATCATGTCCAGCACTACTCTAAGTACTCTCAAGGTGTTCAAACTATTGCCTATGAGAAATCAAAGTGGGGAGCAGAATATCCTGTCTGGCTATTTATAGAAGTCAAAAAGGGGGAGGACTTGAATCAGCTTACTGATTCAAGGACTTGAAAGTGGTATCATAAGACAGGAGGAAAAGGATTCAAGTGGTATCAAATTCATCAAAAGCAGGTAACAGCTATTAATGGGGAGCAGGTGCAAATATTTGATGGATAGTTTTGACTTCTTTAAATAGGGGAGATTGTTGGGTCCATTGCCCACAATGTCCTAGATTTGAAAAAGTCAAATATGTCAATGAGCATACACAATGGTATATTATATATATGTTCGAGTTCATAAATGCAGGTTAGTCCTAGTAATAATGATGGGACAGGTAGCCTAAGGCTTAATTTAGTTTAGAGGTTGCGGTTGTAAAAAGAGTTGTTGTAAATAGAGGTTTGTAAAAGGAGCTATTTGAAACTGGTTGGTGGAAATGGAAATTTGTTTGGGTAGTCTGTGTTTGCAGAGCTGTTCGAAACAGAGAACTGTTTGGCAATAGAGCGGCGGCATTTTATAAAAAAAATATTATAAAATATTTTATATTTTTTTGTTTTTACTTAATTTTAATATTAATAATACTGCTTTTTTTAATTAGAAACCTTTTTAATTATATATATATTCTATTTAATTTTTTATATATATAAATTTTTTGCAAAATTTTTTGTATTTTTTTAACTGTTCAAACTTTAGATTAATTTTTTTTGTAATTTTTAAATTGTTTTTATAACAAATTTTCCTCGGCCTCCACCATCCCTTCCCCCTACCTCTGCGTGCCTCCGCCTCCGTCGGCCTCCCCGAGCCCTCCGGCATGGTCGCCGGACCCCGGCAAACCCACATAGGGTGGTTTGGCGGGGCTCCGACAGGGCCCCAGCCGCCGCCGGCCCTAACCGTGAGGCGATCTAGGCCTCACGATTAGGGCCGCCAGCGGTCGGGGCCCTGCAGGAGCCCCGCCGGACTACCCTTGGTGGGTTAACCGGGTCCGGCAACCATACCTACAGTCTTCGAGTAAACCGGCAGTGGCGGAGCTACTGGCACGGGAGGGCGGCAGAGCACTGACACGTCCGGGCGGCACTGTCTGAAGAAATACGGCTAATTGGAGATCTTACCCTATGTTTTGACCCGCTCGATTTTAAGGATAATGAAAACACTGGTTGTTCGATAAGTAGGCGGAATAACAAATGGGTTCTGGATGGTGCAGTTGCGTTTTGCCAAAACGCACAGATGGAATCGCTGAACCAAATGCACCCTAAGTGGCTAAGTCAGGTAAACACTTACCTATGTTGTGGACAGAAAGAAATCCGTTAAGTCCACAGGCTTTGAGAGAAGGTTATTCACTCAATGCCAGATGACTTATAGCGCTAAGTGGAGCCTATACATTCAAAGACAAAGAAGTGGCAAGCTGAGAAAGTGGCAAAGTCCACAGGCATTGAGTGAAGTCTACTCACTCAATGCCATACAGTAGAAGGGTGTGAGATAAGCTCAGTCGCTCAAAGCCAAAAAAATCTGTGCTGAAATTTGACTAAGTCCACAGGAGTTGAGTGAGGCATGCTCACTCAATGCCATGTCAGAACCTATTTTTAAGACATAGAAATTTGGCCAAGTCCAAATGCGTTGAGTGGAGCTCACTCTCTCAACGCCAAGGTGGAGAAAAATCTAGCTAAGGAAGAAAGCATTGAGTGAGGCATGCTCACTCAACGCTCTCAACACCATGATTCAGAAAATCTGGCTAAAAGCAAAAGGCGGTTGAGTTAGGCGTGCTCACTCAACGCTCTCAATACTTAAGATGCTGAAGAAGCAGAAAGCATGGCTAAGGTATAAGGCGTTGAGTGAGGCGTGGTCACTCAACGCTCTCAATGCCAAGCATGCAGAAAAGGCTAAAGAATGTGCTAAGGCAAAAAGCACTGAGTGAGGCATGCTTACTCAATGATGTCAATGCCTAGATAGATAGAATTATGTCTAAGTGTCTTGGAGCTGAGTGAAGCTCATTCACTCAACGCCTATTCTACTGATGCTCAATTTTAGCTAAGTCCACAAATGCTGACGTCAGTAAAATCGACAAAGTCAACTTATTTCAAATCAAGTACTGAGAAGCTACAGAACACGACAAACTCTGTCGAGAAGCTACTGTACGTCTTCTTCCATTAAAGCAAGGTGTAGCTGGAAGCTGCAGGTGGGGCCCACTTATCTCTAAGAGTTGTTGATCAGCGAACTACAAAAGGAGGAGATGGGCCAAGACAAAAAAGAACTTTTAGGGCTTTATCAATTTTAAAAAGGTGGCAGCTGAACTTCATCTCTCTCGCCATTATCACCGAGAAAGAGCTTGAAGTCTTCCTGCAGGAACAAAAAGTTCCGTGAGTTGCTTCTTATTCATCTGCTAAAGCATAATCAGAGAGATTTCTGATAGAGGAAGAAAGTAGAGCCATCCTTCCCCAGTGGGCTCACTTGGGTGAATGAAGAACACAAGTTCACCTTCTTCTTCAGCAAGATCAGAATCTTCTGTTGGGTATTGTCTCCACAATAACCCAGATTTGCATGAAGTGACCCTTTGCACTAAGATGAATTAAGGTGTATTTGACATGTGAATTCTAGTTGTGTGTTTGCAGATTCTCAGTTCTAAGTGTAGACCAATGTCAGTCTACAGTGGGTCAGGAACACAGGACCACTCAGTGTAATCCCTCACTGGGTGATCCAAGGTGTTGACTCATGTGTAGCCTCTCAATTGGGAAACACTTCATATTCAAACTTTGGAGCACAAGATGGAGACAAGACCAGAAGGAGATCTTATAAGTCCATCTCTCGAGAAGTTCCTTCAAAGTTCTCGAGAAGTAGTACATAGTTCTCAAGAGGCTCAGACTTTACTTCTCGAGAAGTCAGGACAGCTAGAATTCCTCTAAGTAGAAATTTTCGATAGGTTAACAAAGTTCTCGAGAACTACTATAGAAGTTCTCGAGAAGTACTCCTTAGCTCTCGAAAAGTTGTGCCCTTCTCTTAAGGAATTAGACTCTAGCTAAGTTCTCGAGAACTAGACTAGAAGTTCTCGAGAAGTCGATAGAGTTCTCGAGAACTGCTTAACAAAGTTCTTGAGAAGTTTTCAGTTCATAATTTTTCTTTAGCAATTGACTCTAAGTAAAGTTCTCGAAAAGTTCTGACAAAGTTCTCGAGAAGTGCTAACCAAGTTTTCGAGAAGTTTCCTTTTAATTCTCGAAAAGTCAGCATAGTTCTCGAGAACTATAATTCCAAGTTCTCGAGAAGTCCAAGGCCATTTCCAGAAGTTCAGTGATCGAGATCCTGCCATAGTTTTCGAAAGGTCAGTACATAGTTCTCGAGAACTATTTCGACCTCTCGAGAACTAAGTACTTCCTTTTCAAAAAAATTTCTCTAAGTCCAGAATCGGCCTGAATTTAATTCCACCCCATGGGATTGGTCCACGTGTCATTACTTATGATAATTTCGACTGTTAAGACATCCTATATAATGTTTTATCAGACATAACCCTAACAACAAGGGATTAAGATATTGAGAGCGATTCTATACTTTCCAAAATTGCTAGTTCGGCCGTATTTCAAAAAAGCTCGACGACCAAAAGCCGCCGCCGCCGACGCTCTCGTTCTGATCGATCTTCATCGCTTCGACTATTAGAATAGATTTGCAACTTCGATCTACGAAGATCTACTGACTCAAGAAAGGTTCTATACATCTTATTCCAGTAGATTCAAGAATCTCTCGGGTTAATATTCAAGGTTTCTTCTCCAAATCGGAAAGGGCTGCAACGTCAAGAGGAAGACCTAAAGAGATATATTGTAGATCTGAGATATTTTGTATTTACATCTTTCATATCTTTTGTAATACTTGTAGGACATTAATATCCGAGTGTAGGAGCATAGTTCTCCGAGTTGTAGGAAGAATTTATCTTCGGAGTGTAGATCCATTTGGATCGTGTTTGTAGAAACGTTGTTCCGAGGCGTAGGATTGGTTTTCAATCCGAGATAGTGGAGTAGACGGATCTAGTGATTTGCTAGAACGGTGAGGTAAAGTGGACATACCCAAGGACGGGGAACCACTATAAATCTTTTTTGTCCTTCTATGATTGCTTGATTGTGTGCGCTAGATCTCTAAATTTTTATTCCGCAAACAAACGCACGATTCACCTATTCATCCCCATCTAGGTGATTTAGGTAAACAACTTTCCACTTTCAATTGGTATCAGAGGGAGGTTGATCGTTAAAAAGGTTAACACCTTGATCAAGTTCTTGTTTCTGAAAGTTGTTACTCAATCTAGCAATGGACAAAGTCAAAGATTTCGCCAAGCTTCCCCTGTGCACAAAGAACAATTTTCCCATGTGGAAAGAAAGAATTAAATTCTTCATGGAAGCTGTGGACCCCCGGATCTTCATGATTGTCGAAGGTCCCTATGTTCCTATGACCATCTCCACCAAAGATTCAACCAAAAAGGTTCCCAAGAAATTGATGGATCTAGACAAGTACGAGATTGCACTTGTCTCTTTTGACAAAAAGGCTAAAAATATTATAGCAAGTGCAGTCGATGACTCAATGTTGCAAAACCTGATTCACTGCAAATCGGCTAAAGAGATGTTGCAATCTCTAGTTACTCTTATGGAAGGCACTGAAGAAGTGAGGGATGATAGAAGGTCCCTTCTGAACCAGAAATATACAGCCTTCAGACAAGGACCAAAGGAGACCATTGCTGACACCTTTGAAAATTTCTTCAAGATAGTGAACGGCCTAAGAGTGTATGGCAGAGTCTTCAGAAATGGAGAGCTGAATGATAAATTTCTGAGATCTCTCACTAAGGAATGGGACAACAAAGTCTGTGCCATTCGGGAGTTTGGGAGACTAGCAGAGACAGATCCACAAAATCTGTTTGGGAAGCTAATGTCCTATGAACTGCAAATAAACTCCAGGAAAGCTGAGGAAGAGAAAATTCGCTTCTCGTTGAAAGAGAAGCCTACTACATTAAAGTCTGACAGTTTAAGGAAGGGCAAAGCTACCCAACCAGCACCAGCTCAAGAAGTCAGTGAAGAAGAAAGCTCTGAGCCAAGCTCCTCTAGATCAGAACTATCTGATGGAGAGTTCTCACTACTTTAACGATAGTTCAAGAAATTCTTGAATAAGAAGAAGCAATGGAGAGGCAAGGATGCCTCATACCGAAGATCATGACACGACAATGATCAAAGAAAGAAAGGCTCGGGTAGCAAGGACAGGTATAATTCTAAACAGAACAAACAGATTTCTACTGACATCGTTTGCTACTGTTGCAATAAGCCAGGTCACGTCATAGCTGACTGCCCCCACAAAAAGAAGGAAGGTGGCAGAAGAGAGGAAAAAATCCTCATACCATAAGAAGAGAACTGAGAAGAGCATGGTGGCCAAGAAGGGCAAAACTCTCAGTGACTCCGACTCATCTTAGTTAGGTGAAGAAGAGGAAGCCTACTTTAGCCTCATGGCCCAATCAGATGATGAACAAGAGACCCAGTTTATTGAGGAGGTAAATTATTACACTCCTCTCTCTGAATCTGAAAGTTCTAAACATGAACATGTGGACAGCTCTTCTAACGATGAGTCTGAACTTATGGCCCAGTATAAGGAGTTAATCATAACTTACGACAAGTGTCGTCGAGTTGTGAAAACTCAGGCCAAAGAGATTAAGTCTCTAAAGGCTTCTGAGAGCAGCCTGAGAGAAGAAGTCGCTAAGACTAACACTCTTCAGGAGAACTTCAACCTTGCTATTGAGGAATACAATCAGGCTCTCAAGCACCTCGACCTTAAAGATGAAATCATCAAGGAGTTGGAAAAACAACTCGAGGCTGAGAAGAAACTAGTTGAAAGTTTCTCTAAGCCTAAAACAGTTCTTCGACACATTGCTGAATTCTCAACTAAGGCCCAAGGAGCTAGACTAGGCCATGTTGCCGCTCCTTGTAAATCTTCTAGGAGGAACAAGGCTCCAAGGAAGAATAAGGCCGCCAAGAAGGCCTTGGCCAAAGAAAAAGGGAAAGCCCCTCTAGATCAGACTGTGTTCAAGAAAGTGATCTTCCCATCTAATAAGTTTGATCTAGACTCATCATATGGTCACTTGACCTGGCCTACCCATGTAGAGCCTAAGTCTCGATTCCAAGGATGGACTCGCCCTCGGAACTTTGGTGAGAGTGCCTTTAAGGCACCTTATGAAGAAGTGATTCTTCAGGGCTATGGTCCCTATGTTCATGGTCACAACTTCTAGAAACCACCAAAAGTAAAACCTATTATTGAAAGGCCTCCAAAGGAGAAGAAATCATATGATTGTCATCACCATGAAGCGTCTTCCTCCAAGAATGACATTCCTGCAAGACCATCACCTCAGATGATCAAGCAGGAGTATCCAAGGCAAAGATAAAACAGGTTCGACTAATGGTGTTGTGGCAGAACTGGTCATTTTTCCATTGATTGTTGGTTTAATACCAGGAAGCTTGCTACCCCCCACATTGGCAACATGAGATTGACCACTCAGATTGCTAACTCTCGTAGGGGGAGCAATCTAACCCGAGACCAAGGACCCAAATATGTTTGGGTTCCTAAGGCTAAGTAATTATGATTGCAGGTATGTCCAAAGACCACCAAAATGCCAATCTAGTACTTGGACAGTGCATGCTCTCGGTATATGACCGGGACGAGGAGGCTACTCCAGAATTTTTCACCAGTGTTGAACGGACCAAAGGTCATCTTTGGAGGTTCAGACCGAGGAATTACCAAAGGCTACGGTATGATTACTAATGGTACCGTATCCTTTTATGATGTAGCCTATGTTTAAGGATTGGAACACAATCTCATCAGCATAAGCCAACTATGCGACAAAGGATATGTAGTTGAATTCCACGTTGACAAGTGCTTGATAAAATCTATTGACAATTGTATCAGGCACTCGAAGCAAGAATGTGTTTTGCTTAAATTTTATTTGTATAGATTCTTCCACACTAGTGTGTATTTTGGCTAAAGATAGTGCGTCTCTTGTTGACCAATGGCACAAGAGACTAACACATATTAATTTTAAAACTATTAATAAATTATTCTCCCAGAACTTATTGCGTGATGCCCCGAATGTCAAGCATGTCAAAGAGAGACCTTGTCATGCATGCGTAAAAGGCAAGCAAACAAGGGCTACCTTCAAAAGCACTATAGGAAAAAACTCTAATAGGTGTTTACACCTGCTACATATGGACTTGTTCGGTCCACCGCAAGTTAGAAGCTTAGGATGTAAGGATTATACGTTGGTTATTGTTGATGACTACTCGCGTTTTGCATGGGTGTTCTTTCTGAAACACAAGTCAGATACCTTCGATATCTTTACTAATTTTTTCAGGCAAATCCAGAATGAATATAATTGCTCCGTAGTCAAAATCAGAAGGGACAATGGAACGGAGTTCAAATCTGGAGCCATGACAGAATTCTGTGAAAGCCTAGGTATCTTTCATGAGTTTTCCTCTCCCTGTACTCCACAGCAAAATGGAGTAGCCGAGAGAAGGAACAGAACACTCATAGAGGCCTGCAGGACCATGCTAAGTGATGCTTCACTACCAGAGTACTTCTGGGCTGAAGCGGTCAATACTGCATGCCACGTGCAAAACCGAGCCCTCATAAACAAGAACCATGATAAGACACTTTATGAACTTCTAAAAGGCAGGAAACTAATAGTTTCATATTTTAGAAATTTTGGCTGTAAATGCTTCGTGCTTAACAACGGCAAGTATCATACTACCAAGTTCAGTGAGAAGAGTTTTGAAGGTATTTTTTAGGATATAGCTGCCATAGTAAGGCATATAGGATTTTTAATAGAAAAACCCTGGTCGTTGAAGAATCGATACATGTTGTATTTGATGAGACGAGCTTGCTGCAAAGCGAATCGTCTAGTGTGTGTGTGTTGAAGCTGCAGGTACAAGAATTAAGGAAATCAACTTGGATGAACCCACCAAAGATAGAAATGAACAGTTCATCGAGATCACCTCTCCAAACCCCATTGAAGAGGCAGCTGATCAAGATGAGGAGATTGTCCAAGATGATAAAGTCACACCAATGGCTGAAGAACTTCCAGATACAAAAGATCCTGAGCTTAGACACCTAAAGGATCATCCTATGGACCAAATCATAGGACACCCCTGAGTCGGTGTCAGAACTCGTCGAGGTACAGCTAACGAGAATCTTTATCTAAGCTTCCTCTCGCAGGTTGAACCAAAGAAGTTTGAAGAAGCAAACGTAGACGCATCATGGATCTTAGCCATGGAAGAAGAACTAAATCAGTTCAAGCACTGCAAGGTGTGGACACTTGTTCCCAGACCCAAAGATAAAAATGTCAACGGAACAAAATGGGTCTATAGGAAAAAGATGGACGAGGATGGTACGATCATAAAGAATAAGGCACGACTCGTTGCTAAAGGATATCGTCAAGAAGAAGGGAATGATTTTGACAAGACCTACGCTCCAGTGGCAAGGCTGGAGGCCATCAGACTGTTTCTAACATATGCTGCACTGAAGGGCTTCACCGTCTACCAAATGGACGTGAAGTCTGCCTTCCTAAATGGTAACATAAAGGAAGAAGTGTATTTGGAACAGCCCCCAGGTTTCGTTGATCCTAACCATCCTGATTATGTTTATTTATTATCGAAGGCACCGTACGGTTTGAAACAAGCCCCTTGGGCTTGGTACGAAACGTTGTCTAACTTTCTCCTCGAGAATAAATTCATGAGGAGAAAGATAGACAAGACATTGTTTCTAAGGGAAATTAAAGGCAAGATTTTGCTAGTGGAAATCTATGTCGATGACATCATATTTGGCTCTACTGACGACAACCTCTGCAAAAAGTTTTCCAAACTTATGCAAGGGAAGTTCGAAATGAGCTGTATGGGAGAGCTGAAGTATTTCTTAGGACTTCAGGTGAAACAATCTGAAGATGGGATCTTCATCTCTCAGACCAAGTTCACCAAGGAGTTACTTAAGAAATTCGGAATGGAGAGTGCAACCTCTATGAGGACTCCAATGGCCTCAGCTATGTCTCTGGACAAGGATAAGAAAGGGAAACCTTTCGATGAAACCAAGTATAGAAGCATAGTTTGATCCTTGCTCTACCTTACTGCTAGTAGACTAGATATAATGTTCTCCACAGGTGTCTGTGCTAGATTCCAAGTGAACTGTAAGGAATCTCATTATGCTATTGCAAAGCAGATCTTGAGATACCTTAAAGGTATGCCAAATCTTGGCTTATGGTACCCAAGAAGCAATGACACTGAACTAATTTTTTTTTCAGATGCTGACTTTGCAGGAAGCAAAAATGACAGGAAAAGCACATCAGGGACGTGTCAGTTCCTAGGAAGAAGACTCATTTCATGGAGTAGCAAGAAGCAAAACTGTGTCACAATCACAATGGCCGAGTCAGAATACATTTATGCCAGTAGTTGTTGTGCACAGTTGCATTGGCTGAAGCACCAACTGGAGGATTACAACATGAAGATCAAGGATATTCCCTTATTCTGTGACTCCTCCAGCGCCATCGCAATCGCAAATAACCCAGTCTCACACAGCCGGACTAAACACATCGAGCTGTGATACCGCTTCATCTGGGAGAATGTGGAGACGGGGGATGTAGATCTGAGGTATGTGCCTACAGACCGGCAGGTTGCAGATATCATCACCAAGCCGCTAGACGAGACCAAGTTCAATTTCTTCAAAACTGAACTTTGGTTGCTGAACAAGGAGGATTAAGCCAAAGTAGTCAGCTCAAAGGCTCAAGAATTAAGGATTCATCTTAAAGGTCAGATTTTACTAAGTAGACGGGAGTTCTCGAAAACTCACTTAAATTTCTCGAAAAGTTGAAGTAACTTCTCGAAAAACTAAGTCAACTTCTCGAGAGGCAGAAAATTGCTCTCGAAAAGTGTCTTAAGATCTCGAAAAGCCCTTTAACTTCTCGAAAAGTTCACTGAAAGTTCTCGAGAACTAGTTCTCGAGAAGTCCATCAGTCCTTCGAGAACTCTGGAGGCCAGTCTTTGAAAAGTCACTTTCTGTCTCGAAAACGTTGGACCCCAGTTCTCGAAAACTTTCTAAACTTCTCGAAAACCTCTCGGCCACTTCTCAAAAAGTTAACCCTACATCTTGAGAGGTGGACCGACCTTCCGCCGAAATTTCTCAACTCTGTAATTTCGTAAACTTCATGGTTTCTGCCCAAATTTACGGCTAATTAGACTTATAATTAACTTAATTAGGATAATATATATATCTAAATCCCTTTAGAATCGGAAATCAACTGTCATTTCAAAATTTCTCCCGCACCTCTTCATCTTCCGTCGACCGAAACCTCCGTCTCTGCCGCTGTCTTTCCACTCAGTTCATCGCCTTCTTCATCGCAAATGGCTTACAGTTCTAAGATAAGGATTGGGAGTGAACTCGTGGTTGCAGGCATGGCCGACATCTCTGACAACTTCAAGAATTTTCTGATACTTCTAGAGACAGCAGGTCTCATGTTTGTTCTAACAGAGCCAATGAAGATAATATTTCCAGAGGTAGAGGAGTTCTTCAAAAATGCCAAGATAAGGAGGAATGGGAAGATTTTGAAGACTAAGGTCAAGGGAATTAAGATAAAGCTTGACAAGCATAAAGTTACTCAACTTCTGAAATTACCTATTATGGATGAGGAAGATGACCTCACTCCAGAGGATTATGATAGGGCCTATTCCTTCTATGGAATTCTAGAGGAATACAACTCTCTGAGGAGAAATTTGCTAAATGATGTGGGCAAACTCCTCGCTGATATCCTTGGGAAAATACTATGGTGCATCACAGGTTCTGTAAGTTTCATCTCACACGATTTGTTTGGAGTTATGACAACTGTAATCTGCAGGAAGAGTTTTCAATTTGGAATGATGATCTTTGAAATGATAAGGGATAGCATTCACGAACCAAAGTTTGCAAGGATAATCTCATTGCTATTGAGTGAGATTGATCCAATAACTTTCAAAATCTCTAAAGATACACCAGTCCATCATCTGAAGAAAATCTCTGTCACCTCAATCCAAAGATGGGATCTCAAGTTGAAGAACCATAGACAACTAGCCAAGGAAGTTGATGCTACTGTCACAGATGTGAGGACTCCATCTCCACCTCAACATCATGTTACTGAACCATCTGGTGCAGCAACAGAGGGGGAGCCTTCACCTTCTACCTTAGTCCTAAGGATACCTACTCCACCAGAGAGCCCCAGGGAGGCTTCTCAAATATATACCCACTCAGAACTACCAGCTCAAGTGGTACTTAAAGATACAGATGAAGCAATAGACAGAATGATCGAGGAACTCTCAGCTGAAGACCCACTTCCTCCTCATCTAAAGGATGTCACTACTGATCTACCAAAAGATACTCCATCCCCCCACTCTTCACCTAAAGGTACTCCTCCTCCTCCTCAATCCCCAAGACAAGTATCCACTCCTCTAGAGACCATCCTGTCATCTGAAGAGGATGAGCAAACTCCTGAGGAGGTAGAACCTCCTCTCAGGAAACTAGACTTCAACCTTCCAACATTCATTGATGAGGAGGGTAATCAAGTCTCTCGCACTGTAAGAGCTAAGAGCTCTGTTGTTCTAGAAGAACTGCCTCCATGGCAAGCCCCTCCACCTCTAGCTTCTCCTACCAGTGCTCCTGCCTCTACTGCCTTATCAGTTGCCCCTCCAGCTCAGACTGTTTCCATCCCTCATACTACTGTTGTTGCTGTTGTTATGGTGAACACAGATATTCTTTCCAAGATCGAAGAAATGCTCTCTGAACAAAGGAAACATTTTGATGAATCTCTTAAGGACATTCAGAAGCAAGTAACTGTCTTGGCACAAGAGATGAGCAGAGGCTTCGCAAAAATTCAGGTAAACACTGATCAGCTTAAAGAACTATTCAGAATAGGAGGAAAGGCTCTAGATCATACTATCACAAGTATATGACAAGTTATGTACAAGTCAGTTACTCTTGCAAACAATCAGATTCAACTGGACAAAAGAGCAGAGAAAAATGTTATGAAGGTATGCAATGAGGTTGGCACCTTCAAGGAGTATGCCATAGACAAACTAACTGTAAAAGTCAGAAAGGGGAGGATATTGTCAAACAACAAGTTGAAAAGCTTAATGATGAAGCAAAAACTCTGTGGACTGCCAAAATTACTGAGATCAATAAAGGTGTTCTTGCACAGATTCAGTGTAAGACCCCCCTCCCGGAACACAAGACACGGCACGAGAGGGGTCTTATGCCCAGAACAGCCGCCTTGCGGTAACACTAGCACTCAGGCTAGCCTGTACCACTAGATGCCTATTCTGCAGGCTACCAACCATATCAACAGATAAGTGCCAACCCAACCATACTAATATGAAAGTCAAATACACACCAAGCATATGTCCATAATATCATAAATAAAGAAGCTACAACAAGCTTCTAATATCAGAGTACGTAAACAGAATTGCCCCGAAGGGCTACAACAAAATTTCTCTCTCACTCACATCGGTAACCGACGGTAGCGACGGTACCGTCCCTTCAGGCCCTGTCACCCTGGCCTGGCTATCCGTCTGCATAGCCTGCTGCTCCACCTGCGGGGTTTCCTCCAAAAAAGGAAGACGTAGCAACCGTTAGTCAAAGACTAAGTGGTTTCTCATCCGCTCCCCCGGCGACTCCTCGGCACCGGGCGGAGAAAGGAATAGGTACAATATATAAATAACAGTAGTAGAACAGGTGAAGTGAGTATACATATTATAAGCAGCAACATCAGCAGTGTATAATAAACAAGCTCTTATTTCAAATCTACGAACTACAGCAGCAAGAGAGTATATAACTAGAACAGTAAGTAACTCAACTTATATGGATTCCCATACAAGCATATAAGTTGAGGGTCGTTCAGCAGAAAGTAACTCATCGTATAGGAGTGCCCATACAAACTTATACGATGAGGGTTTCGTGTATATAATGAAGTGCGATGCTATGTATGCAATGCAATGACACACCCATGCTCAAGCACATGCAATCGCTATGTCGACACAGACTTTTAGTTCCCACTATTCGAGCAGGTAGCTAACCTCTCAGGCATCAACCGTCATGGCCAAACGGTGACAGTGGAGAGGGCATCTCCACTACTAGGCTGGTCTCCACACTACCTGGCCTAGGCCTCCGTACGCCTCCACGCTAGGACACAACAGCGGAGCTCACATGCGTACTACGGCTCAGCGGGTTCTCTCAGGTAAATAAGCACCAAGATCCTAGCCCCTGTCTGGCCTATGGTATGACACGGAAGGAGCCTCAGAAATGAGCACGAGGACCAAGACCAACCGTTCACCTGGCATGGAAGGAGCCTCGGGACGTGAACACCGAGGACCAAGCCCAACCGCCCAAGGTCTAACTGTCAACTCCCATCGGTGTGACGATTGGCGAGCCCGTAGACCTGCCACACTATCCTTAACCCGGGATTACGACACCGCGTGTCGACTCACACCACATGCAATTCCACAATTCCATGGCATGGAAGGAGCCTCGGAGAAAGCACGAGGACCAAGCCCAACCATCCATCAAATACGGAAGGAGCCTCGGGACGTGAACACCGAGGACCAAGCCCAACCGTCCGATTTTATCCAACTTAACCTCATTCCCATTGGTGACGGTCAACACCGCACTTGTTAACTTTCACAATGTTACCCGTGGGGAAACGACCCTCTAAGCATTGGACTATCCATTCCCTTCCATCAATCCATTACACATTCTGGCCATAGTTTTAACTAATTACAAATCCTTCCAAATGAATTCAACATATTATCGATAATGTGCATAATGGTGAACTAACAAATATAACAAAGCTTTTCATTCTCTTAGGCTTGATTCACATCTCGGCATAGGGATTCAAATCCTCAAACATCAATCTTCACAGTACCTCGGTGATTAACACAAAGGAATCCACCCAACCTCGAGATGAATTGCAACATCTATTCCATCGAATCCAAGTTCATATTATAATCACCTAGAATTGTATGTAATCTGGTCAGCAACTTTGACTGAGGATTCCCGTGGCTACAGGTATCGCATGGAAACGTGCAACCACTCGTTGGAAAGGTAATTTCAAGGGCTACAACTTTCGTGTTTAGTCAAAAGCCCAGATCCGCCCCCTTTTTGCTTAAAAATAGCCAAGAAGGTCGCTGCGTGCAGAATACAGATTCTACACGCATCTTGAAGCGAAGTGAACGGCATCCATTCATCTTCCTCCTTAAGCGATTTTCACCAAATCGCAACCAGAAGTTCCTCCACCCTTATTTTCCCTCTTGAGGCCATTTCCTCTTCACGAGACCACCCCTATGATCACTTTGAAGCGAGGGGAGGTTGAAGACGACTAAGCTTTAGAGCACAAGCTCTAGCATGGCCTTCCTAGAAAGCTTCATCTCACACATCAAGACTCGTTTGAGTCAATGTCTCGCCTAAGAATAACTATAGATCTAGCACCAAGGGAGAGGGGAGGAAACTCACGTTATTTCCGGCGTTTCCTCCGTTGCCGGCCATGGATCGCGTTATTCTTCGTGGCGGCATCCTTGGCTTCGTTAGCAGTGTTCTTCCACGGAAACGGCGGAGCTTTTGCTCCAGAATCCGGCTCCGGCGACACCCGATATCTCCTCTTCCGTTCCCGTCAGTTTGCACGGTGACGGCTCGGCAAGAACAATCGGGTGCGATGACTAGGGTTTGGTTTACTCCCTTTTTATATTACATATTAGGCTAAATCCCTTCCGCCACGTGTCACTCTCTAATTGGACCGCCCAAATTAGGTTTCAATTGAAGTGACCGGTCCAGGGATCATTCAGCACGAATCCCGAAGTCCGGTTCAGTCCGCCTGTACAAGCCGGCGATGCCTGGGCGAAGAAAACGCCCAAGTAAAATTCGGCGGAAATCAGTCGTCATTCTCGCCGATCGGTGAGAATCGTCAGGTCATTCTCGACGATCGGTGAGAACCATCAGGTCATTCTCGACGAATTCGTCGGGAATCAACAATGATTCCCGACGATTTTCCCTTAGCCTTTTCACTGGACATCCTGCGTTGATTGCGTTGAGTATTTCTCAGCGATACTCGACGATCGGTGGGAATCGCCGAGCATTCTCGCCGAATTTCCCTTAGTCTACTTGCAGCTCTGTGTTCGGTGGGTATCGACCACCGATACCCGTCGAATCGGCGAGAATCAGTCCTCCATTCTCGACAATCGACGAGCATCAACCTCCATTCTCGACGACTTTTACTTAGCCGAGTTCCCTCATCTCGGCTACTGGTTGGGGTAACCTTGAACCCAACCCTACACTTATTCTATGCACCTGACACCTCGCGTCGGTGCACCCCGAGCCCGAGTTGAGTCTCTTGACTCAGAATACGTGCGAGGGGCCTAGCGCGAATTAGGACGTTACATTCAGTCTGTAAAATTCCACACTTATGATACAGCAGTATGGATGCATAATCAGATATTCCCAGACTTTCAAGCAGATCCAAATGTGATTCATCACAACCTCAATCCTCTTGCTGAAGGCACTTATAGCCAAGTGGCTCAACCCCAAATGCCTCAACCTTAGTATCCAACCTTCTCTCCTAGGCCTAAAGATCAGGAACCTCCTCCAGCTTCATACTCTCATGTCTGGGATGATGTGATACCAGAAGATCTACCAGAGATTCATATCCCAAAGAAAAGGAAGTATGGAGAGGGATCCTCTGCTAGTAGATCAGCTCCTCGGCCTAAAGCAGAAAAGAGAAAAGCTCAAGAGTTTGCTGAAGTTTGGAGCCCAACCTCAAAATATTTAATTCTTGATACTTTAAAGCTTGTTCTAGATCTAAATGAGAAAAGAAGCCTGCATTACAGCTCTACAGAATGGGAATTATATGAGAAGTCAATGACTAAGAGGTGATTGCATGATAGAGAATATGGTAAAAACAATCCCAAAGCTCCTCCAAAGCCTCCAAGGTACTATCCCAAACCATTCAGCTACCAGAGGAGACAATAGGCTAAGCTGGACAAGCAACACGAGACCAGAAATGATTCTTGATGATTATGGTGTTAAGAACTATGAAATGAATGTTGATTAAAACGCTAAAAGATTTTTGATATATAAACAATTTCCTAGTTTTTCCTAATTATAAGTTCTAATTTTCTTTCTGTGTTTTACTGATTTTACTTTCCAATATTCTTGCTCTATTTTTGTTATAATAATTCACCTTAGTATAATGGGTTCTGACTTCTACAAATAGGGGGATATTGTTGGGTATTGTCTCCACAATAACTCAGATTTGCATGAAGTCACCCTTTGCACTAAGATGAATTAAGGTGTATTTGACATGTGTATTCTAGTTATGTGTTTGCAGATTCTCAGTTCTAAGTATAGACCAATGTCAGTCTACAGTGGGTCAGGACCACTCAGTGTAATCCCTCACTGGGTGATCCAAGGTGTTGACTCATGTGTAGCCTCTCAATTGGGAAACACTTCATATTCAAACTTTTGAGCACAAGATGGAGACAAGAGCAGAAGGAGATCTTACAAGTCTATCTCTCGAGAAGTTCCTTCAAAGTTCTCGAGAAGTAGTACATAGTTCTCGAGAGGCTCAGACTTTACTTCTCGAGAAGTCAGGACAGCTAGAATTCCTCTAAGTAGAAATTTTCGAGAGGTTAACAAAGTTCTAGAGAACTACTATAGAAGTTCTCGAGAAGTACTCCTTAGCTCTCGAAAAGTTCTGCCCTTCTCTTCAGGAATTGGACTCTAGCTAAGTTCTCGAGAACTAGACTAGAAGTTCTCGAGAAGTCGATAGAGTTCTCGAGAACTGCTTAACAAAGTTCTCGAGAAGTTTTCAGTTCAGAATTTTTCTTTAGCAATTGACTCTAAGTAAAGTTCTCGAAAAGTTCTGACTAAGTTCTCGAGAAGTGCTAACCAAGTTTTCGAGAGGTTTCCTTTTAGTTCTCGAAAAGTAAGCATAGTTCTCGAGAACTATAATTCCAAGTTCTCGAGAAGTCAAAGGCCATTTCCAGAAGTTCAGTGATCGAGATCCTGCCATAGTTTTCGAAAGGTCAGTACATAGTTCTCGAGAACTATTTCGACCTCTCGAGAACTAAGTACTTCCTTTTCCAGAAAATTTCTCCAAGTCCAGAATCAGCCTGAATTTAATTCCACCCCACGGGATTGGTCCACGTGTCGTTACTTATGATAATTTTGACCGTTAAGACATCCTATATAATGTCAAATCAGACATAACCCTAACAATAAGGGATTAAGAGATTGAGAGCGATTCTATACTTTCCAAAATTGCTTGTTCGGCCGTATTTCGAAAAAGCTCGACAACCTAAAGTCGTCACTGCCGACGCTCTCGTTCTGATCGATCTTCATCGCTTCGACTGTAAGAAGAGATTTGAAACTTCGATCTAAGAAGATCTACTGACTCAAGAAAGGTTCTATACTTCTTGTTTCGGTAGATTCAAGAATCTCTCAGGTTAATATTCAAGGTTTCTTCTCCAAATCTGAAAGGGCTGCAATGTCAAGAGGAAGACCTAAAGAGATATATTGTAGATCTGAGATATTTTGTATTTACATCTTTCATATCTTTTGTAATACTTGTAGGAGATTAATCTCCGAGTGTAGGAGCATAGTTCTCCGAGTTGTAGGAAGAATTCATCTTCCGAGTGTAGATCCATTTGGATCGAGTTTTTAGGAACGTTGTTCCGAGGCATAGGATTGGCTTGAAATCCGAGATAGTGGAGTAGCCGGATCTAGTGATTTGTTAGAACGGTGAGGTAAAGTGGACGTACCCAAGGACGGGGAACCACTATAAATCTTTTGTTTCCTTCTATGATTGCTTGATTGCGTGCGCTAGATCTCTAAATTTTTATTCCGCAAACAAATGCACGATTAACCTATTCACCCCCCTCTAGGTGATATAGGTCAACAACTTTCCCTTTTCATCTTCATTCTGAGTTTCTTCCAGTAGAGGGAGAACTTCTACCTGCTACTTTGAAGCAAGATAGTGCTGAGATTACTCAGCCCTAGATTTTGACACTGAGAAATTTCCTTGTGTCAAAACATTCAAATTTTCATCTTTCTATAAGATCCAACTAGATCTGAGCTGTAGGGCCACTGGCCTGAGGTAGGGCAATATTTCCTGAGTTGTAGGAGAGTAAAGCTCTCTGAGTTGTACGATTTAACTGGATCTGATTAGTACGGCTACTAGCCTGAGGTAGGGCAATATTGCCTGAGTTGTAGGAGAGTAAAGCTCTCTGAGTTATAGGGTCAAACCAGATATGAGTAGTAGGCCACTCGCCTGAGGTAGGGCAATTTGCCTAAGTTGTAGGAGAGTTTAACTCTCTGAGGTAGGATCCTTTTGATCTGAGGTAGGGCTGTCCTGCCAGCCTGAGTGTAGGGCCATTGGCCTGAGGTAGGTGATCTGTTGATCACTGAGTTGTAGGCCCCTTGTGGCTGAGTTATAGGTCTTGGAGGAAACTTAGAGATCCTGAGGGATCTGAGGTGTAAGCTCCTTGGAGCAGTGTTTTGGAGAAGTGCCTTGACTAATAGGAAGTTGGCAAGGTGGGGGGATAGTGGATGTACCCACAAGTTGGGGAACCACTATAAATCTGTGTGCTTTTATGTATTGTTTTCTTTGTGCATGTTATTGAAAGCAAACTACTTCCAACATACTTAGTGCTAATGGAAAAACCAAAAAGATAATAACAATAGTGAGACAACCTATTCACCCCCCCTTTAGGTTGTAAGCTACCTTGAAAATAAAGACTTGCAATTACCCAGTGTATGATTTAGAGTTGAGGGTAGTTGTCTTCTCCCTAAAGATTTGGAGGCACTATCTCTACGGAGTTCATTGTGAGATTTTCTCAGGCCATAATAATTTAAAATATGTTCATACTCAGAAAGAGTTGAGTTTGAGGAAGCGGCAGTGGTTAGAATTTTTGTGTGATTATGAGTTAACGTTGAACTACCACCCCGGGAAAGCAAACTCCGTAGCTGATGCATTAAGTAGAAAGATACCAGCGTCGAGCCCTGAGTCTCGAATGATGGGTTTGGAATTGGCTCGAGTGCTCGAGGAGATAGAAACTATACTGGTGTGTAATTATCATTCCGAGACATATATAGAATGCATAGCTGCCTTGAGTATAGTATGTGACATCTGTGAGCAGATCCAGGCAGTGTAAGGGAAGGATGCTACTCTAGCCCCTGTGTTTAAGGCTATTAAGAGTGGATCTACTGAAGAGTATACTCTAAAGGAAGGCCACATTCATTTTTGTGGAAGGCTCTATATACCCAAGGGAGGTGGAATCCGGGAATACATATTAAGAGAGGCTCATTGCACTATATATTAAGTGCATCCCGAGATTTCCATGATGTATAATGACTTATGAAACACCATGTTCTGTCTAGGAATGAAGAGAGTTGTTAGGTATTATGTTACACACTGTAAGACTTGTCAAAGGGTGAAGGTGGAGTGTTAGAGCCCGGGAGGATTATTACATTCATTGCTCATCCCCGAGTAGAAGTTCGAGGATATCTCCATGGATTTTTTCCCTGGGTTACCTCATTCGCACTCTGGGAATAGTTCAGTTAGGGTGATTGGGGATCGCTTGATAAAGGTTACCATGTTCATCCTAATGAGGAAGGAGTCACATGTTGATGCTTTAGTACGTCTCTTTGTGGAGCAGTTTTTGCAGTACCATGGGTTGCGCAAGAAAATCGTTTCTTACCGCGATGGTCGCTTCACTTCCAAGGAATGGATGGCAGTTCAAGCATATATGGCTCTCGCCTTACCTTTAGTATGGATTTTTAACCTCAGACGGACAGCCAGTCTGAGAGGACCATCAGAACCATGAAAGATTTGTTAAGGTTATGTGTGTTGGATAAGAGCGAGCCGTAGGAAAGGCTCTTGCCGCTAGTGGAGTTTTCATACAATAATAGTTATCAATCTTGCATTGGGATGGCGCCCTACGAAGCACTTTATGGGAGGAGGTGTTGAACCCCACTATCGTAGGTGCAGGATGAAGACCCAAAGGCTTTAGGAGTGGATTATATTGATGAAAATGATGTTATGGTTAGATTGATACGAGACCCAATGCTAGAGGCATAGAGTCGGCAGGCAAAGTATTGTAACGTGAAGCACTGAATGGTGGAGTTCCAAGTGGGTGACAAGGTGTTCTTGAAGATCAGGCCAATGCATGGAGTGTCACGTGTGAACGATAAAAAGAAGGTCAGCCTGAGATATGTTGGGCCTTATGTTACATTGGAAAGAACTAGCCCTTTGACCTATCAGTTGGAGCTACCACTTGAGCTAGAAAATTTGCACGATATCTTCCATATGTCATCTCTTCAGAAAGCACTACTATGACCCGATTAGCATGTCCCTGCCACAGATAGAATAGTGGCAACTGATAGGTTTGTTCGACTAGATTCGGTGCGGATAGTGGACACCGAGACAAGAAGCTAGCGGCGAAAGAGTGTTCCTTTGGTGAAGATCATGTGATCTAATCATGGAAAAGAGGAGTATACTTAGGATCCGGTGGACTAGATGTGGAAGCGCTACCCAGAGTTTTTTCCCCAAGGTAAACTTAAACTCATACCTTACATTATTTTCCCCCACAGTCGTAGCCTGATTTCAGGGATGAAATATTTTATCTTATTTATAGGATTTGTAACGTCCTGATCCATGCTAGACCCCTCGCACGCGTTTTTGAGTCAAGAGAGTTGACTCGGGCTCAGGGTGCACTTGTGGGCAAGCTTGCACCTAAGCTGGGGGAAGTGCCGACTTGACACTGAGTATCAGGATATTATCGCTCGGCGGTAGTATGTACCACATGGCAGTAGCGATCATCGAGTGTGAACGATGAATGAAAAGAGGAGTTGAGATCGTCGAGTGGACTCAAAGATCATCGTGTACAACCACACAATGGTAGTTGGTACCGTGGGGTAGTAGTGTTCTTCGAGTGTGTGCGACAAATGTCAAGAGGAGTCAAAAGCGTCAAGTGGACTCAATGATCGTCGAGTACTACCGCGAGGTCGTAAAGGGAAACCGCGTGGAAGTAGCCCAACTGAGTATTGTCATATTGCTCGGTTAGCAACCGCGCGGCACTAGTTATACCGCTGGCGGTAGCCCTACTGAGTTATGTGTATATTTCTCGGTGAGATACTACATGGTAGTAGAATAATACCGTGAAGCAGTAGGAGTACAGGTGGTGGCGCCTGAGTGGTGGGTTTGGACGGTGGCTTGTGAAAGAAGGAACCTTTAGAGGTACCGCGTGGCGGTAGCTTACTACCACCAGGCGGTATCCCTCGGATCGGGAAACCCTAGATCTATTCGGCCACTCATATATAAATGTTATTTGAGACTTAACCGTCACTTTCTTCTTCTCCTGGTGTCGAACTTCATTGAAGAGATAAGGTTGAAGACACCATGCCGCCAAGGAGGAGGACACGATCCATGGTGGAAAATGAGGTGAGCTTCCTACCCTCTCCCTTGGTGCAATATCTTTAGTTATGAAATAGGAGATATGTCGGCTCAAGAGAGCTTGACTTTGGTGTGTAATGAAGATCTCCTAGGAAGAGACCGCGCAAGGACCTTTGTCCTAGGGTTTGTTTGTCTTAAACCTTTCCTCTCTTCATTATGATGACGATGGACATGGTTTCGTAAAGAATGGTGGTCTATTGAGGGTGAATAAGGGAGGAGGAAGAGTTGGATGTAACTTTGAATGAATGGTTAGAGGAAGAAGACGAAATGATGTTGTTTGTTTGACTTTACGATGCATGCAGAAATCTGGTTTCTGTATGCAACAGGCTTTATGCTTGATTTAAGTCATGATCTGAGTCCTTCTAAGTCTTGGGCTGAACACAAATGTTGTAGCCCTCAAAAAGACCTTTCCAACAGATGGTTGTATGTTTTCTGTTGAGCATTATGGCTCCCACAAAGTGCGACAAGAGTTGCTGAGTTAAACAAACATAAGGCCAGAATAGATGTTCTATCTAAGAAAGTTATGTGTTTGTCATGCATCCAGATTTTGGACTCAGTAGGAAGATCGTAGCCAAATAATATGTTGGGTTGGGTGAATTTATTTATTTGTAACCATGATAAGCTAATGGTTTTAGATGGAACTTGCTTATAAAAATGATATATTCATTGTAACACCCCAAAACTATAAAACATAACTCACGAGTTTCTATCTTCGGGAGACAGTGGGTATCGCTAGAGATAGCACTCGACCAACTCGACAATTTCAATGAAGTGTTGAGTAGACTCGATGAATCTTTGAGTCGACTATCGCGTGGCGATAGTGAGTATCATGCAGCGATACAACTCAATGCACTCAACGCACTAAACATACTCAACACACTCGATGCTCTCATTGCACTCGATGCACTCGACTCACTCGATGCACTCGATGCATTCAACGAATCGTCAAGTAATCTATCAGAGTGGTGTTAGTTGGTATCACATGGCGATATCGTCATGTGGCATCTAGACACGTGTCAGATGGCCAGAAAGCGGCCGAAGAGCGGTGGTTGACTGGGGTCAAAGTGGCTATGGCCTCTATCGCCAGGCGATAGATGATATCACGCGGTGATATTGTTAAAGTTGATTGGTTATCTAAAATCGTAGTTAATCATTCCTATTGAAGAGAGGATCATGTGGAAGGGAAAAATCCCGAGGTCACTTAAGCAGAGGAGTGGAGAAAAGAGAAGTAATTTCTCTTCTCTTACACTCTCTCCTCCTTTTCATCAAGTTCTTAAAATAAAGAGCTAAGTAAGAAGATGGCTGAAGGTTGAATCTTTACAAGATTAGTGAAGGAGATCCCGTGGTCGAAATCAAGAACCGAAGCAAGATCCGTGATGAGGAAAGTGAGGCGCTCCTTTCCAGCGGATAGAAATCTTTTTCATAGCTCCAAAATGAACTACGAGAGTAACGATCTTCCTTATTGGACAAGTGAAGTCCTCATTTTTTCATATGCATGGAATCCCCCACCAAAAGGTGGAAAAGCGAAGGGAATTCTGATGGGTTATTACGTGATATCCCCGGGTAGTTTTGCATATAGAATCCGGAAATCGCAGTACGGAATAGGCATGATGTGTAAAGCCCATCCAGACAGGTTGGTATGGATTGGTGATGATTTATTTTGCATGTCGGAGAAGACTCTGAGTATAAATGGGTAGTTTATGGAGTCTGAAGGGTTGTTCCTGTGAATAGGAGTAACAGGAAGTACTGGAGCCACTATCCAGGAAAATACCCAGAAATTTCCACAATTTTGAGAACTGGTGGATATCATCGGGCGACAATGAGTATCGCTCGCGATAGCTCTTGGTGAGATATATATTGTATGAAAGACAAGTTTTCTGGCACTATATGATGCTTCAGGGTTTTGGCTGGAAAGATGTTCCAGTTGTGGCTGAGTCTGGAGACAGAAGAGAGTTATGTCGCTTAATGCCAGACAATAGTGACTATCGCTAGCGATAGCTTCCAGATAGCATATTACTTATACGGCCTATCTCATGGAGACCGTGGGGCTAGCAGGTGAGCTTTGTGCATGGGTGCTTATTTATGGTCGTGAGTGACATTGTGTGTCAATTGCGGGCTCTGGTCCTGGGGACCTGGTGGGTGGCATTCGAAGCTGAGAGCTTAAAGAGCCCAGCTAAATAAAGGCCAGTGAGCCAAACGGGCAAGGGGAGGCTGACCCGCGTCGTGTTGTTCGTTATGATGGTTGTGACCATCAGTATTGGCATGGAGATTTGAGCAATGGGCTATGGATGAATTGTAGCCGCATTATGTCATTCAGACTAGAATGCCTAAATTAATGGGCTTTTTAATTGGCATAATGAGAGCCTTAGGTCTCGTGCCAAGAAAGACTAGAATGCTCAAGTGAACCATCAAGTCCGGGACTATGGATGGTGGTGGTACCTGAAGAAATCCGGTATACCGAGAATGTATCCTGAGTGCATGAGGCGTGTGGCCGTTCAAGCCTACATCTGTGATGAATGGTGCTTAATTGCATGCTTTTTCTGATAATATATATATGTGATATGCATGTAGGGAAGGAATACCGTTGCCTCGGGTATGGGGTAGGGACGTTATAAATTGGTTAGATAAAGCTGATGATTGCCTTGTTTGTCACCCTTGTGCTGGAATGTCTCAGTGCAGGTGCTGAAGAGCCAAGCGGGAAATAGCGGGTTGTTGCCCTTAATGCTATGCCAGCCCTCGAAGGCCAAGCGAAGAGCCTTTAGTGTTTTCTTTCATTTATGGTCGTCCTGCGTGCCGATGTTTGTAATCCACACTATTGAACCATAACTTTAAGGCCTTAAGGCCGCAATGTTTTGTGTATTTTGTAAAACACTCCTGATATGTATAAAATTTGATATTCTCATGAATTAAGATTGGGTAACAATGAAGCTTCTGCTAGAATGCTCTAAGTTAGGATTCATTTGGTCTATTGATATTTAACATGTAATCCTGCTGACTGTCTGTAGAATATGGTGTGGGGCCCCTGCCAGACCCTCTATTATATTTCATGTGAAGGACGGATGTTTTATAATTTGGTATCAGCTTGTCTGGGTCTTCCTTCTGCGAATTTGTGGTCAAATTCTTTTGAGGGATGGTGAGCACGTGTATGTGCTTCCCGTTATAACAAAATGAACTCAAGAATGTTCACTTAGGAATGGAAATACACATGTTTTAGAAACCTGCGCGTTCCTAATGGTCATTGTTTTCTTTTTGAATAGTCGATAAATCTTGAATTTTACACGTATAGGTGACTAGAAGTCGTGCGGGGCAGTCTGAACCCCAACGTTCTGTTGAGCGTACGGTAGCAGCTGATGTGCCCACACATCCTCCTTTTGCGGAAATAGTATGCTTAGTTGCTGAGGCAGTGTTTGCAATGATGAATACACAGCCAACTGGGCAGGTGTGACCTGCAATGGTGCTAGTACAGGTTGGTATAGTTGAGCCTATAGTTGCTAGGCAATTGCCTGCTGAGGCTTTGGTTGATAAGCAAGCGACTGAACGGTAGCTGAAGCACTTCATGAGCTTTATTCCTCCTACATTTATGGGTGCAGGATCCCCAATGCAGGCAGAGGACTAGCTTTCGCACTTCAAGAGGATATTGATGGCGATAGAAACAAAGGTGGGATAGAAGGTCACCTTGGCCATTTTTCTATTGGAAGAAGAGGCTCGGCTTTGGTGGGATGAGTTGGAGTTACACCACTTTGTGGGCAAACGATGATGGCTAGAATTCACACTATTGTGCGATTATAAATCGATAAGGCAAGTATACTTATCGTTCAAGAGTATAGAGTCAACTGTCGTATTAGACTCGGGGCTTGTTGAATTCGAAAAATCTCAGAGAAATAGTGATTTAATTAAAAAAAATTCGATGATTTAAAAACTAGCACTTGATCTAGAATCCCCTAGGATTAAAATAAATTTTCATGAAACTATAAAATACAAGTCTCTAAGTTACTAATTTCGACCACGAAGGTTACCAAAATATGGAAGCGCTTCTCTCAAGAATACACTATCGACTAAACTTAGTGAAAGTCACTCTAGTGTAAACTACCTTCACCTATGGGGGGATAGGTGATTTGCAGTCGTTTTGCGGAATTAAAAATTTACCTGCACAATAAAACAAAATAAGCACAGCACAGAAACACACAAGCAGTTATAGTGGTTCCCCAATTTGGGTACGTCCACTTCCCCCTTCGACCTATCTCCTAGCAAGGGATGACTCGATCACTTCACTAACCGGATTGAAATCCAATCCTCACACTATGGAAGAAACCCTTCCACCCGAAGGAGTCACTACTCCTCCACCACGGGTTGCACCCAACCCTTACAATGTGGAACAAAAGTTCTGTTATAACAAAAGTAAAAATAGAATGTACAAAATACAAACTACGTTTGGAGCGCTCGGTGTCCCTCTTCGTTCGATGAAGCGTTCTTGAAGAACACGAAGAGTCCACGACCTAAGCACTCTCTTGGAGAGGATCTCCCCGAGATCGGCAGTGGCAAGGATTGTGGCGGCGATGCTTTCGAGATCCAAACTTCGTAACAAAGCTAGCAAGGTCTACCAACGATCTTACTTGGATCGATCGTCTCAATCGATTCGGAAGGGGAAAGTATTCCCATTCAACAAACCAAGAGACAAAGGATCTCAAGATAGAAACATGAGACACGTTGCTTGGCTGAGTTTCTGTTGCCGGGAGATCAAGAAAAATCCAAGACCAGTGGCGGCGATAACCTTTCGAGCTGCGACGGAGGCGGAAGAAGTTCCGCGATGAGCTAGGTCAAGTCGGCGGCTCATTTCTTTTTCGCGTGTATTGATGATCTGTAATGTTCAAAATAAACGAGTATTTATACTGTAAATCATCCTTTATGACCGTTGTGGGCCCCACCAGAAGAAACCCTAATTTCGGTTCAAACAGCGCCTGAACATTTGGTCCGGTCCAGCGAGCCAACGGAATTCGCCTAAGGCAAATTCGGCGGGAATCATAAGTGATTCTCGTCGATTCGTCGAGAATCACTTATGATTCCCGTCGAATTCTCCTTGGAAGAATTTTAGCTTAGGGGCTTTCCATCCGGAGTGAATCGGCGAGAGTCACAATCCATTCTCGACGAATCGACGAGAGTGCAGAGTCATTCTCAACGATTCGTCGAGAATCACTTAATGACTCTCGATGATTCTGACTTAGCGTGAATTTTGCAAGCGTTCAGTCAGCCGGATGCAGTCGGCAAGAGTCGGCGAGTGATTCTTGACGATTCGGCGAGAATCACTAGTGATTCTCGTCGATTCGGCGAGAATCACTAGTGATTCTCGTCGAATCGGCGAGAATCACTAGTGATTCTCGTCGAATCGGCGAGAATCACTTAGTGATTCTCGTCGAATCTAACTTAGACGATTTTTCGTCTTTCTTCCCGTGATTTGCTTTGACCCATCCTTGCTCCTTGTCTGCTCTTGATCTATCTCAGCCCTGTACTTGAAAATAAGTACACTCTAATAGAGAGAGTACACATGAGTCAACACACTGATCTGCTCAACGAGGGATTACGTTGCGCAGACCCGTGTATATTGACCCACTGTACCCTGACATTGGTATGTACTTAGCATGGAATAGCTGCAAGCACAACTTGATAGAAAATCATCAAATACATTATCTATTCACCTTAGCTTGTTTAGGGGCTTCTTCAAATCAGGTACATTATGGATACAATACCCAACACTTAGGTTGATCGATTATGACCTCTTGGCCAGTCAAAACCACTAAGCTTGCTTTAGGCAGTGAACCTCACTATTGGATTTTACTCCAATTCGGAAGACTCATGCCAACCTCTCTCGAGGAGTTCATGCAACTCCTTTTATCTTTGAGTGATCTACTCATATTCTCAACCCCTCGATAAATTTAGAATACGTATTTAAGATCAAAAAAATCATATTCGCGACATATGAAATCGACACAGGTTAATTCAAAGATAAATCGAATTAAGTAAAATAGAGAACTTGATAATTTAAGACAAATAAAATAAATTTATTTTATTCCAAGGTTCATGATTAAGTGTTAAATGGAATTTAGCTACTCATCATGATATGAAAATTGCATAAAATGTTTAAAAGAGACATGATTATAAGAAAGGGTACTTGAATTGAAAAATAAAAAGCTAAAAGTTAAATTATAAATGAGAAAAATACACGAAAGAAAATGCAAGAAAAGCTGAAAATAAACTCCAAAACTCTTTACTAATGCCCCCTGAGCAACTGGCAATGCCTGTAATTTATAGTTTTTTTTTAGTCACGTCTGTGATAAGGGGCATGTAATGTGCGGAACCATCCTCTTGAAATCTCGAGAACGTTGGAGAAAAACTTCCAAAATTCGCCTTTCTACGGGTTACGCCCCTAGGTCACGCCCGTGACCTAGGGCGTGTCTTTACTATTACTGGAGATGGCAGGAACTGGAAACAGCGAGAATTAAAATCTGGCAATTGCAGGAAGTCATGCCCCTAGGTCACGCCCGTTTCCTAGGGCGTGTAAGCTAGAACACCTTAGATCTAAAACTAGCCTCGTAAAGCAGTAGTATGCCTGCTTATTACGCCTTAGAGACACGCTTGTGACCTGATGGTCACACCTGTGACATGGGATTGTAATTTTAATCCAATGTGGCACTGAATTTTGGAGCTCCTAGAGGGTCATGCCTGTTGGTCACGCCCCGTGACTTTTAGGTCACGCCCGTGACTTGGGCGTGTTCTTGGACTTTTTCCACTTTTGCTCCAAAATTACCCCTGATTAATCTGCCAGCTTCAAAATATAATTTTCTGATAAAATTAACCTGAAATGTTAAAAATAAGGTAATTAGAAATTCATTTAATAAATTATAACTCTAAATTAATTAATAATTAAATAAAAACTATATAAAAATAAGGATAAAATTAGAGTTATCAAATACTCCCATACTTACTCATTTGCTCGTCCTGAGCAAACAAGTTTCCATAGGGAGCAGAAAAAATTTAAACTCTAGAAAAGAAAATTGAACCTAAGGAGTAAAATGCGAAGTCTTATGCCTATGTGCGTAGCTATTTTAGTAGAAAAACCAACTCAGCATACAAATTAGTTTTTAGTTTTACTAGAATGTGTTTCCACTTATTATTTCTACTTCGAAATTGAAAACTCGGTAAATCCTAAAATTATATTTATGGAGAAGGTAGCGTGTGTACTAAGATTGATATTACACAAAATTAAGATCAAGATACCCTCCAAAGAAATCCATCAATTTTGATGGCCATAGGCTTGCCCTTTCACACTCTCGCCACGGCACTAGTTTAACCTATAAGCAAAAGTCAATATGACCTAATTAGGTTGAAATGTAGGCTTAGGTTTTGGTGTGGATAATCAAAGATAAATACGATGGCCAAAAGAAACCATCGCTTTAAAATAAGAAACCATGGCTTTAAAAACATAGCCAATTTCCCAAACCTTTTTTTCTTTAATAAAAACTTTTCATTTTTTTATTTTTATTTCTCTTTCTTGCCCTTTTAAAGATTTTTTATAATATTTTATTAAAAGGAAGGAGAAATAAAATCAGCACTTTTTTTGATAAGAATAGTCACCAACATAAATGACTCCAAATCACTCACAAAGTATTTTACATATAAAACCATTAACGAGCTCAAACTTAGGTGTGTGATTAGGATGTTTTTTAAGACCTTGGTGAAATATTTGGTGGAGCTAAAACAAAAGGTAGGGTAATAGGCTCAAAGTGGTTTAGCAACAATAAAATGTTAGGTACGGGTGCAAAGGCTCAACCTGGCCAAAAGAAATGCCTATATCCTATTCATGCTAATGAGTTTGACTTATGCAAGTCTTGAGAATAGCTAGAGGGCAAGTTCTAGACATCGAGAAAGAATACCTTTTTCTTGATTCGCAAAATATTTCTCTAGTAAACTTCTACGTACTCACCTAAATCATTTTTGGATTTTTTACCGGTTTCAAAGTAAAAGTAGAATAAACTATTTTTATTCATTTAGAAAAACAAAAATCTAATTGTATGTTGAATATTTAATTTTACTTAAAATTCTACTAACATGTGCACTTAACTAGAAACACAGCATGCCCAACAGTTCTACTCCAAAATTTAAAATTCATTTAAAGCTTGAAAATTCTCTAAACACAAGTAAAAATTGAATACTATAGATTTTGCATGTGAATAATATAGGAACAATGATTTCTCTAATTAAGAATTAAACCTATTTTTTGTTAATTATTAGACTTCCCGAGGTATATCCTATGAAGGGTTCTCACCGGTACTAGGCAGTTTTGTAGGATGACAGCCCAACACGGCCCTTTCTAAGAAATTAAGTTTCGATTTTCTAATTGTTTGTATTTTCTTTTTTTTGTAAAAACTAAATAAAAATAATATTTTAATTTTTATTTTATTTTTTGTATGTTTTTCTAAAAAGAGGTTAAACTAATGGGAAATATCACGCCCCTCCCCCCCCCCATACTTAAACGAAACTTTGTCCCTAATGTGTAAAAATAAAGAGTAGGGGAGGAGAAAACTTCCATGAAGAGTCCAACTCTTCACCAAGTCTGACCTGAAATAAAGCACTAAAGTAAAACACAATTTATGATATATATTTGTTTTAGTATAATAAAAAAACAGCAAAGTGATAATAAAAAAACAAATACAGATACAATCGTCCTTCTACAGACTCAACACAAAAGGAAGCCTAATCCTCATCACTATGGTGCCCCGACAGCTGATAGTATGTCCGTAGGCCAGCAAACTCACGCATAATACATGCCATGGAGGAAGCTTGACTCTGCTCCAGCACGGTAAATCGACAATCAAAGCTCGTAAAATGGTCATCAAAACGGGACTGCATCTGGTCTAAGCGTGTATGAATAGACACAAATTGACGATCACAATACGTCGAAGGACCGGGCTCTGGGGAAGGATGCTGCGGTGGTGGTGGAATCTGTAGAGAAGGAGTAGTGCCACTGGGACCTACCCCAACATCAAGATCAAAATCTTTACCACCTACTATTGGAGGGATAGTCTCAAACTCACCGTCTCGTAATCGCACAAGGCCGAGGGCCTAGAGGGTTTGGAACTGAATAGGAAGCGGCGTCTGAATGTAGGTCAGATGGAGAAGAGCATCACAAATCGCCAACTATTTCGTGAGATGAGTTATGAAGTTCCTGCCATGGATGGCTCCCAACCTCGCATTCTCAGTCTGCTGCCAAAAAAATATCGCAAGCGCGTGGCCTAGGTTAAGTGAGACCCATTAGAACATACAATGTTAATATAGTAAATCAGCCCTAGTCACCACGCCATGACTATCACTTCGACCCGTAATGGTAAAGGTGAGGAGGTTGTGGAGAATACATAGGGCAGGGGAAATGAGGTGTCTACCTTTTGATTTTTTAGGAGTGTAGGGGATGATATCGTTGTTGATTTCCAACAAAAAGGTAAGAAGGTTAAAGTCGGGAGGGAAATCAGTACGAAGGGAAGAGTAGGCAGGAGAAAGAGAAAATGCCTTGTCGCAAAATCCCACCACCATGTTTAGTTGACGGATGGTGAGCTGATGTGCGATGCCGCCCATCCAAAAGATGATAAAATCATCTTTCGCACCCCAACGAAACTCAAATGAGGCGAGGAACTAAATGGTGAGCTCTAAGAAGGCTGGCTCCGAGATGGAAAAAAGAGAACTCCATCCAGGGGTGGATAGAAATTCTCGGACCAATTCGGCCACACCGAAGGCCGCAAGAATCCCCCAATCAAGTATCTGGAATATGCCAAAGGGTTTGGCGTGTAGACGTTCACTCCGTTCTTGTTTGGTGGAGTTTTAAAAAATAAGCATAGCCTTCATCGTGGCGGGGTCCGCGGAGTGCTTAGAGGAGGAGGCGGTGGATCGAGGTTGGTAACGAGGAATTTTGGAAGGAAATGAAGGGTTTTCAGGTTGGAGAAGGGAGGGAGGAGGGCTGGAAGGTGTGGAGGAAACAAAGGGGGAAAGGCCTTAAATAGGGGAAAAAATTGAGGTCACACCACCCTGTCACGCCCGTGAATGGGGGGGTGTGTCACCTTCATGGGTATGTGGAAAAGTGGTTCCTCGAAAACTAGCAGAAAATCAATTTTCTGTAGGTCACGCCCAGAGTCACGCCCGTGACTATGGGGCATGTAACGTAAAAAAAAACAGGATATCAGAGACATTGACCTTATCAATGCCTTCGATTCTCTGGACATGGCCCAGGGTTACGCTCATGACTCTGGTGCGTGTAACCGAAAAGTTTGATTCTTTTTATTTATTTTTTTTTGACGGGGTAGTAACGGCCGTGGCTTTCCTATGTCACGAGAGTAGCATGGATAGTCACGGACGTGACTATAAAAATGAAATTTTTTCAATATTTTTTTGTTTTTTCTCGGGACGGAATGGTTTTGTCAATGTCACACTCGTGACCAAAGAAGGTCAAGCCCGTGACATTGACGGAAGATTGATAAGAAAACTCCCACTCGAAACCAGCATCGGGTTGTGTATTCCGGGAAGTATACGTGATGACTAGTTTTAGTCATCCTTTTTTGGGGTAATTAAGTAGTCAAAATTCCTAAGTTTTATTATAATTTTATGTTTTGGTATGCTTGTATGTTGTTGTTGTGTTATTTTTATAATATAATAATCTATAATTTTATTAGTTGTTTTTATGTTATTTTATGTTATTGTTATGATTAGTTTTATTTATAAATATTATTATCTTTGTTATAGTTTAGTTTTACACAACCAATGATATGTTATTATGATTAATGTTATAATTATTTTGTTTAGTTTTATTTTTATGAATTGTTCTATGTTTTATGTTTAGTCATATTTTGTTATTATAAATTTAGCTAATGAGTGTTGTTTTGTTTTATTTTGTAGGTTCAACAAGGAGCAGCCCAAGCAAGTGCAAACCCGAGAATGATGCAGCCCTTGAAGTCCACCTAGCATCCCCTACATCCTACCCGAGCCTACATGAATCAATTTGGAGCAGCCTGGCAACCATGCAGCCCCATACATGAAGCTCGGCCAGCCCACCTCTCAAGAAAGCCCGAGAAAACCAATCAACCACAAGTGCAGCCCCTACCCGAGCCCTCAAGTGCAGCCCACCACCTTATCAAAGCCCATTTAATCTATGCTTGGCCGGCCACCTTTCTCCCTTTATATTTTTCCTCTCTCTTCATCAATGCATGCATGAATTCTCCACATGCATGTAGCCTCCCACCCTCCTTCCCCTCCACTTTAATTCTCCCTCTCTCTCCATTAATTGCTATGCACGAATTCTCCCCATGACATGGCCGGCCCCTTCCCTTTTTCCCCTTTTACAAACTTCCATTCATCCCCCCTCTTCACTTTATATTTTTATTTTGCATTTCCATAAATTTTATTCATGCATCCTCCCATTTTCTCTTCCCTTCATTAAATGCATGCATGAACCATCCCCCCTTCATGTGGTCGGCCCCCCTTATGTCCCTTCTCCTCCTCTTCATTCAAGAATCCTCTCCATCCCCTATATAAGCCACCCCATCCCTCAAGCCAAAGGATGACAATTTTTGGAGTGAAGTTTCTAAGTAAAGATTGAGTGTTGAGTTGGAGAGTTTGAGTGTTTGTGAGTTGTAATCTTCTTTTTATTATTGTCATAGTTTTCCATTAGTGCAAGTTTTATTTTTCATGCTTCCATGTTATAATTTCCTTTTCCTTATAGTAGCATAATATTTGTTTTTTTTATTATCTTATTATGTACTCTTCTCTTCCTTTTCAAGAAATGAAAATGTTTTTCTCTTCTCTTATTTTGTCTTTCATTTCGAATATGCGTAGCTAATTTTCTTTTAGCATTCGATCGTGAGGATCCATGATATGCGATGAGAATTTATCTTCTTTCTTAGTTTTATTTTTGTTATTTCATGCTCGATCCTTCTTTTATTTATTTTGTGTCGACTCCGTATTTCCGGTATACGGTTGTAGACCTTGGATCTCATATTTGAGTAGCCGAGAGGCTCGTGAATGTGAAAGATCACTCAAAGAAGGAAGGAGTTGCATGCAACCCTAGAGATAGGATGACGTAAATCCTCCGGATTGGAGTCAAATCCAATAGTGCGGATTATTTGGATAATGCAACTTTAGGATTCTTTGGTTTGTAAAGAGATTTCGATCAAAGAGTCTATAAGTTAGGAGACCTAATGCTCTAGTGAGATTTTATCTCATTTTCGGATCCGTTACGGTCGAGTATGATTTGCAAAATTAAAACTATGCCTTTTATATCTCTCATATCATTTCATGGTGATTCACTGATCGGGTGCTATCTTTTTAATATAAGTTTTTCGTCTCGCAAATTATCGTTTATTTTACTTTTTAAAAAAATTCTCAAAACCCAACAGTTTTTCGGTAGGATAATAGTTCAAGCTTGAGTAGCGGTACTTGACAACCCCGAGTTTTAAATATGACCTTGATACTACGATTCGACAGGTACGCTTGCATGTTCAGGTTTTGGCCCATCAAGTTTTTGGCGCCGTTGCCGGGGATTTTCTTCGTCAATATTTTGAAAACGCTTTTGCTATTACTTCTAAAAAAATCAAAAAAATTTATATTTTCTTTTATTATTATAATCAACTCATATCATCTTGTTTCTACCCAACCTAAATTCTATCGAAAAGGGTAAGGGGATTTAAGCGCGACCATTTTACCTAGTACCTTGCGAACCCTTCACCGAGTAGTCCTTGGGAAGTTCGAGAGCCAATCCGTAAAAAAGTCTATTTTCAAAATAAAATCCTTTCTTCTCTATTTTTCTTTTTTTCAAGTTTTCATTTCCATTCTCCTTCGTTTTCTTTTCTAGTGCATGACCCGCACGAATCCGTCACTACTTGTTGATTTGGACCCAAAAATCGAATGCTCCTTTCGGAGATAACTATGATTTGGGGCTTCCACTTCTCAAACAGCGGTTGAGGATTCTTACGGGGATTTCAATTTTAATTTTGAAATGGGAGACCCTAACCCAGGTATGGCTCAGCAAAGGACCATGTCCGATTATGCTCGACCCAACTTGGAAGGGACCGAAACAAGTATTGTTCGACCTGCGATTGCGAACAATAACTTCGAGATTAAGCCTAGCATCATACAAATGGTGCAGCAATATGTAGAGTTCGACGGATTACAAGATGAAGATCGGAACTTGCATATTGCCAATTTTCTTGAAATCTGTGACACCTTTAAAATTAATGGTGTTTCAAACGATTCTATAAGGCTAAGACTCTTCCCATTCTCCTTAAGAACTAAATCCAAACAGTTGTTGAGTTCTCTTCTAAGAGGATCAATCACTACTTGGAACATTTTAACTGAAAAATTTCTCTCTCGATATTTTCCCCCCGCCAAAACTGCTAAGCTAAGAAATGATATAACTTCTTACTCTCAAATTGATTCTGAGACCCTCTATAACACTTGGGAGAGGTTCAAAGAACTTTTGAGAAGATGCCCACATCATGCTCTGCCTGTATGGTAATAGGTCCAGACATTTTACAACGGGCTAAATCAAGAAACTAAGCAAATGATAGATGCCGCTTTCGCTGGTTCTTTGGACCGCAAAACTCTGGAAACCGCTCTTGAGCTTATCGATGACATGGCGATGAACACTTATCAGTGGAATTCGTCTAGGTCTCGCCCATCTAAACCTGCAAGTATCTACGAAGTGGATTCGGTGACGCAAGTGGCGATGCAAGTAGAAATGTTGAACAAGAAGATTTCGGAGATGACTGCTGCCTCCGCCGCTAAGGTATATGAAAATGTTGCTGCTGCCGAGCAGGTGGATTATCTGGGGAACATACCCAGGCCTGCTCAAAATAATTCTGCAAACAATTTTTCTGCTTTTTCGAATTTTTCTTCTCCTCCTTGTTTTAATTCTTCTACAAATTCATATCATTTTGGATGGCGTAACCATCGTAATTTTTCTTAGAGTAATCCCACAAATGTCGCACGTCCACCACATGATTTCACTCCACCACCACCACCACAACAAAACCACAATCTTCAAAAAACTCTCTCTTTGGAAGAAATTTTATCTAAATATATAAGCTCAAATGATGCTACTATTAGAAACTTAACAGGGTCGATGAAAAGTTTAGAAAATCAGGTCGGGCAACTTGCCAAGACTTTTTTCGAGAGACCACCTGGAACTCTTCCCTCGAACACTGAACCTAACACAAGGGAGCACGCAAATGCGATTTACCTTCGGAGCGGTAAGGTTGTTAACGAGCCCACCACATGGGAAGAGCCAAAGGTGACTGTCTCTCCTACTACGAAAACAATTATCCCTTTTGGAAATGAAAAATCTATTTTTTATAAAGAAAAAGATGTTTTTTCTGATTTTGAAAAAGAAAAAGATGACGTTCAAAATGATGCTTCGGTTATTATAAAAGAATTTCCGCCACCTCCTTATCCGACACGACTTAGGAAAGAAAAACTAGATAATCAATATCAACGCTTTCTTGAAATATTTAAACAAATCCATATTAATTTTTCGTTTCATGAAGCGATTAGTCAAATGCCTAAGTATGCCAAATATCTTAAAGACTTATTAACGAACAAGATAAAATTAGAAAATTTATCGCATGTAATGTTAAATGAAGAATGCTCGGCGGTCGTTAAAAATTCTACTCTTCCTAAAGAAATAAATGACCCGGGTAGTTTTTCAATTCCTTGTGTTTTTGGCGACCTTTTTGTAAAACATGCGTTAGCAGATCTTGGAGCGAGCATTAATTTGATGCCTTTTTCATTGTTTAAAAAGCTAGGATTGGGCACTCTTAGCCCTACAAGAATGAGTATACAGTTAGCCGATCGATCGATTAAGTATCCGTTAGGTGTTGTTGAGGATGTGCTAGTGAAGGTCGACAAATTCATCTTCCCGATAGATTTTGTCATTCTCGATATTCAAGAGGACATCCAGGTCCCTCTTATCCTTGGTCGTCCCTTCCTAGCCACCGCTTGCGCAATCATAAATGTCAGTGACGGAAAACCCTTTCATGCATGTGGGAGATGAGGAAGTTACATTTGATATTAACAAATCTATGAAAAAATTTTACAAAATGATGACTCTTACTTTTTCATTGATGACTTAAAAGAAGACTCTTATACTTCTCCAAAGGATTTTTCTTCTTCTTTTCCTGATCTTTCATCAAATGATTTTGAAAACATTGTTATGTCCGTACAAGCAAAACTCGAAGATGACTCTGATTTAAGACAAAAGAATCTTGAGAATCTTATTTTTGAAAATGATAAAAATTTGAAAAATCATTTTGATAAACCACCAGACCCTGAAACAAAAAATTATCGCGATAAGAACCTTCGCCACCATAAAAATTTTAAGCCAGGTGATCAAGTTCTTCTTTTAAATTCACGTCTACGTATTTTCTTTGGGAAATCTAAATCTCGTTGGTCTGGACCGTTTATGGTCAAGGAAGTCTTTTCTGATGGAACTGTGCTACTCTCACACCCGGATAAGGGTGACTTTAAAGTAAATGGTCATAGACTTAAATTATATTTTTCTAATGATTTTGTTCCTCCTACAAAGGAGAACCTTATTCTGGACTCTTAAAATTTTTATTTTGTTATAGACATTTTTATTTTTGGACTTCTTATTCTTATTATTATGTAACTTTTATTCGTACTTTAAAGTATTGTAATAAAGAACAATATTGGGCTCATGCCCACGGACTCTATTTTCTGCTTTTATTTTGCTCTTCTTCCCGGGTGCTCAAGTACAAGTGCGTGATCGCTGCTCCAATGTTGCTAATTTCAAGATGGATTAAGTCAAACCTGCTGACGATCAAGTGCGCTAAAAAGCAAGCATGGGGGAGCGACATCCGCCTTCATCTCACAAACCCGGGGAAGTCCTGTTTTTTTTTATTTATTTTCCTGCATTTTCTTTTTGTCTTCTTCTCAGTCTCCTTCTCTTTTTCTTTTTTTCCTTCATTGAGGGCAATGAAGAATTTAAGCATGGGGGGGTCTAGTTCTTTCTGTCTTCTTTCTTTTCAAAAAAAAATGTGTTTTAAAATTAGTATAGTTATAGTATTGCTTTTTATTTTAACTTCAAAAAAAAATCCAAAAAAAAAACTTAGAAAATACAAAACCCAAAAAATTAGAAAGAACAAAAAATTAAAAATGTGTTTAAATCTATTTGAAAAACAAAACCTAAAATTATTTTCTATCCTTTATTTTTATGTTTCTTCTAGTGATGTGTAGGCCCGTGCGGTTTTTGTAGTTCTATGTAGATTTCCTTGAAAATGTTCTCTAAACTTATCATTTTAACATAGTTTTGTTTTACTAGTTTCTCTTTCTTAAATATAGGCATCCATTTTTTTTTACGTTATAAGTTAGCAATTTGTAGTTATGTCTTTTTATTCGGTTAGTTGCTTACGAATGGTTGCTAGGTAATATTAGCTCTTTTTCATTTGTGGGGTAGTCTTTCTTGGTGTCTAGAACTTGTTCTAAGCTACTCTCGAAACATTTGCGTTGTTTTTACGTTCTTTAGAAATGATTTAGGCCATCATTTGACTAGTTTTAGCTTTTCTTGCCCACCCAAAACATTACCATTGCAAAACAATTTTGAGCCTTTTCCATGTTTTTCTTTGTTTTTAGCTCCACCTTTCATTTCACTATTTTCACCAAAGCCAAAATGCCTTTCCTATTTTCACACTAAAACCTTGAGCTTAAAAATTATTTTTGTGAGGGGGTATTATCTTTGAAATGAAAAGGACATTGTAAAGCCTATTTTTGGAGCTCTCTTTTATGAAATCTATGTTAGTATTAAGATGTTATTAAATGGAAAAAATCAAAATCAAAATAAAAAAAATGAATGAAGAAAAAGTTTATGTTTGGCCAAATTTATAAAAGATAAATGTATGGCCTTGTTTTGTATCTTTGTTTTAATTGGAGAAATGACATTTTGTCATTTCTCATTTTTGTTTATGGTTTGTTTATTTTTTTTGAGCTCACCTTGGTTTAGTGTTTAAGCCCTCATTTTTATCTTTGTTTTCACTTCCCAATTATTTACCTAAGCCAAGCCTTAACGCCTATTAGAAGTCCTATTGATCTTTAGAACGTAAATTCGCGTAGTGGAGAAAGTGTGAACGTACAAGCCTATGGCCACCATCATTGATGGATTTCTTTGTAGGTTACCTTGAGGTGTTTTAGGGTTAATGCTTATCTAGCAACCTAGTAGTTTGTTAATGCGCCGTTTATTTAGAACCTCTACTTTTTTTTTCCTTATCTTCATTTATTTTGGATGCCATGTTTTAAAGATTTAGAAATGTGTAAGCTCTTCTTATGTTTTAATGAGATTTTTAGGTCTCCACTTTCAAGTTCTCTATTGTGCACTTCTCACCCCACTAGTTGATAACATGGAAATTAGGATGGTTTAATTTTTCATATTTTGCATTTCTTAACTATGGAACCTAAAATAAAATTTATGTCTTTTTTTCCTAGTTCTTTATTTCTATTTGCTTGAGGGAAAGCAAATGTTTAAGCATGGGGGAGTTTGATGACTAGTTTTAGTCATCCTTTTTTGGGGTAATTAAGTAGTCAAAATTCCTAAGTTTTATTATAATTTTATGTTTTTGTATGCTTGTATGTTGTTGTTGTATTATTTTTATAATATAAGAATCTATAATTTTATTAGTTGTTTTTATGTTATTTTATGTTATTGTTATGATTAGTTTTATTTATAAATATTATTATCTTTGTTATAGTTTAGTTTTACACAACCAATGATATGTTATTATGATTAATGTTATAATTATTTTGTTTAGTTTTATTTTTATGAATTGTTATATGTTTTATGTTTAGTTATATTTTGTTATTATAAATTTAGCTAATGAGTGTTGTTTTGTTTTATTTTGTAGGTTCAACAAGGAGCAGCCCAAGCAAGTGCAAACCCGAGAATGATGCAGCCCTTGAAGTCCACCTAGCAGCCCCTATATCCTACCCGAGCCTACATGAATCAATTTGGAGCAGCCCGGCCACCATGCAGCACCCTACATGAAGCTCGGCCAGCCCACCTCTCAAGAAGCCCGAGCACACCAATCAACCACAAGTGCAGCCCCTACCCGAGCCCTCAAGTGCAGCCCACCACCTTATCAAAGCCCATTTAATCTATGCTTGGCCGGCCACCTTTCTCCCTTTATTATTTTTCCTCTCTCTTCATCAATGCATGCATGAATTCTCCCCATGCATGTAGCCTCCCACCCTCCTTCCCCTCCACTTTAATTCTCCCTCTCTCTCCAATAATTGTTATGCATGAATTCTCCCCATGATATGGCCGGCCCCTTCCCTTTTTCCCCTTCTACAAACATCCATTCATCCCCCCTCTTCACTTTATATTTTTATTTTGCATTTCCATAAATGTTATTCATGCATCCTCCCATTTTCTTTTCCCTTCATTAAATGCATGCATGAACCATCCCCCCTTCATGTGGCCGACCCCCCCCCCCCCCCTTGTGTCCCTTCTCCTCCTCTTCATTCAAGAATCCTCTCCATCCCCTATATAAGCCACCCCATCCCTCAAGCAAAAGGATGACAATTTTTGGAGTGAAGTTTCGAAGTAAAGATTGAGTGTTGAGTTGGAGAGTTTGAGTGTTTGTGAGTTGTAATCTTCTTTTTATTATTGTCATAGTTTTCCATTAGTGCAAGTTTTATTCTTCATGCTTCCATGTTATAATTTCCTTTTCCTTGTAGTAGCATAATATTTGTTTTTTTTATTATCTTATTGTGTACTCTTATCTTCCTTTTCAAGAAATGAAAATGCTTTTCTCTTCTCTTATTTTGTCTTTCATTTCGAATATGCGTAGCTAATTTTCTTTTAGCATTCGAACGTGGGGATCCATGATATGACATGAGAATTTATCTTCTTTCTTAGATTTATTTTTATTATTTCATGCTCGATCCTTCTTTGATTTATTTTGTGTCGACTCCATATTTCCGGTATACGGTAGTAGACCTTGGATCTCATATTTGAGTAGCCGAGAGGCTCGTGAATGTGAAAGATCACTCAAAGAAGGAAGGAGTTGCACGCAACCCTAGAGATAGGACGACGTAAATCATCCGGATTGGAGTCAAATCCAATAGTGCGGATCATTTCGATAATGCAACTTTAGGCTTTTTTGGTTTGTAAAGAGATTTCGATCAAAGAGTCTATAAGTTAGGAGACCTAATGCTCTAGCGAGATTTTATCTCATTTTTGGATCTGTCACGGTCGAGTATGATTTGCAAAATTAAAACTATTCCTTTTTATCTCTCTAATATCATTTCATGGTGATTCACTGATCGGTGCTATCTTTTTAATATAAGTTTTTCGTCTCGCAAATTATCGTTTATTTTACTTTTAAAAAAAATTCTCAAAACCCAACAGTTTTCCGGTAGGATAATAGTTCAAGCGTGAGTAGCAGTACTTGACAACCCCGAGTTTTTAATACAACCTTGATACTACGATTCGATAGGTACGCTTGCCTGTTCGGGTTTTTGCCCATCAATATGCCCGTCGGTCACGTCCGTGACCATCAGGTTGCTCCCATGATCGGGGCGTGTAAACGAAAAATTGCAGAAATTTTTTTTGTTTTTTTTACATACTAAAAAACAATAAAATAATAAATAAATAAATAAAACAGAGTTACCGAAATCATAAGAGTTACGTGAATATTGGTGTCCGAGCTTGGCTAACCATCATCCCTCAATAAGCCTCCAAACCTGTAAACTAAATAAACAATTAAAAAAATGGATAACCATGGGGTGCCTCCCAAGAGCACTTTGTTTACTGTCGTTGAGCTCGACCAAATTGGTGCACTAGGTTATGAGTTAGCGAGGATAATTTCTTCCCGGAGCTCATTGTTATTTTTGCCAGAGAAAAATAATTGTAACTGGTTCCCGTTCACCTTGAACTCGCCTTTTTCCGAGTGCGAGAGAAGAATTGTCCCGTAGGGCCACACCTCTTTTACGATAAAGGGGTCGGACCAGCGGGACTTAAGTTTTCCCAGAAAAAGATGTAAATGAGAGTTATAGAGGAGGACTTGGTCTCCTAGTTTAAACTCCTTCTGGTGCTTAATTTTTTTATCATGATAAAATTTTGTGCGCTCCTTATATTATTTATTACTTTCGTAGGCGAAGGAGTGCCACTCATCAAGCTCGTTAAGTTGGAATTTTCGGAGCTCGAAAGAAAAATTTTCATCAAGATTTGATGATTTAAGTGCCTAAAAGGCGTGGTACTCTAGCTCAACCGGTAAGTTGCAAGCCTTCCCATAGACTAATCGAAACGACATACAACTAATAGCGGTATTGTACGCGGTCTGATAAGCGCATAGTGCATCATCAAACTTAACTAACCAATCCTTTCTATTAGTAGAAATTGTTTTTTCTAAAATTCATTTTAATTCACGGTTTGCTACTTCTACTTGGCCAATAGTTTGAGGGTGATAGGGGGTGGACAAACTATATGTAACGTCGAATTTAGATAAAACTTTAGTGAATTGTGCATTACAAAAGTGAGTGCCCCTATAGCTTACTATTGCCTGCAGTGCTCCAAATCATGAAAAGAGTTTTTTGAGAAATTCGGCCACGACTCGGGCATCATTGGTGGGAAGGGCTTGCGCTTCTGCCCACCTTGACACATAGTCGACCGCTACCAAAATATATCGATTTCCAAAGGACGTTGTTAGCGGGCCGATAAAGTAGATCCCCCATAAATAAAAAACCTCTACTTCTAGAAATGAATTTAAGGCATTTAATCAAGGCGGGAAATATTACCTGAGGGTTGGAATTGTTCACAACGAATTACATGAGCGTGAGCATCCTTAAAGATGCTCGGCCAATAAAATCCTGCTTCAAGTACCTTCTGCGATGTCTGATTGGCTTTGTAGTGCCCACCAGCGGGTCCCTCGTGGCAATGTTTTAATATTTGAGTGCCCTCCTTGTAAGAAACACACCTCCGCACTACTTGGTCCTCACAAACTCGAAAAAGAAATGGATCCTACCAAAAATAATTTTTCAAAACAGAAAAGAATTTCTTTTCTTCTTGATAAGAAAAACCCTTTGGGAGAAATCTCGCAGCAAGGTAGTTTGCAAAATCGGCAAAACAAGGAGTGGGCAGAGTTATTACCTTATATAAAGCAAGGACGTGCTCCTCGGGAAAAGTATCATCAATATCCTCCTCATTAAGCTCCTCTGAATTGGGATTCTCCAACCAAGAAAGGTGATCTGCCGCTAAATTTTCCGCTCCCCTTTTGTCCCGGATCTCCAAGTCAAACTCTTGGAGACGCAAAACCCACCTAATCAATATTGGCTTTGCATATGTTATTATTATTAAATACCGCAATGCTGAATGATCGGTAAAAATAATAACTTTGGACAAGGTGAGATAAGAATGAAATTTATCAAATGCAAAAATAACGATAAGAAGTTCTTTCTTGATAGTTGTATAATTTTTTTGTGTGGCAGTTAGTGTTTTGCTCGCATAATAAATGGGATGAAAAATTTTATTGATGTGTTGTCCTAAGACCGCACCAACGGCAATACTACTAGCATCGCACATGATTTCAAAAGTGAGATCCCAATTGGGAGTTATCATGATAGGTGTGTTTATTAATTTGTCTTTAATAATAGAAAACGCATGCAAATAATGTTTATCAAAAATAAATGGTACATCTTTTTCTATAAGGTGACTGAGGGGCTTGGTGATTTTAGAAAAATCTTTAATAGACCAGCGATAAAAACATGCATGCCCAAGAAAACTACAAACAGCCTTAACATTCGATGGGGGAGGTAGTTTTTCTATGGTTTCTATTTTGGATTTATCTACCTCTATGCCCTTACTTGATATTTTATGGCCTAAAACTAAACTCTCTCGTACCATAAAATGGCACTTCTCCCAAACTAAATTTGTGTCCTCACATCTTTGGAGACCACGGGAGTGGTTATTTAAACATAAATTGAATGAATTGCCAAAAACAGAGAAATCTTCCTTAAAAACTTCGATTATTTCCTCCACTAGTTCGCCTAAAAATTGCTAGCATACACCTTTGGAAGATTGTCGGTACGTTACATAAGCCAAATGGCATCCTCCGATAGGCGAAGATGCCAAACAAATAAGTGAAGGTTATTTTCTCATGGTCCTCGGGCGCAATTTGGATTTGGAAGTATCCCAAGAGACCATCAAGAAAATAATAAAAAGAATGCCCGGATAGCCGTTCAAGGATTTGGTCAATGAACGGTAAAGTAAAATGATCCTTTCGGGTTACATCATTTAATTTGGGGTAGTCGATGAAAACCCGCCATCCTATAACGCTTCTAGTAGGGATTAACTCATTTTTATTATTTGGCACTACCGTTAATCCTCCTTTCTTGGGCACCACTTGGACCGGAATTACCCAAGTGCTATCCGAAATTGGATAGATGATGCCCGCATCTAATAATTTTATAACCTCGACCTTAACCACCTCCTTCATATTAGGATTTAGGCGGCGTTGAGGTTGAATAGTTTTATGTGAATTTTCTAATAAAATTTTATGAGTGCAAAAAGAGGGATTAATTCCTTTCAAATTCGTAATTTTTCATGCAATTGCGCGGACGATGAAGTTTTAAAACATTTAATAATTTTAATTTTTCTTCATCAGATAGATAAGCAGACACAATAACTTGAAGTTTTGAACCCTCTTCTAAAATAAATATTGCAAATGATTTGGCAATTGTTTAAGTTCTAAAGTTGGAGGTTCCTTCATAAGAAGTTTTTATGTGGTCACTACCTAATTCAAGAGTTTCTATAATATTATAAATGATATTTCCACTGAATCTCTACTTGGAAAGCTCAAGTCCTATGAATAATTTATAAAGACTAGAGAAGCTGCTAAGCAAAAGACTCCCTCATCAGCAAGAAAGGAGCAGAATATTGCATTCAAAGCATCTGAAGAATAAGAAGCTCCAACAGCCAGTAAATAATTTCTGAGTCTCTTAGCCAAGAGATTTTACAAGATGGGCAAGAGGGATTTAGAAGAAAGTCATCTAGACAAGATGATAAGTCAAGGTATGATAAGACACCAACTAAAGAATTTCTTTGCTTTGGTTGCAGGAAGCCAGCACACTTCATCTCAGAGTGTCCAAAGAACCAAAAGAAGGAGAGAAGAAGAGAAAAGGAACCCAGGAAGCAGCACTATAGCAAGCCCTCCTCCAGCAAGCATAAAATGAAGGAGAAAGGCTTTGTGGCTGAAACCTGGAGTAAAAGCTGAAGATGAATCTTCATCTTCCAACTCCCGTGAAGATGAAGAGGAAGCAAAGGAAAAAAGAAGTGTGTCTGATGGCCATCAATGCATTAGGCAGCTGTTTAGAAGCAGAAGATGACAAGCCAGAGGGTGAAGACTCTGAATCTTTGGAAGATCAGGTACTGTCTTCATTTGACTTCAATTCAGATAATTTTAGAACCAAATTTAAATCTTTATGTATTGATTTAATTAAATCTGAAAAAGAAATTAAACAACTTAGAGAAAAACTAACCGAACAGGAAAATTTCATTTTAGAAAACATTAAATTAAAAGATGAATTAACTCTAGCTAATGAACAAATCATCTCATTAAAAACTGAATTAACTGAGGCTAGGCAACTTGAAGAATCCCTAATGGAGAGAAGTATCAAGTTGATGGACATCACAAGCAAAGTGAATGTCAGACTTAATAGCAAGCTGTGCTTGGGTGCTTCATCAAGCCAACCCCCATTGATTCAGAAAAACATACTAACAACTCCAATAAAATTTGTTTCTGAAAAAGTTAAGGAAATGATAGATGATAATAATGTTAACCAAACAGAAGTAAAATAGAAGAATAAGAAAAAGAGAAAGAATAAGAAAAAGGATAACTATAATAATATTTAGCAGATTTCGTCGAATTCAGATCGACGAAATGTGTACAGTTAATCAAACTCAAGTCGACAAACTCTGAACGCAAACTTTTATTATAATTATTCTCTAAACTGCGATCGACTAAATCTATATGGTTCGTCGACCTCAAGATCGACGATATTGGGGCCCAGAAAATGAATATTTTCATTCCCTGAAGTGGAGTTCTACGAACTCATCCCCATTCGTCGTTCTCAGATTGCCAAACTTACCAGAATTCGTCGACCCCAGTTCATAATAACATAAACTTTAATCCTAACAGACCACTTAATCAACCAAGAGATTATGTTAATCTATTTATCTAGTAGATAATTCTACCTAGAAGATTTCACCCCCTAGGTTATAAAAATCAACCAGAATACTCTTACATTTCCAATTTTAATTATGTAAATAAACAAGGACCCAAGTTGACCTAGGTCAAGAATTGTTAACCTATTTTAGTATAGGTGAAAGACTATCCCACCATAGAGCAATAGTGGTATCTGGATAGTGGATGTTCAAAGCATGTCTGGCAGCAAGGACAACTTAATCAACAATAAGTCAAAGTTAGGACACAGTAATATTTGGTGACTCTAATTGTTGCCAGACTGAAGGATATGGAAAGGTAAAAATTAGAGCAGTCACCTTCAGAAAGGTAGCTTACGTAAGTGGACTGAAGCATAACCTTATATCCAATAAGTCAGTTATGTAATAAAAGGTTTCAGGTATCATTTAACAAAACTTCCTATATTATTACTTTTGTAGATAACAAAGTAGTGTTAACTGGTACTAGAGTAGGTAATATCTATGTAGTTAACTTTAGGTCTGCTAAAACTGAAATATGTCTGTTTAATCAAACTAGTAATAATAATGAACTTTGGCATAGGAGATTAGGTCATGTTAATCTGAAAAACATTGTTAAACTCTCTAGGGACAACCCTGTAAGAGGATTGTCTTCTAGCCCTTACAAGAAGGAAAGCCTTTGCAGGGTCTTGTCAATTCGGCAAGCAAACTAAAAATAGCTTTATGTCACTTAATAAGAGTGATTCACCTATGATTCTGTATTTGCATCACATGGACCTTTTTGGACCCATTGATGTACAGAGCCTAGTAGAAAAGTCTTATACCTTAGTGATAGTTGATGACTTCTCAAGGTTCACTTGGGTGTTCTTCTTGAGAAACAAGTCTGATAACTTTAAGGTTCTTACAGATTTTTTTAAAAGCATAAGGATTGAGTACTCTACTCCAATTTCATTGATCAGAAGTGATCATGGTACTGAGTTTGAGTCTCTTCCCATGCAAGAATTCTGTGAGAAGGAAGGTATCAGGCACTGTTTCTCTGCTCCTATAACTCCTCAACAAAATAGTGTAGCTGAATGGAAAAACAGAAAACTCATTGAAGTTGCAAGCACATTACTTGCAGATGTTCACTTGCCCCTATCCTTTTGGACAGAGGTTGTGAGCACAACAAACTATGTACTAAATAGAAGTTTGATTCATAAGCTTAAGGGAAAGACCCCCTTATGAACTACTCAAAGGGAAGAAACCTGAAGTAGATTATTTTAGAGTCTTTGGTTGTGTCTGTTACATTCATAACAACAACAAGAAATACATTAGAAAGTTTGATGCCAAGGCTGAAATAGGAATTTTTCTTGGATATTCCCAAGTAAGCAGGGCTTATGGGGTTTATAATAAATCATCTATGAAAATGGAAGAGTCTATTGATATTTCTTTTGATGAATCTAACATGTTTTACAAGGAGAAAATCCCTTCTACCAGTGAGACTTTGCAGGAACCACATCTGTGTGAGAAGTTTGGATGAATTGACCCACACCAATGAGGCTATTACACATCCTTCTCCAATATGCTATTGAAGAAAGTGAATATGATGTCACTGAATATAGTGAAGAGCCAACAACAGCTATAATTCCACCAGAGGAATTAACTCCCCATGATGTGGCTCAACCAACTCCTCCTACTGAGATAGTCACACTTAGAGATCACCCCCTTTTCGTAGGTTAGACCCTTGGACTTCAATCTCAAGTCCTCCTCAAAATTAACTCCATCTTGTTGTGTTCCCTCGAGATCAATACTTTGGAAAATTCGCTCATTTTATATTACTTGTGCGACCGGTACACTTGTCGTTCAATGCATCCAGCCTCTTGGTAAAGAACCCAACCACTGCTTAGCTTTGTTGCTCAAAGAAAAAGGAAAAAGCCTTATTCGAATGGCATCATTCGGAAACCCGATTTATTTTGAAGGTATCAAATATTTCTAAAAAGTTAGAAATATGCGTGTTTTGGTCCTCATCTTGAAGCCCGTCAAATTGTATAGATTGTTGTACCATTTGAATGATGATCGGCTTCAATTCAAAGTTATAGTTCACAATAGTGGGTCAAACAATACTTGATTACACCTGATCCAAATTTGGTCGTGCATAATAGGACATAGTCCGTCGATCGGCCATATTTTAATTTTGGTCACCCAAAATAGAAGAAAATTGAGAAGAAGGAGAGGTCAAAGAGGAAGAAGAAGAAGAATTGTCACTACGGATTCCTCAACCAAAGTCTAGAGAATTGAGATCACGGAGTCTTAGGCATTTCCATAAGCTTTGCTCGATCTTCGGATCCAAGTCAAATAAATTTGACGGATTCCCTCGGGTCATACAACAAAATAAAATAAAATAAAAGTAAAAGTTTTAAGATTAAAAAATTATAAAATAAAATTTCCCTGATTCCCAAGGACTACCCAATGATGGGTTCGCAAGGTACTAGGTGGTATTGCGAGATGAAAACCCAGTACAGCCCTTTCGCAAGAAATTTTAATTATAAAAAATTAAAGATAAAACTTTTAAAGGAAACAAACAAACAAAATTTATTATTTTTAAAAACAAAAGAAAATGATAAAATTAATAGAACCTTGCTTTCAAAATATCAACAAAGAAAGATCCACTGGCAATGACGCCAAAAATTGATGGCTAGAATTCACGCTATTGCACGATTCTTAATCGATAAGGTAAGTATACCTATCGTTCTAAGAGTATAGGGTCAAGTGTCGTAATAGAGTTGTGGCCTATTGAGTACTTGTACTCACAAGGAAGAGCTATTATTTTACTGAATGAAAGTTGGCTTTGTGAATTCGAAAAATCTAAGAGAAATAATGATTTAATTAAGAAAATTTCAATGATTTAAAAACTAGCACTTGATCTAGAATCCCCTTGGATTAAAATAAATTTTCATGAAACAATAAAATACAAGTCTCTAAGTTACTAATTTCAGCCGCAAGAGGTTCCCAAAATACGGTAGCGCCTCTCTCGAGAATACGCTATCGACTAAACTTATGTTGATCGATTAAGACCACTCGGACAGTCGAAACCCCTAAGCTTGTTTTAGGCGGTGAACCTCACTATTGGATTTGACTCCAATCCGGAAGACTCATGTCATCCTCTCTCGAGGAGTGCATGCAACTCCTTTTATCTTTGAGTGATCTACTCGTATCCTCAACCTCTCGGTAAATTTAGAATACAGATCTAAGATCGGAAAAATCATATTCGCGGTATATGAAATCGACGCAGGTGAATTCAAAGATAAATCGAATTAAGTAAAATAGAGAACTTAATAATTTAAGACATATAAAACAAATTTATTTAATTTCAAGATTCATCATGATCAAGTGCTGAATGGAATTTAGCTACTCATCATGATAGGAAAATTACAATAAAGGTTTAAAAGATACATGATTATAAGAAAGGGTACTTGAATTGAAAAACAACAAGCTAAAAGTTAAAGTATAAATGAGAAAAATACATGAAAGAAAATGTAAGAAAAGTTGAAAACAAACACCAAAACTGACTCCAAAACTCTCTCCTAATGCCCACAAAGCACCTGGCAATATCTGTAATTTATAGTATTTTTTCTGGAGTCACGCCCCTCGGTCACGCCCATGACTAGGGAGCGTGTAAAGTGTAAAACCGTCCTCTTGAAAGCTCGGGAACATTGGAGAAAAACTGCCAAAATTCATAGTTCTACGGGTCACGGCACAAAGTCACACCCATGACCTAGGAGCGTGTCTTTACTGTTAGTAGAGATGGCGGGAACTAGAAATGATAGGAATTAAAATTTGACAGTTGCGAAAGTCACGCCCCTAGGTCATGCCCGTGATCTTGGGCATGTAAGCTAGATTGCCTTGGATCTGAAAATGGCCTCTTAAAGCAGCGGTGCGCCTAATCGTCATGCCTTAGAGACACGTCCTGTGACCTGATGGTCACGCCCGTGATATGGGAGTGTAATTTTAATCCAACATGTCACTGAATTCTGGAGCTCCTGGAGGGTCACGCCCGTGACTTTTAGGTCATGCCTGTGACTTGGGCGTGTTCTTGGACTTTGAAGAATCAAGCGCATACCCAACTACACAAAAAGCCCGAACTGTTGGAGAGGGTGCTACTTAATTTCTTAAATAAGTAGCCAAGTGCCACGGGTCAAGTGAAGGAACGCCGGACCCAACAATCCCCCCCCAGCGTCCAGCACAACGCGTCGGCTCAGAGGTGGAGTTACCACATGGCCCACACGGCTCAGAGGTGGTGTTACCACATGTCCACGGCTTGCCTGACCCGCCGGACCCACATAGGTAGAAGGGAAAAATCAGGATTTAATAGTGCCCCTGGTCTTGAACCCGTAACCTCCTCTGATACCAATTGAAGGATCAAGCGCATACCCAACTGCACCAAAAGCTCGGACTGTTGGAGAGGGTGCTACTTAATTTCTTAAATAAGTAGCAAAGCGCCACGGGTCAAGTGAAGGAACGCCGGACCCAACAGACTTTTTCCACTTTTACTCCAAAATTACCCCTAATTAATCTGCCAGCTTCAAAATAAAATTTTGTGATCAAATTAACCTGAAATGTTAAAAATAAGGTAATTATAAATTCATTTAATAAATTATAACTCTAAATTAATTAATTATTAATATAAAAATTATATAAAAATAAGGATAAAATTAGAGTTATCAGACGACTATCAGAGATCTCGATGGAGGAGTTTTAAAGATTATTCTTGGCACAACATCGGCCATCGTCGCAGTGGATTGCCAAGGAAAATGAGTTCCAACATTTGACTTAGGGTGAGAGTAGTGCGAATAACTACTTGTATGAGTTTACATGGTTGGGACGTTATGCGGGGTCTACTTTCATTGACGAGGAGTGTAAGACCAATAGGTTCTATGAGGGACTGTGGGATGAGATGAGGTTTCGTAACAATTCCATCCATCACATAAAATATAATAGAGGATACGGACGGGGTCCCATGCCATATTCCACAGACATCTGTCAGAGTTATACATGTTAATATCAAAAGACCAAACGAATCCTGACTAAAAGCATTCTAGTGGAAGCTTCAAGGGTTAAATTGAACTCAAGTATCAATAATGTCCATAATATAAAACCAATGGAATGTTATTAAAAATACACAAAAGTTAAGGCCTTAAGGCCTTACAAATGTTCTTTCCAAAAAAATTAGTTTGCAAATATCGGCGCGTAGGCCGGCCAATAAATGAAAAAAAACTAAATATCCTTCGTTTGGCCTTCGAGGGCTGGAATAGCATTAATGGGCTACAACCTGCTATTTCCCACTCAGCTCTCCAGCACCTACACAGGGACAATCCACCACAAGGATGGCAAACAAGGCAACGATCAGCTTTAGCTGACCAATTTATAACAACCTCACACCTCACTTAGGGTGGAGGTTCTCCTTCCCTATGGCAGTAGCATAAATATCTTTTGGCAAATAATAGCATGCACTTATGCACCATTCGCCACAGACGTAGGCTCGATCGGCCACATGCCCCGTGCACTCCGGGAATATTCTCAGTGTACCGGTCTTCCCGATTCTCACCACCATCCATAGTCCTAGACTTGATGGTTATACTTGAGCATTCTAGTCTTTTCGGCCCGGGGCCTAAGACTCTCATCATGCCAACGATGAAAGCCATTTAATTTTAGGCAATCTAGCCCAGAGGGACATAACGCAAGCTATAGTTTATCACTCTTCCCGTTGCTCAAATCGTCATGTCTTTGACAAAAGTTGAAGCAACCATGCCATCATGTCAAGATGCGGGTCAGCTTCCCCTTGCCCGTTTGGCTCTCTGACCTTTTTGCTAGGCACAACAGGATCTCATCATCACTTGCCGCTCAAATGTCCCCAGGACCTGAGCCTGCAATGATCATTCATGGCACTCAACGCCAATAGATGGGCTCTCCAGGCTCACAGCTTCTCATGCTACGCATCTTGTCTCACGGACACAAGGCTTCTCAACAACATTCAGGCTGGCTCGCATGGCCACTTTAGCTGAATTCACAGCTTTAAACAATGACCCCAGGTCTCCTAGAGATAGGCCTTCATAGCTTACTAGAAGATATTTTTCGACGGTAGCACTACTGCCACGCTGTATGGACAGAATTCACTTCTTCCAGATTTTTGGGTATTTTCCTAGAGATCACCTCCAGCACTATCCCTGCAGCTTCTTGCACACCCCCAAACTGCGGATTCTACACATTTAACCACACGTTTTATCCACGGAGTCTTCTTAACATACAAATCAATTTATAACCAATCCAGACCAACCTATCTAGATGATTTTTAACACAGCATGCTTATTCAGTACTTCGACTCCAGATCTATATTAAAAGTTTTATTGGGGATCAAAATGATCTACCCCCTGGAAACCACCCTTTTCTTCACCTTTTAGTGAGGGTTTCCATGCATATAATGCAAATTGAGGACTTAACTTCTCCAAGTAGAAAGTTGTTACCCTTATCGATCGCTTCGGAGCCATGTCCTTAGTTATTTGATCTGGATGGAACTTATCGTTACAGCTTACTCTCCGGCGGATCTAGCGTCAACTCGTAATTCCGATCACAAGCACACCTTGGATCGCTTCTCCTCTTAAGCCTCCTAGAATTTATTCCTCCAATTCCCTCAAGAAGCTTAAGATCCAAGAGAGAAAGTGTGAGAGAGAAAAATGAGAATGAAATCTCAAATCTAGCCCTTAATAGAAGATATCTGCTACCGCCGCGCGGTATTTGCTACCGTTGCGCGCAGTATCTGCTACCGTCGCGTGGTATCTTCTACCGCCACGCGGTATCTACTACCGCCGTGCGGTATCTGCTATCGCCGTCGTGCGGTATCTTGCTACCGCCGCGAGGTATCTGCTACCATCGCGCGGTATCTACTACTGCCGCGCGATATCTACTACCGTCGCGCGGTATCTGAGGCGTTCGCTACTTGGTCTAATGGACATCGCTCTGTTGCCCAAAGAAGCCACAATCGCACTACCACATTGCAAGCTACTGCCAGTTTTAACTCACTACTATCGAGCGATAACTTCCTGAGGCATAGGTCAATTTAATCAGCTAATGCCGCGTGTTAGCACACTATCTCCATGCAGTAGTCACTCAACGCTTCGTCGAGTGCATTGAGTGTGTCAAGTGATAGCACCACGCGCTAGCCCACTACCGCCATGCGGTAGGCCTCTAAACGCTTCGTCAAAAGCGTTGAGTGCGTTGAATGGTACGCAATAGGATAGCCCACAACCGCCATACAATAGATACACGAGACAAAGGTTGATTTAAATCAAGGGCTAATGTCGGTATTAACGCTCACATGGTTTGCTCATGCTCCCATGTCAGTTCTTCACTTCCACAATTATCCAAACAAACTTTGACCATCCCGATTTCCTTATTTCATAGTTGCCTCACCTTCGTATCCTCGATCTGAATGGGTCTAACTTTCATTGTTAGCCAACAATGAACCGGTACCTAAACATTATCCACCACTTGTGTCAGCTCTTTCAAAGCTTTCCGCAGCACCGATATGTTAAACACATCATGCAAACCACTTAGCTTCGTCGAAAGAGCTAATCGATAGCCAACTTATCCAATCTGCTCAACCACTTCAAACGGACCAAGATACCTAGGACTTAACTTTTTCAAGTGCCGAATCCTGGGCACGCCTTTGAATGGCTTTATCTTTAGATATACCCAATTGCCAACCGCAAACTCCACGTTTTGGTGCTTGGCATTGTAGTACTTAGCTTGCCTATCTTGGGCCACCAATAGCCTCTCTCGAATAGTGCATATAGTCAAATTTTCATCTTCAACTTTTTTACGCTTATACAACTTTGATTCGCCTAATTCTTCCCAAGTTAAAGGAGTACGGCACTTCCTACCATATAAAGCTTTGAAGGGCGTCATCTGAATACTAGCTTGATGGCTATTATTATAGGCAAACTCGATCATATAGAGATGGTCCTCCCACCTCATCCACAAATCCAAGGCACACATATGAAGCATATCCTCCATTATCCTATTGGTACTCTTGGTCTGGCCATCCGTTTGTGGATGAAAGGTCGTACTGAACTTTAGTTTAGTACCCAAAAACTTGTGGATTAGCATCCAAACATTCGAAGTAAAGTGCTCATCTCGGTCACTGACGATGTTATGGGTCCCGCCATGTAGCCTTATGATGTTGTCAACGTACAACTTAGCCAATTTTTCAACTGAATCATCTTTCTTGTTTGGTATGAAGTGCGATACCTTTGTCAATCGGTCAATGATCACCCACATGGAATCATTCCCACTTTGTGATCTCGGCAACCCATGCATGAAATCCATAGAGATATCATCAAACTTCCACACTGGAATTGGTAACTACTTCAGGAAACTTCCAGGCTTCTGACATTCAGCTTTTACCAAGGCACAAGTTTGATACTTTGCAACATAAAGAGCTATGTCCTTCTTCAAACCCGACCACCAGAACATCTTTTTCATTTCCTTGTACATCTTAGTGCTCCCAGGGTGGATTGAGTATTTAGTAAATTGTGCTTCATAAATCAACTCCTCCCACAGCTTACCCACATTTGGGACGCACAAATGACCGTCCTTTCGCAAAAGTCTGTCATCCAAGGAGAATGGGGAATTTGACCCATCCACTGTATAGTGCTTCATAATCTCATCAAGTTTCAATGCTTGTCAAACTCTATCAGCGAGGTTATATTGCACCTCCGTCCAATTCAAGCGTGCAATTGCAGTGGAATTCTTGTCAACACAAGAAATATCTAAGGCCTCCAACTCTTGGATCAGACGCTCATTGAAGTTATAAAATAACTTGATGCGAATTCTTTCTACACTCTAGTATAAACTTTATAGATAGGCATAAGCTAGATTGATTTTAATCTCAGACAAGTGCACCTATCAATCTTAGTATAGGAGAATTCTACATCTCGTGTCATATTCCTCAGGGTCTTTCAAGTACTCATACTCACTCTCGCTCTATTATTGTACCTCAGATTAAAATTGGTTGTTTAATCTAAACTAGCATTATAAGGACTAATTGGATAAAGTGACATTGGAGGATTAAGGATGATAAAAAGCAGATAGTCTAAGAGCATTCACATGAGAATATTCACTTATTAATTCAACTCTATATAGTCACGTATTAACAATATTATCAAATTCATTGTATTGTAAGGGTTCAATCTCTATCAAATTCGCTCTCGAGCAATCCAATACATAAACCTAAGTTGAGTAAATTTTCTCTCGAACAATTCACAACACTCAAGTTTGCACTAATATAAAGTATGCCTGTCTAATACAAAAATTCATGAAATTCTTTCTCTAAAATACCACGAATCTCATTATCTGTATTGCCATTATCCAAACAACATATCTCTCGATCATGAAATTTGAAATACAAAGATAAAGAACACCAGAGAATGAAATCACAAGCCATCATCACAACCTTCCAATTTCTTAATCTAGAAGTTTGGGATTCATATAAAACAAATAATAACTTCAAATCTAGGATTAATCTCTTTGTTTGAAATCACGCATACAAATAAAATACAACAAATCTGATATAAAAATGAACAAACATGATTACTTAATCGTTTCAAAAACTAAGTCTCATGTGAAATGCAAAAATAAAGTTAGATACACTAAGAGAAGGGGAAGATTCAAAGAGATACATGAAGATTAAAACCATACGGATTATCTCCTTTGATTTCTCCTTCACTTAAGTGCTCTACTTTTGTCCTCCAGAAGTTCTCCAAATCCTTCAATCCAAAAGTCCTCTTCTAATTCTTTTTGCAGGTTTTTATAGTCTTCATGCCAACAGAAGTCAGACACGGGTTCCAATACAGTCGTGTCACAGGCCGTGTAGAGTGTAAACGGTGCGTCTGGGCAGATTTTGAAATGAAAAGGCGCACCTGGTCGTGAGCCGTGTCATTTGACATGGTTAGGAACTCGGTCGTGTGTCCTTCATGGCTGGTAGCACGGTCATATGTTCATCATGGCGCCAAGTCTGATCTTTCCCGATAAGGACACCGGTAGTGACACGGGTGTGTCACAACCTGTATGGTGCCCAATCCAAGGCCTTTGTCATCATTTGTCTTGGATCCGTGAACACCTCTGCTTGCTCAAAGACTTTTAGTTCCAAGGACTTGCAATACCTGTATTAAGAATATTAATGAATAAATAAATAACTTAATAAGGAAAATGAAGGAAAATTTATATTGCACTCTTCTATTCATGACAGTTAAAGTTCTTAACTATTTTCGTGGAATTTTAACGAATGGAGGTAGATAATAGTGGACATGATTACAAATATGATAGCAAAAAGGACCTATATAATTGCACTCATCAAATACCCCCAGACTTAAGTGTTTGTTTTTCCCTAAGCAAACTACTTAAAACACTTGGGTTACCAATAATTAATTTTTCTTCTGCAAGTTGGTTGCTATGAATTCAAAGAGAAATTTGATGTTATAATTGTATAGGAAATATTATAGCAGACTTTTCTAAATATAACTTTTTCTTAAAATTCCTCCCATATATCTCTTAACTATCTTTCACTCTTTCCTAAAAATAAAATTACAGTCATCCATAACAAATGTGAGGAGAAAATAACAATCTCAATAAGGTAGGCATTAGTGTTTCAAAACTTATAAGTACCAATTTTGAAAGCCATAAGCTTGACTTTTCACACCCTCTCCACGACACTAGTTAGGATTAGCTAGGTTGGATCCTTAGGGCTTGTATTAGGTTGTAACTTTTTGAATTAGGATAAAAGATCATAGGTGGGGTAATCAAAGATAAACTCGATGGTTCTTATCACACATAAATCACGATTGAGCCTCTTGATATGTGATTTCCTTAACATACATCAACATTATAAAAGCACCACAGGACTTCACAATTATTATACTCCCCCCTTTTTGTATTATATTTATTCCTTTTTTTCTTCAGTCTTTTGATGCATATTCATATATTTGTTTTTCGCTCCCCTTTTTTTTCTTCACCAATAAATATCTTATAAAAGTTTTTTACACCATCTGTTTAAATTTTGTAATTCACATAGCAAAAGGTGTAAACTCAACGATAGATGTGCTAATAGGTAAGTATTTTTGGCCTTGGTGAATTTTAGTAGTGGTGCATCGAAAGAAATAGGGATTAGGTCCAAATTGGGTGTGCAAGGGTATAATGTTTAGGTTTTTGGGCTTGCAAGGCTCAAGCTATCCAATGGGAGGACTAAGTCATTTTCGCCCTAGCTAATTAACTTATGCAAATGTTTTGAGGATCGCTAGGGGGCAAGTTCTAGATACCAATAAAGAGTATTCTTCATTTTGATTCCCTAATACAAAATTATCAAAATGTTACACTCTTCGACACGCTTTATTTTAGATAATTATATTTTCTAAAATAAAGTGATTGCTAGTTTATAATAAAGAGGACTAATCTTAAAAATGAGTTATATAGAGAGAATTAAGCTAATGAATTTCTATACATAGTTACTATCAATAAATTTGTACACTCAATGAGTCTACTTTAATTCATTTTAATCAGCTTGCGAAAGCAAATTGACTAGTTATAATCTCAAATAAATGAAATAATGAAAGCTTAAAGAGAAGCAAAAATAATTTTATTAGGAGGGTTTATCAATATTGAGTAACAAAAATATTAGAATTGTTTATTTGGGCCTATTTCTTAACAAATTATAATCATGTCCAATAGTTAAATATTAGAATTTAAGAATATACACCCCCAGACTTCAAATTTGCAGTTTCCTCGATGCAGCGTGAAGAACATGATAAAGTAAGTAAACTAATATGTAAAGAACTGAGCATCGATAAAATTGAAGAGCAGAAGAAGTAAATAGGAGCCACAATGTTAGCATATATAATAACTCATGGAACATATCCAAATAAATGATACTACAATGAAATCAAAAATAAACTGGTGGGTCAGCAGGATCGTCGGGGAGGTGAGGTGGGCAGGGAGCTATCGGTCGTGGATGGGAGATCCCCAAGTGATTCCTGATCTGAGCTATTGCTTCCTCAGTCTGCTGCTATGATTCCACTATATGCTGTAAATGCGCCGAGATATCGGTCTCATAAAGGTGATGGAAATCACGTGAATACTGAGATCGCGATCGAGGAGGAGGGGTAGAAGACTCTCCATGATGATGGGTAGACAAGGATGGAGGAATTAGAGGCTCGTCGAGGTCATGGTCATCATTGTCAGAATCAGAAGAAGGCTACTGTCTGTGCCTCGTAATAGAATAAATAAGCCCACCCTGACCCTGACGTGCAGTGACGAGACTGAGTGATCGAAGACTAGCCATCGTGATAGGAACTGTCCTCACTACTACTGTCATCGAGGAAAGGGAATCAAAGATATTCATGTTCTTCGCTAGACGTGTAATGTAGGGCTTTACACAGATAGACCCTATAAGGGAATTGTCAGCCTGATGAAGAATGAAATGAGCTAACATAAATCCCAAGTGAATATGGTAACGCAAAGACATATTGTAGAGGTAAAGAATATCTTGTCTACTCACCACACTAGAGCTTTCACCCCGGCCACTCAAGGTATGACTCAGCAGATGATGTATGTTATGAAGAGCAGGATAATGCAACTTAGAGGCCTTAGACCACTTTGCCTCATATGGAGATATATCGAAGGTAAGACGAGACCAGATATTGGCACCGTAGTCACGAGAGGGGAGATCAAAGTGAAGGTCGGAATAGGTAGCACTATAGAGGAAAGAGTCCTCATACACCCTAAATACTGGGTGAACTGGACAAGTGAAAGAGTGTAAGTGGTGCCTCCAACTCAAAACGAAATAATCCCTTCCTGCGTGTTGGTCGACTCGGTGAAAGGAGGCCTGAGGTTGAGGTAGAAAGATGACATAAACTCTAAAGTCAGTTCCTTAAACCCTAACTCATCAATATCAAAAAATTATGCCCACCCCCTGACAGACACTAACTCTCGAACTTCAGCGGCTAAATGGATCTCCTCTAAAGTGCTCCAATTGATAGTATGAATGTCTCGAAATTTCTTGGAATGGAGGCGATTAAAATGGTTAATGTGATCCAGATCCGTAAATTCCAGATGCGTAACATTTTCTCGCCTTTCTGTAGATAAGGCTGTGAGTTCCGGGTGATGACGGCATCCCCCTTACAATCGACCCGTCGACATGATCTGTAGATAAGGTGAAGAAGGATGAGAAGAGAATGAAAGAAAATGGGAAGGAGATCAAGAAAACGATAGAAAGCTTACCAAGGAATATAGGTTGAGAGTAAGAGTAGACAAATCCACGAAGTTTGAAGGCGATGAACCCCAACTGAGTTCGAGGCGGGAAGGGGTGCTGGAAGTAGGGCTGAAACCAGGAAATGGAGAGGAAGAATATGATACGACCTTATATAATATGCCAACACGAGTTTCCACACGGGCGTGTGTATACCTGTGTTCACTAAATAAAAACCGCTCGGTACACGGGTCTCGAGATGACGTGTTGTCAAACTGATAGGAAAGGAGCGCACCGGGAGAACACGGTCCACAACATGGGTGTGTGTGGACCTATGTGGTCAAACTGACGAGGGAACAGTGAGGCAGACACGATAAATGACACAAGCATGTGTGGACCCGTGTCCTTCTCGGGAACAACATCGTCACACCACGCTCCAGGCGAACACAGTTAACACGCGAGGGCGCACACGGTTGGGTATCCACCCGTGTTTTGCTCGGTATCATTGCTTCGTCGTACTCGCTACACGGTCTCGTATATGGTTGGGTATCTACCCGTGTCCTTCTCAGGATCATGCTTTGTTGAACTCACTACACGGGTACTCATACAGCTGGGTATTGACCCGTGTCCTGCTCGGGAGGAGTATAAGAAAAGCTGAGCTATTGAGACACAACAATGCATATAGGTGGGTGTCAACCCGTGTGGTGCTCGAGATGACTATTTCCTACTTAGGTTTCATATTGAACACGGCTGGTGAGAAATTTTTTTGTGAACGCGACAAGGAACACTGGCGAGTGCAAACCCGTGTGCTCCTCTGAAATTGAATTACTTTCTAAGTTATTTTATATTGTTTTTATACTAAATTATAACTACAATTCTATCAACGATAATAATGAAACTTAGAAAATTTATTAAATTACACTTAATCCAAGTCTAGTTGGAGGCATGATTCTTGGCAAGAGAAATCTTGAGGAAACTCTCCATAATAGAGTTTTAATCGATGCTCGTTGACTTTAAAATCTCCCTTCTAAGGGTGGGTTAGTTCGATGGTGCCATAGGGAAAAACCTCTTTGACCTGGAAAGGTCCGGACCACTTAGACCTTAACTTCCCTGGGAATAAACGAAGATGGGAATTATAAAGGAGGACTTTGTCACCTTTTTGGAATGTCTTCGGTTTTCGAAGGTGACGGACATGGAACAATTTAGTCTTCTCCTTATATATCCGAGAATTTTCATAAGCCTGGTTATCCACTCATCTAATTCATTAAGTTGGAGTTTTTCGTTTCTCCTCTATAGAATTTGTGTCAAAATTCAAAGAGCGTATTGCCCAATACGATTTATGTTCTAATTCTATGGGCAAGTGATATGATTTACTATAGACTAGTCTAAAGGGAGTGGTCCCTATGGGTGTTTTGTAAGCGGTCCTATATGCCCACAAACAATCGTTCAGTTTCTTAGACCATTGTTTCCTATTCTCTTCTATAGATTTTTCTATGATTCTCTTATGTTCTCTATTTGAAACTTCAATCTGACCACTAGTTTGTGGATGATAAGGATTAGTTATCCTATGTGTGACCTCGTACTCTTGTAAAACTTTATCTAACTATAGATTACAAAAATGTGTACCCTTATCGCTAATAAGAGCGCGTGGTGTGCCAAATCGTGCAAATAAGGCTTTCAGAAATTGAATTACTACTCTACTATCATTAGTAGGGAAAGCTTGTGCCTCTACCCACTTCGATACATAATCTACAGCCACCAAAATATATTTATTCTCATAAGAAATTGGAAACGGTCCCATAAAGTCAATTCCCCACACATCGAACACTTCACATTCAAGAATAAATTTTTATTACATTTCATGTAATTTAGAGATATTACCAGATTTTTGACAAGAATCACATGAAAATACATACCTTTGGGCATCCCTAAATAGAAGGGGCCAATAAAAACAGGAATCAAGAACCTATTTAGCTGAGCGGTTTGCTCCAAAGTGACCACCTATAGGGCTTGAATAACACTACTCCAAGATTTTCCAGCCCTCCTCCGCTGATACACATCTATATATAATGGAATCTGCACATATCCGAAAAAGATAGGGGTCCTCCAAAAAGTAATATTTCAAGTCAGAGAAAAAATTCTTTTTCTGCTGATATGAAAAATCTTTTGGAAGGACCTTAGCCACAATATAATTTGCACAGTCGGCAAACCACAGATAATCAGTATTTATATCTGTAGATAATGCAAATAGCGATTCCTCCGGAAATGTATCACTAATATCATACACATCAAACATTGTTCGTAGTGGATTTTCTAAACGTGAGAGATTATCTTCCGCTAAGTTTTCTGCTCCTCGTTTATCCCTAATTTCCAAATAAAATTCTTGCAATAAAAGAACCCAACGGATTAAACGAGGCTTTGTTTCCTCTTTGGCAAGTAAATATCTTAGTGTAGAGTGATCTGTGTATACTACCACCTTATACAATGTTAAATAAGATCTAAATTCATCGAAGCAAATTCCACTGCTAGGAGTTATTTTTTCGTAGTTATATAGTTCTCTTGTGCGTTATTAAGTGTTTTTCTAGCATAATATATAGGGTGAAAGTGTTTGTTTCGGCATTGTCCTAAAACAGCTCCTACCGCAAAACTGCTAGCATCACACAAAATCTTGAAAGGTTGAGCAAAATCTGGAGCGATCATAATAGGAGAATTAATTAATCTTGCTTTCAAGAACTCAAAGACTTATAGACACTCTTGATCAAAAATAAAAGGTGTGTCTTTTTCTAAAAGCCACAAAGAATCCGGCATGACCTAAAAAGCTTCTCACTGCTTTAACGGAGGTTAGTGGTGGCAACTTTTCTATGGTTTCAATCTTCGTTCTATCTACTTGAATTCCTTGGCTTGAGATCTTATAGCCAAGTACTAACCCTTCTTGCACCATAAAATGGCACTTCTCCCAACTAAGTACTAAATTTTTTTCCTCACATCTCCTAAGAATTTTTTCTAAATTCTTCAAACACAAATCAAAAGAATCACCAAACACAGAGAAATCATCCATAAACACTTCCATAATATCTTCAACATATTCATCAAATATAGCTAACATGCACCTTTGGAAAGTGGCGGGTGCATTATATAAACCAAATGGCATACATCTATAGGCAAAAGTACAAAATGGGCAAGTGAATGTTGTCTTCTCCTGGTCTTATAGTACTATAGGGATTTGGAAATATCCAAAAAGTCCATCTAGAAAACAATAACAAGAATGGCCTAATAATCGTTTTAATATTTGATCAATGAAAGGTAGAGGGAAATGGTCTTTCCTAGTGGCATCGTTTAACTTCCAATAATCAATACAGACACGCCAACCTGTTACTGTTCGCATTGGAATCAATTCTTTCTTATCATTTGCTACTACTGTTAGAACACCCTTCTTAAATATGACTTGTACAGGACTAACCCATGAACTATCCGAGATAGGGTATATCATTCCAGCATCAAACAACTTAATAATCTCAGCCTTCACTACCTCTTTCATATTTGGATTTAGCCTATGTTGCGGTTGAATAGAAGGCTTATAGTTTTCTTCCAAAAGGATCTTCTGAGTGCAAAAACTAGGGTTGATACCTTTTATATCAGTTATTTGTCATGTTATAGCACATTTATACTTCCCTAACATAGTTATTAACTTTTGTTTTTAGTTTCAGAAAGATTAGAAGAAATAATAACTGAGTAAGTAGAATTAGATTCTAAGAATGCATACTCAAGATGATCCGGTAATTTTTTAAGTTCTACTATCGGTGGATCCTTAGTATTATTCTTAATAACTTAAAGATCTCCTTATGTAATCAAACTTTACTCAATCTTCTTATTCACCGAAACAGAGTTATCTAGATAATATAAATGTTCAACAATATCTTGATTTTTGTCTTCTTCTAGATAACTGTTAGTGTTGAAAATCTCTAAAGGATCTCTATAATATAATTTAGAATTGATAGAAGTCATAATATTATCAACACCATGGAAAAAGTAGCAACGATCATCATTATCCAGAGATTGCTTTATTGTATTGCCAATTTGAAAAGTGACTTCATCTTCCCCTACTCGCAAAACTAATTTACCATCAAAAACGTCAATAAGAGCTCTAGATGTGGCTAAGAATGGACGACCTAGCGTAACATCCAATTTCTAGCTAGACCCCTAGGAGTGGTTTTGTCATGACTAGGTCATGACAAGACCCTAAGAAGCCCAATAAGACCAAGTGAGCTTAGGCATGAAGGTGGAGATATCCATGGTCTGCAAAGAGTAGAATTCTAAACACTAGTTTAGGATGACCATAGGGCTTCACCATGACTACATGACACCACCAAAATATACCTAAACTATTGGAAGGTCCATTAGAGCTCTAAGGGATTGAAATCAACCCAAAGTGGTCAAATTGACCTAAGACCACCATAGGCCAAAATTGGATAAGGTGTCCTAACTAAGGGAAATGGGCCTCTAATGTGACCAACCAACCCTACCTAAGTCTTCCTGGACCTTAAGTGAGGTCAATGGGTCACCAAGGACCCATTGGGGTCAACCCAAGAGGCTAAATTGACCAAAGTCAACTCTAGCCCCAAAGTGGTCAAAGTGCCCTTACTAAGGGACAAGTGACCTCCAAGGTGCCAAGTCAACCCTACCTAGCCCTACCTAGACCTTAGGGGAGGCCAATGGGTCACCAAGGACCCATTGAGAGTAACTCGAAAGGTCAAATTGACCAAGGTCAACCCTAGTCTAAGTTATGTCAAACTTAGCTCAAATGGGCTAACACAAGCTAAAGCCCATTTCCCCCACTTGGGCTAACCCCATCCTAATTATTAATAATGATTTTATGGGCTGCCAATAGGTTATATAGATGAGCAAATTCGTTCATAGTAATTAGGAGAGCGAAAATGAGAGTTTCATGTATTAGAAAATTATAAAACTTGGTTAGGGTTAGTTTTTTAGATCATTATCTATCTCCTGGAATTTTGTCATAACTATTTGATGAATTTTTACAGTACTTGCTTAAATAACCAATGGATATGGAATTATTGATTTAAAATTAATTCACTGGAAAATGGGGTGGTCGGCCATGGAGGAGGTGGAAGGTAACCTTAGGATCTCTTAATGGAGCCATCCCCCCACTCAATTAAATCCCCTCATTAGCTTCCAAGGGGCCTCCTCCCTTCATCCCTAATGTCTTGATTCATCTTCCCCTCATTTGTTAGAGGAGACCAAGGGTTTTCTCTAGCCTCTAGGTGGCTGAATGCAAGGGATATGGGGTGGCTGAAATTTCTCCTTCATGGCCATAAATGGCTTTGAAGCCATTACCCTTCCTCTCCCCCATTTCACCCTTTTAAAAGATCCCCTAGGCCAAGAGCATTTGTTTCCACCATCCCACTAAAGAAAATAAGGGAGTTCACGGGGTTGTTGTAATGCTTCGGAAAGCTCCACCACCAGCCATGGCGCACCACCGCCAAACCCGTCGGCAAGCACGATTAAAGGTCCTCCTCTACACCTTCTATGGATAGATCTTAGGAATAAAATAGGAGAGAAATCGGGCTCAAATGAGCCAGATTGTGTGAGCAAAATTTCAGATTTTTCATGGTTTTTATACCACTCGGGTTCGTCGGAAACCGCCCCTCCGGCGGCCGTGCTGTCGCCCGGCGATAGCCCCCACCTCAACGAAGGTGGTAGCGGTGGTGGCCGGACAGGGAGGTGGCTGGGTGGCCGTGAAAAAGGGCTGGAATACGCTCCAAGTTGGGCTAATCACAGCCCTTGGCTAGAGGAATAAGATGACAAGGAGGCGTTGGATCTGCTTCAAGATTCGTGTTGGATCATGTTTATTAAATTCTGAAATTTCTTTCCTGTTTATTGGACTCTTTTAAATTAAATATTAAAAATACTTAGGCCCTCCTATAGAAAATATGGCCAATATCAAAGTTATAGCCTGTGAAGTCTAGTATATTTTAAATTTTTTTGAACCCATTTGGATAAGTGGTTTGGCCACAGCACCCATTCTGGTGGGGTCTATACATAGGCTTGACCAGAAATGGTTTGAGTGCCCGCACCAATCCAGAAATCCAAATGACTTGAAATTTTGGATGGGGGTCACTATTACCTATAACTAAAGCATATCCAAAAATGGGAATTTTTGAAGAACATTGTTCTATAGTTTTTGTAAAAATTTAATAATCCATGAATAAATTAATTAGGTGTCCTAAACATCTCAAAACTTCCCCAAATTTGGGTGGGTGGTCTTAGAGATCATGTTAGGGCTCTGATAAAAATTTCATCTCCTTCGGAGATGTTTTGATTAGGTTTTTATCCAACCCTAGGTTGACCCTTATAGGGTTAATTAGGTCAAAACACCCCCTTTGGGTTTTGAGTAGTCAAATCACCTCAACAGAGGCTGATATTTTGGTCACTGACTTTTTATTATATTACACACCCTCCAATGGAATTTGGGGTGGTTTGGAGTAGGGTAGCCCTAGAACCCTAGGGTAGGTCCCTTAATGGGGATTTTTAGGGTTTGAAGGTCATGGGGTCAAATGACCTTGGAATGACTTGAAAATTAGTGGAGAGGACCATAGGGTTAGTATAGTCCTCTGGTTAAAATTTTAGGGAATTTGGAAGCATTTAACCCCCTAAAAATCCTAACCCTAATTTAGGGCACCAAACCTAATTTGGAGTATTAGGCTATCAAATCACTAATCCTAGTTTAGGGCACAAGCCCAATAGTTGGGTTTAGGCAATCAAAACACCTCACAATAACTTGAAACTTGGGCAGGGTATTTCTCTCATAAAAAGTGTCCTAAAATAATTTTGGTGGAATTTTTGGGCTAATAAAAACAGTACTTCCTTTTCAACCCTAGATGTGCCCTTAAAGATTATTATATTGATTGTGAAGTTTCTATTTATTGAAAAATTGTGAAACCTTGGAATAGGACATTTTATATCATAATAGAGCCCTTTGTACTTTTTTTAAATTTTTAGATGACTTTTTCAAGTACTTGCTTCATAAAATTATGATTTGTGGTTTCCGATCAAAAATAGAAACAGAGTCCCAATTTTATCAAGAAAATTATGAAATTAGGTCAGTGAGTGTTTCTGTCCATTATAATTATCCTGTAATTTTCCCATAATTTTTAGATGGATAAAACCAGTACTTACTTCACAAGTCTGTAATTTGGAAGTTTACATTTAATGAGATTCAGAGCCCCTCATGTGTGAGAAAAATTGTAAAACTTGGTTACTGTTGATTTTAGATCATTATCAGACTTCTGGAATTTTCTTATAATTATTAGATGAGTTTTTACAGTACTTGCTTCATTAACCAATTGTTATAGAATTAATGGTTATAAATTAAATTAGGGGCTACTAGGGTATTTTTAGGCCATGATAGTCCTACTAAAATTTTATTATAATTTTCGAACAATATTGTTGGCCTTTTCTTCATTAGATTATATTATTGACCTTAAGTTCTAAATTATGAAAGGTAGGTCTAATCACTTCTGAAAATTCTCAAACCATAGATTTACTGGTTAAATGTCACTTAGTATTTATCATAATTTTTTAGTGATTTTTTCTGACTTTAGAGAGCACTTCATGTTCAAAGTAGGGCATTTGGATTCTAGGGTTAATTAAATTAAATGCCCACATAATTAGGAAAATTATGAGACTCTGGTTTTAGTCTTAATAGGTCACTGTAGACTCCTAGTAATTTTAGGGATCTATTGGAAGAGTAATTAGGGTACCCCCTAATAGGAGCACCATGTAGCTTAGCATGGTTTGCATATAGTGTATAGGTCTGAAATAGGTTAGCTCGGAGAGCTTAAACACACTTAGGGGAGTCACACTGAAATAAAAGAGAGGATTGGTCATGGGTAGAAATCAATAATATAAAGTGCCTTGCGAAAGGGAGCTTTGGGCTTCAGCCCATCGTAGTTCCTACTGCCCTCGAGAACCCTTCACGGGGTATGCCTTGGGCAATCCTGTGCTAATGTAAACCTTAGGGATAATATAGATAAGAGTAACCTCAATAATACCTCCACTTTACACTCACACGTGTACACGTAGTGAGAGAAATTGGTAATGAATGGATAGCATAGACCCATTGTCGATGGGCTTACTGGTAGAGTTAAATGGACTTGGAATCGATTTGGTAGTCCAGGGAGTTGCATGCTCGGGGACTAGTTTTAGACTTGATGGTTTGGTGAGCTGGAGGCTCGGAGATTTAAGTATGGTATAATATACAAGCTTGCATGTGCATAATAGTGGTGGGTCCTCATTATTGGACGATCGATCACACCGTCATCGGTACATTGACTTGGGGAGACTAGCTGGTTTGCTAGGAATAGTACAAAAATGTACGAGAGGGGCTAGGCTGGGTAGTGTGATTACCAGTCTAGGAGTGGAGAGTCCCAACCAACTGTCTCCATTGGCCACGACGAGAGGCTCCTGAGAGTTTAGCTAACTCCAAACTGGGGAACTAAAGGTCTGTGCACATAGAGTCGAGTGGGTGAGTTACACTTGCATGTTCACATCATGGAATAATTGCATGTCATAGCATAACTATTGCATTTAACCCTATCACCTATTGTATAAAGTGGTATGGGATGCTTTATACAATAGGCTCTGCTAAACAACCCCTTTGTTTATAAGTTCGCGCAAGCATGCTTATAAGTTAAGGTTTTATTCAATAGATTTATATGTATACTTGCTAGAAAATCGACACCCTATCGTATAAATTTGTATGGGACTTTTTATACGATAGGAGCCTTGAAAAAATCCCTTGGCTTATGTGCTTTCACATAAGTTTAGGTTACTTATTCTTGAGTAGCTTTTCTTAATTTTATTATTGATATATATATACTGCTCTATAGAACTGCTAGTCTAGATTCTGCCATCACCTGCATTTGTTATTCTCCACTATCATATCCTCTACTTTCTTCCTCCCTGCTCGGTGCCTAGGAGCCATGGGGGAAGGGGTGGGGGATGATAGGGCTTAGTCTTATAGACTAACGGTTTTCGGACCACATCATTTAGGGGATCGTGGAGCCCAGCATAGAGGAGCAGCCCCGGAGGTCGACACGCTTAGAGATGGGGCAGTCTAGCACCGGAGTACAGATAGCTGGGATTGTGAGTTCCGATCTATTGTAGTGTTCCATTTTGCTTCCGCGATGAGTGACTCTGTAGTGAGGATTTTGATGTACCAGGCACAATCCCTCGTTTCAGTACTTTTCTTACTATTATTATATTTGTGGACACTCCCTTCGTAGAGACTATTTACTCTGATATGTGATTTTCTATGGACTTGTGTTTACTCTACTTTGCTACTGTTGTGATCGAATTGGCCGGCAGGATCGACATTTTGTAGTGACAACCTTCTCGGGCTTGAAGGTGTCACAGTAAGGCGGCGGTTCTGGGCCTAAGACCCCGATGTTTAAAAAGGAAAAAAAATGGGGTCTTACAAGTGAAAAAAATAAAATAAAAAAAAATGAGTGTTGAGGTCTAACCAGGGCTCCAAGTTACATGAAACAAATTTTAAAATTAAGTAGACTCATAGAGCTACATCTTTGATGTTGGACATTTTTCTGGGAGGAACCTCTAAGTATTTTTAAAAAATTTCCTAAGGTTACCCTAATTCCAGGACAAAAAATATCATAAAAATAAATTAATACTTAAGATCTGCACAGATCTTAAAGCCTGATATGTAGATCTTGGTCATCTTCAAGCTTGAGCCTACGGCTCAGATAAACTGAGCATGGGAGGCTTTCCACCTCCATTTGCCGGCCACCCATCCATCTCCCCTGTCGGCCACCGCCACCACCACCTCCGTCGAGGTGGTGGCTATCTTCTGGCGGCGGCACAGAGAGGAAACCTCGATCTGATAAAATGTAGTCCACAAAACATGGGACACCCCGCGCGGGCTTAGTTTGAGGACAAACTAGCAGCGGAAGCAATGGTGTGCCCATGGGAGGAATCACGTGCAATGCTCACCAATAACAAAGAGTTTTAGGTCAATTTACTAAACTTAAGACCATCTTTTATAGGGTGCGATGAATCCTCTCATGCCATAGGGGACACCTCTGGCCCCAAATGTGATTCCACCCCCGTCGGCTCTAACCCCGTTGCAGCAGACATAGTTGGGACAAACTTTGACGGCCATCTTGGAGGCCTCTAGGGCACAACAGGCTCCGGCTCCTCAGCCGAACCCCGGAGCAAACTGGTTGAGTGCATTCCGCGGCCTTGCCCCACCATCGTACTTGGGGACGGAGACGGCAGTGCACACAAAGGAGTGGCTAGATATTATGTACGAGATGTTGGTGGGAATACAGTGCCCGGTGGACCTGGCAGTATCTTTGGTGGTTTCTTGTGTAACATCCCATTTCCGGCAAGACCCCTAGGAGTCGGTTTGTCGTGACAGAACCCTAGGAAGCCCAAAAATTGAAATACATCGACCGATATTTAGTTTCACGGGTTGGTCACGCCCGTGACCGACCTGTCACGCCCGTGACCTAGGGCGTGACTCCTTCGACGATCGTCGATCTAAGGGAGACGAACGTCGAGCACAGAATTTTCAACCCGGGCCTGTCACGCCCGTGACCTATGTGTCATGCCCGTGACCTAGGGTGTGACTCCTTCGACGATCGTCGATCTCAGGGAGACGATCGTCGAGCGCAGAATTTTCAACCCGGGCCTATCACGCCCGTGACCTATGTGCCACGCCCGTGACCTAGGGCGTGACTCCTTCGACGATCGTCGATCTAAGGGAGACGATCGTCGAGCATAGAATTTTCAACCCGGGCCTGTCATGCTCGTGACCTATGTGTCATGCCCGTGACCTAGGGCGTGACTCCTTCGACGATCGTCGATCTCAGGGAGACGATCGTCGAGCGCAGAATTTTCAACCCGGGCATGTCACGCCCGTGACCTATGTGTCACGCCCGTGACCTAGGGCGTGACCCCTTCGACGATCGTCGATCTCAACGCGACGATCGTCGAGCGCAGAATTTGCGTCATGGCCCTGTCACGCCCGTGACCCAAGTGTCACACCCGTGACCTAGGGCGTGACCCCCTTCGGCGATCGTCGATCTCAGCGAGACGATCGCTGAGCGCAGAATTTTCATCTTGGCCGATCATGCCCGTGACCCACGTGTCACGCCCGTGACCAAGGGCGTGACCACCTTTCGACGATCGTCGATCTCAGATCGACGATTTTTGAACGCAGAATTTGCCACTCGGGCCTGTCATGCCCGGACCCACGTGTCACGCCCGTGACAAAGGCCGAAACGTCAGCCAGACTGGAAATTTCTGTAACCGAAGTCATAATCAATTCTGAGTATGGGAATTTACAGCAGGAGTATTTATGAGCCGTTTCTTTCTTTAATTACTTAATAAGAAAGAGAGATTGAGGTCCAATAGGAAATCGCCACCTGGTAAACGCCTCTTCTTATTCCAACGTTTCCTTCTCTCCACCATAACCGAAAAGCCATTCGTTAAGGGAGCTTTTATTGTCATGAATGATTCACCCTTCCCCCTCCCCACTTGGAGATCTATAACAGCCTCCTTAGAGCAAGAGGAGAAGGCTACACTCTAGACCAAACGAATTCAGATTTCTGCTCTTGCTGTCGAAGAAGTTCGGGAACGCCACCACCGCGCCATGACAATCCGACGTTCATCTCGCCTTCAAACCACAAACAAGGTCCTCCTCTACTTCTTCTCTTATGGGTAAATCTTAGGATCTTAGAAATGAAGTTCGTTCTCAAAGGAGCCGGACCTATCCTGCGTTTTCATGGAAAACCATGAAAAAGATATTTTTCGGGTACGCCGGAAACCGCCACCTCCGGCAGCCAAACCACCGCCGACCGCTAGCCATCGCCTCGACCGAGGTGGTGGTTGTTGTGGCTGGCAAGGGAAGTGACCGGACGGCCGGCAACGGACCATTAAAGAGCTACAGGAAATATATTTTTCTGAGTTAAGTTTACGGGTTCTGCTTGGAAGGAAAGATGAACAGTTAAATCAATTACTATTCATTTATCAATTATAAGGAATTATTATCTCCTTTTTGTCACGCCTTTTGACATTACAAAACGAGGCATTTAGAGGCCTATTTAGGAAAAATGGCAAGTCACGAAAGTATTAGCCCTTCGAGTCTAGGTTAATTTAAAACGGATTTCAACTCGCTTGGGTAAGCGGTTTAACCGCAGAACCCGTTTTAGTGGGGGCTATACCAAGAGTTGGGCAGGAACTAAAATGAATGCCCACGCTTCGTCCTTTGCCCAAATGACCTTAAATTTGGGCAGGGGGTTACCCTTATCCATATCTAGAGGCTATCCAAAGATGGGAATTTTTGGAGATACTTTGCCTAAAGTTTATGTTTTAATTTAATTAAGTTAGAGGAATTTATTTATGTGGTCAAATGATCTCCAAACCCTCCCAAATTTTGGTGAGTGGTCCCTGGCTATAAAACCTAGTTCTGTACAAATTTTCAACTCACTTGGATTAGTTTTGGATAGGGAGTCACCTATTCTTAACTAGGCAATAGTGAGGCATTTTTGAGTAAAAAGTGCACCAGAGGTTAGAATGGTCATATCACCTCAACAGAGACTGATATCTTGACCACTGACTTTTAGGGGTTATTATAACCCACTTGGAGAAAATGGTGTGGTTTAGGGTTGATTTACCATAAGATCCAAGCTCAAACCCTAAATGGAGGGTTTTGAGAGTTGAGAAGGACATGGTGGCAATTGCTCTCGTATTGCCTTGAAACTCTGTAGAGTTGACATTAGCATGATAAGAATCATCTGAATGGAATCTTGGAGAATTTGGAGACAAGCAGATACCACAAAACCTTAATCTTAGCTTTAGGGTAAAATACTAATTATGCACAATCCGTCACTAAACTTTATCTAAAGGCTGTGAAATTAGGGTAGAGGAAGTTTTGGAGTGGGTAGGAGCTATAGAGATGTTACTGGAAATTTTATGATGTTTATTTCCAGCACTTCATTTGTAAAGTTTATTATAGCCCTAATTGATGTTTTAATTATTTGGATCTTTCTGTTCATTAAAACCCCATGCAATCTTGGAAATATATGTTTTAGGACAGAATGGTTACCCTAGAATTTTTGTATAATTTTTAGTTGAGTAAATCCAGTACTTCCTTCACAAATGCTAAAGAGGGGTTTTATGCTTTGAAAATTAATTAGGGATGATATTATTACAGAAAAATTATGAAATTGGGCCAATGTTATTTTTAAGGCTTTATCTGCATGTTATAATTTATTTATAATTTTTGGAAGAATATTCCTTGTACTTGGTTCATAAATAATGGAAGATAGTAAATATTGCTAAAATAGTTTTAGTGCCCTTTTGATGATAGAAAATTATGATACTTTGGATTTACCCTATTGAGATAACCTACTATTTATTATAAATTTGCTGGACATCTTGCATGAGAACTTAGGGTAGTTAATGTTCAAATCGGTAGCCCTTAGAATTTTTGAGGAAATTAATTAAATGCCAGATAAATTAGGAAAATTACCACATTCTGGATTTAGGCTATTTATATCATGATAAGTCTCCAGTAAATAGTTTAGGGCATTTGGATGAGTTTTGGGATCATAGCATAACCGGTTCGACATATAGTCTAGGTTTGTCTGCATATAGCAAATTGGTGAATTGCAATAGGACATGATCTGAGAAAGTCATTGGAGTTAGTCATTTTGTCTAGGTGGACAATTGTGGATGATATCACCATAGGATGATATGAAGAGTAGAGAGAAGTCGTGATAGCTAGGGTTAAGAGGTGCTCGGGTTCGACGAAAGATCGTCTTTCCCGAAGAGAGGAAGGTTAAAAATAACCCTAGGATAGTCTATCGTAATATGAGAAGGGAATGGGTAAAGAGGATCAACCAATAACAATAAGTGCCTTGCGAAAGGAAATGATGGGCTTCAGCTACCATCATAGTTCCAAGTGCCCTTTGAGAGCCCTTCACGGGGAATACCGGGGACAGTCCTGGGTTAACGTAAACTGCAATAACAAACTGACAAGAGTAACTTAGTAATTAGGGTTGCACCTTTCACAAACACTATTAGCACAGGAAGATTTATGGGAGCTTCGGCTCGGTTGGTTAAGAGACGGACGGAATGGTCCGGGGAGCTTCAGCTCGGTTGATTAAGAGACGGACGTTTTAGTCCGGGGGGCTTCGGCTCGGTTTTTGTGTGTTTACGATTAAATTTGCATGTGCATAAAAGGAATGAAAATTAAGGTGGTGGCTCTTCGGTATTGGAGGGTCGATGCACCGACGCCAATACGCTGACTCGGCAAGTGTGGTTAGCACTTCGCCAACAGAAGTCCGGTGCGTCAGCCGGCAAGAGTACGCAGGAGTCCGCTTAGTGCACCAAGCGTCGAGGCGTATGATAGGTCTGACCGGTAGTGCTTTACTGGTTTAGAGGTGGGCGAGGCCCAACCCACCGCTTCCGTCTGCCACTACAGAGGTATCCTGGGAGGTAACGGCTCCGAAAGGGGGAACTAAAGGTCTGTGTGCACAGAGTCGAGTGTTTGAGTTGCACTTGCATGTTTCATCATACCCACTTGCATGTCATAGCATAATCGATTCATTTAATCATGACACCTAAAGTATAAGTGGTATGGGATGCTTATACATTAGGACCTGCAAAATGACCCCTTGGTCTATAAGCTTGTGTGGGCAAGTTTATAAATTAAGGTTAAATTCTATATATATATGCTGTTGTTTGATAACCGACACCCCAACGTATAAGTGGTATGGGACACTCTATACGATGGGAGCCTTACAGAAGATCTCTTGGCTTATGCGCTTTCGCACATAAGTTAAGGTTACTTTTCCTACTTTCTGTTATTGACATATTTATTATAGAATTGCTAGATTGGTTCCGCTGCCACCTGTTTCTTTCATTAAATCTCCACCTTCATGTCCTTCCCTTTCTTCCTCTCCGCTCAGTACTTAGGAGCCATGGGGGAAGGGGTAGGGGATGAGAGGGCTTAGTATCTATGACTAACGGTTTTCGAACCGCATCAGTTTAGGGGATCGTGGAGCCCAGCACAGGGGAGCAACCCAAGAGACCGGTGCACTTGGAGATGGGGCAGTCTAGCTCCGGAGTTCATACAGCCGGGACTGTGAGTCTCGGCCTTGAGTAGTTTTGTTATTGCTTCCGCATGAGCGTTTTGTAGTGAGGACATGATGTACCGGGCATAAGCCCGTATTTTTAGTACTCTGATGTATTATTCTGTGAACACTCCCTTCGTGGAGATTTTATTCTATATATGTGATTTACTTTCAGTGGACTTGCTCTTACTTCAATTATTGTGCTACCTTTCTGTGATCGAATTGGCCGGCAGAATCGGCGCCTTGTGGTGATGACCCTTCAGGACGTGAAGGTGTCACCGCAAAGCGGCGATTCTGGGCCTAAGACCCCGGGTTTTAAAAAGAAAAAAAAGGGGGGGTCTTACAAGTGATATCAGAGCGAAACATCAATCTGAAAAAGGTAGCAGTCCACTTACCCTGGGTCACCCCCGCTTGAGTTTAGTTTGGGGACAAACTAAGTAGCGGAAGCAGTGGTGTGCCCATAAGGGAAATCACATGTAGAAGTCCACTTCTTCATTAATTGAAATTCTTCTTTGTAGCCTACGGCAAACCCTGCCCCCAGCAGGAAGCAACTCCGGCTGTAAAGAACATATCACATAATTATCTAGTCAACGAGTTAGACCCAGCCCACTAGGACTCACTACTAACCATGATGACTTATAGTATGTCCTAGTCCGAAAAAGACATGGAGTCTTAACCCTCATACCGGTAATAAGATTACTCGGAGACAACCACCAAGACAAACACCGAGGGTCGGATAGGAATTCAAGTTCGGAAGATACCCATTTGGGATTGGGAACATTTTGACCCGGATAAGGTTGTCGTAAATGTGACTCGGAGAGTTTATGGTATGGAGTATATCAACAAGTTTCAGGTTGTAACCCCAATTCGAAGATTGATGTCCTAGGGATTGTGCACTCAGCTACGACAGATATAACATTGTCATAACAAAGATACATAGCCCAAAGTAGGTAGGGGCTTATCTTTTGTTTATTGGGTGTAGTGATCTTTACTTTGAAGATCTGGCGCCACTATTTGTATGAAGTCCACTGCGACATCTACTCTGACCACAAGAACCTGAAATACGTGGACAAGCAGAAGGAGCTGAATATCAGGTAGAGGTGCTGGGTGGAGTTCTTAGCAGGCTATCAGTATGAGATGCACTACCATCCAGGGAAGGCAAACGTGGTGGCTGACGCGTTGAGTCGGAGAGATGCCACCTCTGAAGTCGAGCCCCAGGTTATGTCCATGGAGCTAGTCCGGTCATTCAGAGATATGCAGATATCCCTAGTGTCCGAGGATGATCCAGAGCTATATAGGGAGTATCTGGCATCGATGGTGGCCATAGATGATATTTGGGACCGCATTCGGGACGGACAAAGGATAGATGCATGGGCAGAGCCGATATTCCGAGCCTTGGAGAAGGGTTCGACAGGAGATTATTCCCTAAGAGATGGATTGCTACATTTCAAAGGCAGAGTATATATACCCGCAGGAGGCCAGATCCGAGAGGATATTATGACGGAGGCGCATTGCAACAGGTACTCTGTACACCCAGGGATCACAAAGATGACCGCTGATCTAAAGAAGACAATGTTTTGGCCAGGGATGAAGAAGGACATTACGTACTTCGTGACCCATTGCGAGGCTTATCAATTGGTGAAGGCGGAATGCAGGAACCCCGCAGGACTGTTGCAGCCACTCCCTGTGCCAGAGTGGAAGTTTGATGATATAGCTATGGATTTTATACATGGGCTTCCCTGGTCTCGGACAGGGAATGACTCGATCTGGGTGATGTTTGATCGGTTGACAAAGGTGGCCCGCTTTATACCAATCAGGAAGGATGACTCGGTGGGAGTGCTGGTATGGAAGTTCGTGGAGCAGTATATTTGATACCATGACGTGCCCAGGACGATAGTGTCGGACCGCGATGGATGGTTTTCATCCAGGGAGTGGCGGTCAGTGAAGGCATATCTGGGCACCCGATTGACTTTTAGCACAGCCTTCCACCCTCAGACGGACGGGCAGACAGAGTGCACCAACAGGACGTTGGAGGATCTACTACAATGGTGTATACTGGACCGAGGGGATCCGTGGGAGAAGATGTTGTCGTTGGTCGAGTTCTCCTATAACAATAGCTACCAGTCAAGCATCAGGATGGCACCTTATGAAGCCTTGTATGGAAGAAAATGTAGGACCCCGCTTTCTTGGGTTCAGGACGAGGATCCGAAGGTGTTGGGATCGGATTTTTTTGAAGACACCGAGGCATAGGTGAGACTGATCAAAGATAGGATGTTGGAGGCGCAGAGCAGACAAGCTAAGTATTATGATGCCCGGCATCGTCAGGTGGAGTTTCACGTGTCACGCCCGTGACCTAGAGCGTGACCCCCTTCGGCGATCGTCGATCTCAGCGAGACGATCGCTGAGCGTGGAATTTGCATCTTGGCCGGTCACGCCCGTGACCAAGGGCGTGACCACCTTTCGACGATCGTCGATCTCAGATCTACAATCGTCGAACGCATAATTTGCCACTCGGTCCTGTCACGCCCGTGACCCACGTGTCACGCCCGTGACAAAGGCCGAAACGTCAGCCAGACTGGAAATTTCTGTAACCGAAGTCATAATCAATTCTGAGTATGGGAATTTACAGCAGGAGTACTTATGAGCCATTTCTTTCTTTAATTACTTAATAAGAAAGAGAGATTGAGGTCCAATAGGAAATCACCACCTGGTAAATGCCTCTTCATATTCCAACGTTTCCTTCTATCCACCAAAACTGAAAAGCCATTCGTTAAGGGAGCTTTTATTGCCATGAATGATTCATCCTTCCCCCTCCCCACTTGGAGATCTATAACAGCCTCCTTAGAGCAAGAGGAGAAGGTTACACTCTAGACCAAACGAATTCAGATTTCTGCTCTTGCTGTCGAAGAAGTTCGGGAACGCCACCACCGTGTCATGACAATCCGACGTTCATCTCGCCTTCAAACCACGAACAAGGTCCTCCTCTACTTCTTCTTTTATGGGTAGATCTTAGGATCTTAGAAATGAAGTTCGTGCTCAAAGGAGCCGGACCTATCCTGCGTTTTCATGGAAAACTTTGAAAAAGATATTTTTTGGGTACGCCGGAAACCGCCACCTCCGGCGGCCAAACCACCGCCGACCGCTAGCCATCGCCTCGACGGAGGTGGTGGTTGTGGTGGCTGGCAAGGGAAGTGACCGGACGGCCGGCAACGGACCATGAAAGAGCTACAGGAAATATTTTTTCTGAGTTCAGTTTACGGGTTCTGTCTGGAAGGGAAGATGAACAGTAAAATCAATTACTATTCATTTATCAATTATAAGGAATTATTATCTCCTTTTTGTCACGCCTTTTGACATTACAAAACGAGGCATTTATTGGCCTATTTAGGAAAAATGGCAAGTCATGAAAGTTGTAGCCCTTCGAGTCTAGGTAAATTTAAAACTGATTTCAACTCGTTTGGGTAAGCGGTTTAACCGCAGAACCCGTTTTAGTGGGGGCTATACCTAGAGTTGGGCAGGAACTAAAATGAATGCTCACGCTTCATCCTTTGCCCAAATGACCTGAAATTTGGGCAGGGGGTAACCAGCTGTCCAAAGATGGGAATTTTTGGAGATACTTTGCCTAAAGTTTCTGTTTTAATTTAATTAAGATAGAGGAATTTATTTATGTGGTCAAATGATCTTCAAACCCTCCCAAATTTTGGTGAGTGGTCCCTGACAATAAAACCTAGTTCTGTACAAATTTTCAACTCACTTGGATTAGTTTTGGATAGGGAGTCACCTATTCTTAACTAGGCAATAGTGAGGCATTTTTGAGTAAAAAGTGCACCAGAGGTTAGAATGGTCATATCACCTCAACAGAGACTGATATCTTGACCACTGACTTGTATGGGTTATTATAACCCACTTGGAGAAAATGGTGTGGTTTAGGGTTGATTTACCCTAGGATCCAAGCTCAAACCCTAAATGGAGGGTTTTGAGAGTTGAGAAGGACATTGGGGCAATCGCTCTCGTATTGCCTTGAAACTCTGTAGAGTTGACATTAGCATGATAAGAATCATCTGAATGGAATCTTGGAGAATTTGGAGACAAGTAGATACCTCAAAACCTTAATCTTAGCTTTAGGGTAAAATACTAATTAAGCACAATCCGTCACTAAACTTTATCTAAAGGCTGTGAAATTAGGGTAGAGTAAGTTTTGGAGTGGGTAAGAGCTATAGAGATGTTACTGGAATTTTTATGATGTTTATTTCCAGCACTTCATTTGTAAAGTTTATTATAGCCCTAATTGATGTTTTAATTATTTGGATCTTTCTGTTCATTAAAACATCATGCAATCTTGGAAAAAAATGTTTTAGGACAGAATGGTTACCCTTGAATTTTTGTATAATTTTTAGTTGAGTAAATCCAGTACTTCCTTCACAAATGTTAAAGAGGGGTTTTATGCTTTGAAAATTAATTAGGGATGATATTATTATAGAAAAATTATGAAATTGGGCCAATACTATTTTTAAGGCTTTATCTGCATGTTATAATTTATTTATAATTTTTGGAAGAATATTCTCTGTACTTGGTTCATAAATAATGGAAGATAGTAAATATTGTTAAAATAGTTTTAGTGCCCTTTTGATGATAGAAAATTATGATACTTTGGATTTACCCATTTGAGATAACCTACTATTTATTATAAATTTGTTGGACATCTTGCATGAGAACTTAGGGTAGTTCATGTTCAAACCGGTAGCCCTTTGAATTTTTGACGAAATTAATTAAATGCCAGATAAATTAGGAAAATTACCACATTCTGGATTTAGGCTATTTATATCATGATAAGTCTCCAGTAAATAGTTTAGGGCATTTGGATGAGTTTTGGGATCATAGCATAACCGGTTCGACATATAGTCTAGGTTGGTCTGCATATAGCAAATTGGTGAATTGCAATAGGACATTATCTGAGAAAGTCGTTGGAGTTAGTCATTTTGTCTGGGTGGACAATTGTGGATGATATCACCATAGGATGATATGAAGAGTAGAGAGAAGTAGTGATAGCTAGGGTTAAGAGGTGCTCGGGTTCGACGAAAGATCGTCTTTCCCAAAGAGAGGAAGATTAAAAATCACCCTAGGATAGTCTATCGTAATATGAGAAGGAAATGGGTAAAGGGGATCAACCAATAACAATAAGTACCTTGCGAAAGGAAACGATGGGCTTCAGCTACCATCATAGTTCATAGTGCCCTTTGAGAGCCCTTCACGGGGAATACCGGGGGCAGTCCTGGGTTAACGTAAACTGCAATAACAAACTGATAAGAGTAACTTAGTAATTTGGGTTGTACCTTTCACAAACACGGTTAGCACAGGAAGATTTATGGGAGCTTCGGCTCGGTTGGTTAAGAGACGGATGGAATGGTCCGGGGAGCTTCGGCTCGGTTGATTAAGAGACGGACGTTTTAGTCCGGGGGGCTTCGGCTCGGTTTTTGTGTGTTTACGATTAAATTTGCATGCGCATAAAAGGAATGAAAATTAAGGTGGTGGCTCTTCGGTATTGGAGGGTCGATGCACCGACGCCAATACGCTGACTCGGCAAGTGTGGTTAGCACTTCGCCAATAGATGTCTGGTGCGCTAGCCGGCAAGAGTACGCAGGAGTCCGCTTAGTGCACCAAGCGTCGAGGTGTACGATAGGTCTGACCGGTAGTGCTTAACTTGTCTAGAGGTGGGCGAGGTCCAACCCACCGCTTCCGTCTGCCACTCTGGAGGTATCCTGGGAGGTAACGGCTCCGAAAGGGGGAACTAAAGGTCTGTGTGCACAGAGTCGGGTGTGTGAGTTGCACTTGCATGTTTCATCATGCCCACTTGCATGTCATAGCATAATCGATTCATTTAACCCTGACACCTAAAGTATAAGTGGTATGGGACGCTTATACATTAGGACCTGCAAAACGACCCCTTGGTCTATAAGCTTGTGTGGGCAAGTTTATAAATTAAGGTTAAATTCTATATATATATATATATATATATATATATATATATATTGCTGTTTGATAACCGACACCCCAACGTATAAGTGGTATGGGACACTCTATATGATGGGAGCCTTGTAGAAGATCCCTTGGCTTATGCGCTTTCGCACATAAGTTAAGGTTACTTTTCCTACTTTCTGTTATTGACATATTTATTATAGAATTGCTAGATTGGTTCCGCTGCCACCTGTTTCTTTCATTAAATCTCCACCTTCATGTCCTTCCCTTTCTTCCTCTCTGCTCGGTACCTAGGAGCCATGGGGGAAGGGGTAGGGGATGATAGGGCTTAGTCTTTATGACTAACGGTTTTTAAACCGCATCATTTTAGGGGATCGTGGAGCCCAGCACAGGGGAGCATCCCCAGAGACCGGTGCGCTTGGAGATGGGGCAGTCTAGCTCCGGAGTTCATACAGTCGGGACCGTGTGTCTCGGCCTTGAGTAGTTTTGTTTGTGCTTCCGCATGAGCGTTTTGTAGTGAGGACATGATGTACTGGGCATAAGCCCGTATTTTTAGTACTCTGATGTATTATTCTGTGGACACTCCCTTCATGGATATTTTATTCTATATATGTGATTTACTTTCAGTAGACTTGCTCTTACTTCAATTATTGTGCTACCTTTCTGTGATCGAATTGGCCGGCAGAATCGGCGCCTTGTGGTGATGACCCTTCAGGACGTGAAGGTGTCACCGCAAAGCGGCGATTCTGGGCCTAAGACCCCGAGTTTTAAAAAGAAAAAAAAAGGGGGGGGTCTTACATCTTGTCTGGAGTCGCATGCAAAGAGGTAGTGGAAGTTGGTGATAGACACCACATATATGGTAGTGGAGATCGTGGACATTACTTGGGAGGAGTTTAGGGCGGCACTACTGGAGCATTTTTTGCCACAGTCCGCAAGGGACGAATTGGAGAATAGATTCTTGTAGCTGAAGCAAGGGAGCAGGACAGTGCTGGAATATCACCGGGTGTTTACTCATTTGGCCCGGTTTGCGGATTCTTACAAGCTGGATGATGTGGGTTACGCCAAGAGGTTCTACAAGGGCCTCTGGGATGACTTGAGGTAGTCCCTCTTGTTCGTGTCTGATGGTACCATGGCCAGGATCTTTGAGATGGACAAGAAGCTGGAGGCGGACCAGCTAACAGTCCGAGGCAGGAAGAGACATGGGGATGATGCAATGCTAGGAGGGAGAAGGGACTCGCAGAGAGGCCGGGTCATGGGGGAGAGATGGAACGGGGATCAACCCCGTCAAGAGGAAAGGCAGGAGCCAAGAGAGCTGGTAGAATTTCGGACACAGTTGAAGGAGCTGGTGGAAGCAGAATTCGTCAGACCGAGCTCCTCGCCATGGGGAGCTCCGGTCCTATTCATGAAGAAGAAGGATGGGACACTTCGGCTGTGCATCGACTATCGAGCACTAAATAGGTTGACCGTCCGCAATACCTATCCGCTCCCAAGGATAGATGAGTTGTTTGATCAGCTGGAGGGAGCCCATTTTTTCTCGAAGCTGGACTTGAGAACAGGCTACTACCCACTACGAATCTAGGAGGAGGATATCCTGAAGAAGGCCACGGACGTGCGGATTTTTCTGGGCTTGTCGGTTATTACCGGAAATTCGTGGAGGGGTTTTCTTGGATCGCCCTTCCACTCATATCCTTGACGAAGAAGGACGTGCCCTTTGTGTGGATGCCAATGTGTGAGGCAGCTTTCCAGGAGCTGAAGGACCGACTCATCTTAGCCCCTATTCTGGCCCTTCCATCTGGGAAGGAAGGATTCACGGTGTATACCGACGTATCACATCAGGGGATGGGTGCGGTGCTGATGCAAAACAGACACGTCATAGCATATGCCTCCCGCTAGCTGAAGACCCATGAGAAGAACTATCCAGTACATGACCTGGAGATGGGAGCAGTCGTGTTCGCACTAAAGATATGGCGACACTACCTCTACGGAATACACTGTGATATATACTCAGATCATAAGAACCTTAATTACGTGGACACGTAGAAGGAACTGAACATCAGGCAGAGGCGGTGGGTGGAGTTTATATATGACTATCCGTACAAGATGCACTACCACTCGGGGAAGGCGAATGTGGTAGCAGATGCACTGAGAAGGAGAGCCGCCACAGCGGAAGCGTGGTGGGCCCATAACCCACAGGTCGGAGGATCAAAACCTCCCTCTTATACACTTGTAAGACCCCACTTTTTTTTTACAATAACCACCGGGTCTTATGCCCAGAACTGCCATTTTGGGGTGTTGACCATCCCGGAGGGTGGTGTCACCGCAAAACGGCGGTTCTAGGCCTAAGACCCGGTGGTTATTACAAAAAAAAAGTGGGGTCTTACACCTAGTATGAGTGGTACTTCTACATTTTCGTCCAAATCAAGAATGACAAAATCGGCACAAAATATAAACTTATCTATCTTAACCAATACATCCTCTAATATTCCTCTAGGATACTTATCCAAACAAACTGCTAATTGAATACTCATTCTAGTAGGGCTAAGTTCTCCTAGACCTAGTTTCAAATATAATTTATAAGGCATTAAGTTTATACTAGCTCCTAAGTCCGCTAAAGCTTTATTCACTTGTTAATCATCGATTAAACATGGAATTGAAAATGAATCGGGGTACTTAAGTTTTTGTGGTAATTTGTTCTGTAAAATAGCGGAGCATTCTTCACTAAGTGTTACCAAATATAGTTCTTCTATTGTCTTTTTATTTAAAATTAAGTTCTTTAGAAATTTAGCATACTTCGGCATTTGAATGACTTCAGAAAAAGGTAAATTAAAATGTAATTGTTTAAACATCGATAAGAATTTACCATATTGCGCATCCATGCGCTCCTTATTCAGTTTTGCTGGATATGGTATTGTTAGTTGATACTCCTTTGATTATGAATTCATCTCGTTCTGTCCTTTGCCACTAGACTCCTCTTGGGATGCTTCCTTTATAAGCCTTTGGTCTTGTAATTCCTTTCCACTCCTCAATTGGATTGCTTTTGCATGCTCCTTCGGGTTTGTTTTAGTATTACCCAGAAGTGTTCTTTGTTTCCTTTCAGATACCATCCTTGCGAGCTGACCTATCTGGTTCTCCAAATTCTGAATAGAGCCCTCTTGATTCCGGAAATCTACATCAGTAGTTTGCATGAACTTGGTGAGTACATCTTCTAATGATGGATTCCTTTGCTCTGGTTTTTGTGGTTGTCCAAACACAGGTTGCTTGCCTTGATTTCCTTTTCCTCCCCAAGAGAAATTTAGGTGGTTCTTCCATCCCAAATTGTATGTAGAACTATATGGGTTATTTGCTTGGTTGAAGAGAGGTCTGGTATTGATGCCCATATAGTCAACATGTTCATGCACTTGAGGTTCACAACCAGACATTCCACTAAATGAAGGGTCTCATTATTGAGTTACCATGGAGGGTGATGCTAAAGATAGGTTATTCATCTTCAGGTGAAGCTTCTCCACTTAAATAGCTAAGGAAGTGACGACATCCACTTCATAGATTCCTGCAGGCTTATTAGGCTTTTGTCTCACGGTACTCCATTGATAGTTATTCATTGCCATATCTTCTATCAACTGTTGAGCTGCTTCAGGTGTCTTATTGTTCAAGGTGCCCCCACTAGCCGCATCGATCATCTGTTTAGTGGCTGGATTGAGACCATTGTAGAAGGTCTGAATCTGAATCCAGGATGGTAATGCATGATAGGGACATTTCCTTAATAGATCCTTGAATCGTTCCCATGTGTCATACAACGATTCAGATTCTAGTTGAGCATACATAGAAATGTCATTCCTTAGCTTTGCAGTCTTTACTGGTGGAAAATACTTCATTAAGAACTTCTCAACCATCATATCCCATGTAATAATCGACCCTCTTGGTAATGAGTTTAACCACTGCTTCGCCTTGTGCCTTTGTGAGAACGGAAACAACCTCAATCGAATGGCATCAATTGTAACGCCATTGATCTTGAATGTATCACATATCTCCAAGAATTCGGCTAAATGTGTATTGGGATCTTCATCTTGCAGACCATCATATTGGACATACTGTTGAACCATCTGAATAATACTCGGCTTCAACTCGAAATTGTTGGCGACAATTAGTGGTCTAACGATGCTTGACCCAATACACTGGAGATTAGGTCTTGCAAAGTCAGACATGGTTTGCTCATTCTGATTTGCCATGATATCTGGATTATCTAGATGATGATCTCCTAAGTTTACAGTTTCCTCTTCTGAAAGTCCGTTTGAATTATCTGTGTTATCAGTTCCCAAGTCCCTTTGGCTAGTGTTGTGAATAATTCATTACGGGTCAGGATGAAATGGTGTTAGCCAAGAATTTCTCCCCTGGTCATAGACTAACAGACTAAAAAACAGAGATTAAGCGATAAAATTATGCAATGAACTAATTTACAATTATATGTTAGTAATTTATAATTATATGCAATAAACTAATTTATAATTATATGTTAGTAATCAAAAATTGGTAGATTAATTTATTTTAAGCTTTCAAAATATTGAAAAATGAGTTGCCCGGTGTTGGGTATTGCATCCACAATGAACCTGATTTGAAGAAGATTCCAGTCAAGCTAAGATGGATTCATGATGTATTTGATATGTCGTTTCAAGTTGTTCTTGCAGCTATTTCATGCCAAGTACACACCAATGTAAGGGTACAGTGGGTCAATAATCACGGGCCTATGCAACGTAATCCCTCATTGTATAGGTCAATGCGTTGATCCACGTGTGCTCTCTCTATTGGGTGTACTTATTCTCAAGTACAGGTTCAAGGAAGACAAAGGCAGAAGAAGGAGCAAGGAAGAGTCAAAGACCAAGCTCTAAAAGGAAAGGAAGAAGGAAAAAAAAGGAGGAAAATTCTTCTAAGTATAAGTCGACGGGAATCGTGAGTCATACCCATCGACATCGACGGGAATCGTTGGTAATTCCCGCCGACATCAATGGGAATGATCAGCGATTCCAGCCGACATCTTCCAGCCGGTCAGAATTCTGCCAAGGCAAAATCGACGGGAATCACTTCCGATTCCCGCCGATGTCTATGGGAATCACCAACCATTCCCGCCGAATTTTCCTTGGGCAAATTTCCGCAGCTTTCTGATCCGTGCCGGGTCGCCATGCATAGTATGAACTGAAGTTCCATTCTTTCCTTGGTGGGTCCGCTAATGGCTATGTTTGGGCTGACTAGGTATAAATACCTAAGTGATTTTTGAAATCGGAGGGTGAGACATGGGAAGAAATTAAAAACCCTAATTTCACGTAGTCGGTTGATTCCGGTAGGTCTCCTGTCGCACGCAAATCGCAGCTTACCGCCGATCATTCGAAGGCAGAACTGAAGCTAAGCCCGGTCCCTCGCTTCTCTCTTGAGATCTCTTGTCTCTTCAATTCGTTGACTGATACTAGTTCTCCATTCCGAATCGTTGAAGACGATTGATTCAACTGAGATCGATCGGTGACCTAGTAGCTTGCTTCGTCAAGAAGTTCAGATCTACACCGCATCGCCGCCGCACTTGCTTGCTGTCATTGATCAAGTCAAGATCCGATCCAAGAGATAAAAACCAAGTGTGGATTCTTCGTCATTTTTGTGCAAGCTCTCTATGAACGAAGGACCTTGGGTTCTCCAAATTGCATTGTTGGTATTTCTTATTTACATTCAATTTTTGCAAGGAATTTTATTCCTAGCTGAAAGGGTTGGTTGCAACCCGCTTTGGTGGAGTGTTGACTCCTTATTGTAGGAAGGGTTCCTTCTGAGTTGTAGGAGCGTGGCTCCGAGTGGAGAGATTAGATTTCAATCTTATTTTAGAGGAGTTGCCTAGTCGTCCCCGTGTGGGAGATAGGTGAAGGGGAGAGTGGACGTACCCAAGGTCGGGGAACCACTATAAATTACTGTGTGTTTTCTGTTCTTGGTTTGTTTAATTGTGCAGGTAATTTTTAATTCCGCAAAAGACGTCACTGCACCTATTCACCCCCCCCCCTATAGGTGGATTAGGCTGACACTAGTCACTTTAAAGTGGTATCAGAGGGAGGTTGCTCATCAATAAGGTTAACATCTTTAGTAAAATCCTTCGTCTAGTGTCATCAAAGTCAACATGGAGCTAAGCACAGACATGTCTACTCTGAGGCTTCCAGTTTGAACAAAAGAAAATTTTCTCCTATGCAAAGCAAAGTTTTAGTGGCACGTGGAAGCAATTGACCCTCGACTCTTCCTGATTGTGGAGGAAGGACCCTTCATTCCCATGAAGGTTTCCAATTATGATGGGAATGCTCAAATGCCAAAGAATCTTTCAGAAATGATGGATCATGAACTCTTCTTGGTAAACCTGGATAAGGAGGCAAGACACCTCATATTGGATGCCTGGAAAGACTCATCCTTCACAGGACTTCGCAAGTGCCAGACAGCCAAAGCTATGTGGGACACACTTACCTCTATCATGGAACACAATATAAATGATAGAGATGTTGTGTCATCACTCAGTGAATCTGAGTCCTCTAGCACTCAGGAGGATGGGGCCAATAATGAGTATGAGGAAAATAAAGAAGAATGTATCTATGTCAACACTGATACAGTAGGCTCTTTAGAGGATGAAATATTCCCTGATCATCGCAATCAGTACCAGGTACATTCTCCTTCTTTCTTAACCTCTAAAGTAGATGAGGGACCTCCATCAATTGATGGAAAGGATCAAGTCATCCTAAATCAAGAGATTGAAGAGCTTGTATCCCTCAGGCAAGCTCTTAAGGAAATCCAGCCGCTTGTAAATTTACAACCGGAAGAAATTGCCTCGCAGAAAAACTTAATGGGGATCCAGGCTGAGTCCATCAAGGTTAAGGATTCTAAGATCTTCGATCTAGAATTCTTCCTGAAGACTGAGATGAGAATAGTTTACAACTTCTCAAAGGTTGATGCCCTCAAGAGAAAAACTGAAACTGGGTGGATATCCCAAATTGTTAACTCTTGGTGGAAGGGGGAGACCGTCTTCATGCCTCCGGTCTCAAGCTCTCGAAGTACTCTTCATTCCATCAGGTTATACCGTAAGAACGTTTATGGTCACTGCAAGAATGGTAGATCTACTGAGAAAAATACCTATAGTGCTAGTGCTGATAAGGCTGCTCACAATAAAATCCCTCTGGTTAAACCTGAACCGTTTGTATTTAATGCTTCAGCCTCTTCACTCAAGGATAAAGTGATTGATCATTCTCTGAACATCCCATCCCACTCTAAGACAAATGGGAAGTCTGACAGTGGACATGTCTTGGGAATTCCTAAGGCCACCAATAGTACGCTGCCTGAAAAGAAAGCGATTATTATCCGGCCCTTAGGAATTCCTCGCTCGGCCACTGCCAGACCCCCCACTTATCTAAGTGGAAAGGTAAGATATGAGGGTAGGACCACTCTGGTTCCATGCCTACCAAGGGTCAATGTAATCTCCATCAGCATACTTGGTAAAAAGAGAAATTATAACATCCATGAGTGTTGGTGTTGTGGCAGAGTGGGTCACTTTACCATAGATTGTTGGCACAATCCTAATGTGCCATGGACTAGGGCAAGGGTATGTTCTAAGAATCAGGCTAGAGATAGTCTTCCGGTCAAAACCTCTGTTGGAAGGCAGGCTATGTATTACGATGACAAGAACCTAGGACCCAATGCCTATTAGGTTCCTAAGGTTAGGTAATTTCTTTTGCAGGTTAGTCCAAGCACCAATGAATATGGTGGGACTTGGATAGAAGATGTCCCAGACTTGAACTGGAAAAAGGAACATCTGCAAGGGAAAAAGCAAGAGTGTGCAATAATCTCCTAAAAGCTGAATCCTGAATACGACATACTTCGAGCTCTAAAATGTTGGATCCTAAGTGTGGACTCAGATATTTCAGGTACGCTTATTCAAATTAGATAATTGAATCCTATTGCGCAGAGATATACATATATATATATATATATATTTATACTTTGAATGGAAGGGCACGCCAGCAAATAACTTCAATAATCTATGTCTATGTCCTTCATTGCAACAAGTGAAAACTCATAAAATTAATATGAACTCAATATATATATAGGAGGCAAAGTAAGTCGATATTCAGCTAAGATGTCAATATCAATCGATACCCTTCGAGTTCGATATTGGAAATTATGTCTCAAAAATAGACCTTATTATTGTGGGAAAAAGGACAAGAAATAAATACTCTAGACATCGATTTCAATACATATACATATGTCTAAGTAAGAGGAACACCTGGCCCTGGTATAAATATGTAATCATGACCAATGTCGATTGGAAACTAACTCGCTCCATTGGAGAGATAGAGGAAAAATGGCATCTAGAATACCCGTCAACAAGCCTATACACTTCACCTCGTTTCAACAAGCCTATACCCGTCGACACTTCGTCCTTCCCCGACCCTTCAGCTCCCCTATGAATTCCGTCGACATCAGTTTACTCTCCGATTATCACCGTCGACGAATACCGCCTCGCTTTTCTCTGCCGACTCTTCGGTTTTCTACGATACCCGTCGACGAGTTGGTTCCATCGATTCTTCGGTCTTCTCCATCAACCTCCTTGCCACACACCGCATACCCGACAGCCAAAGAAGAAGAAGGAGAAGCCCCGTGAAACCCAAAGAGACGGTATTCCTGGACTTCCTCTCCCCCGCTCTTATGCCCAGCCAACTCTTGTCGTCAACTACCCTCTTCCGCTCCCCTACTGAAGATAAAATCCTCACTGTCTACCCTCGAGAAGAAGGAGCTATCTCTTCACTTCAAATCGTCAAATCAGTAATTTCCCTCTCAAGATCCCTCAATCAGTGAGTACATTCTCTTGTTTCACAACTCCTTCACTAATTGTTAAGATTAATCCTTCTCTAGGATAAAAATGGCCCCTCAAACCACCATCGGGTTGCTCACTGGAGGTGAACTTGTGAGGACAGGCTTTACTCATGCCTCGGATGAGTTAAAAAACATTATTCTGATGCTAGAATATGCCGGGCTCTCCTTCGTTCTCGAGCACCCATGTAAGATCCTTGATAAGGAAGTTCTGGAGTTCTTCGCCAACTCCAAATTGTGTCACGAAGATACGACGATCAAGAGCAAGATTGCAAGCCACGGGATCAAGATGACTACTACAAGTCTGTCTCACTACCTCCAGCTCTCCAGCTTTGAGGAAGAGGACTATTTGGACAAAAAAGATCGCACCAAGACCATGCTCTTCTATGGATTGCCACGAGGCATAAGGGCCATCAAACGCAAGGATATGAATGACGAAGGAAAGCCTGTCAGACATTATAGGGAAAGTACTGATCTGCAAACCAGTCTCCCATGATCACATCTCAGGTGACATGTTTAAAAGCCTGATAGCCATAGTCTGCAGAAAGAAGATGAACTGGGGGGCCATGCTGTTTGGAAAGATAAAAGATAGTCTTCGCACCCCAAACTTCGGACGAATTATCAGCCTTTATTTGAATCAGCTAGATAGAGATAGGTTTGACATGACTGTGGGAGTCCCCCTTCACTATTAGAAGAAGATTGACTCCACCATCTTCGACAGGTTTGAAAGAAGGATTCTTATCCCAGGGGGGAGCTCCTTCACCCCATGTTGATGATGAAGACAGAGGTCACGAGTTCAGAGATCCTCACTTTGGACCCAATGACGTTCTTGACCCACCGATTACAGGAACTGAGGGGGAGGCATCAGGAATTCCCCCTGCTGACCTATCTCTGCTAGCCCCTACCTCAACCCAGGAAAACCTCCGATTAGAGGTATCTCAGATCGCTCAGGATGCAGTGGAAAATCTAAGGGCTGAAGATCTTGAAGAAATGACCCCCTCCAGGCATGGTACTGTGGATAACGTGGAAGGAGATGCTGCTGATGATTAAGATACTGGTGCTCACTCTGACCACCAGGACATTCTAAAAGAGGAGATCACAGACAAGGACAATGAAGTTCTTGATGGAAAGTCGCCTGAACTAGTTGAAAATGATGATAATGAGGATAAAGATTATGATGAGGAGGCCAATAAGGGTGATGGAGACCGTGAGGCAGTTGCTAATGAACATGGAAGAGATAATTATGATGTCATTGATACTGATGCTCTCGCTGATGATCTCCACCCAGAGACAGTCCCTGCAACATCTGAGGGGGAGACATCTAGACCAAAGATCTCAATCAATACACAATATAATCGAGAATTTCGAAAGGTGCAGCAAAGGTTAGCATTTATGCATGATGGCCGTCCTCCCCTTCCATCAGAAGTTATTAGCATATTCAGTTCTACAGAGAATTCTGAAGAAGTACCAGATCATCAGGTTCCTACCCCGAGTGGTGCTGCACCTGATATGCCAACCTCAAGCCTAGTAGTTCCGTCTTTACAGTTGTTAAAAGACATGCTAATCAATCAACAGAAATACTTTGAAGCCTCCCTGACCAAAGTGGTCAAGAGAATCAAGGAGTCTGAGAAGTTGGTACTCAATAGTGTCACTGCGCTGAATCATAAATTTGATAAAATGGAAGAAAGATTCAATACTGAATATGATGAAGCTGCGAAGGCTTTTACATTGCTAATGGCCGAGCAAAAGAAAGCAACTAAGGATTTGGCAGTTATTAATCAAAACTCACATATAGTGGCTGACATAATCAAGAGCTTCGATAAGGATATAGCCACTACCTCCACAAATTCACAAACGGTGGTGGATTAGTTCACCAAAACCAAGGATCATCTGGACACCTCACTACCAACATTCGTGAAGGCCTTCACTGAAGAAGCCAAAAAGGGGGAGGAGGCCTATTTTTCCAAAATGGCAGGACTGGAACAAATTATAATAGATAACTTCAGGCAGTCCAGTCAGTACATATATAAGAACAGTTTGTGGTTATGCAATCAGTTCCTGGGAACTCCTGCTCCGGTGGATGCCTGTCCGATAAACTCTGCGCCAGAAACCTATGCTCCTGAAGATGTTCAAAGGGCTCCAGAGACCTCTCCTGAGATTGGGGTTTCTTCTAAATATGTTCAAAAGGTTGTTGATGCTATTAATGCTGCCTTTAATGATCGAGCCATATCTCACAAGAGAAAATACGTCGAAAGCACCTCTTCAGTCCCTACAGAATTCCAGGTCGGAAGAAGACTAGATCTCGATGAAAATTGGAGTCCAATCTCAAAGAGAATAATCCTGGACACTTTGCAGCTGTATGACCTAGGGACAAATAAGCACCAAGAGCACTACAACGAATCTGAATGGGACACATATAAAGAGTACGATCTCAAAAGGAAAACATATTTTAGGAGAGTGAAATACGACCCCGACTTCAAGCTAAATTATCCTCCGCCTCCCAGATAATTCCCAGAGCCAAAAGAATACTATGAGAGGCAGATTCGAAAGAGGAAGGATCAAGAAGAAAGAGAGAAGAGAAAGAACAAGGAAACGTGAAGCTGAACTTTCTTTGTTTTGTCTTAATTGAACACTATTCTGTTAACCTTCCGTTCTTAGTCTCTAAAAACACTTCGAATATATATATATTTGTATATGTTTGTGTACGTGGATTCAATGTTATTATGTCTTGAATGTGCGTTATGCTCACAGTTGATTTGATATCTCATTTATATATACGTTTGTGTGTAATGCATCTTAGCTAGTGGGATTTTGGCTTCTTCAAATAGGGGGAAATTGTTGTGTATTACATCCACAATGAACTAGATTTGAAGAAGAGTCCAGTCAAGCTAAGATGGATTCATGATGTATTTGATATGCCGTTTCAAGTTGTGCTTGCAGCTATTTCATGCCAAGTACACACCAATGTTAGGGTACAGTGGGTCAATAATCACGGGCCTATGCAACGTAATCCCTCGTTGTATAGGTCAATGCATTGATCCACGTATGCTCTCTCTATTGGGTGTACTTATTCTCAAGTACAGGTTCAAGGAAGAAAAAGAGCAGAAGAAGGAGCAAGGAAGAGTTAAAGACCAAGCTCTCAAAAGAAAGTAAGAAGGAAGAAAAAGGAGTAAAATTCTTCTAAGTATAAGTAGACGGGAATCGTGAGTCATACCGGTCAACATCGACGGGAATCGTTTGTAATTCCCACCGACATCAACGGGAATGATCAGCGATTCCAGCCGACATCTTCCAGCCGGTTAGAATTCTACAAAGGCAAAATTGACGGGAATCACTGCCGATTCCCGCCGATGTCGACGGGAATCACCAACAATTCCCGCCAAATTTTCCTTGGGCAAATTTCCGCAGCTTTCTAATCCGTGTCGGGTCGCCATGCACAGTATGAACCGAAGTTCTGTTCTTTAATTGGTGGGTCCGCCAATGGCTATGTTTGGGCTGACTAGGTATAAATACCTAAGTGATTTTCGAAATCGGAGGGTGAGACACGGGAAGAAATTAAAAACCCTAATTTCATGTAGTGAGTTGATTCCGACAGGTCGCCTGTCGCATGCAGATCGCAGCTTACCGCTGATCGCTCGAAGGCAGAACTGAAGCTAAGCCTCGGTCCCTCGCATCTCTCTTGAGATCTCTTGTCTCTTCAGTTCGTTGACTAAGACTTGTTCTCCATTCCGAATCGTTGAAGACGATTGAACCAACTGAGATCGATCGGTGACCTAGTAGCTTGCTTCGTCAAGAAGTTCAGATCTACACCGCATCGCCGCCGCACTTGCTTGCCGCCATCGATCAAGTCAAGATTCGATCCAAGAGAGAAAAACCAAGTGTGGATTTTTCGTCATTTTTGTGCAAGCTCTCTACGAACGAAGAAGGACCTTGGGTTCTCCAAATTGCATTGTTTGTATTTCTTATTTAAATTCAATTTTTGCAAGGAATTTTATTCCTAGTTGTAAGGGTTGGGTGCAACCCTCTTTGGTGGAGTGTTGACACCTTGTTGTAGGAAGGGTTCCTTCTGAGTTGTAGGAGCGTGGCTCCGAGTGGAGAGATTGGATTTCAATCTCATTTTGGAGGAGTTGCCGAGTCATCCCCGTGTGGGAGATAGGTGAAGGGGAGAGTGGACGTACCCAAGGTTGGTGAACCACTGTAAATTACTGTGTGTTTTCTGTGCTTGGTTTGTTTAATTGTGTAGGTAATTTTTAATTCCACAAAAGACGTCACTGCACCTATTCACCCCCCTATAGGTGGATTAGGCTGACACTAGACACTTTCACCCGGCAACGGTGCCAAAAACATGATGTTATAAAATAACTTAATGCGGATTCTTTCTACACCCTATTATAAACTTTGTAGATAGGCATAAGCTAGATTGATTTTAATCTCAGGCAAGTGCACCTATCAATCATAGTATAGGAGAATTCTACATCTTGTGTCGTATTCCTCAGGGTCTTTCAAGTACTCGTACTCACTCTCTCTTTATTATCGTACCTCGGATTAAAATTGGTTGTTTAATCCAAACTAGCATTACTAGAACTAATTGGATAAAGTGACATTTGAGGATTAAGGATGATAAAAAGCAGATAGTCTAAGAGCATTCACATGAGAATATTCACTTATTAATTCAAATCTATGTAGTCATGTATTAACAATATTATCAAATTCATTGTATTGTAAGGGTTCAATCTCTATCAAATTCTCTCTTGAGCAATCCAATACCTAAACCTAAGTTGAGTAAATTTTCTCTCGAACAATTCACAACACTCAAGTTTGCACTAATATAAAGTACCCCTGTCTAATACAAAAATTCATGAAATCCTATCTCTAAAATACCACGAATCTCATTATCCGTATTGCCATTATCCAAACAACATATCTCTCAATCATGAAATTTGAAATACAACGAGAAAGAACACCAGAGAATGAAAACATAAGCCATCATCACAACCTTCCAATTCCTCAATCTAGAAGTTTGGGATTCATATAAAACAAATAATAACTTCAAATCTAGGATTAATCTCTTTGTTTGAAACCACGCATACGGATAAAATACCATAAATCTGATATAAAAACAAATATACATGATTTCTGAATCCTTTCAAAAACCAAGTCTCATATGAAATGTAAAAATAAAGTTAGATCCACTAAGAGAAGGGGAAGATTAAAAGAGATACATGAAGATTTAAACCATATGGATTATCTCCTTCGATTTCTCCTTAACTTGAGTGCTCCACTTTTGTCCTCCAGAAGTTCTCCAAATCCTTCAATCCAAAAGTCCTCTTCTAATTCTTTTTGCAGGTTTTTATAATCTTCATGCAAATAGAAGTCAGACAAAGGTTCCAACACGGCTGTGTCACAGGCCGTGTAGAGTGTAAACTGTGCGTCTTGGAGGATTTTGAAAAGAAAAGGCGAGCCTGGTCGTTCGTGTCATTTGGCATGGCAAGGAACACAGCTGTGTGTCCTTCACGGCTGGTAGCACGACCGTGTGTTCATCATAATGCCAAGTCTGATCTTTCCTGATAAGGACACGGGTAGTGACACGGGCGTGTCACTACTCGTGTGGTGCCCAATCCAAGGCCTTTGCCATCAATCGTCTTAGATCCGTGAACACCTCTGCATGCTCAAAGACTTTTAGTTCTAAGGACTTGCAATACCTGCATTAAGAATATTAATGAATAAATAAATAACTTAATAAGGAAAATAAAGGAAAATTTATATTGCGCTCTTCTATTCATGATAGTTCAAGTTCTTAACTATTTTCATGTAATTTTAACGAATGGAGGTAGATAATAGTAGACACGATTACAAATATGATAGCAAAAAGGACCTATATAATTGCACTCATCACTCATAAAGCTTCTGTAACCAACTTGCCCATACTGGAGTCTTACGACTCAAGGCATCCAGAACCACATTTATTGAAGACAAAAACTGGCCCCAATGAGAGTTCGGACCCTCAGGTATAGCTAACACCTACTTCTCCCAAACCCAGACCCTTGACTAGTGACTTGGAACTAAAGAACTAACCCTGGGTTATAGCTTGGAGGTCCCTCCACTAACCCGGGAGATCTCAGAGCACTCTCCCTCCTTAGCCAAATGCTGAGCTAAGGATATCTCAAAAAATGCTACAAGACTCTTAGAAGAATGAGAAAATCTTGCCTTTTGAGGTATCCTGTGGGTCTATTTATAGATTTCCAATATCTAGTCTACCAACAGCATAATTCTGCTGTTCTAAAATTACTTAAATACCCTGGGCTAGTCTGCCAACAGCCAAACTCCACTATTTTGAACAACTAAATGCAGACCTCCAAGGGCATATAGTATAAATTTACCTCTGGACCCTACTATGGAGTTTAGTGGAGAAGCACCACTCAACGCCAGCCATGAAAGCTTCCTGCTGATATCGGCGCAAACCATCCCGCCAATCCTGGGCAGGAACCCTTTCGGTGCCAGGGAATAGGGCACTGAGTGGAGAAGCCTCACTCAACGGCTACCCTGAGGTCCTCCCTCCGGCCCAGGCACAAACCATTCTGCCATCCTTGGGCGGGAACCCTTCTGCTGCCAGGTATTAGGGCTCTGAGTGGATAAGCCTCACTCAATACCAAACCTAGGGGCCTCCCATCGGCCCGGGTGTAAGCCTTCCCTCCAGACCTATGCTCCTACCCTTTCGCAAGCACTACTCGCCTAACCCAATTTATATCAAATCCTATTCAAACCTGAAGCCTTAGGCCTTTAGAACCTACTCGGCGAATATGGGGTTGTACACAATCCCCTTTCTTTGCAAGATAGTTCAACGCTCGAAAAGAAATGTCAAACCACCAATATTCGGTGAGTGCTTGCTGACCCTGAGGAGAATCTTTTGCAGGCCCTACCATGGCCTTATATATACATGTCACTGGGGTTGTCCTCAAGTCATCATTGTTTACACTGCCCTACGCCTGAGCTTCTGCGCGCCTTTCAAAGATGTAAACTAAATGAGCCGCAAGGCCACACTCGCAAGAGGTTAAGGATCATCTCGCCGATGCTCAGAAATAGGCCCTTACTAATTGTGCAGGGTTCGCGCCCTGGTGCCCGGGCAAGAGACCGGTCGATTCCACGTACCGGTGAAAAAAGGCCAAGTTAGTCCGGCGAGACCGTTCCAAGGGCGTACCGGCTTCGCCAACTCTGACCCCGACCTGCGAGAACCCTCTTGCTCTAGTGGTGTTGTTTCTCTTCCTCCAACTTTTTGACGCAAAAGCCCTCCAAAGCGGGTTCATCAGATTGATTTGCGATCCTTTTCACAGGTGACGGTTCCAGAAGGCGTGCCGACTATCCTCCAGCAAATATTGAAACAAACCGGGCCGATGGAGAAGAGGCAAAGATCTTCAAAGGTACTCGATGGCGGTCCCTGCAGAACTCCCGGTGAAGCCCTCGATTGCTCCCGGGAATACTCTTGTTTTGGATTTAGCTTCCATCTGGCTTTTGCATTCTTCTACTCACTTGGTCTTCCGCAGAATCTACCCGGGGCATCATCCACCTGAGTCCCAGGACTCATGTTACCATGAGCCCCGCCGTTCCCGCGCAAGATCTTCCCCTCTCGCCCGAGAGGTTCGTTGAAAGGCATCCTGCTCTCGTGTCCAGCTCCCTCCCTTTTGTCGTGGAGAAAGTTGTCCCCCAGCCTCCGGCTGAGACCCATATGCTGAAGCTGACCCCATGCCCCTCAAGACCTTGAAAACCACCTTTCTTGTTTTTTAGAAAGCCTTTTCAAGGGCAACCTGAGGGCTCTCATCGATCTTCGGGTAAGTGTAAACTTGATTTTTCTTTTTCTCCTTCTTGCCGACCCTGACGCAGTCCATCCCCGGGTCCTAGGGAGGCTGCAAAATCTCCCGGTGAAGAAGAAGAGGTGATCTCGCCACTGCCTTCCCCTAGCGAAAGGTTGGGCTTTCTCAAAGCCTCCTGAGATGTCGAGGATGAGATGGAGAGGGTGGCGGGAGTTCTATCCAAGCTGGTCTGGATACGGTGAGAAGACTCCCAACAGACGAGTGCCTTCCAAACAAAGATAGAGTGGTGATTAGCTGTGATCAAGCGATACTATGCCCATCTCCTTGGCGAGATGGACTTCCTAAGAGACAGGAGAGAGGATACTTCCCTCGGGAGTCATATCGCACGGGCCTGGGACAAGCTAAGCCTTAACCACCAGGAGCTTATAGCGGTGACGGCTTACCATTATCCGCGAGTGCCCCCGAGGACAAGGAGGCGAGGTTGGGGTCGATGGTGGTGGGAACAGTACTAAGTCATGAGGGTTCTCGCCTCTTCTTCCCCTGACCACCAGCTTTCCCTTCTCGCTTGTACCTTTTTATGATTGTAATAAACAGGAAATGCTTGACATTTGATTATATTATTATTTTATAATGCCTCTCGTCCGGCGAGAGGCCTACTATTTTTTAATCTCATCTCTTCATGCCGCTCTATCTTGTAGAGTGTTTGATCCTTGCCTCGCTTCTATCTCTATATGTTTTTTAGCACTTATTCTGGTACCCCTCCGGGAGTCTCTCGTATTCTGCAGGTATATGAAGCATTGGAGGGGCCAGACGGAAGATGAAACATTGGACTGTACACAATTTCTATCCGCACTTCCACCATTAGGAAAAATGTCATGATTACCGGATATATTTTTCTATGAATAGGCCAGTTTACCAACCGTATTTACTTCTACTTGATTCCAAGCCTTTGTTTTCCCTTTCCCCTTGCTCTCACTACTTTCGCAGCGTGAACCTTCTCGCAATCCTTCTCTCTTTTTTTCCCTTTCCGCCAACTCACAAGATGCCTGGTGAATCTGAAGGTCGCACCAAATGCGCGCAAAACTTCCTCGAGCACAACCTCCTCCCCTGCCGCCTGATTAAGGCTAAATGTCGTCATAGTGGCCGACTACATCCTGACAGGATTTGTCGCACGCAACCCTGGGAGTGAAGACAGGGTCTACTTCCTGCCGTAAGGGGAGCTAGCAATACCATTGGAGCACTTTGAGGTAGGTTTCCACCTCTCCCTTTGGCCGAAAGTGCGTCAGGACCTCTGCTACTATGGAGTGATCCCGGCGTAGCTCAATCCTAATTCAGTCGCGCTCCTAGTGTCTTTTGCCTGCTACATGCGCACGGAATTGATTGAGTTCAACCTTTCTGTCTTCTGCAAATTGTTCAACTTCCACACCAAAGGAGGGGTCATCTTCTTCTCGGGCCAGCCAATGAAGACCAGCGGTCTCGCCAATAAGAACGACGACTGGGCACAAAAAATCATTTTCGTGTCTGGGAACTTCGGCAATGTTCCCTTCTCTCCAGTCACATATGATGAGTCGACCTAATGGCCTCTGGGGCTTGGGGGACAAAAGATGGCCCTCATTGAATTCTTCGGGACCAAGAACTTTGACGCAAAGTTCTTGCGGAGGGATGTCAACTCCATCCCGCCAGTTCCTGCCGATGAAGGTACCATTCCTCTTTACCCATTTTATCTTTGCTTCAAACTTCTAAGACTAACCTTTTATGGATTTTAAAGGCGAGCGGGAGATCCCCCTCCATCAAGCCTTCGACAAGACTAGGGGTTCTACCATCACACTAGATCTCGCCAAATCTGCCACCCTTGCTTGTCATAACGAGCCGGGCACCTCTTCCCGACAAAGTATTAGGAAGTGGAAGCCCGAGCTCCTTTGGCCCCTTCCAAGAAATCCAAATCGTCCCAGACGGATAAGGGCAAGTCCGTCACCGAGACCCCTATCGATACCCTTGCCGAATCCCCCGCCGAGACACCAACTGTCTTGGGCGAAGCAGATGCTATAAGGTAGACTGCTGATACCCCCTCCAAGGCCCCCACCAATCCGGTACCGAAAGGGCATCAGAACTTTGTCCTCGGCAGGAAGTTCGTAGATGAAGAGGTCTAGCCTCTACTCAGGTGGAACCCCGAAGCCAACATGGTCTCAATTTCGTCGCTCCTCCCCACCTGGATGGAGGGAGACACGATAACCGGCGAAGCCTTCGCGCTAGGTTTTGGGCTTTATATTCGGGTGGATACCAGTATGTTTGACCAGGAGGTTACCCGGTCTATCGCCTGCGACACCGCCCGAGCCTAGATGCGCATGTTTGAGCTCACGCACATGACTGCGTGCTGCGGAATCACCCTCGAGCGCAACCTTGTCAAGGCAATCAAGTCAAGGGAAGCCACCGTTGCTGAGATGGCCACCTAGAAGGCAGATCTAGCGGCTGCCCAGCAACTTCTAGCCCTTTGCCCGATGACTGAGGTATGTAAATCTTAAAAGTCCCTTTGCCTTGCGGCAATCTCGCTCTAGTTCTAGTTCCAAATTCCTCACAGGATTCCGCACAAGCCCAGCTTTCGCGTACACGGGAGGCTTCTCTCCGGTACGAGGTCACTCTATTGAGTGCATAACTCTAAAAAGCACAGGAAGCCAACGCACCGGTTCCGCCGCCTCCCGCCGAGAAGGTAAAACGCCACTAATACACAAATTATGAGATTGAGGTGATGATGCAAGAGAACGCATAGGAGGCAGCCAAGTGTGTTATCCAGGTACTCCGGAAGTCTAGCTTTCTAAATGAGGGTGGAGAGATTCTAACGCCACGCGGGGTCCTCCCCTGGATTTTTGATCCCATCCCAAGCCCGAGGGAGAGGATGACTCCCTAGGTGAGGATGATGAGGTGATCTTTAGAGAGAATGACGGGTCCTCTGAAGAATCCTCCAGTAGGACGTTTGACGACTCTTCTTGAAGGCTTCCACAATTTTGCTTTTACCTTGTAATTTATTTTTGTAAATTTCTACAAGGGGAGATATCCCCAAGGTCAATGTAATAGCTTTGATATTATATGAAAAGATCAAACTTTTTCTGAAATAGCTATTATTTTTCATTATTTTCTATATATCTCACGTTTTATTATGTGTGTATGAATCTGTGCCTTTGCATAAGCCTTAGGCTCTTAGGTGATGATCGCCTCTCGCTCTAAAAATTGACCAAGTGAATTTTGCTGAGAGAGACACGCCGAGAGCCTGCCGAGAGGGACATGCGGAGACCTCTACCAAGAGGGATATGTCGAGGGCCCTGCCGAGATGGATTTACCCTTCCTTATCTCTACTTAGTATTGGTGCCAACTATTTGAGAACCCATTGTTGAAGCACTTTGTAATGTTCATCATGGGCTTACCCCCCCCCCCCCCTCGCCAGCTAGGTGAGAGCCTGACAACAGGAGTGGCTCTCCAGATCTGATTATTCCAAGCATTTTGCGTCGCGCCATCGAGCGGGCCTTTAAATTGGCAAAACCCTTTTTCTTTTCCCCCTAGGCGAGCCTACGACCCTGCTAGCTAGTGAGAGCCTAGCAGGGGGTCTACCCGTGGCCGAGTGCGCCTTCCAGCCCTGCTAGCTGATTAGAGCCTGAGCAGAGGGATTGTAACGCCCCAAAACTTGGAAGAGGAACCGATGGCGTTATTTTTGGCCAAGTTGGGTTCTGGTTAGGATGACACAGCCTATGACACGGGCGTGTTACAGGGTGTGTCGTGCTCGGGTTCGATGATTTTTCGATCGACGAGCGTTGAGTGAGATCATGGCCTATGACACGAGCGTGTCACTTGAGACACGGGCGTGTCCTTGGGCATGTCAAGCACTCAATGATTTTGGGGCATTGAGTGAGCACATGGTCTGGGACACGGGCGTGTCCCAGGGAGTGTCGAGAACTCAACAATTTTTGTTGTGGCATTGAGTGAGGGCACATGGCCAGAGACACGAGCGTGTTAATGGCCATGTCCCGCTCGAGTTGTTTGTGCTGAGGAAGTTACACGGTCTGGGACACGGGCATGTCCCTGGGCGTATTTAGTACATGGCATGTGACACGGGCATGTCACATGGCCGTGTGCCTCTCGGGACGATTTTTGTCCTGTGTCATTTGGGGGACACGAGCCGTGACACGAGCCTTGACATGGGCGTGTCACCTGAGACATGGGCGTGTCCGAAGCCGTGTCAAAGGCCGTGTCCTATTCAAGATTTCTGTTTTGACGGTGAGTAAGAGAAAATGGCCTTGGACACGGACGTGTCACAACCTGTGTTCGGCCTAGGAAGTTTATTTTCAGGGCGAATCTTGGCCGTTCGTTTCCTTCTTTTGGGATCCAAGGGTTGTGGTTGTTCTTTGCTAAGTTTAAGGCCGGGAATAAGGGTTTTCATACCCTTATTTCTCATCTTCTTCCTCTTTTTAAAGCTTTAGAGAGAGGGGAGAGCTAGGAGGAAGGAGGAGATCAACTCCGCCGGCCGATGAAGCTTCGGAGCCCCATTTCGCAAGCAGAGTTCAGATCCGCGAAGGACAGATCATTGCGGTGGTGTTCATCTGGCCAAGCTTTCTCCATGGCTTGGAAGAGGGGTCGTAAGGTAATGACACTTCTCCTTTTTGGTTTAGGATGCATGCTTAGCATCTTTTCTTTTCATCTTTGGGCTCCGGATCTCTAAAATGAGAGGGGTTTGGGTTGTCATGGTTCAAGAGGAACCTCCGGGTCGATTGAGTCCATCCCCGGCATATTTTTGCATTAGAGATCCGCTCCGTTAGTGGATTAGGCATTATGGGTAAAGTCGTAGTTGCGATCGTTAGTCCGACTCGGTGATGTTGCATAGCGAGCCTTAAGGATTCGGTAGAAATCCGTTGCGGTAAGATGTCGTTGTGATGTGTGTGTTTTCGCCCTTTTCTTGAGCGAGTACTCGTAGCCGGAACCGGACAAGGTTAGCTCCGCATTGGCGGTAGATGTTTCCTTGGTGCACGGGAACGTTACAGTATAAATGGTGGATTAGGGTGGGAAAATATATGGTTGTGCTATGCTAAGGAGCGGCTATGTCTCTGTGGTCGGCTGGCTATCCCGTGACGTGCAAGTCATGTGGGGTGTGTGTCCCAGCGAGACTAGTCCCCTTCAGTGATACTGACAAGAATGCCAAGTGTAGGGCAAGCCCGGGCAATGAGGCCATTAGCGGGTGGGGTCTAGTAAGGGTTCTTAGAATCGGTTGGTGTGTGAGATGGAATACTGACGTGTGAAGTTAGAATGTGCGGGCAAAACCGGGGTTTAATACCCATGCGCGGGTGGGGCCTTTGTAAGATTTCCGTGTAATGGCGCTTGGGCCGTTAGGGACATGGTAGTTTCCTTATGTTGTGCGGCTTTATGCCATTGGGGAAACGGAAGTACCCGAATTGTTTGATGATGTGTTAGATGCATATGATATAGGGTGCTTTGGGCGAAGCCCGGGTTTGCATATATGCTGTATAGTAGGCCCCTTTTTACACTGTTCTAAACATAGAAACATGTTTGTTGCTTGTGACATACAAAACTATTTTTAAGCTTTATTTATTTATACATATGGTATACGAAGTGCTGACTTGCAGGTTGGAGGGGTACCCAGGGGTCCGTTAGGGGAGGCCGGAAGGAGATGTGTTGGTTACATAGTAGAAGTCAGCCTTTGCTGACCCACATTACTTAAAATCTTTACAGGACAAGGATCGCAAGAGGGAGCTAGTGCGCCGGGCAAAAAGCCCTAAGCCTCATGAAGTGTTGTTGTACTTTAGTTTGTTTCCTTTTTTGTATTGTTTGATCTATGATTTGGACAATGTCCGGCTTGCACGCCGAGGTAGCCTAGGAGTGCTTTTTCACGTTCATGTATTGACTGTGTGGTTTACTATTTGATGGACACTATTTTGTAAGGCCTTAAGGCCTCTGGATACTCCTGTGTGTAGTGGATAACTTCTAGTGGTTTTGCTCTGTTTTCGCTGTGTTTAATTCTGCGTTTTAAGTTTGGGTATTTATATCATCTTATAATGCTGAAGCTGTGGCGATTTTATGTCGTGGGGCCCTAGCCGGACCCATATCATACACTCATTACAGGGGAGGTGTTACAATTTGGTATCAGAGCGGAGGTTAGTGTTCCAAGGAGAGAATTCGTGGTCGAAAGTCAAAATCGAGTCGCGTATAAAAAGTTATCCGCATAGGAGTATTGCGGGAACATGAGTGTCCCTGTGTTTGAGTCTTGCGATTAGAGACTGATTTGTGTTTTTCTTTGCTTGTGTTAAGAGTGCAAGCAATGAGGCGGGGACGTCGAGGCCAGGAGAAGAGCTCTCGACGAGTAGCGCTACGGCGCTAGGTCCTTTAGGCATGGGGGTGACCCCTGCCGACTTTTGTCGCATGCTTGCGGAAGCGATGGTGGCGGCCCAAGCCACAGCTGCAGCACAAGTAGTAGCCCCCGTTGCTCTGGTAGCAACTCCTGCTACCTCGGATACGGCGACGGTCGTGCTGGGTGAGGAAGTCAAGCGGGCATAGCCGCTGGCAGAAAGGGTGATTGTCGGGCATGGTGACCGGCAAATGAAATATTTCCTGAGCTTCCACCCTCTAACCTTTAAGGTAATCGGCACGCCTACAGATGCGGAATATTGGTAGGCTCGGATTCAGGAGCTGTTGAGAGCGGCGAAGACGCCAAACGAGAAGAAAGCGGAGTTTGCAGCCTTCAAGTTAGAAGGGGACGCCAAGTTATGGTGGGCGAGCCATAGTGGCCGGCAGTTTCCTGGATGTACATCGTCCATTGAGGAGTTTGGGAATGCTTTCCTTAAGAAGTACATTCCTGCATCTACAAGGTTAGCCCTCCAAAGGCAATTTCTGCACTTGGTGCAGCGAGATAAAACCGTGGATGAATATGTTCAGGAGTTCACTCAATTGGGTCGTTATGCGGGAACGACCATGGCGGATGATGAGGAGAGGGATAACCTCTTCTACCATGGGTTGAGGGAAAACTTGAGGCAGCCACTCATATCCATGAAACGCGCGGGTTTCAATTAATTGTTTGAGGCGGCCAAGATTTTGGAAAGTGATATGGAGAGAACCCAGCGCCGCAAGGGTTTCACACCCAAGCAGGGAGAAGGGAAGCCTTCTCAGTCCCATGGGAAGTCAGAAGGGAGCAGATGGAAGAAGAAGCCTCACCCATAGAAGTCTGGTGAGAAAAGTAATTGGACGTCCGGAGGGTCTCGCTCTAAGGGACCTCTGACATGTTATACTTGTGGGAAGGCTAGGCATATAGCAAGATTTTGTACTCAAGGAGGCACGGAACAAGAGCCGAGGAAGGAGCAGACTGTGTGCTCTGGCCCCAGTGTCGCAGAGAAAGGGAAGATGGCAGAGTCGAGTGCTTCTCGGTTTCAACCGGTGCAGCCAAGGTCCTAAAACCTTGGGCAGTAGGAAGCAATCCGTCAACCCGATATGGTGACAGGTATGAGAGTTTAACCTGCACCTTAGATTCCTGTTTTTAAGCCGTTTATGTTTGTTGCATGTGTTTAGGCTTTGTGATAGTTTCCGGGTACCCCGCTAGTTTACTGTTTGATACGGGAGCATCGCACTTCTTCCTTGCGGAAAACTTTATCCGGAGGATCGGATTTGAGTCTATCTCAACGGACCAAGAGTTGAAAGTGTGCATGCCCTATGGGTCAACTATGACTACCAGGGCTAAAGGGCATATTTGTTGGAGTCTAGATGGAGTCAACTTCATGTTGATGGCGACAGTCTTACCGTTAGCCGAGTTTGATGCAATTTTGGGGATGGACTGGCTAGCGGAGCAACATGCCAGTATCGATTTCCTGTCCAAGGTGGTAACCCTGAGGGGCGAGGGGCAAGCAGAAGTCAAGTTTTAGGGTCTTCATGGGGTAGCCTATTCCTTAGTTTTGGCCATGCAATTAGTACGGGCAGTTAACCAAGGAGGGGTAGCCCTAGTAGCACTGCTGGAGGTAAGCCTTTCCAGGTTATCTCTTGGGGAAGTACCCGTAGTGGCAGAATTTGTAGACATGTTTCCTGAGGAGTTGCCGGGAGTGCCTCCTCGGTCGGATATTGACTTCTCTATCGAGCTAGTGCTAGAGGCTAGACCGGTGTCTTGTCTGGTGTTGTTCGTAAAGAAGAAGGATGGTAGTATACGGTTTTGCATAGACTACCGAGAGTTGAACAAACTTACTATCAAGAATAAGTAACCGATTCCTCGGATAGACGATCTGTTCGATCATTTAGTGGTGTCGGTGGTGTATTCCAAGTTGGACTTGAAGTCAGGTTACTATCAGTTACGAATCCAAGACGAAGACATACCCAAGACCGCGTTTGGCACGAGTTATGGTCACTTTGAATTTTCGATGATGTCGTTCGGGCTGACGAATGCACCATCCGTATTCATGGATCTGATGAACCAAGTCTTTCGCAAGTACTTGGACTTGTTTGTATTCGTCTTCATTGATGACATTCTGGTTTATTCCAAGTCAGAAGCGGAGCACGAGTCTCACATGAGAATAGTGTTGCAAGTGTTGAGAGAGAACCAGCTTTATGCAAAGTTCTCCAAGTGCGATTTTTGGTTGGATAAAGTGGCGTTTTTGGGCCATGTAATTAGTGGGGATGGGGTGGCAGTAGATCCAATGAAAGTGGAAGCCATCAGAGATTGGCCAGTAATGAGGACCGTGGCGAAAGTCCGGAGTTTTCTTGGACTAGCCGGGTACTATCGAAGGTTTGTGGAAAAAATTTTACAGATAGCTCTACCCCTCACTTCACTAACTCGTAAGGATCAGAAATTCGTGTGGACACAACAGTACAATCAAGTGTTTGATACCCTGAAGGAAAGGCTTATGACGGCGCCAATCCTAAGTCTGCCGAAGGGGACCGAAGGATTTCAGATTTTCAGCGACGCATCTGGATGCAGTTTTGGGTGCATTCTGGTGCAGTCTGGCAGCATGATCGCTTGGGTCTAGGCAGTTGAAGCCACATGAGAGAAACTACCTCGTCCATGATTTGGAATTAGCGGCGGTAATCTTTGCGCTGAAATTGTTGCGGCACTACGTTTATGGTGCGAAAGTGGAGATCTTCATGGACCACAAAAGTCTGAAGTATCTCCTAGATCAGAAGGAATTAAATATGCGGCAGCGTAGGTGGGTCGAGTTTCTTGGGGACTATGAAGTGGCGATTCAGTACACGCCAGGCAAAGCCAATATGGTGGCTGATTCTTTGAGTAGAAAATACTCGGGGCAAGGAAATTTGATTGAAGCTCATGATGAACGATTGAGGCGGGACTGGGAGTCCCTCGGCATGGAATGTGCAGCTAGAGATGAGTCTAGCATGGCTCGATTAAACTGGATTGAAATACAGAACGATTTGTGCGATCGTATTCGGGAAGCGACCCGTTTGGATGCGGAGTTCCAACCATACGTGGAGGAAGCTCAAAAGGGAGAGGGTAGCGCCTGGGAGATGATTGATGGGATTCTGAAGAAGGGAGAGAGGATTTATGTGTCACAACCCGCATTTTCTCCGAATTAAGAATTATCAGAGTAAGAGAAAACACGCGTCATGATGCCACGTCAAGCAGGGGATAACTGCTGACGCTCAGGCAAATCCAACTACAATCTTTATGCAAGAAAATCATGTGCTTAGTGAATAGAAAATCAGTTATGTTTAGAGTCCGTATCCCTCGGCTCAGTGGATCATCTAGTCCACAAAAGAAAACTATATTTAAACGCTGCGGAAAAATACTTTAATTAGGTTTTACACCCTAAAGAGCGCATAAGGGTCCCAAGAGAACCACTCATGCTATGCAAGACACTACACTTAGTTTATATAATATATATAAGAAAACGGTTTTCGTACGTGATTTGGAATATAGTGATTAAGTTTACAAAACATGCTGATCATGAGCTTCATTTATAATAGTATTTATGGTTTAAAAATAACTAGCAACCTAGCATAAAACCTTCTCAAAGCAAGTAGACTATCTCCAGAAAAATAAATGGTAGCAGTAATAGTATATATCTAGTACAAGGTAAAAACTACTAGTGGGCGCCAACAACCTGACACGAATCCACCAGCACACATATATGTCTGTAAGAAAGTACTGAAAACAACCTCACAAATAAGGTAAACAAAACTCCAAAGTCCAGGAGTCCACCAACAACAACACCTCCAACTAGCCACCAGACCGGCTACAGCTCAGAACCTGGGGTATTCCAAAAGAAAATAGAATACCTCAGCAAGCAAAAATCAAGGTAAAACTGCATGAAAGAGTCAACCAAAAGGACAAAATAACAGGAAACATGCAGTAGAAAGAGTCACAACTGTCCAAAATAGGACAACAAGAAATGCACAACGTGCAAAGAAACAGCAACGACCCAACCCAGGAACCACATCCTGCAGGGCCTACTAGGCTACCAAGAGCCAGAATGCTGCAAACTACCAAAGAAGAAACTTCTAACACCCTAAACTGCGGGAAGTGATAGTAGCAAAGACAACAACGAGGAACCGGATCGAAGGCAAACGCAGTCCCCCAATCCACCATGTCCAAGTCAAAAGCTCGAGGGTCGACACGTGAAAACACAAGGGACCTTCCACCCGACATGCCCAGCCCGTACCTGGAGCAAGAAAAAACACGGGTGGCCTTGGCTATGTCACACAACTCCACCCCCATAAAGAGCTACAACCACCGCTACTAACCACGACCCACGATTCGGCCTCTAGAATAATAAAGAAAACGGCCGACAAGGAAAACCCAGAAATTCAACTGGAAAATCCACTCGGAAACGAAATACAAGGTAAAGGAAGGGTGTTGAAATAAACCAACACAACTAGGCGTTGAGTGAAACCCACTCAGTGCCTACCTAAACTTTGGCGTTGAGTGAGCTAGCCTCACTCGCCGCCAAAATTATACCACTACCCACAAGCCCACTAAAGAAAACGGAGCTCGATGACAGTCGAACGACCAAGGCAGAAGATCCAGAACTCGAGTAGTTGCCTGCCACTTGAGTATCTAAACTCCCGCACTCGAAATCATCTAAATTCGCCTATCAAAAGAAAATATACAAATCGCACGATCAGTGACGCACGATCAGTGGTCGTGCGCACTCATCGGCTGATGATCGTGCGAAGCGACCCTGAAAAACCTGACAGAAAACCTAGCAACTGCGCACGACCAGTGTCGCACGATCAGTGGTCGTGCGCACTGTTGCCAGCGCTCGTGCGATTGCCCGAGACAGAACTTTGGAAACTGAGATAACAGCCGCGCACGAGCAGAGGCACACGACCAGTGGTCGTGCGCCCTAAAGGTTAATGACCGTGCGCGGTCAACCTGCACCGTTTGGAATTTCCCGAACAACACCGGAACGCGCACACGACCCACGCCACTGCAGTAGCAGTAGACAACTATCACGTCGCACGCTACTACCATTCAAACTATGTCTAACCATTCGAATAATACCTTAATGAAGGAAATTGGCAACCACACCCCCCCCCCCCTCCTAACACTCCCTCTCGGCTACACCCGAACCAGAGCAACCAAAAGAGCAAGGGAAACAACGGCTTCACGCCGACAATTTGGATTCCAAACACCACAACATAGGGGGGGTTTCAGTAGGAAGAACTAAGCCCTATAGTTAGCAAGAAAACGAGAACAACAAGGCCTCTAACCTGGGCTAACCGGGATTTCTATTTCAGCAAATAAAATCAAAGAAAACACTTGGCAAGGGCAAGAATACCACTTGCCTCAAATCTCAGCGAAGCTTTGGACTGCTTTCCTCCTCTTCGCACGGATCAAGACGGCCGCAACACCTAGAACAAAGACTCGGCCATTAATGGCGGAAAACTTCCAAAACTGAAAATTCCAATCCTTCCAAAACTCCACGAAAATCGAATTTCTTACCGCAGGAACGAAGGTCTCGACGAGAGCAATCCGAATCCACTCTCGGAATCGAATTCCGTCCACAAACGCTCCGGGAATCGGCGTCCGAAGGGAAGGCTCGGCGGTTACTCCGTTTCTCTCGTACAGGACCGGCGGTTCTAATGAGGAAGAAGATGATCGATGGCTTTTCATTCTAATAAATCTATATATATATAATTATATAATTATATTATTAATTACAAAATTACATAAAGCACCAAATCGACGCGAAAACCGATTCACCTCGGAATTCGACGAAATTCGCACCGTAGCTAAATACCCATGCTACGAACACAACGGCGAAGTCGAAATTAACTTTCGACGAACAGAACTCGAGTTATACCCAAATAAAGCCAAACATCAACATCCCCCCGAGAGGCCACACCGGGTCACCCAAAACGACTCGGCTTGCTAGGGAGATCTTGCCAACAGGCTACAGAATAGGGCACTCAGTTCTAAGGAGCCAAACCACACTCCACACATGGCACAAGCCACGGAAACGCGTCATCGTAACGCCAAACGAGAATAAAAATAATCGCTGAAAAAACGGGGCGTTACAGTCACTCCCCCTAAAAGAAAGTTTCGTCCCGAAACTTTACGCACAACCCTCCTACTAAAGAAGGAAAAGTAACAAACAGAAGTTACAAAGGGAAACATACCGATCAAATCAGCGAAACAGGTGAGGGTACGCCCTCCTCATGGCCGACTCTAGCTCCCAAGTCGCGCTCTCCAAATCCTGATTTTTCCATAGAACTTTCACCATCGGTATGGACTTCTGTCGCAGCACACGCTCCTGAGTATCCAAAATACGAACTGGCACCTCAACAAACGAGAGGTTGGGCTCCAACTGGGGCACAACATCCAAGAGTTGCCCACTGCTGCGCACACACTTCCGCAACTGGCTAACATGAAAAACATTATGAACGCCAGGGAAGTTCGCTGGCAAATCCAATCTATAAGCAGACACACCAATCCGCTCCAAAACCTCGAACGGGCCCACATACCTTGGGTCCAATTTCCGATTTTTACCAAATCTCTTCACACCAACCATTGGAGAAACCTTGAGGTATACATGATCCCCTACTAAAAACTCCAAAGCAGACCTACGCCGATTGGCGTTCTTTTCATACCTCTCCTGAGCTATACGAAGCTTCTCTCGAATAAGCTTCACGGCGACTTCCATCTCTTCCAGAGCATCTGGACCCAACAAAGGCTTCTCACCAGCTTCAGCCCAAAACAACAGAGTCCTACAGCGCCTCCCATACAAAGCTTCGAACGGAGCCATCTGCAAGCTTTCCTGATAACTGTTATTGTAAGCAAATTCCATGAGTCGCAGACGCTCATCCCATGCTCCACCGTGGTCTAAAATATAGCACCGGATCATATCCTCAACAATCTGATTGACCCGCTCCGTCTGCCCATTGGTCTGAGGGTGGTACGCAGTAGAATACCTCAGATCCGTACCCAAACCCTCCTGCAGACTCTGCCAAAAACGAGAAGTAAACCGGGAGTCTCGATCAGAAATGATGCTAACCGACACACCGTGGAGTCGGATGACTTCATTCAAGTACAACTCCGCTATCTTCCTCATCGGGTAATCAATCTTATATGGCACGAAGTGAGCACACTTCGTCAATCTATCCACTATAACCCAAACAAAATCAAATCCTCTCGGGGATTTTGGCAAACCCGTAATGAAGTCCATAGATATACTCTCCCACTTCCAAGTCGGGATCTCTAGCGGAGTCAACTTACCACCAGGCCTTCCATGATCGGCCTTCACACGCTTGCAAGTGTGACACTCAGCAACAAATCGGGCTATATCTCCTTTCATACCATACCACCAAGCAATTTGCCTTCAGTCACGGTACATCTTCGTAGATCCTGGATGGTAGGCAACGCTGGAACCATGAGCCTCACTGCAAATCATACTCCTAATGTCCCCAACAGCGGGAACGCAAAACCTGCCACGGTACTTCAAAGTACCTGCATCATCAATAGCAAAATCTGGCAACTCTCCCTTCTCTGTCCTGGTAAAAAGGTGCAACAGATCCGGATCGTCCTTCTGATGCAGTCTAGTCAAAGAAATCCAGGACGGCTCTTCCACTGATAAGCTACTCTGCAAACTACAGCATCCCACTGAAATATCCATAAGGAGGAACTCCTCAACTAATCGATCGGCGGAGAGGTTAAAGATCTTTCCCATCTTTCGGCTCAGGGCGTCGGCCACCACATTGGCCTTGCCCGGATGATACTGGATTTCCACATCATAATCCGCCACATACTCAAGCCACCGCCGCTGACGCAGATTCAACTCCTTCTGCGTGAACACGTACTTCAGGCTCTTATGGTCAGTAAAAATCTTGCACTGAGCCCCATAAAGTAAGTGCCTCCACAACTTCAACGCATAGATAACCGCTGCAAACTCAAGGTCATGTGTAGGATAATTCTTCTCATGAGTCTTCAGCTGCCTTGACCCATAAGCAATTACTTTTCCATCCTGCATTAATACGCATCCCAAACCTACAAGCGAAGCATCCACATACACATCATAATCCATGCCCTCAGTAGGAAGGGTCAGAACGGGAGCAGTACACAATCTCCTCTTTAACTCCTGAAAAGCTTCTTCACACTTCTCGCTCCAAACAAAAGCCACATTCTTCTGAGTCAGCTTGGTCAACGGTGCGGCTAGAGAAGAGAAACCCTCCACGAATCTCCTGTAATAGCCAGCCAACCCTAAGAAACTTCTGATCTCCTTAGGAGTATTCGGCCTACTCCAATCCGTCACTGCTGCAATCTTTTCTGGGTCAACCGAGATCCCATCCTTGTTCACCACGTGGCCTAGAAAAGAAACCTGAGGCAACCAAAATTCGCACTTGCTCAACTTGGCGAATAACTTGTGGCTCCTCAATTCTGATAGGACCAAACGCAAATGCTGCTCGTGCTCCTCAGCACTGCGAGAATAAACCAACACGTCATCAATGAAGACCACAACGAACTTGTCTAGGAAATCCTTGAACACCCTGTTCATCATATCCATGAAGGCTGATGGTGCGTTGGTCAGACCAAACGACATCACCAAAAACTCAAAGTGCCCATGCCTCGACCTAAACGCAGTCCGTGGAATATCTGCCTCACGGATCCTGAGCTGATGATAGCCCGAACGAAGATCGATCTTGGAGAACACCGTGCTACCACGCAACTGGTCAAATAAATCATCGATCCTCGGCAGAGGGTACCTGTTCTTGATAGTGACCTTGTTCAACTCTCTATAGTCGATGCAAAGCCGCATCGACCCATCTTTCTTCTTTACGATCAAAACAGGAGCACCCCAAGGCGACGAACTCTGCCTGATAAAACCTTTAGCCAACAACTCATCTAACTGAATTCGCAACTCCTCTAACTCACGAGGGGCCATCCGGTACGGCGCCTTAGCAATAGGACGCATACCCGGCTCGAAATCAATAACAAACTCCACATCCCGCTCAGGGGGAATACCAGGAAGATCATCAGGAAAAACATCGGCGAAACCACGAACAATAGGAATCTCCTCCAAGCGTGGCACGCTAACAACAGTTCCAACCGCCGAGACTAAACAAACACAACAATCAGAAAGAAATAATCTCTGAACACATACCGCAGAGAGAATAGGAGAATCCTGACACGGATCAGCATACACGCTACCGGGCTGACCGTCGTCCCTGATGAAGTCCAAGCGCTTTCCTTTGCACTGAATGACCGCATCATACCGAGAGAGCCAGTCCATGCCCAAAATGACATCGAAGTCCTCTAGATCAATCATCTTCAGATCCGCCTTCGCAAGAAAATCCCCCAACAAAACCGGGCAATCCAAAATACCCAAATCTGACAACACAGATTCACCAGAGGGAAACTTGATACGGAAGGAATCCCGAACACGATCTAGAGACAACCGATGACGCTCCACAAAGGCTCTAGCCACGAACGAGTGGGTAGCGCCGGAGTCAAACAGAACACGCGCCCAGCGGTTCTTCACCTTAAATTTCCCTATAGGAACGCACAAAACTAAGGAACTAGCACAACAGTACCGCAAATAATCTAGCAACTAAACTACCAGGCTAGAAAGAAAATAACAAACTACTAACCTGAGATCACCTGGGTCGAAGCCTGAGCCTCCTCGGAAGAAATCACGTTCAGCTTCCCTTTTCCCTTGTCCACACGCTGAGGTGGAGGTAAAGCCTGTAACGGAACTGCAGGAAGAGCTGACTGGACCTGAGGACACCTCGACTTAATGTGTCCCTTCTACCCACACTGAAAGCAGACTTTATCCTTGGTCCAACACTGGGCCGCATCATGGCCGGATCGCTTACAAACAGAACAGGAGGCATCTCTCCTAGGAGCACCCTGAATCACATGAACCTGCTCCTTCTTCTGAGCTGCCGCCTTCTTGAAACACCTCTCAACAGGATGGCCTGATCGGCCACAAAAACTGCACACCACCCTGCTCCTCTTTCCCAGAACAGCATTGGGTACCAGGGGTTTCTTCTCCTCTACCAACTTCCTCTTATCCTTCTTCAACTGCTGGCCTCTGCTCTTCGCCGCCTCAATGGCCTCAACCTTAAGAGCAGCCTCTACAACTCCAGCATAAGTCACTGACCCATAAGCACTGGCCAACTGCTGCACCTCACTCCTCAAACCACCGAGAAATCGCTTAACTCGATCAGCCTCAACGCTGACCAATCCCGGGGCAAAACGGCTCAACTTGCTGAACTCTATCTCATACTCACCCACCGTGAGTTGCCTTTGCTTCAGATGGAGGAAATCATTCATGAGGCGGTCACGCTCGACCGAGGGTAAGAACTTCCTCAACAGCATCTCCTTGAACACTTCCCAAGAGCATCCGGCTACCAGGCTCTCCTTCTCTCTCAGCCACCAACTCTTAGCCAAACCTTTAAGCTGATAGGCGGCTATCATCACCCTCTGATCATCTGAAATCCCTGAGTACGAGAACATCTCCTCCATGGAGATCAGCCAGTCGTCTATCACCATGAAATCTGCCTTCCCATCATAAGTGGGAGGGCTCAGCCTCTGAAACTGCGAGATGAAGGCCATCTCTGCTGGCACCACCAATGGAGGCCTCAAGGGTGCAGGAGGAGGAGGAACAGCTAACCCCCCTGCAGGAACTTGCGCACCCTGAGCCTGCCCTGCCACAACTGCCACCAAAGACTGAATCTGGGCTTGCACCTCCTCCAACTGCCTACCCATAGCTTCGCTACTCTGACGCAGACCCTCGATCACCGCATCGTTCTGAGCTCCAGAAGATTCACCCTCAGACAGGGGAGTCGATCGAGTCGTAGGACGCCTAGCCATCCTAAAAATCAATACAACGCAAATCAGATCCAAATCCCATGACTAGAACCGACTACCAGTACAGACAATACATATGTAGATATAGACTTAAAGCTGCTAAACTTGCTCTGAGAGTTTATCTTCTTCACAATAATTAGATGATATGCCCTATCCTAGGATGGTTAACCACCACCTTACTAACTCTTGTGCCTAGATCGGATGCATGAATTTATGTTAATTTGAAAACTCATGTGTGTACGTATGTCATCCTGCAAATCTTTAGCTCGGCACATTGTGATTATGCAATGATATGATATGCATGATTGTGCTATGCATTCTAAAAAAAGGCCCTAATGCATGTTATGAGTGGCGTACGCATGAAAATGTTATGCATCCCATACTACATAACATTTCCATGCAACGAAAAAGAAACGTGTTAGTCGCAGTCATGTGGTGAGGTTATGCATCCCATACTACATAACCCTCACATGTAGCCCCTATGGTGGATCCATATACGAACACATATTATGCATCCCATACTACATAATATGCCCCGTATACTTCATGTTATGCTATGAGTGTAGTGTTCGTGCTTTTGCCAAGACGTGCTAATGACATATCGGTGTGTGAATGACATGATGCTGAACTACTAATAAGCGAATAAAGGAAGGTTGCTCAACTCACTTGTCAAGCAACCTGCCTCTGATACCAACTGTCACAACCCGCATTTTCTCCGAATTAAGAATTATCAGAGTAAGAGAAAACACGCGTCATGATGCCACGTCAAGCAGGGGATAACTGCTGACGCTCAGGCAAATCCAACTACAATCTTTATGCAAGAAAATCATGTGCTTAGTGAATAGAAAATCAGTTATGTTTAGAGTCCGTATCCCTCGGCTCAGTGGATCATCTAGTCCACAAAAGAAAACTATATTTAAACGTTGCGGAAAAATACTTTAATTAGGTTTTACACCCTAAAGAGCGCATAAGGGTCCCAAGAGAACCACTCATGCTATGCAAGACACTACACTTAGTTTATATAATATATATAAGAAAACGGTTTTCGTACGTGATTTGGAATATAGTGATTAAGTTTACAAAACATGCTGATCATGAGCTTCATTTATAATAGTATTTATGGTTTAAAAATAACTAGCAACCTAGCATAAAACCTTCTCAAAGCAAGTAGACTATCTCCAGAAAAATAAATGGTAGCAGCAATAGTATATATCTAGTACAAGGTAAAAACTACTAGTGGGCGCCAACAACCTGACACGAACCCACCAGCATACATATATGTCTGTAAGAAAGTACTGAAAACAACCTCACAAACAAGGTAAACAAAACTCCAAAGTCCAGGAGTCCACCAACAACAACACCTCCAACTAGCCACCAGACCGGCTACAGCTCAGAACCTGGGGTATTCCAAAAGAAAATAGAATACCTCAGCAAGCAAAAATCAAGGTAAAACTGCATGAAAGAGTCAACCAAAAGGACAAAATAACAGGAAACATGCAGTAGAAAGAGTCACAACTGTCCAAAACAGGACAACAAGAAATGCACAACGTGCAAAGAAACAGCAACGACCCAACCCAGGAACCACATCCTGCAGGGCCTACTAGGCTACCAAGAGCCAGAATGCTGCAAACTACCAAAGAAGAAACTTCTAACACCCTAAACTGCGGGAAGTGATAGTAGCAAAGACAGCAACGAGGAACCGGATCGAAGGCAAACACAGTCCCCCAATCCACCATGTCCAAGTCAAAAGCTCGAGGGTCGACACGTGAAAACACAAGGGACCTTCCACCGGACATGCCCAGCCCGTACCTGGAGCAAGAAAAAACACGGGTGGCCTTGGCTATGTCACACAACTCCACCCCCATAAAGAGCTACAACCACCGCTACTAACCACGACCCACGATTCGGCCTCTAGAATAATAAAGAAAACGGCCGACAGGAAAACCCAGAAATTCAACTGGAAAATCCACTCGGAAACGAAATACAAGGTAAAGGAAGGGTGTTGAAATAAACCAACACAACTAGGCGTTGAGTGAAACCCACTCAGTGCCTACCTAAACTTTGGCGTTGAGTGAGCTAGCCTCACTCGCCGCCAAAATTATACCACTACCCATAAGCCCACTAAAGAAAACGGAGCTCGACGACAGTCGAACGACCAAGGCAGAAGATCCAGAACTCGAGTAGTTGCCTGCCACTTGAGTATCTAAACTCCCGCACTCGAAATCATCTAAATTCGCCTATCAAAAGAAAATATACAAATCGCACGATCAGTGACGCACGATCAGTGGTCGTGCGCACTCATCGGCTGATGATCGTGCGAAGCGACCCTGAAAAACCTGACAGAAAACCTAGCAACTGCGCACGACCAGTGTCGCACGATCAGTGGTCGTGCGCACTGTTGCCAGCGCTCGTGCGATTGCCCGAGACAGAACTTTGGAAACTGAGATAACAGCCGCGCACGAGTAGAGGCACACGACCAGTGGTCGTGCGCCCTAAAGGTTAATGACCGTGCGCGGTGAACCTGCACCGTTTGGAATTTCCCGAACGACACCGGAACGCGCACACGACCCACGCCACTGCAGTAGCAGTAGACAACTATCACGTCGCACGCTACTACCATTCAAACTATGTCTAACCATTCGAATAATACCTTAACGAAGGAAATTGGCAACCACACCCCCCCCCCCCTCCTAACACTCCCTCTCGGCTACACCCGAACCAGAGCAACCAAAAGAGCAAGGGAAATAACGGCTTCACGCCGATAATTTGGATTCCAAACACCACAACATAGGGGGGGTTTCAGTAGGAAGAACTAAGCCCTATAGTTAGCAAGAAAACGAGAACAACAAGGCCTCTAACCTGGGCTAACCGGGATTTCAATTTCAGCAAATAAAATCAAAGAAAACACTTGGCAAGGGCAAGAATACCACTTGCCTCAAATCTCAGCGAAGCTTTGGACTGCTTTCCTCCTCTTCGCACGGATCAAGACGGCCGCAACACCTAGAACAAAGACTCGGCCATTAATGGCAGAAAACTTCCAAAACTGAAAATTCCAATCCTTCCAAAACTCCACGAAAATCAAATTTCTTACCGCAGGAACGAAGGTCTCGACGAGAGCAATCCGAATCCACTCTCGGAATCGAATTTCGTCCACAAACGCTCCGGGAATCTGCGTCCGAAGGGAAGGCTCGGCGGTTACTCCGTTTCTCTCGTACAGGACCGGCGGTTCTAATGGGGAAGAAGATGATCGATGGCTTTTCATTCTAATAAATCTATATATATATAATTATATAATTATATAATTATATTATTAATTACAAAATTACATAAAGCACCAAATCGACGCGAAAACCGATTCACCTCAGAATTCGACGAAATTCGCACCGTAGCTAAATACCCACGCTACGAACACAACGGCGAAGTCGAAATTAACTTTCGACGAACAGAACTCGAATTATACCCAAATAAAGCCAAACATCAACATCCCCCCGAGAGGCCACACCGGGTCACCCAAAACGACTCGGCTTGCTAGGGAGATCTTGCCAACAGGCTACAGAATAAGGCACTCAGTTCTAAGGAGCCAAACCACACTCCACACATGGCACAAGCCACGGAAACGCGTCATCGTAACGCCAAATGAGAATAAAAATAATCGCTGAAAAAACGGGGCGTTACATTATGTACCGTAGTTCGGCAAGCTCCGTGAGGAGTTGATGTTTGAGGCCCACTTCATAAAGTACTCCATTAACCTGGGTAGTATAAAGATGTACTTGGTTATGAAGAAATCCTATTGGTGGCCTAGTCTGAAGCGAGATGTAGCTTTGTATGTGAGTCGGTGCCAAACCTGTGCCTTGGTGAAGGCCGAGTGTCAGAAGCCGGGCGGGTTTTTGAAGCCTCTTCCTATCCTAGAGTGGAAATTCGATGACATCTCCATGGATTTTGTACATGGGTTACCTAGATCATAGCAGGGCAACAACACTATTTGGGTGATTGTGGACCGCTTGACCAAAGTGGCACACTTCATCCCAAATCGAAAAGAGGACAGCGTAGAAAAGCTGGTGGAATTGTACATTCACAACATTGTGCGACTACATGGGATTCCAAAGAGCATAGTTAGTGATCGTGATGGGAATTTCACGTCTAAGGATTGGAGGTTGGTACAGATAAGCCTGGGCATGAAACTCAAGTTCAGTACAGCCTTCCATCCTCAGACTGACGGGCAGACCGAGAGAACGAACCGTACTATGGAGGATATGCTGAGGATGTGCACTCTCAACTTCGACAAGAAATGGGTGGATCATCTCTTCATGGTAGAGTTCACATATAATAATAGTCACCAAGCAAGTATAAATATAGCGCCATACGAAGCTTTGTATGGGAGGCGGTGTCGAACACCGATGTCCTGGACAGAGGCGAGAGACACCAAGCTTTTGGGGAAAGAAGTGGTAGCTGACGCTAGTGAGTTGGTGCGAACCATTCAAGAGCGCATGAAGGTAGCTCAAGATCGGTAAGCAAAATATTTTAATGCACGCCACAGGAATGTGGAGTTTGCGGCGGGCAACTGGGTTTATCTAAAGATCAAGTCGTTCAAAGGCATTTCGCGGATTTGCTGACTCAAGAAGTTGAGTCCGAGGTTTTTGGGACCGTTCGAGGTTATAGAACGGGTGGGAGAATCAGAGTACCGGTTGGCATTATACCCGGAGCTGAGCGGATTACACGATGTCTTCCATATCTCCATCTTAAGGAAAGCTCTGTTAGAAGCTAGTGTGGTGATCGAATCGGCAGCAGTGCCGATAGAAGAGGACTTGAGGACGCGAGTTCGTCCAATCTTTATAGAAGATTCAGAGGTTTGGCAATTGCGGAACAAAGAGGTTAAACTTGTAAAAGTTTGTTGGGACAACTGCGGCAGCGAGGAGCTTTCTTGGGAACGAGAGCAGGCCATGCTTGAGGAGTACCCTGAGCTTTTTTGTTCAAGTACCGTTTAAGTTTTGTTTACCTTCTATAGTTAAATTTCGGGATGAAATTATTTTAAGGGGGGAGGAATTGTAACGCCCCAAAACTTGGAAGAGGAAGATGGCGTTGTTTTTGGCCAAGTTGGGTTCTGGGTAGGCTGACACGGCCTGTGACACGGGCATGTCACAGGGCGTGTCGTGCTCGGGTTCGACGATTTTTCGGTCGATGAGCGTTGAGTGAGAACACGGCCAATGACACAGGCGTGTCACTTGAGACACGGGTGTGTCCTAGGGCATGTCGATCACTCAACGATTTTACAGCGTTGAGTGAGCACACGGTCTGGGACACGGGCGTATCCCTGGGCATGTCGAGCACTCAACAATTTTTGTTATGGTGTTGAGAGAGGGCACACAGCCAGAGACACGGGCGTTTCAATGGCCGTGTCCTGCTCGAGTTGTTTATGTTGAGTAAGTTACACGGCCAGGGACACGGGCATGTCCTTGGGCGTATTTAGCACAAGGCATGTGACACGGGCGTGTCACATGGCCGTGTGCCTCTATGGACAATTTTGGTCTTGTGTCATTTGGGGGGACACGGGTCGTGACACGGGCCTTGACACGGGCGTGTCACTTGAGACACGGGCGTTTTCGAAGCCGTATCAAAGGCCGTGTCCTGTTTGGTATTTCTAGTTTGACAGCGAGTAAGAGAACACGGTCTTGGACACAAACGTGTCAAACCCCGTGTTCGGCCCAGACAGTTTATTTTCAGGGCGAATCTTGGCCGTTCGTTTCCTTGTTTTGGGATCCAAGGGTTATGGTTGGTCTATGCTAAGTTTAAGGCCGGGAATAAGGGTTTTCAAACCCTTATTTCTCATCTTCTTCCTCTTTCTAAAGCTTTAGAGAGAGGAGAGAGCTAGGAGGAAGGAGGAGATCAACTCTGGTGGGCGGTGAAGCTTCGGAGCCCCGTTTCGCAAGCGGAGATCAGATCCGCGAAGGCAAGATCGTTGCGGTGGTGTTCATCTGGCCAAGCTTTCTCCATGGCTAGGAAGAGGGGTCGTAAGGTAATGAAACTTCTCCTCTTAGTTTTAGGATGCATGATTAGCATCTTTTCTTTTCATCTTTGGGCTCTGGATCTCTCAAATGAGAGGGATTTGGGTTTCTATGGTTCAAGAGGAACCTCCGGGTCGATTGAGTCCGTCCCCGGCATATTTTTGCATTAGAGATCCGCTCCGTTAGTGGATTAGGCATTGTGGGTGAAGCCATAGTCGCAACCGTTAGTCCGACTCGGTGATGTTGCATAGCGAGCCTTGAGGATTCGGTAGAAATCCGTTGCGGTAAGATGTCGTTGTGATGTGTGCGTTTTCCCCATTTTCTTGAGTGAGTACTCATAGACAGAACCGGACAAGGTTAGCTCCTCATTAGCGGTAGATGTTTCTTGTTGCACGGGGACATTACAGTATAAATGGTTGATTAGGGTGGAAAAATATATGGTTGTGTTATGCTAAGGCGCGGCTATGTCTTTGTGGTTGTTGATAGAGAAAATCGTATTCTCCAATCTATACTCGATTAAGGCAAGTGTACCTATCGAAATATAGCATAGGATATGAAAAATATCAAGGTCGTATAAAAACTCGGGGCAGGCAAGTACTATTACTCACAACGACTCTATTATTCTACCGAACAATTAATGAGTTTTGAAAATGAAAATAAACTAAGTTAAAAAGAGAAAATAAACTATTACGAGAAAAGTGCTCGATCGACGATTCACCTTGAAATAAAATAACAGAATAAATTAGTTTAACATTTGTAATTCTATTAAGACCGTGATGGATCCAATATTAGGAAGTAATCTCGCTAAAGCATTAAATCCCCTAACTTGTAGACGTTTTGACCGAAATCTCTTTACAAGTCAAAATGGCCTAAAGTCGCATTATCGAAGTGACCCGCACTATTGGATTTGACTCCAATCCGGAGGATTTATGTCATCCTAACTCTAGGGGTGCATGCAACTCCTTCCTTCCTTGAGTGATCTTTCATATTCACGAGCCTCTCGACTACTCAAATATGAGATCGGAATCTACTACCGTATACTAGAAATACGGAGTCGATACAAAATAATTCAAGGAAGGATCAAAATAGAAAAATACAAAGGAAAACATAAAAAATAAAGATACGTTATTTCATCGCAAAGATCATCGCGATCGGGCACAAAAAGAACTAGCTAAACATAATGAAAAAGGAAATGAGAATAAGAGAAGGAAATGACATTTGCATTACTTAAATTGAAGAGGTACAAAATAAGATCAAAACAAAATTATACTACTAAAGGAAAGAGATTACCATAAAAACTACAACATGAAAATAAGAAAATAACCTCACTTGCTCTCTACAAGATCTCTCAAAAACTAAACTAAAATTACTTGACTTCAACAAGAGGGGAAGGGGTCCTTTATATAGGAGAGTGAGAACATTCTAGATGGAAATGAAGAGGGGGAAGCCAAGGGGGTGGCCGGCCATGTAGATTGAAGAATGTTCATGCATTTCATTAAATGAGGGAAGAGAGGAGGCTACATGCATTGTATGAAATAAATGAAATGGAAATGGAAAATATAAAATAAAGAGAGGGGGAGTGAATGCAAGTGTGTAGAAGGGAGAGTGAATGAATGTGGAGGAGAAGGAGAGAGGGATTCGGCCATGTGGATGGAAGGATTTATGCATGCAATAAATGGAGAGAGAGATATTCAAAAATGCATGCATGAGGAAAACAAAAGGTGGCTGGCCACATGAATATGTTCATGCATGTATTTGGGCTCGGGTATAGGCTATAGGAGAGGAGGCTCGGTTTTGGTTGCATGGGCTGCTCCATGTGCTTGCATAATGGCCGAGCTTGAGGTTTGGGCTGCATGGTGATGAAGTGGGCTGCTCCAAATGGACTTGCATGTGTGTTGGAGAGCTTCTTGGTGGGCTTGAACCTACAAATAAAACAAAACAAATAACATTAGACATTAGAACATAATATTAATAATTATATCATAACATAAAAATAACAAACATAACAAAATAAGACAAAATAACATAACATAAAATAAAACATAAATAAAGTTAGAGATTAAAAAGATAAAACATAACAAGTATAATAATAAAAATACATATAATAAAACTATATATTTTGTATCATAATAAAATTGTGACATAACAATAAAACTATAATAAAACTAGTAATTATAATATATTATAATTAGATATTAAAACATGAAATAACAAGCATAAAATATAAATAAATTTAGACTTTTAGGCTACTAAATTACCCCAAAAATGATGACTAAAACTAGTCGTCAAACACCCCAATGCTTAGGCTTTTGCTATTCCAGAGCAAAAGGAAGAGAAATATTATAAGGCATTATAAAATTTCCAATTAAACTAAAAATTTATTTACATCAACTTCTAGCCAAAAATAAAATTTAGGGATTTAAGAATCAAGTCCTAAATTATGAACTTAAAGTGAAAAGAGAGAAGTACTTAGCCAAAAATTCTCTAATAAATTAACTAGCATTCAAAATAGAGTAAAGTGCAAACAAGGTTAGATTGAAATTATAAAAACCATAACTTGAAAGAAACTTAAGGAAGAAGACAACCTACTACTTATGCTCTCCACATATTTTAATTTAAAAACTAAGACAATGATATTGGCTAAGGGGGTTTTAGGGAGGAAATTAACATGAAGAGGTCTTTGATTGAAGGTGATCATTATATTTTTTTTTTCACACCCCCACACAATTTTGGTTTTTTTTTGAATAATATATATGTAATACCAGAAAATGATAAACTAACATCCTATCACTTCCCACGACATATATGAACTTTTAAATTCCTCTCTTCATTTTTGGGTTGCATATGTGTACCAGAGAATAAGGAACTAACATCTCCTTATTCCCATGACATATGATCTAACAATAAAAAGAAAAAAGAGAATTAGGGAAGGATAAGGGATTAAAGAAGATTTTAGAAAATAAACTAAAATACTAGAGAGCAACTACTAGTAGATTGAGATTTCCTAAGAATCTAAAAGCATGAAGTAATAATAATTAGAATCCAAAATTGTTTAAGCAAAATTACTACAAAATTGAAACTATTTAAAATAAAAGAGAAAAAGTGCTAAATAAATTACTCTAAGCAAAGTAAAATCATAAGATGATCCTCAAAACTAAATCACTAAATATTAGATTTACCTTAATATGATGAAATAAAAAATTTAGCAAATAAAATAAAGTGCTTATAAATAAACTCAAACTAAATTTCTAAAAATAACAAAAAGCTAAGCATGAGGTTTATTATATTTTTTTGATTTTTCTAAGATATTTTCATTTTTTTGGGATTTTGAAATATGATCTTTTTTTGGAATTTTTGATTTTTCTAATTTTTTGATAAGGCTAAATAGAAGTAGTACTAAAAAAACTTAATAAAACTATACTAAATATATTTTTGAGAAAAGAAAGAAGAAAGAAAACAACAAAACCCTCCCCCATGCTTAAATATTTCATTGTCCTCAATGAAAGAAAAAAAAAGAAGAAAAAAAGAAGAAGAAAGGGGAGGGGGATGCAATAAAGAAAATAAATAAAAAGAAAATGACTTCCCCGGAGTCATAAGGACGAATGCAGATGTCGCTCCCCCATGCTTGAGTTGGACACCGGCTCGGGCCTAAGGAAGAGAGGAAATGATGGAGCCAAACGAACTGCCGGGGTTTTTATGCCTGCAAAACAAAATAAGCAAACAAAAAAGAAAAAGAAAGAAAAAAAAAGATAAGCAAGGGGTGCCTCCCAAGAGCGCTCTCTGCTTAACGTCGGCCGAGCCCGACGTTATTTGTTAGCTAAATGGAAAATAAAAACTAAGATGAAGAGGTAACTCCCTAAGTATGCGCTTAGGGGAGTAAATTAAAAAAAATTGAAGAATCGCATCGACAAGCGGTGGAAACTTCAAGAGAATGACGCCCAAAAATGAACGGACGGAGTTATAGAAGAACTCCGCCGTATGTAAAGTGGGAAAGAATGGGTCGTCAAAAGAAGAAGAAAAAAAAAGAAGATGAAATAGAAAGAGGAATAAAAGAAGTAGAAAAAGAAATTTCATTATCGGAAATTTCACAAGGAGAAGGAGAATCTTGTGAAATTTCAAGAGAAGAAGGGGTAGAGAGAACTAAAGGAGAATTATCTAAAATAAAAGAAGAAGAAAAAGACTCGCTAGAACTAGAAAAATTTGGAACAGTTAAAAATTTAAGCAAAGTGGAATCACAAACGTCTTCAGATGGAGAAATAAGAGACGTCTCGTCATCCTCAACGGGTAAGAAGCACACCGGAATATCCATAGAGGTGTCTTCCAAAGGAGGAAGGAAACAATCCGAGATATCCGAACAGTTATCCTCCTCGAGAGGAACAAGACAAGCCGGGATATCCGGTGACTCATTACATGAAGAAATTGGAGGAGACGGAGAAGAAGATGAAGAAAAAGATGCGGCTTCACGAGAAAGATAATCCCTAATGGTCTTGAAATGCGAATTAATATTATCAATAGAAGTTTGCAATTCAAGATACCCATTATCGATAGAATTAAAATTAAAATTTGGAGGCGCGGCGTTTTGCGGGGAAAAATCATAAGAAAAATAAGACGGGTTCCCCATCTCCCAAGTTGGATAAAAATTGGAGTAAGGGTCAAATTGGCCATTTTGACCTTCCCCAGAAAAATTAAAATCAAAAGAGGGAGGGGTTCCCGAAAGACATTCAGAATAAAAGTGGTCGGGCGACCCGCAAAAAGCGCAAAAATACGACGATTCCATAAAAAAAATAAACTGCTACCAAAAAGAAAAAGAAAAACTAATTTTTTTTTATTTGTTTTTTTTTTTATATTGTTTTTTTGGAAAAATAGATTTTTTAATGGATTGGCTCTCGAACTTCCCAAGGGCTACCCGGTGAAGGGTTCGCAAGGTACTAGGTAAAATGGTGGCGCTTAAAGCCCCTTACCCTTTTCGAGATATTTTAGGTTGGGTAGAAATTAGATGATGTGGGTTGATTATAATATATAATAATAGTAATAATAATTTTTTGTTTTTTTTAGTAGAAGTAATAAATTCGATGCTTTCGTAATATTGCCAAAAAAATCCCCGGCAACGGCGCCAAAAACTTGATAGAGAAAATCGTATTCTCCAATCTATACTCGATTAAGGCAAGTGTACCTATCGAAATATAGCATAGGATATGAAAAATATCAAGGTCCTATAAAAACTCAGGGCAGGCAAGTACTATTACTCACAACGACTCTATTATTCTACAGAACGATTAATGAGTTTTGAAAATGAAAATAAACTAAGTTAAAAAGAGAAAATAAACTATTACGAGAAAAGTGCTCGATCGACGATTCACCTTGAAATAAAATAACGGAATAAATTAGTTTAACATTTGTAATTCTATTAAAACCGTGACAGATCCGATATTAGGAAGTAATCTCGCTAGAGCATTAAATCCCCTAACTTGTAGACGTTTTGACCGAAATCTCTTTACAAGTCAAAATGGCCTAAAGTCGCATTATCGAAGTGACCCGCACTATTGGATTTGACTCCAATCCGGAGGATTTATGTCATCCTATATCTAGGGGTGCATGCAACTCCTTTCTTCCTTGAGTGATCTTTCATATTCACGAGCCTCTCGGCTACTCAAATATGAGATCGGAATCTACTACCGTATACTAGAAATACGGAGTCGATACAAAATAATTCAAGGAAGGATCAAAATAGAAAAATACAAAGGAAAACATAAAAATAAAGATACGTTATTTCATCACAAAGATCATCGCGATCGATCACAAAAAGAACTAGCTAAGCATAATGAAAAAGGAAATGAGAATAAGAGAAGGAAATGACATTTGCATTACTTAAATTGAAGAGGTACAAAATAAGATCAAAACAAAATTATACTACTAAAGGAAAGAGATTACCATAAAAACTACAACATGAAAATAAGAAAATAACCTCACTTGCTCTCTACAAGATCTCTCAAAAACTAAACTAAAATTACTTGACTTCAACAAGAGGGGAAGGGGTCCTTTATATAGGAGAGTGAGAACATTCTAGATGGAAATGAAGAGGGGGAAGCCAAGGGGGTGGCCGGCCATGTAGATTGAAGAATGTTCATGCATTTCATTAAATGAGGGGAGAGAGGAGGCTACATGCATTGTATGAAATAAATGAAAATGAAATGGAAAATATAAAATAAAGAGAGGGGGAGTGAATGGAAGTGTGTAGAAGGGAGAGAGAATGAATGTGGAGGAGAAGGAGAGAGGGATTCGGCCATATGGATGGAAGGATTCATGCATGCAATAAATGGAGAGAGAGATATTCAAAAATGCATGCATGAGGAAAACAAAAGGTGGTCGGCCACATGAATATGTTCATGCATGTATTTGGGCTCGGGTATAGGCTATAGGAGAGGAGGCACGGTTTTGGTTGCATGGGCTGCTCCATGTGCTTGCATAATGGTCGAGCTTGAGGTTTGGGCTGCATGGTGATGAAGTGGGCTGCTCCAAATGGACTTGCATGTGTGTTGGAGAGCTTCTTGGTGGGCTTGAACCTACAAATAAAACAAAACAAATATCATTAGACATTAGAACATAATATTAATAATTATATCATAACATAAAAATAACAAACATAACAAAACAAGACAAAATAACATAACATAAAATAAAACATAAATAAAGTTAGAGATTAAAAAGATAAAACATAACAAGTATAATAATAAAAATATATATAATAAAACTATATATTTTTATATTATAATAAAATTGTGACATAACAATAAAACTATAATAAAACTAGTAATTATAATATATTATAATTAGATATTAAAAAATGAAATAAAAAGCATAAAATATAAATAAATTTAGACTTTTAGGCTACTAAATTACCCCAAAAACGATGACTAAAACTAGTCATCAGTTGTCTAGCTATCCCGTGACATGCAAGTCATGTGGGGTGTGTGTCCCGGCGAGACTAGTCCCCTTCTATAAGACTGACGAGAACGTCGAGCATAAGGCAAGCCCGGGCAATGAGGCCATGAGCGGGTGGGGTCCAGCAAGGGTTCTTAGAATCGGTTGGTGTGTGAGACGGAATCCTGACGTGTGAAGTCAAAATGTGCAGGCAAGCCCGGGGTTTAAGACCAATGCGCGGGTGGGGCCTTTATAAGATTTCCGTGTAACGGCGCTTGGGCCGTTAGGGACATGGTAGTTCCCTTATGTTGTGCGGCTTTATGCCAATGGGGAAACGGAAGTACCTGAATTGTTTGATGATGTGTTAGATGCATACGAGATAGGGTGCCTTGGGCGAAGCCCAGTTTTGCATACATGTTGCATAGTAGGCCCCTTTTTATACTGTTCTCAACATAGAAATGTGTTTGTTGCTTGAGACATCCAAAACTGTTTTTAAGCTTTATTTATTTATACATATGGTATACGAAGTGCTGATTTGCAGGTTGGAGGGGTACCCCGGGGTCCGTTAGGGGCGTCCAAGAGGAGATGTGTTGGTTACACAGTAGCGATCAGCCTTTGCTGACCCACGTTACTTAAAATCTTTACATGACAAGGATCGCAAGCGGGAGCTAGTGCGCCGGGCGAAAAGCCCTAAGCCTCATGAAGTGTTGTTGTACTTTAGTTTGTTTCCTTTTCTTGTATTGTTTGATTTATGATTTGGACAATGTCCTGCTTGCACGACGAGGTAGCCTAGGAGTGCTTTTGCACGTTCATGTATTGACTGTATGGTTTATTATTTGATGGACACTGTTTTGTAAGGCCTTAAGGTCTCTGGATACTCCTGTGTGTAGTGGATAACTTCTAGTGGTTTTGCTTTGTTTCCGCTGTGTTTAATTCTGAGTTTTGAGTTTGGGTATTTATATCATCTTATAATGCTGAAGCTGTGGCGATTTTACTTCTTAGGGCCCCAGCCGGACCCATATCATACAATCATTATAGGGGAGGTGTTACAGGGATCCTCTCGGGGTATTGCAAACTACCATCATCTCTTTTCCTTTCTCCCAAGCGAGCCTACGGCCTTGCTAGCTAGTGAGAGCCTGGCAGCGAGTCTACTCAGGGCCGAGTACGCCTTCCTGCCCTGCCAGTTAATGGGAGCCTGAGCAGCGGGATCCTCTCAGGGTATTCCCTTACCGCCCAAGCGAGCCTACGGCCCTGCTAGCTAGTGAGAGCCTGGCAGCGAGTCTACTCGGGGCCGAGTGCGCCTTCTAGCCCTGCCAGCTGATGGGAACCTGAGCAGCGGGATCCTCTCAAGGTATTTCCTTACCCTCTTAAGCGAGCCTACGACCCTGCCAGCTTGTGAGAGCCTGGCAACGGGTCGACTCGGGCCGAGTTCGCCTTCCATCCATGCCTGCTAATGGGAGCCTGAGCAGCGGGATCTTCTCTGGGTCTTGCAAACTACCACCATCTCTTTTCCTTTCCCCCAAGTGAGCCTACAATCCTGCTATCTAGTGAGAGCCTGGCAGCGGGTCTACTCGAGGCTGAGTGTGCCTTCCAGCCCTGCCAACTAATGGGAGCCTGAGTAGCGGGATCCTCTCGGGGTATTTCAAAATCACAAACCTTTTGCAATCTTCAAAAGAAACAAACAAGAAAAAATTCAATGAATTCATTATAATAATGGGGTTTACAATCTTACCCCCGACTAAGGGTAGAAATGCTTTAGATCGTCGCCACTCCAAGTATGGCTCATGGTCACCCCCTCCACATTCTTGAGGTAGTAGCCTCAAAACCCCAAGGCCCTTTCAACTATGTAGGGACCTTACAAGTTTGGATTGAGCCTCCCATCTATTGTCGACCTTCCTGCAACGTCAAATTTCTTTAGGACTAGATCTCCCTCTTTGAATTGCTTGATCCTGATGTGTTTGTCAAAATACTTGGCCATCTGCCCATTAATCTCTTCCTGCCTAATAACAGCCATGTCTGGAAGCTCTTCTACTATATCCAGCGAGATTCGTAGCTCCCCTTCATTTTCTTCCCTCCATTCCTCATCTCTACCACTAGCGATTGCGACTCGCGGCGATCGAACCTCAAATTCCATGGGCAAGACCGCCTCACACCCGTATGAAATCTTGAAAGGGGTATCTCTAGTGTCCATGTTAGGGTCATCCCCAGAGCCCACAATACCAAGGGAATCTGCTCCACCCAACTCCCCCTCAGGTTTTCCATCTTCTTCTTAAGCAGATTCACTATAATTTTGTTTGCTGCCTCAACCTCGCTGTTGCTCCTGGGGTGGTGAACGGAGGCAAACCTGAGGTCAATCCCTAGCTGGGTGTATAAACTGATGAACTTCTCGCTTGAAAACTGGGGTCCATTGTCTGTGATGATGGATTGAGGCAACTCTTGTCGGCAGATGATCTCTCCCCATACAAAATTTCTGATGACCTAGGAGGTTACCTTGGCCAACTCCTTGACCTCCAGCCATTTTGAGAAGTAATCAATTATCACTAGAAGAAACCTTCTCTGCCCACTTGTCGGGAGAAAAGGCCCAACCAAATCCATCCCCCAGATTGCGAAAGGCCATGGCGCCATAATACTTCGAAGCCTTTGGGCGGGCAAGAGTTGGAGGGGCATAGAGCTGATATTTTTGGCACCTCCTTGTGAATTCTATCGTATCCTTCCTCAAGGATGGCCAAAAGTACCCCTGCCTGACCACCCTTACTTCCAAAGTCCTACCCCCTGAATGACTGTCACATTCACTGGAGTGAAATTCATCCAGGATCCGTGGGATATCCTCCTCTATCACGCATCGTGCTAGGAGTCCCAACAATATCTTCTGATGTAACCCTCCTTCATACATCAAGTAGTGAGCCGACTTGTGCCAAAATCCCTTTGCATCTTTTGTCCCCTCGGGAAGTCTGCCGGTAGTCAAGAAAGCCATGAAGGAATCCACCCATGAGGTCTGCCATTCCACTTTCATCAAGTCTCCTTCCTCGATTATCGGGTGGAATAGCTTGGTCAAGGTTCCTCCACCCCGGGGTCCAAACTTAGCCAACCGATCGGCTGCCGTACTTTCCTCTCTGGGGACATGTTGGTTGGATAATGTCTGAAACCCGCCGACCAACACCCTTATCTTGGACAAGTACCTCTTGAGGGTAGGCTCCCTGGCCTCATAATCACCACTTATCTGTGATGTCACCACCAATGAGTCCGTGGAAACTTCCACGTTATGAACCCCAAGCTCATTGGCCAATCTCAGCCCTTCTATGATGGCCTCGTACTCTGCCTAGTTGTTGGTTATGGGAAAGTGCAAGACCACGGCCTACTCAATGATGACCCCCGGAGGGCTTACCAACACTACCCCTCCCCCAATAGAATGCTTCCCTGAGGCTCCATCGACCAACATCTTCCAAGCCTCCCGCGGTTGCGGCTTCACACCCTCTACCTCGACAACGTAGTTGGCCAAGAAATCGGCCACTACTTGTGCCTTAATGGAGAGTCATGGCACAAAATTGATCTCAAACTCACTTTGCTCGATGGACCATTTGGCCAACTGCCCTGAGTGCTCCACCCCTTCGAAAATCTAGCATAGGGGGTGGTCTGCCACCATATTGATTGAATGGGCCTGAAAGTATGGCCTGAGCTTCCTAGCCGAGATAACCAAGAAGAAGGCCAATTTCTCCAGGATGGGGTAACAGAGCTCGGCCTTCTTTAATATTCTGCTGACATAATAGATGTGTAACTGCTTCCTCCCCTCTTCCCTGAGCAGTACAAAGCCTACGGCCTCCGCCCCTACCCCGAGGTATAGAGCTAGATCCTCCCCCTCTCTCGAGCACTGAAGAAGCGGCGCTTGGGAGAGTTGACCCTTCAATTCCCGGAAGGCCACCTCGTATTCTTCTGTCCACTCAAACTTCTTGTTTCCCCGCAGTGCCCTGAAGAAAGATGAGAATTTCTCCCCAACCCGGGAGAGGAACCTACTTAGCCCGGCGAGTTTACCTGTCAGAAGCTGAACCACTTTGACATTGCATGGCGACTCCATCTCCATGATAACCTTCACCTTATCTGGGTTAGGTTCCACCCCTGCTGGGGTAAAGAGGTGGCCAAGAAACTTCCCCCGGCTTGCCCCAAAAACAAACTTTGGGGGTTGAGCCTCATCTTGAACTTCCTTAGGGTGGCGAATGTCTCTTCCAGGTCAGAGAGATGTGAACCCACATCTAAACTCTTCACCTTGATATCATCTACGTAAACCTCCAGATTTTTACCCCTCTGGCTTTGGAAGACCCGGTCCATCATGCGCTGGTATGTAGCCCCCGCACTCTTTAGCCCGGAGGGCATCATCTTATAACTGAAGCATCCCTCCCTCGTGATGAAGGATACATCCTTGACGTCGGGTGGATGCATGTGAATCTGATGGTATCCTAAAAAAGCATCCAAAAAACTCATAATAGAAAAAACCAATGGTTGAATCAACACGCACGTCGATCTAAGACAGGGGGTAAAAATCCTTAGAGAATGATTTATTTAAAAAAGAAAAGTCTACACACATACGCCACTTACCTTCTCCCTTCTTTACCATTACCATATTGGAGACCCAGCCTGGATACTGGATCTCCGAGATGAAACCTGCATCAAGAAGCTTCTTGACCTTCTCGCGGATGGGCTCCTCCAACTTGGTGGCAATGGTCCTCATCTTCTGGCGGATGGGACGTGTCTTAGGGTCCAGGTTCAAGCGGTGGCTTGCCATGTCTGCGTCAATGCCTGACATGTCTTCCGCACTCCAAGTGAAGACGTCGACATTCTTCTGGATGCACTCACGCATCCTCGTCTGGTCTTCAGGGCTCAAGACACCGCTGATCCGCACCCTCTCTTCCTTCCCTACCTTGGTGAAGACCTCCATCTCTACGACCTCCTCTGCCGGCTCCAGCCGGGATTGCTCCCTACCGGACCTCTGCTCCTCCTACCCAAACTCTTCCTACCCTCCTACTTCCTCAACCTCCATCGCCTCTACCAGGCTCTCCTTTGGCTCCACTTCTCCTCCTCCCTGGGACTCCACCCCAGCTTCTCCTCCTCCCTTCTCCTCACCGGCCTTCTCTCCAGCCACCACTAGGCTCACTTCTTCTTCTGTTGTAGCCTCCTCCTTTATCGTCGTCTCCTTCTCCAGTTCTTCTGCCTCTACAATCTAGGATATGGGGTTGACGACATTCACATAGCACTGTCTCGCCATTTTCGGGTCCCCCCTAACCCTGACCTGGAATCCTCCACTGCTAAACTTGAGGCGCTGATTAAAAGTGGAGGGGATGCAATGGAAAGAGCTGATGAGGGGGCGTCCAAAAATGGCATTGTAGCTTCTCGTAGCATCAACAATGACAAACCGACAGTTCCTCGATACACCCCCCAACTTCACGTGCAGTCCCACCCCTCCCTCTACTTCCTTCCTTTCACCTTAGAACCCGAACAATGGTCTATCCGAGGCCAAAACCCTCTGCGCCTCCACCTTCATCTCATCAAAGGCCTTCTTGAAGATCACATTCACCAAGCTTCTGTTGTCCACCAGAATCCGAGATACGGTGAAATTCTCTGCGGCCGTCTGAATCACTAAGGCGTCACAGAATGGGTACTCGTAGTCGGGCATATCTTTTGAAGAGAAGGTGATTTTTTCCTCCAGGGGGAGGGGACCTGGGAGGTCGAGGAGATGCTCCTATGGTACATGGTCTAGAAACCACCTTTACGGGTGGATTCAATCCCAACTCCCCTATGGATCACTCTGATCCCTCCTCGGGCCCCCTCATCTACCCGGTCCTCGCATCTATCCTTTCCCCCTGGTAGAACTTCTTTAATCTTCACCGGAGGTTGCTGCCTCACCTGCCCCCTGGACTCCCTCATCTCCAGAAACTCCGGGCAGGTGGCCATCGCGTGACCTCCCTCCTGATGGAAGTCACAGAAGGGCAATGCCACCCTGTCTTCCCTTCTCATCGCTCCTCCATGGGCTCCTCTCCTTCCTCCTCTACCTCGCGCGATCTCCATTTCCTCCTGCTGCCACAGGAGGGGATCCCCCTGCTCCTGCCTCCACACCAGCTGATGGAACCTTTCATGCTCATGGAAGTTATCCCTGCCTTGGTAGCCTCCCCCTTCCCCTGGGGATTACCTTCTTGGGGCCTCTAGCCCAATTAGTTGTTCAGCTCCTGCTGCCTCCAACCTAGGTGCTGCCCTTGGTTACCGTGACCTTTGGGCTCCTCTCTCCTCCTCTCTTCTCTCGGCTCTCTCTGCCTCCCTTCTCCTGGCTCCTTCACATCTTCATCTGCCAACTTGGATAACTTCTTCACGAACACCGGGTTAGCCGCCTCGATCTCTATATCCTTCTCTGCCATCTCCATCAGCTCCTCGAAAGAGAGGGGGGAATCTCTTGAGCACCATGATAAAGAAACTAAGCCTCAAACTGAGGGTAAAGGCGAGCATTATAGTGTACCCTTGCATTTCCTGAACCTGCAGAATTTCCTTCTGGAACCTATCAACATAGCGTCCCAGGGTCTCCTCCAGCTTTTTCTTGATGGAAAGCAAGCACTCTACCGACTTCTTCCTCTTCTTTGACATAGAGAACCTCAACAAGAACCCTCAGATCAAATCCTCAAAGCAGTAAATAGAGCTTGTAGGGAGTTAATGCAACCAATCCCTCGTCTTCTCCTTCAAAGTGATGGCAAAGAGCCAACACTTGAAGGAATCTGACATCTGTCTTATGGAAACGGCATCCTCGAACCATTACACATGAAGAACGGGGTCGTCTCTGCCTGTGTACTAGGACATGTTGGGATCTTGAAAACCGTCTGGAACTGGGGCCGAGATGATCAGCTCACTAAAAGGGCTTCCGCCCTCCAACTGCCAAGAGGGTACATCTCAGGATCTCGACTCGCTAAGTCCCTCAGCACTGGCCTGTCCGGGGAAGAGCTCCCACCCACCGACATCCCTCTCGCCAACCTCTATCGGAACCTCCTTTCCCGGATGCTACCTGGGAGCATTCTCGCACAATGATGAAGCGGAAACCACTGGAACCTAAGGCGTCTCCCACTCATTCCTTGTCGAGAATGCCAAATGGATTGTCTGCAAGACTTCTCGCCTGAATTCTTTCAGCATCCCCAATGTCACCACACTAGCCGGGGGTGGAGAACTTTCTGAGCCTGCTCCTTCCTCCTCACCTCTAGCCATGAGACTAAGCCTGAGGTTTTCTTCTATCAGCTACGATCCACCCTCACCACACTAGAAATGTTGAAGCCAAAAACTGGCCCCAACGAGAGTTCGGACCCTGGGGTGTAGCTAACACCTACTTCTCCCAAACCTAGACCCTTGACAAGTGACTTGGAATTAAAGAACCGACCCTGGGCTATAGCTTGGAGGTCCCTTCACTAACTCGGGAGACCTCAGAGCGCTCCCCCTCCTTAGCCAAATGATGAGCTAAGGATTTCTCAGAAAACGCTAAAAGACTCTTAGAATATTGAGAAAAGCTTGCCTTCTGAGATATCATGTGGGTCTATTTATAGATTTCTAATATCTGGTCTGCCAACAGCGTAATTCCGCTATTCTAAAATTACTTAAATACCCTGGGCTGGTTTGTCAATAGCCAAACTCCGTTGTTTTGAACAGCTAAATGAAGACCTCCAAGGTCATATCGGTAAATTTACCTCCGGACCCTACTATGGCATCGAGTGGAGAAGCACCACTCAACGCCAACCCTAAAAGCTTCCCGCTGACACGGGCGTAAACCATTCTGCCAGCCCTAGGCGGGAACACTTCCGGCACCAGGGACTAAGGCGCTGAGTGGAGAAACCTCACTCAATGCCCACCTTGAGGGCCTCCTGCCGGCCCGGGCGCAAACCATCCTGCCAGCCCTGGGCGGGAACCCTCTTGGATGCATTGGTCATAATGTACTTGATTTGAAGAAGTCCTTTCAACTCAATGATATACACATAGTTTTATTTGATGAATGTTAAGTTCTTGTGTGTAGGCAAAATAAAGCTAAGTACAAAAGTGTCAAGACACTAGGCAAGTGTCGACACCTTTGTCAAGGTTGTGCTGAAATAAGAAGTAGTTGTGTCGACACTCAGGACCAGTGTCGACATACTTAAATAAGGAGTCTTGAGTCAAAGAGAAATTTGTGTCGATAGCCAGGACTTGGGTCGACACTATAATACAAGAAAGAAACTATGTCGACACTCAAGATTAGTGTCGACACACATTATACATGCTGTGTCGAGACAAGGTGAAGGTTGTGTTAACACATTCAGAAGTATGATGACATCGCTACAAGAGTAGTGTCAATGTCCAGGACTGGTGTCAACACATACAATAGTCAAGTTTTAACACTTCAAGCAGAATTGTTTCCTAAGTGTAGAAATCAAGCCAGTGGTCCTGACAACTGTCAGATGTCAGTTATTAACCGGATCAGCGGTTACCCTTGACAGAGCCTTTTTAAAGGGATCAACTCTACAGAGAAAAGAGAGATAAGAGTAGTAAAAAATTGGAGAAGCCAGATCTAAGAAGTAATTTGCTAGAATTCAGAAGGTGGAGAGAAGCCTGATCAAGAATCGTCTTCAACATTCTCCAGCTTAGATCTACCCTAAGTTCAAATTCAAGAAGCTTTAACAAGCTAAGAAGGGTCTGATCAATTAAATTACAACAAGGATCATGGGAAGCTGACTTATCAAGTTCAGTTCAAGAAGCAGTCACCCATTTCTCTCTTGCTGGGTGACTCATTCTGAATTAATTTCTTTTCACCATTATTAATCTTATAAGATCTACTTGTAGATCTGAGTGTAGGGGAATCAATTTCTCTAAGTTATAAGCCTGTGTTATAAAGGCTGAGGTAGGGCAGGAATTGCCTGAGGTAGGAGAAGTGGGTATTTCTCTAAGGTGTAGGAACTTATTGTTCTGAGTTGTAGGGCAAGAGTTGCCTGGGGAGTAGGAGTGTAGATTCACTCTGAGGTAGAGTTCTTGGGAAGAACTTGAGGTGTAGGATCTTGGTGATCTGAGTGGTAAGACTTATATAGTCTGAGTTATAGGATCCAGCTAAGCTCTGAGCTACAAGATCTGAGGATCTGAGTAAAGAAAGAAGAAGGAGTTTGGTTGAATCTAGTTCATTGCTAGATAGGCGAAGGGGGAAAGTGGATGTACCCATAAATTGGGAAACCACTATAAATCTGTGTGTACTATGTTGTGATTGATGTGTTATGATAGTTTTAATTGCTAAATAGTTTTCTTATTTTATCTAACTGGGGTAGTAAATATAAAAAAAAAGTAATTCTCATAATCCAAAAAGTAGCCTAGAGTTAAATTGGACTTATTCACCCACCCCCCCCCCCCCCGTAAGGTCACTCTCTATCCTAAAATAAACATTTATAATTGGTATCAGAGGCAGGTTCACTGAGAAGGCATAACAGCTTAGCAAGAATCCAAAGGATTGTAGAGATATATAAATCATGGCTCAGAGGGAAAACAATTCCATTAAGCTCCAAGTCTTCTCCAAAGAAAATTATGGAATTTGGAAGGAGAGAGTAAGATAATTCATGGAGGTAGCAGATCCAAGAATATACATCATAGTGGTTGAAGGACCTTTCATTCCCATGAAAGTGTTAGTTCTTGATGCAAACATCAAGACACCAAAGACCTACATGGAGATGGATAAGGATGAAATCATTCTGGCCTATATGGACAAGAGGCTTAGAATATTATAGACAGTGCAATAGATGATTCCACTTTTCAAAACCAAATTCATTGTAAAACATCTAAAGAAATGTGGGAGTCACTGATTGTCCATATGGAAGGAACTGATGAGGTTAGAGATGATAGAAAATCTCTGTTAAAACAATAGTATGAAGCCTTCAGACATGATAAGAAAGATTCAGTGGATGAATGTTTTGAAAAGTTCTTCAGAATTGTAAACAACCTGAGGACTTATGGCAGGAGCTTTACTAACTATGAACTTAATGACAAGTTCTTGAGGTCCTTGAACAAGGAATAGGACATCAAGATCTGTGCAATTAGAGAAATGGGTAATTTATCCAACATAGACCCCCATGCTCTATTTGGCAAGCTATTGTCCCATGAGTTACAGCTCAATCTCAGGAAGTCTGAAGAAGATTTAGCTAGAGCACACAGCAGAGAAAATTCCTTGGCCCTAAAGGCTGAGACTTATAGGAAGGTCAGAGAAAAGTCAACACACTCAGAGAGAGAAGACACGGTCACTGAGTGTTCAAAATTATCCTCGTCAGGAGGAGACCTGACTGAGGAGGAATTGTCTCTCTTCTTTAGATAGTTGAAGAAGATGTTGGGGAGAAGAAGGCAGGGTAGCTGGAAGGGTCTAGCTGGAGACTCTTCTCTCAAGAAGACCAATCATCCACATAAACCCAGGAAGAAGAAATCTGGGGACAGGTATGGTTCTTCACAGAATAAATATATTAAGACTAATATTGTGTGTTATTGTTGCAACAAGAAAGGGCATGTCATAGCTGATTGCCCAAAAAAAAGAAAGGAGAAAAAGCTAGAGAACTAGAAGACTGGACAGCCAAGAAGGCTGACAAAAGCCTCTTGGAAAAGAAACAGTCTACACTGTCTGATAGTGAGTCTAGTACATCAGAATCAGAAGAGGAGGAGGCTCTCATGGGCCTGATGGCTATTGAGGAGACCCAATCAGGAGAAGGAGATCAGGATTGTTCAGATCCTGCTAAGGTAAAACCAATCTCTCATAGTTTAACCTCAGATTCTTTTTCTGCATCAGAAAATGAATCATGTTCACACTCCTCTAATAATAGAGAAGATGATTCAGAAATTGAAGATGATTTCAACACCCTTATCAACAGATATGGGAAGTTACTAAAGGCCTTGATTGTAAGCAAAGAGTTTGCTAAGGATGAAGCTGTAATACCCCAGAAATCTCAAAAAGCCAAAGTGGGATTCAGGTTGGCTAACACGGCCTGAGACACGGGCATGTCTCAGGGCGTGTCAGGTGTATACGGCCTAGGACACGGGCGTATCCCAGGGCGTGTCCCTATTCTCAACGAGTTCTCGAGCCCTGATCGTCGAGTATGGAACACGGCCTGTGACATGGGCGTGTTACAGGGGTGTGTTTGGCACACGGCTAGGGACACGGGCGTGTGCCTTAGTCGTGTCCTGCTCGGGTAATTTTGGAGATCGTGTTACAGGGGTGACACGGCCGGGTACACGGCCGTGTACTGTATGACACGGGCGTGTCAGGCTTGACACGGGCGTGTCAATGCCCGTGTTCTGATTTATTTTAAGTCGGTTGTGCACCGCTTCAGGAACACGGCCTGTGAAACAGGCGTGTCACAACCCGTGTTCGGCCCAGGAAATCAAATTCAGGGCTGATCAGAGCCATTCATTTTCTTTGACCAAGATCCAATGGTCTGGGCTCTTCACTGGGTTGATAAGGTCGGGATTGAAGAGGAGAAAACTCATTTGAGTTTCATCTTTCTCTTTCTAAAGTTAAGAGAGAGGGGGAGCAAAGCAAGGAAGAAGAAGAGGAATCCGGCCGCCGGTGGTGCTGCGGTGGTCCAAATCGCGAGCCGAGTTCGGATTTACGAAGGCAAGGCTGCTACGAAGGCTTTCATCCGTCTCAATTCTCTCCATGGCTCCGAGGAGAATTCCAAGGGTAACGATTTCCATCTTGGACATGTGACGTCCTACTTTCCTGCATTTGCATAGGGAAAATCCGTCCCCGCGAGTGTGCGGTGGGTTTTGGTGTCCTTTGGGGTAGATATGTGAAGTCCCCCTTTTTAGAGTCCGGAATTGGAGTATGGATCTAGGCATGCTGTGTGAAGCCCATCTGGACGTGTTGGTCTGGATTGGTGATTCTTGTTTGCATTCGGAGGAATCTCCGAGAATTTGATTGTTTGTGTGCAATCTGTAGTGCATACCTGTTGCTTGGTGCAGAAGGAAGTACTTGAGGAAGTCCAGGAAATTGTGCGAGTTGGGTTCAACTCTTATGGTGAACGGGCAAGGTGAAGCTGTACCCGCGTCAGTCCAGTCTTGAGTCTGACGATGTTAGCAACGGGATAGGCAGATCTGTACCCGTGTTATGGTTGTCTAACCTTGGGTGCTTAAGGCCCTCTTAGGATCACATAGCGAGAGTTGACGTCTTGCGTGCCGATCAAGACTAGAATGCTCATTGGTGAGATCCGATGTTTCCGGTATACTCGAATGTGCCCTGAGTTCACGAGGCGTCAGGCCGTCGTGCCGACGTTTGTGATATATATTGACTGTGTAGTCGTGCACGTCTTGCGTGGTTTGCTATATATATATCATCTTAGAAAATGCTATGCAGGAATGGAATTCCGCTGCCCCGTGCCAGGGGCAGGGTCATTATAATTGGTAAGTTGAATGCTGACCGTTGCCCTGTTTGCCACCTGTTGAAGCCAAAAATGACTTCTGTGGAGTTCGGGGTCCCAAAAGAGGGGTGACCTCACACCTACTACACTTGGGGTAACGTCACAGGATGAATACTTAGGAAACTATGAACGGACCCTCGGCTCTAGTGCAGGGGGCCCACCATACACCCAGAAGGTCACAGGAACCCTTCCCCTCCCTCACCAATGGGCTAGGCTGGGCGCCTTGGAGAGCTCTCTCTACTCTACCAAGAAGAAGTTAAGGGAGGAGGAGGTAAGGAAAACTCATCTTCTTCAAAGGCACCCAAGGGGGTCTATTTATAGTTTTCCAAGTCATGGGGGTAAAATGACCAAAATGCCCCTAAGGGAAAATACTCCTCTAGCAAATAGAAAACGCCCACACTGGGGGGTAAAAAGGGAAAAACTGCCCCTAGGGGCAAAGAGGTCCAAGGGCGAGAGGAGGCCAAACCACACCCCTCCCACCTCTATGGACACCCGAGGCCAGGGCTGTGCGGGCGGAAGACCGCCTGGCCGATGGTATCGCCCCGCGAGAGGGGCCGCGCGGGCGAGAGCCCGCCTGGCCGGCGGTCTCGCCCCGTGAGAGGGGCCGCGCGGGCGAGAGCCTACCTGACCGGCGGTCTCGCCCCGCGAGCTGGGGCTGCGCGGGCGAGAGCCTGCCTGGCCGGCGGTCTCGCCCCGCGAGCTAGGGCTACGCGGGCGGGAGACCGCCTGGCCGGCGGTCTCGCCCCGCGAGCAGGGGCCGCGCGGGCAAGAGCCCGCCTAGCCGACGGTCTCGCCCTGCGAAAGGCGCCGCGCGGGCGAGAGCCCGCCTGGCCGGCGGTCTCACCCCGCGAGAGGGGTTGCGCGGGCGAGAGCCTGCCTGGCCGGCGATCTCGCCCCGCGAGCTGGGCCTGGTCTCTGGCTCGGGACTAAGGCGCATCAACAGGGGGGATGAGACCTTGGTCTCCAGTCGACCCTATTGCCCCCACCTTACACTTTACCAAGTCGGGGGAGGGTCTGCCAACTTGCCTCTCCCGCCCCTCAAGGAAGGGGGCAAAGGGGAAGGCAAGTTTTTCCTCCCCCTACTAGTATATCCTCAAGGTCAGACCAAAATTGGCCACCAAGAGTGTAAGATCTCTCAAAAGCTTAAAAACCTACAGTTGGTTCTGCGCCTGCCGGGAGGGCCCTACTCGGCGAATACGGGGTTGTACACAATCCCCTCTCTTTTCGAGCTTAACACAAGCTCGGAAAGAACATCCAACCCAACGTATTCGCTGAGTGGTATTCTTGGGGGTGAAAAACACCTTGCCTCCTCACGGGGTCAACCTATCAGGCCAGCTAATGAGAGCCTGGGTGACGAGACCACCTCTGGGAAAAGAACTGGGCTTCCACGAGAGGTACCACCGGACCTGTCAGCTAGTGGGAGCCTGGCAGCGAGACCATCATCGGAGTAAAGGGACTAGGCTACTACGAGAGGTACCACCGGACCTACCAGCTTGTGGGAGCCTGGCAGTGGGACCGTCATCGGAGCAAAGGAACTAGGCTACCACGAGAGGTACCACCGGACCTACCATCTAGAGGGAGCCTGGCAGCGGGACCGTCATCGGAGTAAAGGAACTAGGCTACCATGAGAGGTACCACTGGACCTGCCAGCTAGAGGGAGCCTGGCAGCGGGACCGTCATCGGAGCAAAGGAACTAGGCTACCACGAGAGGTGCCATCGGACCTACCAGCAAGAGGGAGCATGGCAGCGGGATCGTAATCGGAGCAAAGGAACTAGGCTAACACGAGAGGTACCACCGGACCTGCCAGCTAGTGGGAGCCCGGCAGCGGGACCATCATCGGAGCAACGGAACTAGGCTACCACGAGAGGTACCACTGGACCTGTCAGCTAGAGGGAGCCTGGCAGCGGGACCATCATCGGAGCAAGGGAACTGGGCTTCCACGAGAGGTACCACCGGACCTGCCAGCTAGAGGGAGCCTGGCAGCGGGACCATTATCGGAGCAAAAAAACTAGGCTACCACGAGAGGTACCACCGGACCTACCAGCTAGAGGGAGCCTGGCAGCGGGACCGTCATCGGAGCAAAGGAACTAGGCTAGCACGATAGGTACCACCGGACCTGCCAGTTAGTGGGAGCCCGGCAGCGGGACCATCATCGGAGCAACGGAACTGGGCTACCACGAGAGGTACCACCGTACCTGCCAGCTAGAGGGAGCCTTGTAGCAGGACCGTCATCGAAGCAAGGGAACTTGGCTTCCACGAGAGGTACCACCGGACCTGCCAGCTAGTGGGAGCCTGGCAGCGGGACCGTCATCGGAGCAAAGGAACTAGGCTACCATGAGAGGTACCACCGGACCTTCCAGCTAGAGGGAGCCTGGAAGCGGGACCATCATCGGAGCAAAGGAACTAGGCTACCACGAGAGGTACCACCGGATCTGCCAGCTAGAGGGAGCCTGGCAGCGGGACCGTCATCGGAGCAAAGGAACTGGGCTTCCACGAGAGGTACCACCGGACCTGCCAGCTAGTGGGAGCTTGGTAGCGGGACCGTCATCGGAGCAAAGGAACTAGGCTACCACGAGAGGTACCACCGGACCTGCCAGCTAGAGGGAGCCTGGCAGCGGGACCATCATCGGAGAAAAGGAACTGGGCTTCCACGAGAGGTACCACCGGACCTGCCAGCTAGAGGGATCCTTGCAGCGGGACCGTCATCAGAGCAAAGGAACTGGGCTTCCACGAGAGGTACCACCGGACCTACCAGCTAGAGGAAGCCTGGCAGCGGGACCGTCATCGTAGCAAAGGAACTAGGCTACCACGAGAGGTACCACCGGACATGCTAGCTAGAGGGAGCCTGGCAGCGGGACCGTCATCGGAGCAAAGGAACTAGCTACCACGAGAGGTACCACCGGACCTGCCAGCTATAGGTAGCCTGGCAGCAGGACCATCATCGGAGCAAAGGAACTAGGCTACCATGAGAGGTACCACCGGACCTACTAGCTAGAGAGAGCCTGGCAGCAGGACCATCATCAGAGCAACGGAACTAGGCTACCATGAGAGTTACCACCGGACCTGCCAGCTAGAGGGAGCCTGGCAGCGGGACCATCATCGGAGCAAAGGAACTAGGCTACCACGAGAGATACTACCGGACCTGCCAGCTAGTGGGAGCCTGGCAGCGGGACCATCATCGGAGCAACAGAACTGGGCTACCACGAGAAGTACCACCAGACCTGCCAGCTATAGGGAGCCTGACAGCGGGATCGTAATTGGAGCAAGGGAATTGGGCTTCCACGAGAGGTACCACCGGACCTACCAGCTAGAGGGAGCCTGGCAGCGGGACCATCATCGGAGCAAAGGAACTAGGCTACCGCGAGAGGTACCACCGGACCTGCTAGCTAGAGGGAGCCTGGCAGTGGGACCTTCATCGGAGCAAAGGAACTAGGCTACCACGAGAGGTACCATCGGACCTGCCAGCTAGAGGGAGCCTGGCAGTGGGACCGTCATTGGAGCAAAGGAACTGGGCTTCCACGAGAGGTACCACCGGACCTGCCATCTAGTGGGAGCCTGGCAGAGGGACCGCCATCGGAGCAAAGGAACTAGGCTACCACGAGAGGTACCACCGGACCTGGCAGTTAGAGGGAACCTGGCAGCGGGACCATCATCGGAGCAAAGGAACTAGGCTACCACGAGAGGTACCACCGGACCTGCCAGCTAGTGGGAGCCCGGCAGCGGGACCATCATCGGAGCAACGGAACTGGGCTACCACGAGAGGTACCACCGGACCTGCCAGCTAGAGGGAGCCTGGCAGCGGGACCGTCATCAGAGCAAAGGAACTAGGCTACCACGAGAGGTACCACCGGACCTGCCAGCTAGTGGGAGCCCGGCAGCGGGACCATCATCGGAGCAACGAAACTAGGCTACCATGAGAGGTACCACCGGACCTGCCAGCTAGTGGGAGCCTAGCAGCGGGACCATCATAGGAGCAACGGAACTGGGCTACCACGAGAGGTACCCCCGGACCTGCCAGCTAGAGGGAGCCTGGCAGCGGGACCGTCATCGGAGCAAAGGAACTAGGCTACCAAGAGAGGTACCACCGGACCTGCCAGCTAGAGGGAGCCTGGCAACGGGACAATCATTGGAGCAAAGGATTTGGGCTCCCCGAGGTACCCTCGACCCATCCAGCTAGTGAGCACCTGGCATGAGGAGGTCCTCTCGGGGGGTGGGATTGGGCATGTCACCTGAGCTTTGTCAATTCCAACATCCTCAAAAAGTGGGAAAAAGATGGTTACATGACTCCCCCGACTCTAACGGTCGGGGGCTGGACTTATTACAACATAAGAAAAAGGTACAATACTCCGTCAAGGTGAAGATTCTTCAGGGGGTCTGGGCATGGTGGTCATCCTCGGATTCCATCCCACTGGACACTTCCATCCTGCTCAGGCTCTCCATGATCTCCTCCATCTCCTCCGCCTTGGGGCAGAGCTTCAACCCGCTCTGGTGGCTGTTGCTGGGCTGGTGCTTCCGCTCCCCTCACCTCTAGGAACTCACGGCAGGTAGCCGTGGCGTGACCCTCCATTTGGTTGAAGTCACAGTACAAAAATGCTCCTCCTCCCCCCCTTCGGCGGGTCCGGCGATCTCTCCTGTTGCCTCTTCTTCCTTCACCTATTGCCAAGGCTTGTTGTGGTGGGGGCAGGAGATGTCTTGAGGCTTGCCTCTTGAAGTTGAACCTCCCTTATCCCCCATGAAAGTTCCCCCCATCCTGGATGAGAGCTCTTCCTAGTCCATGGGCGGGTCCTCCCTGCTACCTCCAGCCTGGCTCCGAACCCTCCTGTATTTGGAACCCTTGGGCTCTCTGCTCCTCTCTCCGCCTTCATTCCTGGTGCCTTGAACCACCTTGCTCTTTTGACTCCACCTCCGTCAACTTTGCCAACTTCTTCACAAAAGCTGGGTTGTCTGCCTCCATGGCTATATCCTCTGCTGCCCTTTCCATCAGCTCCTCAAAGTAAAGGAGGGTCTTCCGGGTCAAGCTCATCTTGAAGAACCCTTCACGCAACCCCACCGTGAATGCCATCTAGAGGGCATACCATGGAACCTCTTAGATGTCAAGGACCTCCTCCTGGAACCTATCAATGTAGTGGGCTAGCGACTCCTCGACCCTTTGCTTTATCAGGAAGAGGAACTCAGGACCTTTCTTCCTCTTCTTGGAGGTGGAGAAGCGAAGCTGAAAGCTCCGGCTCAAGTCTTCGAACCCGAAGAAGGACCTTGGAGAGAGTTGATGGAACCAGTCCCTTGCCTTCTCCTTCAACGTGATCGCAAATAGACGGCACTTGAAGGCATCCGTCATTGGCAGGATGGATACGGCATCCTCAAACCACTGCAAGTGCTGGATGGGGTCATCCCTCCCGGTATAGTATGTCTTCTCAAGTTCCTTGAACCCCTCGGGAACGGGAGCTGAGAGGATGAGCTCGCTGAAGGGTGACCCCCTGAGGGATGGTCTTGCGGTTTCTACTGCCGCGACCTGACCGCCTAAAGGGCAAGCACTCGACGGGCTGGGGAACATCTCCCGGACGGGGAGGTCTCGCTCAACCCCCTCTCCCATCCTCTCCTTCCCAGGTCGCCTCCCTGGGGCACTTCCCTCTCCCCCTGCTGGGGTGATCTCGCTTAGATCCCTGGGAGGCAGCTCACTGAGGTCCCCGGGAGCCGGTCCCTGGGGGGTGGGGGCTGAGCTGCCAGCTCGAGGGGCAATGCTTCGCAACATCTCCATGATGCTAGAGATGGAAGCCATGAACTCTTCCCTTCCTACGAAGGGTCCTGGGTTGGGGAGACCACCGAGGTCATCACTACCTCCCTGATCTCCAGCCATGACACTCTCCCGAGATCTTCTGTGCTGGTCACTCTCCACGCTCACCGCGCCAAAATGTTGAAGCCAAAAATGACTTTTCTGGAGTTTGGGGTCCCAAAAGAGGGGTGACCTCACACCTACTACACTCGGGGGAACGTTACGGGATGAAGACTTAGGAAACTATGAACGGACCCTCGGCTCTAGCGCGGAGGTCCTACCACACACCCAGAAGGTCACAGGAACCCTTCCCCTCCCTCACCAAAGGGCTAGGCTGGGCGCCTTGGAGAGCTCTCTCTACTCTACCAAGAAGAAGCTAAGGGAGGAGGAGGTAAGGAAAACTCATCTTCTCCAAAGGCACCCAAGGGGGTCTATTTATAGTTTTTCCATGTCATGGGGGTAAAATGACCAAAATTCCCCTAAGGGCAAATACTCCTCTAGCCAATAGAAAATGCCCACACTGGGGGGTAAAAAGGGAAAAACTGCCCCCAAGGGCAAAGAGGTCCAAGGGCGAGAGGAGGCCAAACCACACCCCTCCCACCTCCATAGACACCCGAGGCCGGGGCTGCGCGGGCAAGAGACCGCCTGGCCGGCGGTCTCGCCTTGCGAGAGGGGCCACGCAGGCGAGAGCCCGCCTGGCTGGTAGTCTCGCCCCGCGAGAGGGGCCACGCGGGCAAGAGCCTGCCTAGTTGGCGGTCTCGCCCCGCGAGCTGGGGCTGCGCGGGCGAGAGCCTGCCTGGCCGGCGGTCTCGCCCCGTGAGCTGGGTCTGCGCGGGTGGGAGACCTCCTGGCCGGCGGTCTCGCCCCGCGAGCAGGGGCCGCGCGGGCGAGAGCCCGCCTGGCCGGCGGTCTCGCCCCGCGAGAGGGGCCGCGCGGTCGAGATCCCGCCTGGCCGGCGGTCTCGCCTCATGAGAGGGGCCGCGCGGGCGAGAGCTTGCCTGGCCGGCGTCTCGCCCCGCGAGCTGGGCCTGGTCTCTGGCTCGGGACTAAGGCGCATCAATAGGGGGGATGAGACCTTGGTCTCCAATCGACCTTGTTGCCCCCACCTTGCACTTTACCAAGTCGGGGGAGGGTCGGCGAACTTGCCGCTCCCGCCCCTCAAGGAAGGGGGCAAAGGGGGAGGCAAGTTTTTCCTCCCCCTACTAGTATATCCTCAAGGTCAGACCAAAATTTGCCACCAAGAGTGTAAGATCTCTCAAAAGCTTAAAAATCTACAGTTGGTTCTACGCCTGCCAGGAGGGCCCTACTCGGCGAATACGGGGTTGTACACCACCGCTTGGTGGATTGGTTCTTGCAGGTGCTGGAGGTGCTGGTCCGAGCGGGACTTAGCGGGCTGAAGCCCAAGCTGCGTTGCTGCCCTCAAAGGCTTTGTTTTGTTTCTTCTTGTTCATGTGTGGTCGGCCTGCGTGCCGATGTCTGTAAACCACACCTTGTTAAGAGAAATTTGTAAGTCCTTAAGGCCAGATACTTTTGTTGTATACATTCCTATGTTTTAGTGGACAGTTCTTGTTTTGCTTGAGTTCAAGTTTTTCAACCGTGAAGCTTCCGCTAGAATGCTCTGTGTTAGGTTGCGTTGGTTATGATATTATTTCATAGCGTCTCCGCCTGTTTGTGGAATATGGTGTGGGGCCCCGGCCGGACCCTCTATTATATTCTTCTTGACGGGTAGAGGTATTACAATTTGGTATCAGAGGGAGGTTTCGATCCTCCAACCTGTTGGTCGATCTCTTCCGAATTCGCGGACGAATTATTTTGAGAGGTGGCGAGCACGTGTCAGTGCTGTCGTTATAACCCTTAACTTGAACTCAAGAATGTCCACTTAGGAATGCAAATACACTTGTTTGTTGAACCTGTGTATTCTTTTTGTATGTTTGTCGTTTTACTTGGTCGCTAAATTGTGTGTTTTACACATATAGGTGACTAGAAGTATTGCGGGTCAATCCGAACCTCAACATTCTGTAGAAAGTGCGGCACCAGCTGAGGTCACCACACCTCCTCCATCCGCTGAAATAGTACGTTTCATCACGGAAACGGTACTTGCTGTGATGAATGCTCAGCAGGCTGGGCAGGCGCGTCTTGCAGTGGTGCCAATGCATGCTGGGGTATGGCAAGAACCGGTAGAAGCTGTAGTTGATCCGCAGGCAGCAGATCAACAATTGAAGCAATTCTTGAGCTTCAATCCTCCACAATTTACTGGGGCAGGTTCACCGGCCCAAGCAGAGGATTGGCTTGCAAGGATCAAGAGGATCATCAGAGCGATCAAGGTTGAGGAGGGACAGAAGGTTATGTTGGCCACTTTCCTACTTGAAGGAGAGGCTCGTTTATGGTGGGATGAGATTGAACTGCATCACTTGGCCGGTAGATAACTTACAGAAGTCTCGATGGATGAATTTTCTCGGTTGTTCTTGGCATAACATCTACCAATACAGCAAAGGATATCGATGGAAATGGAATTTCAACGGTTAACTCAAGGAGATCGTAGTGTGGAATATTACCTACATGAGTTCACACGTTTGGGAAGATATGCTGGTACAATCTTCGCCGAAGAAGAGCGTAAGACTATTAGGTTTTATGCGGGACTGTGAGATGAGCTGCGGTATTTGCTCTCGAGTTCTGTGAGTCAGGGATTTCAAGCCTTAGTCTGTACGGCTCGGTCTTTGGAGACGGACATGAAAAGAGGGCAGGCAAAAGGGACCTTGGCTGTGACAAAGCCAGAGTTCAAGCCGCCGCGTTCGGAGAAGTTTGGGTACCGTAAGAGATGGGGAAAGAAGTCCAAGTCTACTGGACAAGTTCCTTCTGCGACTATGACAGAGACATCTTGGTATGGATCTCGCGCTTGTTTTATGTGTGGGAAGTTGGGACACTTCGCATGTGATTGTCGAGTTGGTCCTCCAAAGGGTGACAAGAAGACGGGAGTGTATTATGCGGAGAAAGGGAAGACTGTGGTGGAGTCTTCTTCCTCGCATGCACAGCCCAGGGTCTTCAACCTTGGACAGCAGGAGGCCATTATGCAGGCGGATGCCGTCACAGGTGCGCGCAGTTTTAAATGTTATTTTATACTGTGTGCTGTGCTTGTTTTGATTGTGATGTTTTAGGGTTTGTCCTTATACGAGAGTATCCGGCGCGAGCACTGTTTGACACAGGTGCTTCACATTCGTTTCTGTCTGAAGAGTTCGTCTTTCGTGTTGGGGTACCTATCCGGACCACGACAGACAGTATAAAGGTGTTGTCAACTAACGGATGTTTGATGTGCGCGGATAAATCTTGCGGTCTTGAGGTCAAGATAGGGAGTCGAGAGTTCAAGGTGGAAACATTAGTATTGCTGATCAAGGAATTTGATATAATCTTTGGTATGGACTGGCTGTCAGAGCAGCGTGCATGTATAGATTGCACTTCAAGAGAGGTCCCACTCGGACAGAATACCGAACAAAAGACCAAGTTTATTGGTATACAAGGGATGAGTGGGATGTTGTTATCTGCTCTCCAAGTCGTTAAGGCAGTTCGGAAGGGTGCGGAGTTGTTCTTCACACTCGTAGAGGCGGTGGCGCCGAAGGCCAGTGTGAGTGAAGTGCCGATTGTATCGGAGTATGCTGATGTGTTTCCAAAGGACCTTCTGGGGTTACCTCCCCAAAGGGAAATCGACTTCGCTATCGAGCTGGTGCCAGGTGCGAAACCTGTGGCACGTTCGTTGTATCGGGTAGCGCCAAAAGAGATGGCCGAACTAAAAGTTCAGTTGCAAGAACTATTGGAGCAGGGATACATACGCCCAAGTATGTCATCTTGGAGCGCGCCTGTTCTTTTTGTTAAAAAGAAAGACGGTAGTTTGCGGCTATGTATTGATTATCGCGAACTGAATAAGCTGACGGAGAAAAAAAAGTATCTGATTCCTCAGATTGATGACTTGTTCGATCAGCTAGCGGTCTCAACCATCTATTCCAAGTTGGATTTGAAATCCGGGTATTACCAATTGCGGATTAGGGAAGGTGACATTCCCAAGACAGCGTTTGGCACACGCTAAGGTCATTATGAGTTCACAGTAATGCCGTTCGGCTTATGTAATGCGCTTTCGGTATTCATGGATCTCATGCATCGAACGTTCCGCGAATACTTGGATCTGTTTGTGATTGTGTTCATTGATGATATCCTCGTGTACTCTCAGTCGGAGGAAGATCATGCAAACCATTTGCGGTTGGTATTGCATACCTTGCGGAGAAAAAAGTTGTTTGCCAAGTTATCTAAGTGTGAGTTCTGGCTCTCGTCGGTGGCTTTTCTGGGCCATGTGGTAAGTGGAGAGGGCATAGCGGTGGATCTGGCAAAGATAAGTGCCATTCGTGATTGGCCAGTGATGTCTTCGGTGGCCGAAGTCAGGAGTTTTCTTGGACTGGCAGGCTACTATAGACGATTTATGGCAAACTTCTCCCGGATTGCTTTGCCTTTGACTACGTTGACGAGAAAAGATCAAAAGTTCATTTGGACGCCGGAGTGCGCGCGAGCTTTTGAGGAGTTAAAAGGTCGTTTGACCACGGTGCCTATTTTGACGTCGCCTTATGGTACATACGGTTTTGAGATATACAGCGATGCATCAGGATGCGGCTTAGGCTGCGTTCTCCTGCAATTTGGCAAGGTGATCGCTTATGGCTCATGTCAATTAAAGGTGCATGAGCGTAATTACCCCGTCCACGACTTGGAGTTGGCGGCGGTGATCTTTTCGCTAAAGTTGTGGCGGCACTATCTTTATGGCGTGAAAGTAGATATTTATACAGATCATAAAAGCCTAAAGTATCTGCTCGATAAAAAGGATTTGAATATGCGACAAAGGAGGTGGATGGAATTCCTAGGGGATTATACCTTCGACATTCATTATGTTCCTGGAAAGGGAAATGTGGTCGTTGATGCCTTGAGTCATCGGACTCTGGTGCGGGCAAGTTGGTTGCGGATACATGATGAGCGTCTAATCTAGGAGTTGGAAGCGTTGGAGATATCTTGTGTTGAAAGGGATTCTTTGGCCGATGCATGCTTGAACTGGATGGAGGTTCAATATGACCTTGCGGACAGGGTTCGGAGGGCAATGGAGTTTGATGAAAGTCTCCAATGCTATGCCAAGGAAGGGTCTGGTGACCAATTCTCCTGGGATGACAGGTTATTACGGAAGGATGGTCGATTGTGCATCCCTTGTGCAGGTAAATTGCGAGAAGAAATGTTATATTAAGCACACTTTACAAAGTACTCAATTCATCCTGGGAGCACAAAGATGTACAAGGACATGAAGAAATTATTCTGGTGGCCCGGTTTAAAGAAGGACATAGCCGATTATGTGGCTAAGTGTCGTACTTGTGCTTTGGTAAAGGCAGAGTGTCAATGGCCTAGTGGTTTCCTGAAATCATTGCCAGTTCCGCAATGGAAGTTTGAGGATATTTCTATGGATTTCGTGCACGGATTGCTGAGATCTCAATGTGGGAATGACTCAATCTGGGTGATTGTAGACCGGTTGACAAAGGTGCCTCACTTTCTACCGAACAAGCGGGACGATTTAGTGGAAATGTTGGCAAAGCTCTATGTGGAGCAGATTGTTCGATTGCACGGTATTCCCCGAAGCATCGTCAGTGACCATGATGGGCGATTTACTTCAAAGGATTGGAGGCTAATTCATCAGTTGTTGGGCACGAAGTTAGCATTCAGTACGGCCTTTCATCCGCAAACAGATGGCCAAACTGAACGAACCAACAGAACAATGGACGATATGCTCCGTATGTGCGCCCTGGACTTCGGTAAGAAATGGGAAGATCATCTTGTTATGGTGGAATTTGCCTACAATAATAGCTACCAAGCGAGCTGTAACACCCCAGAAATCTCAAAATATGTTTGTAAACAGTTTTGGGTTGGAGGCTGTTAGACACGGCCTGGGACACGGGCGTGTCCCAGGGCGTGTCGAGGGTACACGGCCTGGGACACGGGCATGTCCCAGGGCGTGTCGCGCAATTAAAATTCGAAATTGGCCTGTTCGAGTCAGAAGATTACACGGCCTTGAACCAAGCCTTGAACACGGGCGTGTCAGGTTGGACACGGGCGTGTCCAATGCCGTGTTCCGACCCGTGTACTGCTTGCAGCTCGATGAGGCAAGGGTGACACGGGCGTGTCTCAGGAATGACACGGGCGTGTCAGGTTTGACACGGGCGTGTCAAAGCCCGTGTTCTGGTATCTTTCGAGTCGGTTGCTAACCGACTGGGGAACACGGCCTGTGACACGGGCGTGTCACAGGGCGTGTCAGGCCTGTTGAAATGTTTTTCAGAGCAAATCTCGGCCGTTCGTTTCCCTCTATTTGGATCTTGTGGTCCAAAGCCTTTCCAGCTGCTATAAGGCCGTGGATTGAGATAAACTCTCATTCTCACTTAGCCTTTAAGAGAGGAGAGCTTGGAGGAGGAGGAGGAGGAGCTTTCCGGCCGCCGGTGGAGCTTCGTCGATCCGAATCGAGAGCCGAGTTCAGCGTTGCGGAGGCAAGGCCGCTGCGGTGATTTCCATCCGGCTAGTTCTTCCATGGCGCCGAAGCGATCGTCAAGGGTAACGATCTTTCTTCCTTGGGCAGGTGAAGCCCTTTGTTTATGCATGTGCATGGGATCCTCCATCAAGAGATGGAAAAGCGTAAGCGATTCCAGCAGGTGAGTCTGCATCTAGAGCCGGAAGTATGTAGTACGGCATAGGCATGCTGTGTGAAGCCCATCCAGACGTATGTCGGGATTGGTGATGTTTATATTGCGAACCGGAGAAGACTCCGTGTATTCATCGTTTAGCCTACGGAGATGGTGAGGACGATGTGCTTGGTGTGAAGGATGCTTTGCATAGCTCCTTTGGTTGCATGCTTGTTAAGAGCTGGTTGTTGGAGTGCGGACACCTCTGAGTGGGTGGGCGCGTGAGGTCTTCAACAGGGGTTTGGAGGCTTATGTCCATTCCACCAAGTGGCGATGTGAAGAACACCTCTGAGTGGGTGGGCGCGGGAGGTCTTCAACAGGGGTTTGGAGGCTTATGACCATTCCACCAAGTGGCGATGTTAAGATCGGATGAGCGGTCGATTGGTAGCAAAGCAGCAGGGCGAATTCCCTAGGCTTGTTACACTACGTGGGTAAGTCGACTGGTAGTGCTCACGGGTTTTGGTGTGGTGCGTACCTCTGAGTGAGACGGGTGCGTGAGGTCTTCAACAGGGGTTTGGAGGCTTATGCCCGCCTACTAAGTACAAACCATAAAGGTGCCCTGAGTGCACGGAGCGCCTGGCATTGAGGCCGGCATTTGTGATGTTGTGTGTGCTATATATATTGTGATTGCTATACATGTAGGGAAGGAACCACTGCCCCGGGTAAGGGGTAGGGTCGTTATAATTGGTCAGCTGAATGCTAGCCGTTGCTTTGTTTATCACCCATGGGGTGGACGTCCATATGCAGGTTTTGCGGGCTGATTGGATTGAGCGGGCAAAAGCCCATGCTGCTGGTAGGCCCTTGAAGGCTGTGCGAAGTGTTGGATTTCATGTGTGGCCGGCCTGCGTGCCGATGTATGAACTTATATATTTGTACAGAGAAACCTGTAAGGCCTTAAGGCCGTGTGCGGTGTACTCGTGTAAACATTCCTGGTGTTATATATAAATGTGATATTTATATAGTAGTGGACATTCATTGATATGAGTTCTGTAACTTAAAATCTTTCGCTAGAATGATCTGAGTTAGGATGCGTGTATAAAGGTTTTTGATACTCTCAAGTGACTCTCCCGTCTGTCTGTGAATTATGGCGTGGGGCCCCGGCCGGACCCTCTGTTATATTTCATGTGACGAATGGGGGCGTTACAATTTGGTATCAGAGGTTAGGGTTTGAGTTGGGAGCACATAAAGTGAACTCAAGAATGTCCACTAGGAATGTGTGTGTGTGTCTATTCGGTGAGTTTGCCGTATTCGCATGGAAAGTAATGCTATCTTGTTCACCTATAGGTGACGAGGAGTGGAGCTGGGCAGTCGGAGCCCCAGCGTTCGGATGAGAGTGCGGCACCACCTGAGGTGCCTACACCTCCTCCTTCTGCGGAAACGGTGCGCTTAGTTGCAAAGGTGATCTTTGCCATGCTTCAGGCACAACCTTTTGGGCAAGCGAGGCCTGCTGTGGCGCCAGTGCAGGTTGGTGCGAGGCAAGAGCATGTTGAGGTTCCGGTTGCTATGCAAGCAGCGGACGAACAACTTAAGCACTTTATGGAGTTTAATCCGCCTACGTTTATGGGGCAACGTCTCCAACAGAGGCCGAGGATTGGCTCTCTAGAGTGAAAAGAATCCTGGCTGCGCTCCGGATTAGTGAGGAGCAGAAAGTCCCGTTAGCCACTTTCCTCCTGGAAAGAGAGGCGAGGCTTTGGTGGGATGAGATCGAGTTGCACCAGTTGGGAGGTAGAAACCTGGGCGACATATCGATGGACGAATTCTCCAGATTATTTTGGGCGAAATACTTGCCAATGGCACAGAGAATTGCAATGGAAAATGAATTTCTACGTCTGGTACAGGGTGATAAGACCGTGGACGATTACCTGCATGAGTTTACCAGGCTCGGTCGTTATGCGGGGTCGACGTTTGCGGACCAGGCGCGGAAGACGAATAGGTTCTATGAAGGACTGCGTGATGAGCTGAGGTTGGCTCTCCCGAGTTCAGTGAACCAAGGCTTCCAAGCATTGGTGCATACCGCTAGTGCGCTGGAAAAGGATTTGAAGCGGGTACGGGAGAAGAAGAACTTAGCAATGGAAAAGTCCGACTTCAAAGTTCCGCAATCAGAGCAATCAGATTTTAGGAAACGTGATAAGAAGCGGTTCAGACCTGCTGAACAAACTTCTTCGGATGTTGCGTCAGGAGCAACGTTTGGGCAAGAACGGGTTGAGCCGCGTACATGTTTCATTTGTGGGAAGCCAGGGCATATCGCGCGATTTTGCTGGAATGGTGCGTCAAAGGGTGAAAGAAAGACAGGTGCATCCTATGACGAGAAGGGCAAAGCTGTGGCAGAGTCGTCTGCATCGCAGGCGCAACCGCGAATATACACTCTGGAGATGCAGGAGCCGCAAAGCTCAAATCAAGCAGAACAGCAAATCTGTGCTTTGGACTTAATGGAGGCTGCTAAACGGATTCTGCGAGATGCGGAGAAGCCGAAATAAAGTGGAGTGAGCACTTTATTAAGTTGTCTATTGTATGTATGTATGTATTTCTGTTTGTGACAAACAGTTGTGGTGGTACGATTCCATGGGGCGAGACAAGCTGCGGCCTCTGAGCTTTAAACCTGGATCGTTTTGGTTTGTATCGCAACAGCGTGGTTGTGTTGATACTTGTGCGTTGCGCTAAATTTCGGGACGAAATTTCTATAAGGAGGGGAGGAGTGTAACACCCCAGAAATCTCAAAATATGTTTGTAAACAGTTTTGGGTTGGAGGCTGTTAGACACGGCCTGGGACACGGGCGTGTCCCAGGGCGTGTCGAGGGTACATGGCCTGGGACACGGGCGTGTCCCAGGGCGTGTCGCGCAATTAAAATTCGAAATTGGCCTGTTCGAGTCAGAAGATTACACGGCCTTGAACCAAGCCTTGAACACGGGCGTGTCAGGTTGGACACGGGCGTGTCCAATGCCGTGTTCCGACCCGTGTACTGCTTGCAGCTCGATGAGGCAAGGGTGACACGGGCGTGTCTCAGGAATGACACGGGCGTGTCAGGTTTGACACGGGCGTGTCAAAGCCCGTGTTCTGGTATCTTTCGAGTCGGTTGCTAACCGACTGGGGAACATGGCCTGTGACACGGGCGTGTCACAGGGCGTGTCAGGCCTGTTGAAATGTTTTTCAGAGCAGATCTCGGCCGTTCGTTTCCCTCTATTTGGATCTTGTGGTCCAAAGCCTTTCCAGCTACTATAAGGCCGTGGATTGAGATAAACTCTCATTATCACTTAGCCTTTAAGAGAGGAGAGCTTGGAGGAGGAGGAGGAGGAGCTTTCCGGCCGCCGGTAGAGCTTCGTCGATCCGAATCGAGAGCCGAGTTCAGCGTTGCGGAGGCAAGGCCGCTGCGGTGATTTCCATCCGGCTAGTTCTTCCATGGCGCCGAAGCGATCGTCAAAGGTAACGATCTTTCTTCCTTGGGCAGGTGAAGCCCTTTGTTTATGCATGTGCATGGGATCCTCCATCAAGAGATGGAAAAGCGTAAGCGATTCCAGCAGGTGAGTCTGCATCTAGAGCCGGAAGTATGTAGTACGGCATAGGCATGCTGTGTGAAGCCCATCCAGACGTATGTCGGGATTGGTGATGTTTATATTGCGAACCGGAGAAGACTTCGTGTATTCATCGTTTAGCCTACGGAGATGGTGAGGACGATGTGCTTGGTGTGAAGGATGCTTTGCATAGCTCCTTTGGTTGCATGCTTGTTAAGAGCTGGTTGTTGGAGTGCGGACACCTCTGAGTGGGTGGGCGCGTGAGGTCTTCAACAGGGGTTTGGAGGCTTATGCCCATTCCACCAAGTGGCGATGTGAAGAACACCTCTGAGTGGGTGGGCGCGGGAGGTCTTCAACAGGGGTTTGGAGGCTTATGCCCATTCCACCAAGTGGCGATGTTAAGATCGGATGAGCGGTCGATTGGTAGCAAAGCAGCAGGGCGAATTCCTTAGGCTTGTTACACTACGTGGGTAGGTCGACTGGTAGTGCTCACGGGTTTTGGTGTGGTGCGTACCTCTGAGTGAGACGGGTGCGTGAGGTCTTCAACAGGGGTTTGGAGGCTTATGCCCTCCTACTAAGTACAAACCATAAAGGTGCCCTGAGTGCACGGAGCGCCTGGCATTGAGGCCGGCGTTTGTGATGTTGTGTGTGCTATATATATTGTGATTGCTATACATGCAGGGAAGGAACCACTGCCCCGGGTAAGGGGTAGGGTCGTTATAATTGGTCAGCTGAATGCTGACCGTTGCTTTGTTTATCACCCATGGGGTGGACGTCCATATGCAGGTGTTGCGGGCTGATTGGATTGAGCGGGCAAAAGCCCATGCTGCTGGTAGGCCCTTGAAGGCTGTGCGAAGTGTTGGATTTCATGTGTGGCCGGCCTGCGTGCCGATGTATGAACTTATATATTTGTACAGAGAAACCTGTAAGGCCTTAAGGCCGTGTGCGGTGTACTCGTGTAAACATTCCTGGTGTTATATATAAATGTGATATTTATATAGTAGTGGACATTCATTGATATGAGTTCTGTAACTTAAAATCTTCCGCTAGAATGATCTGAGTTAGGATGCGTGTATAAAGGTTTTTGATACTCTCAAGGGGCTCTCCCGTCTGTCTGTGAATTATGGCGTGGGGCCCCGGCCAGACCCTCTGTTATATTCCATGTGACGAATGGGGGCGTTACACGAGCATCGGCATGGCACCGTTTGAAGCTCTATATGGTCGCAAGTGTCGTACACCGTTAGCTTGGCCAGAAACTGGCGAATCCAAACTTTTGGGACAAAAGGAAGTCGAGGATGCTAACTCAACAATACGCGCTATTTGAGAGAGACTACTAATAGCCCAGGATCGGCAAGACAAGTTTTACAATGCTAAGCACCGGAACATGGAGTTCGCGGTGGGTGACTGGGTCTATTTAAAGATTAAACCCTTCAAAGGCGTATCTCGGATTCGGCGGTTGAAAAAGCTTAGTCCGCGATACCTGGTCCATTTGAAGTGGTGGAGCGAGTTGGGGAAGCTGCCTATCGGCTAGCTCTTTCATCGGAATTGGGTCGACTGCATGATGTGTTCCACATCTCGGTACTACGAAAAGCAGTCAAGGATCGAGCTCAAGTGATTGAGAATGATCGGGTGTCGGTTGAGTATGGGCTAACGACAAAGGTGAGGCCCATTCGGATCGAGGATTGAGCCGAAAAATAGTTGCGGAACAAAACGATCGGGATTGTCAGAGTCCGGTGGGACAATTGTGGTCGAGAAGAGCTAACATGGGAATAGGAGCAGACCATATGAGCCTAGTTTCCCGAGTTATTTTCGTAACCTGTTCGCTCGTTTGTATATGTGATAGAAATATATATGTCTCTGATTGTGTTATGTTGTTATCTCCCTGTTGTCTTAAAATTTTGGGATGAAATTTTATTAAGGAGGGGAGGATTGTAACACCCCAGAATCTCAAAAAGCCAAAGTGGGATTCAGGTTGGCTGACACGGCCTGAGACACGGGCATGTCTCAGGGCGTGTCAGGTGTACACGGCCTGGAATACGGGCGTGTCCCTATTCTCGACGAGTTCTCGAGCCCTAATCGTCGAGTGTGGAACACGGCCTGTGACACGGGAGTGTCACAGGGGCGTGTTTGGCACACGGCTAGGGATACGGGCGTGTGCTTTAGCCGTGTCCTGCTCGGGTAATTTTGGAGATCGTGTTACAGGGGTGACACGGCCGGGTACACGGCCGTGTACTGTATGACATGGGCGTGTCAGGCTTGACACGGTCGTGTCAATGCCCGTATATTGGTTTATTTTAAGTCGGTTGTGCACCGCTTCAGGAACACGGCCTGTGACACGGGCATATCATAATCCGTGTTCGGCCCAGGAAATCAAATTCAGGGCTGATCAGAGCCGTTCATTTTCTTTGACCAAGATCCAATAGTCTGGGCTCTTCCCTCGGTTGATAAGGCCGAGATTGAAGAGGAGAAAACTCATTTGAGTTTCATCTTTCTCTTTCTAAAGTTAAGAGAGAGGGGAGAGCAAAGCAAGGAAGAAGAAGAGGAATCCGGCCGCCGGTGGTGCTGCGGTGGTCCAAATCGCGAGCCGAGTTCGGATTTACGAAGGCAAGGCTGCTACGAAGGCTTTCATCCGTCTCAATTCTCTCCATGGCTCCGAGGCGAATTCCAAGGGTAACGATTTCCGTCTTGGACATGTGATGTCCTACTTTCCTGCATTTGCATAGGGAAAATCCGTCCCCGCGAGTGTGTGGTGGGTTGTGGTGTCCCTTGGGGTAGATATGTGAAGTCCCCCTTGTTAGAGTCCGAAATTGGAGTACGGATCTAGGCATGTTGTGTGAAGCCCATCTGGACGTATTGGTCTGGATTGGTGATGCTTGTTTGCATTCAGAGGAATCTCCGAGAATTTGATTGTTTGTGTGCAATCTATGGTGCATACCTGTTGCTTCGTGCAGTAGGAAGTACTAGAGGAAGTCCAGGAAATTGTGCGAGTTGGGTTCAACTCTTGTGGTGAACGGGCAAGGTGAAGCTGTACCCGCGTCAGTCCAGTCTTGAGTCTGACGATGTGAGCAACGGGATAGGCGGATCTGTACCCGTGTTATGGTTGTCTAACCTTGGATGCTTAAGGCCCTGTTAGGAATACATAGCGAGAGTCGGCGGCTAGCGTGCCGATCAAGACTAGAATGCTCATTGGTGGGATCCGGTGTTTCCGGTACACCCGAATGTGCCCTGAGTGCACAGAGCGTCGGGCCGTCATGCCGATGTTTGTGATATGTATTGACTGTGCGGTCGTGCACGTCTTGCATGGTTTGCTATATATATATCATCTTGGAAAATGCTATGCAAAGATGGAATTCCGCTGCCCCGTGCCAGGGGCAGGGTCGTTATAATTGGTCAGCTGAATGCTGACCATTGCCCTGTTTTCCACTTCTTGGTGGATTGGTTCTTGCAGGTGCTGGAGGTGCTGGTCCGAGTGGGACTTTGCGGGTTAAAGCCCAAGCTGCATTGCTGCCCTCGAAAGCTTTGTTTTGTTTCTTCTTGTTCATGTGTGGCCGGCCTCCGTGCCGATGTCTGTAAAACACACCTTGTTAAGAGAAATTTGTAAGGCCTTAAGGCCAGATACTTTGGTTGTATACATTCCTATGTTTTAGTGGACAGTTCTTGTTTTGCTTGAGTTCAAGTTTTTCAACCGTGAAGCTTTCGCTAGAATGCTCTGTGTTAGGTTGCGTTGGTTATGATATTATTTCGTAGCATCTCCGCCTTTTTGTGGAATATGGTGTGGGGCCCCGGCCGGACCCTCTATTATATTCTTCTTGACGGGTGGAGGTGTTACAGAAGCTAGAGAATTAGAATCTCTGAGGGGAGTATCTTTTCAGTTGGAGAAGGCCAACATAATGTTGGACCAACAAAAACTGAAGCTTATAGATCTAACTAATAAGACAGATAGTCAGGTATGAGTAATAGTAGAACAGGTCAAGACTGTCAAGGACCTAGAAGCAAAGCTCACCCAGGAAAGATAGCTCCTAACTCAGTTCTCAAAACCTAAGTTAGTGCTACCTATCATAGATACTTTTTCTACACCATTTATAAGTGGTGTAGGGTATGGAAAAAATAAAAAGGTTATTAAGAAGTCTAAACCTAAGGGTAAAGCCCAATGGGTCCAGTTAAGCTACCTCCCAAGCATCTGACTTCTAATAGATGCAATGGATCATGTGTTCCTAGACACATAAGTTCTAAGTGCACTACCAGAAATGTCAATAAAGAGCCTTGCTGGGAGGGACATACATCTAAAGGCAATAAAGGCCAAAAACCACCACAAAGGGTGATCAATCCAAGAAGCCAAGGAATTCTTGGAGCTGGTCCTAGTGCACCACACCAAAACCTGAAAGGTGAGGGTGTAAACTTTGCACTGCTACCTGGGAAGTTGGATGTCAAGTCTAAGTTGCACAAAAGAACAACTTAAAATGTGCAACCAAAGAAAATATACGACCGATTTGAGTGTTGGTGTTATGGGAAAGTTGGGCATTTTGCCCTAGATTGTTGGTATAATCCAACAACGCCTTCATATAAGACTCAACCAGTTTTGTTTAGAAAGCATGTTGTGTTTCACACAGCAAAGTCTAACAGGAACCAAGGCCCCAAAACTATTTGGGTGTCTAAGGTGAACTAATTCTTTGTTTGCAGGTGGAACCAAGTACCACAGGAAGGCCAGTATGGTACTTGGATAGTGGGTGTTCCAGGGGCATGACTAGAACAAGGAGTCTGCTAAGGGATTACACTCTAGTTAGGAATGGACCAAAAGTCATCTTTGGATGGTCAGAGAAAGGACTCACCAAGGGATATGGTAACATTTCTAATGGCCTTGTTTCAATCACAAAGGTGTCTTGTGTGGAAGGATTGAACCACAATCTGATAAGCATAAGTCAGCTTTGTGATATTGGTTATGAGATTGTTTTCCATAATGACAAGTGTCTGATAAGGAATTCAAGTGATCAAGTGATAATCTTGTCAGGCACTAGGAGTGCGAACATTTATTATCTAAATTTCTTTAGTATAAATGAGAAATCTCCTATATGCCTAGTAGCTAATGAGAAAGACTCTTTATGTTTGCAGCGTCACAAGAGGCTGGCTCACTTAAACTATAAAGCTATGTGCAAGCTATTCTCTATTGACATAGTTAGAAATATTCCTCAGCTCAATTGCTCCAAAGATGGCTTATGTCCTACATATCAAAAATGCAAACAGGAAAAGTCTCCTTTAAGAGCATTCAGTCCAAAGACACGGAGAGGTGTCTCTACTTACTTTATATGGATCTATTTGGTCATATGCAAGTTCTTAGTTTGGGTAGAAAGTCCTATACCTATGTGATTGTGAATGATCACTCTAGGTTTGCTTGGGTATTCTTCCTAAGGAGAAAGTCTGAAATACTAGACATCCTTGCTGATTTTGTTAGACAAGTTCAGAATGAGATGGGATGTTTTGTGGTCAATCTTATAAGTGACCATGGTACAGAATTTTAATCTGAAAAGATGACAAATTTCTGTAAGAAACTAGGGATCTTTCAGGAGTTCTCCTCTCCAAGAACACCACAACAAAATGGAGTTGTTGCAAGAAAGAATAGAACTCTCATTGAGACAGCTAGAATAATGTTGAGTGAAACATCTCTCCCAAAATATTTCTGGGCTGAGTCTATGAACACAACATGCTATGTTCAAAATAGGGCCTTGATCAACAAGAATCACAGCAAGACTCCCTATGAACTAATGAAAGGCAGAAAATCAAATTTGTCCTACTTCAAAAATTTTGGTAGTAAGTGCTATGTATTGGACAATGGGAAAATTAATCTAACTAAGTTTTCAGAGAAATCCTATGAAGGAATCTTTGTAGGGTATAGTGTACACAGCAAAGCATACAAGATCTACAACTTGAAACATCAAGTTGTAGAGGAATCAATTAATGTAGTTTTTGATGAAACTTCTGCACTATTTAATGAGATTTCTAACAACTCTTATCTAGGTGATGTTGACTCTAGGATGGAGAAGTTAAATATAGGGTATTCACCTGATCTAGAGTTACACACTAGAGATAATGTAGAAATTCCTATAGAAGATATAGTAATTGCCCAGGGGGAGGAAGAGAATCATCCTAATCCTCCTGCAGATCTAAATGATGGTAGGCACCTACCAGTAGCAGTTAGAAACCTTAGAGATCATCCTATTTGATAGACTTGATTTCAAGATAACCCAAACACCTAGAGGGGGGGTGAATAGGTTCTTTTCTTTTATACTAAAGGCAGAATGATATTTCAGTTCTTAAATTAGAACCTAACTTATTCTATAGCAATCACAGCACTGAATTCACAATCACACATACATCACAGATTGCACACAGATTTATAGTGGTTCCCCAAGGTATGGGTACATCCACTTTCCCCCTTCACCTATCTAGTAGTGTGCTAGATTCGTCCTAACTTCTTCCTTCTTCTCAGATCCTTAGATCTTACAGCTCAGAACCCTGAAAGGTTCCTACAAATCAGAACCCTATAAGGTTCCTACAACTCAAAGTGTAACCACACTCCTACAGCTAAGGCTAACATCCCTACCTCAGCCTTGCCACAAGGCCTACAACTCAGAGAAAAATTTCTCCTACACTCAGGATCAAAAGCCCTATCACTCAGAGATCTATATCTCCTTCACTCAGCCTTTATAATATAGGCTTACAACTCAGATCTATGAAAAGATCCTACAAAATTTGATAAGTGTTAAGATGGACTCTTACCCTTGTTGAGAGAGAAGGGATAAGAGGTTTCTTGATCAGCTTCTTGATAAAATTGATGGCTGAAATCAACCTGTTCTTAGCTTTCTTCAAAGATTCTTGAATTTGAACTCAGTAGGGTTGATCTCCTTTGAAGTTGACTGGCTGGCAGCTTCCTTCTTAGATTCCAAAATAGATCTAAATCTTTCTTAGCAGATTAGTTCAAGATCTGCTTCTTAAGAGACTTGTAAATGTCTCCTCCTTTACTTCAACATCTGAAGATCTCTCTCTTTCTCCAGAACTTCTGAAGTTTCTTCAGAATTCTTGCTTGAATTCTCCTAAGATCTTCTCACAAAAATCTTCTTCTGTGTGACGTGCACTTCCTTGATTAATGATTAATAATTCAATTGTTGTATGTTGTTGACAGAATCTATCTATTTATAGACTTCATCCATGGTAATCGGCTTATCAGGTTTCTAACCAACTTCTGACAGGTCTGACAGCTTCAGCAAACTTGTTGGAATACACAGCTGTCAAGTCTCCAGTCAGTTCTTGAACCTTTGTCTTTGTCAGCAAAGCGTCGAGACTGATTGTCATTATGTGTCGACACAAGTAGATTAAGTGTCGATACAAGCTTTGGTGATGTCTACATAGCTCCTCTGGTGTCGACACAGCTTCTTGACACTGCATCTGTAGAATGTGTCGACACAGCTTCTTTGTATCGACATAGACACTTCTTCACTTCACAGCAATCAGCATTATTGAAACTCTGCTGAGTGTCGACACAAGTCCTGTGTGTTGACACAGTTGATATAGTCTCAGAATTTGTGTGTCGACACTGCCTCCAGGTGTCAACACAGTTGATGTCGACTAATACTTCTGTGTGCCGACACTGCCTCCCGGTGTCGACACAGTCGATGTCGACTACTATTTCTGTGTGTCGACAGTGCCTTTCGGTGTCGACATAGTTGATGTCGACTAATAAATTCTGTGTGTCGACACAGTTGCTTCAGGTGTCGACACAGCTTTTCAGAGTGTCGACACGGGCTTTCTTAAGTGTCGACACATGGACTTAGAAACTTTTTCAGCATTTTGGCAAATACTTAACCTGCACATATAAACTTAAAATAACATCAAATACACCTTGATGTATATCATTGAGCTATGTGAGGCTTCTCCAAATCAGGTACACATTTTCCAATGTACCCAACAATCTCCCCATATTTGAAGAAGTCATAAACCTTTAGTCAATGATATACACAACTTATAATAAATAAATATGATGATGTATATAAATGAAAAATGACAGGGTAACTTATAAACAAAACATATAACCAAATCACATCACAGAATAAGAATGCAACTTGAATGAACACGAAACATTGTTTTGTTTAAATTATCCAAAAGTTTCTTAACAACTGTTTACATAGATTTCTTTTTAAACTAAAAATTATATTGTTCTTGCAAAATCTAGTAAATCTATCCTAAGGCTGATCAGGCTCCTTGATGACTATGCCTTTTCCTGGCTTAATCTGAGCTTGCATAGGAGGTTCTGCATCATCAATAGGCTTCTTTCCCTTCAATTCTGCCTTCTTCTGAGCTTCAGCCTTAATCCTTTTCCTTTCAAAATAATGAAAAGGCTTAGGGAAATATTTGCTAGGCTCCTGAGCATTAGGAGGTAGCTTCCCAATCTTAGCCTTTCTTCTATGTTGCACAATGGCTTCTTTCCTTGCCTCATACTTCTGCCATTCCTGTTCATTATACCACTTGCCCCTTTCATGAACTTGATCTTTCACAGATTTCCAGGCATTCAAAATTATATTTCTTGAAATGGGCCTCCACTGCTCAAAATCAGGCTTTAACTCAGTCTGTTCTCTGAATCTTTTCTTTGAAAGTTGAGCTTCCTGTTTAGCTTTCAAGGCAGCCTCTGGCATTTCAACTTTTCCTATTATAACATTATCAGCTTCCTGTTGAGGACTGTACATTGTCTGAACCTGTTGTTGAATCATATCAAAATCTGCTTGAGGGTAGATAATCTGAGCAACTTCAGATTGTTCACCTCCAACATAAGAAGGTTGCACGCCAGATTCTACAACATTGTCATCATCACAAAGGGGTGGATATCCCAGAGTGGCTTTGATGCTATTGGATATCCATTTGGCATGATCTGAGCCTGCATTGATTAACATTCTCTCCCCCTTTATGACTTCTCTTTCAATGTGATCTCTTAAGTCATCCTTTTGAAATCTTATTTGGCCATCAAGAAAATTTACACCATCTTTATAAAATGATTTTATCTTCAGAAGCTGATCAGAAATTGTTTTCTGAGAAGTAGTAATGGCTTTCTTAAAGGAATCCAAGGCTTCCTGTAGCTTTTGATCAAATTCCTCTTTCCCTTTAGCCCTTGCTTCAGTCATTGCAATAACTATTTTCTTTACTTCAGTGACTATCTCATTGTGAGATTCAGTCAGATTGTCATTCATTCTAATCTGATTTTCAAGGACATAGCCTTGTTTGACAGCAATATCATGCACTTGTTTCTTGACTTCTGCTTGTTGCTTTGCTAGAAATACTATAGCATTGCCCCCCCTTGTGGAAGCAATATGTCATCTCTTTCTTATGAAGATTGACTTCAAACCTTATGGATTTAATATCCTGAGCCAAATCAAATTGAAGTGATTTATGGCTTTCATCCACATACTTCTCTAGAGCCATTCTCTGCTCATCCAATTTAACTTGCAAAGCCACCATTAATGAGCTGTAATCTGTCTCTGGGGCAGGTTGTGAAGTAGTAGCTTGCAAAGCCTTCTTATAGCACGGGCTTCTTCTCTTGAAAACCATCAGTTTTCTTTTCTTTATACTTGCAATCTCCTCATCCTCTGAAGCAGATGTACTGGCAATATCTACTCTTTCCTTAGGACTAGGAGGCAGCTCCTTCTCAGGACTTGGCTGCTCTCCCTCAATATCAGCCTGCTCCCCCTCAGTCCTTACCTGCTCCTCCTTATCTGCTGCTCCCTCAATGTCAGGAAACAATTCCTCAAGAGTAAACTCCTATTGAGTGTGAACTGGTGATACAGTTGTCTCAGGAGCATCAGCAACTATAGATGTATCCTCCATGATCACATCTAGTGCTGGACTGTTGACATGAGGTGTCTCAAGAATAGATTGTGAATCCATTTCACTTGCCAAGTGAATTCTCTCTTCCCCTTGTACCTGTGCAGTAACTGTCTCCCCCTGCACTTGTGCATTCAAAGTCAGGTCCTGAGCTTGTACACTAACTAGCTCCCCCTGCAATTGTGCACTAATTGTTTCCTTCTGCACTTGGGCAGTCTCAGTAAGGTCCTGTATAGGATATTTCTCAGTATCCTCTTGTCTCTCTATTTCAAGTATGTCCTTTGATAGGACCCTATCCCATTTGAAAATAATCCTGATGTCCATTCTTCTCATATGATTGATTTTAGAACAAGGAATCTGGTTCATTACTTCTGGAATTTCTCCAGCCAAGTATAGACTCATATTCTAGCAAAATTAGGCTTCTTGATGCCTTCCTTAATCTTTTCAAATAGTACTACAGACCAATCTGTGTTGAGTTTAAAAATTATCCTTGTCATGAGGTTGAACATATAGGCAGAAATCCTATCATGTCCCCCTAGCTTACACAGAATCAACTTTCCAACCACTTCAGATAGAAATTTACCTTGCTGATTCATCCCTTTCCTGGTTATAGCTGTTCCAATTTTCATGGTGGGATCCAATCCACACCATTGTAGTGCCTCCCTTATTTTTGATACTGGTACTTCTTCTTCATCCTGAGTTCTTGGAAGATGAAGAATTTTTCTCAAACTTTTCAAGGTCACTTTGACTCTTGCTCCATGAACTGTTGATTTAATCTTAAGTCCTGTTGAGTCTACTGTTGCTGCAGCAAAGAACTAAAAAACCTCTTTCTTCCAAATCTTGGTTGGTTCGGATATCAGAAACTCCAAACCATTGTCAGTGATTAGGGTAATCACTCCTTTAATTTCTGAGTCAGCATCATCAAAGCCATGGAGAACCGCCTCATATCCTTCGTTAATGTTATCTTCAACCTTTGGCGTCATTGGGATGGTGAGAATGCTTGGATTGAGAGAAGAGAGTTTGTCGACACAAGGGTTTAGTCTCGAAAATATGGAGAGCGTGTCGACAGAATATATTCTTGACCTATTTATACCCTTCTAATCAAAGAAGGTAAAAAGGCGAGCAAAAACTGTCTAAATGTGTTGACACTTCTGAAATGTGTCGACACAAACTTCTAATGTCTTGACAACGGCGTTGACTACTATGTGTCGACACCAATTGATGATATATCAACACTAGACCTACGTAGTAGTTCATCAGAAATTCTGTGTCGACTCTTATTGCAAGTGTCGACACAATTTCTGGATGTGTCGACACCACTACTCTGGTTGTGTCGACACCACTTACTGAAGTGTCGACACCACTTCTCTGGATGTGTCGACACAGATTTACTGAAGTATCGACACCACTTCTCTGAATGTGTCGACACAGATTTACTTAGCCAAATTTGTTAGACTAATCTATGTTTAACATTCCTAATTCAATTTTAAATTTATTGAATTCAGTTTCATCTAAAGGCTTAGTAAATACATCTGCAATTTGATAATCTGTTTTGACATATTCTAGTGAGATGTCCTCTTTCTCTACATGTTCTCTAAGAAAATGGTATCTTATTTCTATATGCTTAGTCCTACTATGTGAAACAGGATTATTAGCAATAGAAATAGCACTAGTAGAATCACAAAACAAAGGTATTCTACTTATCTGAATACCATAGTCTTCTAGCTGGTGCTGAATCCACAAAAGATGTGCACAAGAACTTTCTGCTGCCACATATTTAGACTCAGCTGTGGAAATTGCCACACTAGTCTGCTTCTTACTACTCCAAGACACCAATCTTCCTCCTAGAAATTGACAGGTGCCTGTTGTGCTTTTTTTATCTTCTTTACAACCTGCAAAGTCTGCATCTGAATAGCCTGTCAGTATAAAATCTCCATTCCTAGGGTACCAAAGGCGTAGATTAGGTGTGCCCTTTAGATATCTACAAAACCCTTTTTACTGCAGAGTAATGTGATTCTTTAGGGCATGATTAGTACCTAGCACAGACACATGTTGCATACATAATGTCTGGTCTACTAGCAGTTACATATAAAAGAGAGCCAATTATTCCTCTATACAAGGACTCATCTACAGGTTTACCTGCATCATCTTTGCATATAGGCATACTTGTTCCCATAGGAGTTCTCATGGTGGAGGATGATTCCATACCATACTTCTTAATTAACTCCTTGGTGAACTTAGATTGGGATATGGACAAGCCATCATCAGTTTGTCTTACCTGAAGGCCCAAGAAGAACTTAAGTTCTCCCATGCTGCTCATCTCAAACTTCCCTTGCATAAGTTTAGCAAACTTCTTGCAAAGCTTGCTTTCTGTAGACCCAAATATTATGTCATCTACATATATCTGGACTAAGATAATCTTACCTTTGGACTCCCTTAGGAATAGAGTTTTGTCTATTTTCCCCCTTGAGAATTTGTTCTCAATAAGGAAAGTAGACAGGGTTTCATACTAAGCCCTTTGGGCTTGCTTTAACCCATATAAATCTTTCCTAAGTCTATAAACATAATCAGGTTTGAGAGAATCAACAAAACCTGAGGGCTGCTTTATATAGACTTCTTCTTTAAGATTTCCATTTAGGAATACTGATTTTACATCCATTTGGAATACCTTGAAGTCTTGATATGCTGCATAGGCAAGGAACATCCTAATTGCATCCAGTTTTGCTACTGGGGCAAAGGTTTGATCAAAGTCAATACCCTCTTCCTGCCTGTATCCTTTTGCAACAAGTCTTGCTTTGTTCTTCACAATGATCCCATTCTCATCCAATTTGTTCCTAAAGATCCACTTTGTTCCAATGATGTTGTGGTCTTTTGGTTTAGGAACTAACTCCCAGACCTTGCACCTTCTGAAATGATTCAGCTCCTCTTGCATGGCATCAATCCAATGTGGGTACAGAATAGCTTCTTCAAATCTCTTTAGCTCCAGTTGAGATAGGAAGCTTGAGCAAAGCACTGTGTTCAAGTTCCTGCTTCTGGTTTGCACTCCATGTCTTAGATCCCCAATTATCTAATTTGCTGGATGATCCTTTAAGTGTCTAACAGCTGGAGGTAGACTATCTTCAGGTTGAACCCTTCCAGTCTCTTCAATATGCTGCACCTCTTGGTGTTCATCTACATCTAGAGAGTACTGTACTCCCCCTAGACAGTAGCCACCATTTTCCACTTCCTGCTATTCAGTTGATTCTTCTGTAATGTAAGCTTGTCCATTTTCTCATTTATACATGTAGAACTTCATGAGCTACAAGGCAACTCATTGTTAATCAGTCGTGTTTCATCAAAAACAACATGTACAGACTCTTCTATAACTTGAGTAATCAAGTTGTAGACTCTATAAGCCTTACTATTATTGTTGTACCCAACAAATATCCCATCTTGGGATTTGGCAGCAAACTTAGTTAGATAATACTTGCCATTATTAAGGATATAGCACTTGCAACCAAAGATCCTAAAATAGGATAAGTTTGGTTTTCTACCCTTCATGATCTCATAGGGAGTCTTTTTGTGGCTTTTGGCGATAGAAGCCCTATTGATCACATGACATGCAGTATTTACTGCCTCAGCCTAGAAATATTCTGGGAGAGAAGTGTCACTCAATAGAGTTCTACCAGCCTCAATAAGTATTCTATTCTTCCTTTCAGCAATACCATTTTGCTGTGGTGTTCTAGGTGAGGAGAATTCTTGAAAAATCCCAAATTCATCACACAGTCTTGTCATACTCTCAGATTGAAATTCAGTCCCATGGTCACTTCTGATTTTGACCACTGTACTGTCATGTTCATTCTGAATTTGCTTGACAAAATTATATAAAAAACTTGGGGTTTCTGATTTTTGTCTCAGAAAGAACACCCAGGAATATCTAGAATAGTCATCTACCACCACAAAAGTGTAGACCTTCCTACCTAGACTATGAACTGGCATAGGACCAAATAGATCCATATATAAGAGGTATAGACACCTCACTGAATCCTTGTTTTCAAGGCTAAGAAAGGAGGATTTTGTCTGCTTGCCTTTTTAACAAGCTGAGCATATCACATCCCTTATACACTTAACATTTAGATCATTCCTTACTAACTCTTTGCTAAAGAGTTGGCCAATTATTTTGTAGTTAAGATGAGCCAGCCTCTTGTGCCATTTGACACAATGAGAGGCTCTCTCATCAGCCACAAGACAAATAGGAGACACATTGTTCTCACACTCAAAATTAAGACAGTACACATTTCTTTTTCTATATCCTGTCAAAATGATCTTTTGATCACTTGATCTTTTGATATGACATCCATTCTTAATAAATGAAATGCCATATCCTAAATCACTCAGCTGACTTATGCTTATAAGGTTTTGTTTCAAACCCTTTGCATAGGCCACTTGAGTGATAGTAATCTGGTTATTAGAAATGTTACCAAACCCTTTTTATTATTCCCTTTTCAGAACCACCAAAGATTACTTTAGACCAATTTATGATAGGTAAGTACTCCTTCAGCAACCTCTTTGTTCCAGTCATGTGCCTCGAACATCCACTGTCCAAGTACCATATAGGGGCATGGTAACTTGGACTCACCTGCAATAAAGAATTACCTCTCCTTAGAACCAAAGTAAGTCTTGGGTCCTTGGTTCAAATTAGCTTCATACTTAACAAATCTACCTGTAGCTCTTCTAACATGTAGACTGTTGTTCTTCCTGACACTAGTGTTGTGCCAGCAATCTATGGCATAATGACCTGTCTTGCCACTGCACCAGCATTCATACTTGTTGTATCTATTTTTAGATACATTCTTGACAGTCTAGTTGACAACAAATCTTTTGTATTGTGCTGGTACTGCTGCAGCTACTCCCACTGGTTTCTCACAAACATGGGATTTATGAACATGGGCTGCCTTATTGACATAAACATCCTTGTCATTCAGAACTTCAGTCTTACTATGACCATGAGTATTCTCAAGGTCATACTTGTTAGAAGGCTCTTGTACCTTTATAAAAACTACAGGGACTTTAAAATTCAGTGGCTGGACTGAGGCTTTGCCCTTTCTATTGAATTGGACAGCCCTGGTGTTACCTTTAAAACCTATTCAATCCATACCCTTTTGAGCCACAAACTCATCTATTAAGGGTAAAACTGATTTTGGCTTGGAATAACTAGCCACCAAATCTTTCTCCTTTTAAAAGTTTGACTTTCAGACTTTTAATTAGATCATTTTTTATGTGATTGTACCCATCTGAATAATAGTTATAGTTTTCAGTTTGGCAACCTCATTCATTTTTTGATCTAACTCTTTCTCTAAATCAGATGCAGCCATCTTAAGATCTGTAATTTCCTTAGCCTGAGTTTTGGCCAGGTTTTTGCTTTTCTTTAGTGCCTGCAAAAAGTCCCCATATTCATCTATCAGCTGATGAATATCTCCTTAAGACTCAGATCCATCCACATCACTTGATGCAGATGTAGCTGACTCTGTACCAGTACTACAATCTGAATTTCTAGAAATACATTGTACCTTACTAGGACCAAGCTGATCCTGACACTTGTCTTTTTATGATACAGCCATCAGTCCCATGCATTATGGTCTTCTTGTTCATAGATAGAGTTCAACAATTACATAAACTCATCTTCTTCATCTGTTGCATAAAGACCAATGTATGCCTCAGCTTCAGATTCAGACTCTGAAGATGATTGATCTGTCAAGCTCTTCTCCTTCTTGGCAACAAAGTATTTCTCCTTCTTTCTCTTTTGTTGAGTCTTTCTTTTATCAGCAGACTCCTTTCTTTTGTCTGGACACTCAGCCACAACATGTCTAGGCCTATTACAGCAGTAGCAAACTATCTTTGATGTTGTAGATTTTCTAGTCTTAGACCTGCTTCTGTCCTTCCTTGATGACTTCCTCTTTTGATAATAGTAATCCACAGGCTGAGATGTGGAGGGCCTTGACTTCCACTGCTTCTTTTTCAAGAATCTCTGAAACTGCCTTGTGAAGGCAGCAAAGTCTTTATCTGAGTCACTACTGTCTGAACTTTGGTTGTCTGAATTATCTGAAGTACCTATCTAGCAGTGTGCTAGATTCGGCCTAACTTCTTCCTTCTTCTCAGATCCTCAGATCTTACAGCTCAGAACCCTGAAAGGTTCCTACAACTCAGAACCCTATAAGGTTCCTACAACTCAGAGTGTAACCACACTCCTACAGCTCAGGCTAACAGCCCTACCTCAGCCTTGCCAGAAGGCCTACAACTCAGAGAAAAATTTCTCCTACACTCAGGCTCAAAAGCCCTACCACTCAGAGATCTATATCTCCTACACTCAGCCTTTATAATATAGGCTTACAACTCAGATCTATGAAAAGATACTACAAAATTTGATAAGTGTTTAGATGGACTCTTACCCTTGTTAAGAGAGAAGGGATAAGAGGTTTCTTGATCAGCTTCTTGATAAAACTGATGGCTGAAATCAACCTGTTCTTAGCTTTCTTCAAAGCTTCTTGAATCTGAACTCAGTAGGGTTGATCTCCTTTGAAGTTGACTGGCTGGCAGCTTCCTTCATAGATTCCAGAATAGATCTGAATCTTTCTTAGCAGATTAGTTCAAGATCAACTTCTTAAGAGACTTGTAAATGTCTCCTCCTTTACTTCAATAGTTGGAGATCTCTCTCTTTCTCTAGAACTTCTGAAGTTTCTTCAGAATTCTTGCTTAAATTCTCCTTAGATCTTCTCACGAAAATCTTCTTTTATGTGATGTACACTTCCTCGATCAATAATTAATAATTCAATTATTGTATGTTGTTGACAGAATCCATCTATTTATAGACTTCATCCATGGTAACTGGCTGATCCGGTTTCTAACCAACTTCTGACAGGTCTGACAGCTTCAGCAAACTTGTTGGAATACACAGCTGTCAAGTCTCCAGTCAGTTCTTGAACCTTTGTATTTGTCAGCAAAGCGCCGAGACTGATTGTCATTATGTGTCGACACAAGTAGATTAAGTGTCGACACAAGCTTTGGTGATGTCGACATAACTCCTCTAGTGTCAACACAGCTTCTTGACACTACATCTGTAGAATGTGCCGACACAGCTTCTTTATGTCGACATAGACACTTCTTCACTTCACAGCAATCAGCATTGTTGAAACTCTGCTGAGTGTCGACACAAGTCCTGTGTGTCTACACAGTTGATATAGTCTCAGAATTTGTGTGTCGACACTGCCTCCAGGTGTCGACACAATTGATGTCGACTAATACTTCTTTGTGTCGATACTACCTCCCGGTGTCGATACGGTCGATGTCGACTACTATTTCTGTGTGTCGACACTGCCTCCCGGTATTGACACAGTTGATGTCGACTAATAAATTCTGTGTGTCGACACAGTTGCTTCAGGTGTCGACACAGCTTTTCCAAGTGTCGACACAGGCTTTCTTAAGTGTCGACACATGGACTTAGAAACTTTTTCAGCATTTTGGCAAATACTTAACCTGCACATATAAACTTAAAATAACATCAAATACACCTTGATGTATATCATTAAGCTATGTGAGGCTTCTCCAAATCAGGTACACATTTTCTAATGTACCCAACACTATTGATCAAATAAAAGGTGATGACAGGCTTGGAGTGACTACTAGGAGTAGATATCACAATGAGGTTCTATACTCTAGCTTTCTCTCTCAGGTAGAACCTAAAAGGTTTGAAGAATCTAATTTAGACCCCAACTGGATTATTATTATGCAAGAAGATCTCAATCAATTTGAGAGATACAAAGTCTGGAGTCTTGTTCCTAGACCTATTGATCACACTACCATAGACACTAAGTGGATTTACAGGAATAAACTAGATGAGTATGGGGTTATAGTTAAGAATAAAGCTAGGTTAGTTACTAAAGGATATAGACAAGAGGAAGGAATAGACTTTGACCAAACCTTTGCTCCTGTAGCTAGGCTAGAGGCCATAAGATTGTTTTTTTCTCATACAGTATACAAAGAATACAAGGTCTACCAGATGGATGTAAAGTCAGCATTCCTCAATGGTACACTGAAGGAGGAATTCTATGTAGAGCATCCACCAGGGTGTAAAGAAGATAGAAAGAGTACTTCTGGAAGTTGTCAATTTCTAAGGAAAAGACTCATAAGTTGGAGTAGCAAGAAGCAAATAAGTGTTGCAATTTCTATAGCAGAATATGAGCACATATCTACTGGAAGTTGTTGTGGATTCAGCATCAACTATTGGACTACAATGTACAGCTAAGTAAATATGTTATGTTTTGTGATTCTACTAGTGCAATTTCTATTGCTAATAATCATGTTTCATACAGTAAAACTAAACATATAAAAATTAGATATCACTTTCTCAGAGAGAATGTTGAAAAAGAAAATATTAGCTTACAGTATACTCCAATAGAAAGACAAGTTGCTGATATTTTTACAAAACCCCTAGATGAAAGCAAGTTCAATTACTTTAAATTTGAACTAGGTATGTTGAACATTGAGTAAACATTCTCAATTAGTAACAACAAAAGTTCGTACAATTTATAAAAAATGACTAACCAGGTAAACAAATCTAAATAACAAAGAAAGACTTGATATAAGTCAAGAATTATATTCAGAACACAAATTTTGTGTAAGTCAAAGAATTGTGTCGAGACACCACAGTGTGTGTCAACACTATAGATAGTATTATGTCGAGACACCAGAATATGTGTCGACACAATAGATAGTAATGTGTTGAGACATTAAAAATTAGTGTCGAGACATAAGGGTGTCGAGACCCTGAGGTCTTTGTAGAGAGACATGAACCTTGTGTTGACTTAAGTCGACACATCTCGACTGTGTAGGTTTTCCATGTCGATACTAGACATTTCCCAAATATTCAGAAAATTCTAAATGCAGCGCCTTCTCGCCTTCCGCATACAGTTACTATAAATAGGGGGTACAAGGAGTTTTCGACTACGCTTACTAGAAAACTTGAGAAACTGTTCCCTAAGTGTCGAGACCTAGAAATCCTTAGTCGACACCTCTCAATCTCAAGCTCTCTCAACTCAAATGGCACCCAAGATTGACGACAACATCAATGAGGGTTATGAACTGGTGTGAAACGCATTCATGACCGCACAAGAAGAGATCAATAATATTATAGACCTTGTCAATGAGGCGGGACTTGAGTATCTGCTTTCTAGACCAACTAAGATATGGAAGAGAGAAGTATCTGAGTTCTATTCCAATGCTTTACTAAACCCATAGACAGCTAAGATTTAGTCAAGTGTAAATGGGGCAAGAGTAAAGGTCACAATCAAACGGCTGGCTAAATTCCTTCATATTCCTAGAACTGCTCAGGAAGATGAACTGGATTCCAACAAGATTGGAGAGGCCTTAGAGTGGTGTGGACTGGCTCCAACCACTAGGTTTGGTAGTTCACTAAACAGGAAGGGAATGAATTCCCAGAGCAAGTTTTTGTCTAAAGTAGTAGGAAAGGTTCTCCTCTGCAAGGCCAGAGCACATGACAGGATTTCAATTTTCATGTTTAGCCTGATGACAAGATTTATTTTCAGGATCAAGACTGATTGGAACAGGGTTTTATTTGATAAGATTGCAGAAGGGATTCAGAAGCCCAATATGGGTAGAGTTGTTAGTCTGTATCTAGTTAAGATAATTCTAGATAATATCAACCAGAAAGTTGGAACAAAGATCAACCACATGAGGAGAATGGACCCAAGAATTTTGTCAAGATGGGACAGAGTCTTGTCTAAGGAGACTCCAGAACCCAAGAAGACAAAGGAGGTAAAAGGTAAGAAAGCAGTGGAAGAGGAAGTTGAGTCTTCAGGTGATTCTGAGGAATAAGTGGTGTTCAGTTCATATAAGGATGCTGAGGAAGAACAAAAAAGATCTCCAAGACTCTCACCTGGAATAAGTGATCAGGTGCATGGGGAGAACATTCCAGAAAGAGAACCAATTGAGGGGGAGAACCTCACTGAATTGCCAATGGATACAGCTACTACTATAATTATGGATGTTGTACATGAACTGGAATAATCAAAGGTTCCTAAATAGGAAATGTCTGAGAGAGAGATGGATAATGAAATTCCAAAAGAGACTGAAGAAGAAATTCTTTTGTCTAAAGAAACTAACATCCAGGGGGAGATAGCTTAAATTCCCTAGATTGAAGTTCTTGATGTTGAAATTCAACATGCAGATGTTAACTTGGAAAGTATCAATATTAATGAGAAAGGTACAAGATGTTGGATCCCTAGTTGGATTTGGGCTAAGTTCACTAAATTAGGTTAATTTTGACCCACAATGTATAGCTAGGGTCAAGTCCTTGAGTCCTAGAGTTTAGGCTAGTCATTAGGTTCAACCTTCACGGACCAACCAACAGAGGACCTCAGTAGACTCAGACTTAGAAGAATTCGAAGATCAAATGATCAGTTTGAAATTCTTCGAACTCAGCTCGACGATCGTCGATCTCAGATCAACGAACTCATAATTATTTCTCTGAGTTGAGCTCGACGATATTCGAGCTCAAGTCGATGATCTATTCTTTCAAATAGATTCTCAGCTTGACGAACTTAGAGCGCAGAATTGGCAAGTTATTTCATGAATGCAGTTCACAGAGCTCAGGTCGACGAATAGGAATTCTCAGGTTGATGAAATTGGAACTCCAGTCGACGAATTATGTTCAGAGGTCGATGATTTCTGTCCCGAGCTAGACTTAGAAGATTTCATTATTTCTTTCCTTATTCATTATATTTTTTAGCAGTGATTTCCTGAGTAATTAATGCTCATATTCTCTTGAATATAACCGTTATTGGCAGCATTAATTATGGTCTTCATTAGGGTTAAGTACTTGATTATTTTATTGGGACAGTTGGGGAAATTCATTTAAGTCACTATTCCAGCCGTTTCTTTCTCCAGGACAATCAGCAATAACTGCCAAGAATTCAAATTTCAAAGGAGAAATTATTGACTGCAGAATATAAAAGAGATTTTCTCTTTTCAGATGGCAATAAGAATCACTACAAGCATACACAGACCAGACCTGCAGTAAAAACACAAGAGCAATAAAGAGAAGAGAATACAGTTGCACAGAATAACAACATACAAAACTTATTTTCTGCATACAGAAAACATTCTATTGTCTCCCTTGTTTTTTCTTTTGACTGAAGAAGAACAACCATCAATATCAAGAGTCTTCTTCAACTTCTCCTCCAGTGAACATTCAAGGACAACATCTTTAAATCATTCAAAAAGTTCCAGGATTCTCTCAAGACAAGGCTGAAGACCTACACCCTGAGCAAGGCTCCAAGCTTTCTGAACCATTCAACATTTCAGAAGGAGTCTTGACAAACAGCAAATCCACTAGTCTTCTATATTATATAGAGAAAAGATAATACTTCATCACCTCCCTCACCTCCTGTATAAAGGGTTTATTAACTCCCTTCAAAAGTTTATTCTTGGTTTTTGGGCACCTGATCAAAAGCCTAAAGGGTTGTGAGATCTTCCTGGAAATAGATCTTGTGGTGGCAGTCACCTGACCAAAATCCTGATAGTAGGTTCCTACCAGGGTGGTAGAAGAGTGGATGTACCCAGTTTGGGGAACCACTATAAAATTCTTATGTTGTATGTGTGTGATCATTTTCTTTATTATTCTTGGTGTGTTGTGATAGATTAGCTTAGCCTGTTTTCATTTCCTTTCTATATTACTATTGGTATCACTTATTTTACTCTAATAAACTCTAAAACAGCCAAAAGTTTTAATTACTCTATTCACCCCCCCCCCCCCCCTCTAGAGTAAATCAGGTCTAACCCCTTTCTTTCAATTGGTATCAGAGGGTTGCTTCCTTTAGTTGTACAAGTTAACACTTGAACCAAAAGATCCTTATTAGATCTGATTTTCTTTTCCTAGTTTTTTTGTTTTCACATCATGGCACAGAACAAAGACTATGCAAGCACCAGACCTCCAGTTTACAACTTAGATAAGTTTGCTATCTGGAAGGCAAGAATCAAGATGTATATGAACTCTATTGATAAGGATATCTTAAATTCTATTTTGACAAGACCACCTATTCCAGAGACTGCATCTACTTCAACCTCTAATACTCATGTTGTTCCACCATCTGAGTGGACAGATGCTCACAAAAAGGCCAAAATAGTTGATGTAAAGTCCATGAATATTTTTGCTCAGACAATGTCTGGTGACATTTTCCAGAAAGTGGCAGAGTATATCATCCAAGGCCATCTAGGATTCTCTTAACTAGATGGTTGCTGGATCAGCGAATGAGAGAAAGGATAGGAGATCCAATCTCATCTCATAATATGAAAACTTCAATAAGGACGAGTCAGAGTCCATAAGTGACATGTACAACAAACTAAGCTCAATCATCAATGAGTTGAAGACTCTATACAAGGACATCACCCTTATAGAAGTCAATTACAAAATCCTCATATGCTTCCCTAGATCATGGGATTCCAGAATCTGGCCAATCAAGGAAGCCAGAAGTCTGAAGGAGATCTCCACTAAATCTCTTCTTGGAAAGCTCAAGTCCTATGAACAATTGATAAAGACTAGAGAAGCTGTAGAGCAGAAGACTACTACATCAGTAAGAAATGAGCAGAACATTGCATTCAATGCATCTGAAGAATCAGAAGCTCCACTAACCAGTGAAGAATTTCTAAGTCTCTTAGCCAAGAGATTTTATAAGATGGGCAAGAGGGATTTCAGAAAAAGGTCATCTAGGCAAGATGGCAAGCCAAGGTATGATAAGACACCAACTAAATAAGTTGTTTGCTTTGGTTGCAGGAATCCTGGACACTTTATCTCAGAGTGTCTAGAGAACCAAAAAAGGAGAGAAGAAGAGAAAAGGAAACAAGGAAGCAGCACTATAGCAAGCCCTCCTCTAGCAAGTATAAAAGAAAGGAGAAAGGCTTTGTGGCTGAAACCTGGAGTGACACTAAAGATGAATCTTAATCTTCTAGATCCAGTGAAGTTGAAGAGGAAGCAAAGGCAAAAGAAGTGTTTCTGATGGCCATCAATGCATCAGGCAGATGTTCAGAAGCAGAAGATGACAAGTCAGAGGGTGAAGACTCTGAATCTGAGGAAGATCAGGTACTATCTTCCTTTGACTTCAATTCAGATAATTTTAGAACTGAATTCAAATCTTTATGCATTGATTTAATTAATTTTGAAAAGGAGATTAAATATCTTAGAGAAAAACTATCAGAACAAGATAATTTCATTTCTGAAAATATCAAATTAAAAGATGAAATAACTCTAGCTAATGAACAGATTATATCATTAAAAACTGAATTGGCTGAGGCTAGGTAACTTGAAGAATCCCTAAATGGGAGAAGTCTCAAGCTGATGGACATCACAAGCACAGTGAATGCTAGGCTTAATGGCAAGCTGGGCTTAGGTTCTTCATCAATCCAACCCCCACTCATTCAGAAAAATATTTTAACAACTCCAATAAAATTTGTTTCAGAAAAGGGTAAAGAGAAGATAGATGACAATAATGTTTAACAAACAGAATTAAAACAAAAGAATAAGAAAAGGAGAAAGAATAAGAAAAATCTTAACCATAACAATATTCAGCAAATTTCGTCGAACTCAGATCGACGAAATGTATACAGTTCGTCGAACTCAAGTCGACGAACTCAGAACGCAATTTTTTATTATAATTATTCTCTGAACTGTGATTGACGAAACAAGTATGGTTCATCGTCCCAAGATCAACGATATTGGGGCCAAGAAAATGAATACTTTCATTCTCTGAGTGGAGTTCGACTAACTCATCCCCATTCATCGACCTCAGATCGACGAACTTACCAGAATTCGTTGACCCCAGTTCATAATAATAGAAACTTTAATTCTAATAGAACATTTAATCAACCAGAACAACATGTTAATCCATTTACCAAGTGGATAATTCCACCTAGAATATTTCACCCCCTAGGTTATAAAAATCAACCAGAATACTCTTACATTTCCAGTTTTAATTATGTAAATAAACAAGGACCCAAGGTGACCTGGGTCAATAATAACTAACCTATTTTATTATTGGTGAAAGACTATCCCACCAAACAGAAATAGTGGTATCTGGATAGTGGCTGTTCAAAGCATATGACTAGCAGTAAGGAAAACTTAATCAATAATAAGTCAAAGCTAGGACCCAAAGTAATATTTGGTGACTCTAATTATTGCCAGACTGAAGGATATGGAAAGGTCAAAATTGGAGCAATTAACTTCATGAAGGTTGCTTATGTAAGTGGACTGAAGCACAACCTTATATCCATAAGTCAATTATGTGATAAAAGGTTTCAGGTATCATTTAACAAAACTTCCTGTATTATTACTTCTGTAGATAACCAAGTAGTTTTAACTGGCAGTAGAGTAGGTAATATCTATGTAGTTAACTTTAGGTCTGCTAAAACTGAAATTTGCATATTTAATCAAACCAGCAATAATAATGATCTTTGGTATAGGAGATTAGGTCATGTAAACCTGAAAAACATTGCTAAACTTTCTAGGGATAACCTTGTAAGAGGATTGCCTTCTTTTCCCTATAAGAAGGAAAGCCTTTGTAGGGCTTGTCAATTAGGCAAGCAAACTAAAACTAGTTTTAAGTCACTTAATAATAGTGATTCACCTAGGACATTGTACTTGCTCCATATGGATCTTTTTGGACTCATTGTTGTACAGAGCCTATGAGGGAACTCTTATACCTTAGTGATAGTTGATGGCTTCTCTAGGTTCACTTGAGGGTTCTTCTTGAGAAACAAGTCAGATAACTTCAAGGTTCTTACAGACTTTCTTAAGAGCATAAGGATTGAGTACTCTACTCCAGTTGCATTGATCAGAAGTGATCATGGTACTGAGTTTGAGTCTCTTCTCATGCAAGAATTCTATGAGAAGGAAGGTATCAGGCATTGTTTCTCTGCTCCTAAAACTCCTCAAAAAAATGGGGTAGCTGAAAGGAAAAAACAGAACACTCATTGAAGCTGCAGGCATATTACTTGCAGATGCTCACTTGCCCCTATCCTTTTAGGCAGAGGCTATAAGAATAGCAAACTATGTACTTAATAGAAGTTTGATTCATAAGCTTAAGGGCAAGACCCCCTATGAACTACTCAAAGGGAAGAAATCTAAAGTAGATTATTTTAGAGTCTTTGGTTGTATTTGTTACATTCAAAACAATAAAAAGAAATACATTAGAAAGTTTGAAGCCAAGGCTGAAATTAAAAATTTCTTAGATATTCCCAAGTAAGCAAGGCTTATAGGGTATATAATAAATCATCTATGAAAATGGAAGAGTCTATTCATATTTCTTTTGATGAGACTAATATGTTTTACAAGGAGAAGATAGCTTCTACCAGTGAGAATTTGCAGGAACCAAGTCTGTGTGAGAAATTGGATGAGTTGACCCTCACCAATGAGGCTGTTACACATCCTTCTCCAAGAAGCTGAAGAAAGTGAAGATGATGTCACTGAACTCAGTGAAGAGCCAACAACAGCTATAATTCCACAAGAGGAATTAATTCTCCAAGTTATTGCTCAACCAACTCCTCCTACTGAACTAGTCACACTTAGAGATCACCATGTATCTTAAGTGATTGGAGACATCTCAGTGGGTGTGCAGACAAGGCATCAACTCCACCAGGACATGATGCATGCCTACTTCATATCTCAAAATGAGCCCCAATCCATTAAAGATGTTGAGCAAGATCCATACTGGATCATTGCAATACAAGAGGAGCTCAACCAATTTGAGAGATGTAGAGTTTGGGATTTAGTTCCAAGACCCAAAGACTACCCAGTCATTGGAACTAAGTAGGTATTTAGAAATAAACTAGATGCTTAAGGTACTATCATAAGGAATAAAGCAAGATTAGTTCCTCAAGGATACGGACAAGAGGAAGGAATAGACTATGACCAAACATTTGCCCATATTGCAAGGTTAGAAGCAATAAGGATATTTCTAGCTTATGCAGCCCACAAGAAGTTCACAGAATATCAAATGGATGTCAAGAGTGTATTCCTTAATGGTGAACTCAAAGAAGAGGTCTATGTAGAACAACCACCAGGTTTTATCTCTTCATCTCATCCATCTTATGTTTTTAAGTTGCATAAAGCTCTTTATGGTCTAAAGCAAGCTCCAAGTGCTTGGTATGAAACCTTAGCTAGCTTTCTCTTAGAGCATAACTTTTCTAGAGGCATTGTAGATAGGACTTTATTTATTAAGCATTATCATGATAAAATTTTGTTATTATAAATATATGTAGATGACATTATATTTGGTTCTACTGATTCCAAACTATGCAAAAGATTCTCCAACCTTATGCATTCTAAGTTTGAAATGAGTAGCATGGGTGAGCTCTCCTACTTCCTTGGTCTCCAAGTGAAGCAGTCTCCTGATGACATCTTCATATCCCAATCTAAGTATGCTAAGGAGTTGATAAAAAGGTTTGGGATGGCTGATGCTTCAGCTAAGAGGACACCTATGGCTATAAATGTTGTGATTGATTCTGATAAACATGGGAAATATGTAGATCAGAAATTATATAGGGCCATTATTGGGTCCCTATTATATCTCACAGCAAGTAGACCAGACATTATGTTTGCTACTTATCTTTGTGCTAGGTTCCAGGTCAACCCTAAAGAATCTCATCTTATTTTCTTAAACAATTTTGAGATATATAAAGAGTTGCCCTAATTTAGGACTCTGGTATCCAACTAAGTAAGAATTTGATTTAACTGGATACTCTGACGCTGACTTTGCTGGATGTAGAGTGGACAGGAAGAGCACATCAGGAACTTGTCAGTTCCATGGTGATAAGCTTGTGTCTTGGTTTTGCAAGAAGAAAACATCTGTGTCGACTTCAACAGTAGAAGCTAAGTACATAGCAGCTGGCAGTGGTTGTTCACAGATCCTATGGATTCAAAACCAACTCCTAGATTATGGTGTCAACTTAAACAATTCAACTCTACTTTATGATAATACCAGTGCAATTTCTATTGCATAGAATCCAGTGCATCATAGTAGAACTAAGCATATAGATGTAAGGCATCATTTAATTAGAGAGTGTGTTGACAAAAAGAAAATTAACCTCACCTTTGTCTCTACTGATTTGCAAAAGGCAGATATCTTCACCAAACCCTTGGATGAGAAGAAACATCTGTTCTTTATGAATCAGCTAGGTATGATAAATGGAGTTGCATTAATTTAGCTTTTTGTCTGTGGTCGAAGAATTTGCCACAGTTCATCGAGCGGAGATCGACGAACTAAGAAAAGTTCTTGAAATAATTCATCGACCTAAGATCGACGAACACTCTGTGTAAAGTTTTATTCACCGACCGGAGATCGATGGTACTGCTTCAGAAAATTTTTGTCAACCTGAGAATGACGAAAAGTTTTCCCTTCTTCAGATTGAGATCGACGAACTCTTTTGTCAATAAAATATTTCATCGACCTCAGATCGAAGAATTTTGTTTATTTCGTAGGACAAAGTTTGACGCTTCACATTCTGAAAATCTTATAACTAGGTTTTCTTCGAGCTCCATCCCGCACTTTCTGTTCACCTTGCACTTGATCTTTCTGTTTTCTTTTGTAGGCGATCAATGGAGATTCTGGCGAGCTATCTTGCTGCAATGAAATTTGACATGGGATTCGACATCGACTTCGAGTCATTCCAGCATTCTGACCAGATCTTCTTAGATATACTAAAGTTATTCGAAGACTAATAGTTGAAGAATCTCATGACAACCAGGATTAAGATTGTTGCTATAGAAATAAGAGAATGGGTATTCACCTCCTCCACTCCAGATGCCGACACAATGACATGAATAATATCTTGTGATCAACTTTCCTTAACCCCCATCATTTTGACTAAAATTTTTGGATTGCTTAATGGTGAAGAAGAGTTAGAAATAGATAACTCTGAATAGGATGAGATGTTGATTAAAGTGGGATACACTGGAGAGAACCCTAATAAGCTTTTAAAGAAACATTTATTTTCTGAATATAAATTTTTAGCCGATGGGGTGGGTAAGTTATTGCTAGGCAAGCATACTGCCCATGATTATATCACCAGGCAATAGTTCCTAATAATGTGTGCAGTTGTAAATAAGAAACCAGTAAACTGGGCTAAGATACTGTTTGATTTGATTAAGAAGAAGAACAGTAAGAAGGAAGTGTGTTTTGGAAGGATCCTTGGAATCTTCCTACAGGAAAAGGCTACTGAATCCCTAGTCTCACAGACCATATTCATTAATGCTTCAAAAAGGCTTACCTTTGCCTTATTTGGAAGGTGGGAGAGGACTATCTCAAAGCCTTCTAAGGCTTCTTCTTCTTCAAGGGCATCTGAGGATAGAAGAGCTATATTAGTTGCTCCCCCACCCCCAGAAGATGTCCCCTCCATCAAAATTCCATCCCCTCTATCTCAAAAACCTACTCCTACACAAATTTCAATTCCTTCATCAACTATCCAACAACAATCCACATTTCAAGATCATATTCCAACACCACTACATCTCCAGTACATCAACCCACACCAATTCAATCTCCTAAACATCTACCAACATCTATTCAATCTCCAGTACATCGCCCAACACCTCCTCAATCCCCATTACCCTAATATCTAGCTGACATCCCCCTCCACAACATCACATCCATACCAACTTTTGATTTGTTGTCATCCACATCAATTATCCATCACCTCGGGATGAACCAATGATGTACACCACCCCTTTCCCTTCATCATCCATCCCCATCCTTCTGTATCAACTCAGATACCCTCTGGGTTTATGCAAATTGATTCCCCTTCCATTCCCTCTCTTCTGCAAATCATAACTCCCCTAATCAGAAATCTTATAGCAGAGGCCATTAAACCTCTTACTGAATCCATTTTATCCCTATCTGCTCTCATCTCTGTTGCCCATACTGTCCCTTCTCTGGGGACCTGGCTTCAAGACCCTCTGAAACCATGTAAGGGGAGATATCCAGTAAAGAAGCTCCAGTCTCCTCCCTAGTAGCAGCAGCAGTAGTTGTACAGATAGATGAGCCAGCAGTTGTACAGATAGATGAGCCAGCAGTTGTATAGATAGCTGAGCTAGTAGAAGTAGATGTACATATGATTACAGAGGCTGAAATAATTGATTTTGATATGTTGTGTACAGATGAACCAGTTAATCTGCCAAAAGTGTTAACTGTTGGTGATTGTTGTGTCAATCCCACAGAAGATATTTTAAGTTTGTTAAATTCTTTTAATACAGCTTACTTGAATTATCTTCCAGCAGTTTGCCCTAAGCCAGCTTTGGCTATTATTTGTTATATTTCGCCAATAAGTCCTGAAGTTGTTAATCAACTAAAGGAAAGTTTTGCTGCTCAAATGGTTTGGGAACCATCAGATGTTACAACTGATAAAGTTGAGCCAAGCTCTTCTGGTCCAACCTATATCTTGGATGATAGTCCAATCCTTGATCTGGATGATCTAATTGCACAAGACATTGCTCAAGATCTAGAGAATGTTCAGAATAATCCTTATTTGAATGAATTTCTATTGGCTAACATAGAAGTAGAAGATTATCAGATGGCTACTTAAATTGATGCTCCTGAAGTTACTGAACCTCAAGTGCTTCCTCAAGCTGAGAAGCAAATCTCAAAAGAAGCCTTAAAGTAAATAGATGCTTTATATGACAACCCTCTAGAATCCTCTAATGATGATGATGAAGATTCTGATGAATCAGATGATCCAAAATCTAAAAAGAAGGTTGCTAAGAAATGGAAAGCCGTTCCAAAAGGTGCTCCTAAACCAAAACCTACCCATGATACTCCTTATTATATACTGCACAATATTACTCCTTATCAGGGTATCCCACAATGGATGTGGTTATCAAAAAATGAGCAAAAAGAAAGGAAGAAGAGGAGAAGATACGGGTCTCCTCCTAAGCAATTAAGGAAAGACCCTCCTCCTCCTCCTCCATCTTCTGGGGCCTCTGGAAGTGTATCTCAAAGATTAGCACATATTACTAAAACCTATCAGAGACACTCCAAGCGAGGCAGTAGCCAGCAGTCCTCTCAAATCAAGCCTCCTCCAGCTACAGATAAGAGAAGTACTTCAATTTCTATTAATGATTCATAGAAGGACTCCAGTCCTATAAGGCCAGAATATCCACCTATTCCTTTTGTAGATCCAGAATAGGAAACATCTGCAAAAATGGCCAGGTTTTTTGAGCGGATAGGACTTTCTCGGATCAATAAAGCTAAAGCTGAAGGAAAAGATCCTTCCCAATACTCAACTACGTCATCATATAGAAAAGAGGAACTAAAGAGGTATGCTAAAGCTAATAAGATTTTCAATGTTGATGATTATATGAGCTTATATCCAGAAGCAGTAGCTCCAAGAGCCACCTCTTGCAACATAATTAGAGCATTATACATGATAATGTTGAAGAAAGAAGTTGCAAATCCAAACAGAGAAATTATTTTCAAACAACATTTTGATAAAGCTGAAAAGGAGAAGCCAAAGAAGAACAAGTGAATGTTGTGTTTAACTCTTATTTCTCTGAACTCTATTTGTTTAATCATGAAGCACTTATTGTAAATATCTGTTGAATATGTTTATTTCTGCCAAATATATGTTTTTATGCTTTATCATTGTTTTCTTTTATTTGTATTAGTGACCTCACCCAAATAGGGGGAGATTGTTGGATCCCTAGTTGGATTTGAGCTAGGTTCACTAAATTAGGTTTAGTTTGACCCACATTGTATAGCTAGGGTCAATTCCTTGAGTCTTAGAGTTTAGGCTAGTCATTAGGTTCAACCTTCACGGACCAGCCAGCAGAGGACCTTAGTAGACTCAGACTTAGAAGAATTCAGAGATCAAATGATCAGTTCGAAATTATTCAAACTCATCTCGATGATTGACGAACTCAGAATTATTTCTGAGTTGAGCTCGACGATATTCGAGCTCAGGTCGACGATCTATTCTTTCAGATAGATTCTCAGATCGACGAACTTAGAGCGCAGAATTGGCAAGTTATTTCTAGAATGCAGTTCGTAGAGCTCAGGTCGACGAACATGAATTCTCAGGATGATGAAATTAGAACTCAAGTCGATGAATTCTGTTCAGAGGTCGAAGATTTCTGTCCCGAGCCAGACTTAGAAGATTTCCTTATTTCTCTCCTTATTCATTATATTTTTTAGCAGTGATTTCTTGAGTAATTAATGCTCATATTCTCCTGAATATAGCCGTTATTGGCAGCATAAATTATGGTCTTCATCAGGGTTAATTACTTGCTTATTTTATTGGGACAGTTGGGGAAACTCATTTAAGTCATTATTCCAACCGTTTCTTTCTCCTAGGCAATCAACAATTACTGCCAGGAATTGTAATTTCAAAGGAGAAATTATTGAATGCAGAATATAAAAGAGATTTTCTCTTTTCAGACGGCAATAAGAATCACTGCAAGAATACACAGACAAGATCTGTAGTAAAAAACACAAGAGAGATATAGAGAAGAGAATACAGTTGCACAGAACAACAACAAACAGATCTTCTTCTCTACATACAGAAAACATTATGTTTTCTCCCTTATTCTTTCTGAAGACTGAAGAAGAACAACCATCAATATCAAGAGCCTTCTTCAACTTCTCCTCCAGGAACATTCAAGGACAACATCTTTGAATCAGTCAGAAAGTTCCAAGATTCTCTCAAGATAAGGCTGAATACCTACACCCTGAGCAAGGCTCCAAGCTTTTTGAACCATTCAACATTTCAGAAGGAGTCTTGACAAACAGCAAATCCACTAGTCTTCTCTATTGTATAGAGAAAATATAAGACATCATCACCTCCCTTGCCTCCTGTATAAAGGGTTTATTAACTCCCTTCAAAATTTTATTCTTGGTTTTTGGGGACATGATCAAAAGTCTAAAGAATTGTGAGATCTCCCTGGAAATAAATCTTGTGGTGGCAGTCACCTGATCAAAAACCTGATAGTGGATTCCTACCAGGGTGGTAGAAGAGTGGATGTATCCAGTTTGGGGAACCACTATAAAATTCTTGTGTTGTATGTGTGTGATCATTTTCTTTCTTGTTCTTGTTGTGTTGTGATAGATTAGCTTAGCCTGTTTTCATTTCCTTTCTATATTACTATTGGTATCACTTATTTTACTCTAATAAACTCTAAAATATCCAAAAGTTTAATTAATCTATTCCCCCCCCCCTAGAGTAAATTCGGTCTAACCCCATTCTTTCACAAGAGTTTAGGGGGAGTTGGCCCTAGATACTGTCAAAATAAAAGAGACACCACCAGTTAAAGAGATAAGTTCTTTTGAATATGACGAAGAAGAAGAGTCTCAGCTGAATAAAAGGAAGTTATCTGAAATTAAGAAGAGAAGAAAAAACTATAAAAAGCATTTACAATTTAGGACATCAGCTGCTTCTATAGGAGATACTAGCTCTCTGCTAGTACAATTTCAAATAATGCTAGATAAGCAAAGGAAGGATCAAGAAAAGTATGTATACGAAAGCCACAAAGAACTGTAATTTCAACTTGCTTAGGATATAACGTCCATAAGATTTGAAGTAAATCTCCTAAAAATAGACATGACTAATTTCTTTGAGAAGGGGGCTAATGTTGTAGTTTATATTACTAAACAGCAGCAAGTAGCAAAGACAACTGCAGATGAAATGGTTGTCAAATAAGGCTATGTCCTAGAAAATCAAAGAATTTTGGATGAAAACATGACTACTTTGCATATAGAAAAAATGTTTAAGCTGACTAAGCAAACTACTGAGTTAGAAAACAAAATAGCTGCTACTACAAAGGCCATGGAAACTCAGCTGACAAACCATTCAGCCTCCATGCTTAAAGATATAAATGCTTCTGACAAGAGTTTGGATAATAATTTACTGAGAGTGAAGATCACTGTAACTTCAGGTATCAATTACTTAGATGAACAAGTAAGGTTTCACAAGAATGATCTGAGAGATCATGTTGAAAGAGAAGTCATAAAGGGGGAGAGGGTAATGATTAGGGCCAGTTCTAAACATGCTACCTGGATATCAAATAATATCAGAACCACTTTAAGCCATCCTCCCCTATGGTATGATGGAGATCAAACTGCTGAGTATGGTTATCAACCAGCTCAACTTGAAGCACCTCATGCTACTGTAACTCATGCTGCTGAGTAAACCATGTATAATCCTGCAGGATAAGTTATATTTGAGGCTATCCAAGCAGCTGTCCAACACATGTACAGTCCTCCACCATCAGTTAAAAATATTATATGTGAAGAGGTAGAGATGTCTGAATCTGCTCTAATTAAATAAAAAGAAGCTCAGCTTTCAAAGAAAAGGTTTAGAGAGCAAGCTGAGGCTAGACTAGATTTTGAGCAGTGGAGTCCAACCTCCAGATCAATAATCCTCACTACATGGAAGGGATTCAATACAAATGTGACAGACAGATATAAATGGTATTCAGAACAGGAATGGGCCAAACATTTAAAGCAGCAAGAGGTTATCCAGAAGTTCAGACATGATTTGAATAAAGGGAAGATACTTGCTAAGTTAGTTGAGCCCAGTAAATATTTCCCAAAGCCTTACCATTATTTTGAAAGACAAAGGCTGAAAAAGGAAGGAATTGCAAAGGCTAAGAATGACAAATGGAAAAAGATAGCTTATGACAAGGTGCCTGAGGTTATAGCCATAGTCCAATCTGGAAAGGACATTGTCATCAGAGAACCAGAGTTTCCATAGGATGTTCTTAGTGTTGAATCTCAAGTTAAAGTTGTTCTGTAAATTTTGAATAACCAAAGTTTATAGCTGTAAACATTTTGAAAAGCAATTAGTGAAAATTTTGGTTTGCATAACATTTCTTGTGCTATTAATTAGGATTGCAATTGTTTGCTTTACTTTTTGTTCATCATTATTATTGTTAATGTCTAATGAAATATGTGTTTTTATCTGTATTATTTCACATATTGTACAGCACTGTAATCTTAATGTCTTAATCATCATATTTTGGTATCATATTATATATCATTGAATTGTGGTTATGACTTCTCCAAATAGGGGGATATGTTAGGTACATTGGTCACAATATACTTGATTTGAAGAAGTCCTTTCAGCTCAATGATATAAACATAGTTTTATTTGATAAATGTTAAGTTCTTGTGCAGGCAAATAAATCTAAGTATAAAAGTGTCAAGACACTAGGCAAGTGTCGACACTTTGTCAAGGTTGTACTAAGACAAGAAGTAGTTGTGTCGACACTCGGGACCAGTGTCGACACACTTAAATAAGGAGTGCTGAGTCGTAGATAAACTTGTGTCGACACCCAGGACTTGGGTCTACACTATGATACATGAAAGTAACTGTGTCGACACTTAGGATTAGTGTCGACACACATTACACAAGTAGTGTCGAGATAAGATGAAGGTTGTGTCGACACATGCATAAGTATGTCGACATTTCTACAAGAGTAGTGTTGACGCCTAGGACTGGTGTCAACACATCCAATAGTCAAGTTTCAACACTTCAAGCAGAATTGTTTCCTAAGTGAAGAAATCAAGCCAGAGGTCCTGATAACTGTCAGAACTGTCAGATTTCAGTTGTTAACTGGATCAATCGGTTACCCTTGATAGAGCATATTTAAAGGGATCAACTCTATAAAGAAAAGAGAGAAGAGTAGTACAAAATTGGAGAAGCCAGATCTATGAAGTAATCTGCTAGAATTCAGAAGGTGGAGAGAAGCCTGATCAAGAATCGTCTTCAACATTCTCCAGCCTAGATCTACCCTAATTTCAACTTCAAGAAGCTTTAAAAAGATAAGAAGGGTTGGATCAAATCAATTACAACAAGGATCAAGGGAAGCTGACTTATCAAGTTCAGTTTAAGAAGCAGTCACCCGTTTCTCTCTTGCTGGGTGATTAATTATGAATTAATTTCTTTTCATCATTATTAATCTTGTAAGATCTACTTATAGATCTGAGTGTAGGGGAATCAATTTCTCTGAGTTGTAAACCTATGTTATAAAGGCTGAGGTAGGGTAGGAATTGCCTGAGGTAGGAGAAGTGAGTGTTTCTTTGAGGTGTAGGAACTGATTGTTCTGAGTTGTAGGGAAGGAGTTATCTGAGTAGTAGGAGTGTAGATTCACTCTGAGGTAGAGTTCTTGGGAAGAACTTGAGGTGTAAGATCTTGGTGATCTGAGTGGTAAGACTTGTATAGTCTGAGTTGTAGGAGCCAGCTAGGCTCTGAGATGTAAGATCTGAGGATCTGAGTAAATAAAGAAGAAGGAGTTTGGTTGAATCTAGTTCATTGCTAGATAGGCAAAGGGGGAAAGTGCATGTACCCATAAATTGGGGAACCACTAAAAATCTGTGTGTATTGTGTTGTGATTGATGTGTTGTGATGGTTTTAATTGCTGAATAGTTTTCTTATTTTATCTAACTGGGGTAGTAAATATAAAAAAAAGTAATTCTCAAAATCCAAAAAGTGGCCTAGATTTAAATTGGACCTTTTCACACCCCCCCCCCTCTAGGTCACTCTCTATCCTAAAACAAACATTTACAAACCCTTCCGGTGCCAGGAACTAGGGCGCTGAGTGGTGAAGCCTCACTTAACGCCCACCCTGAGGGTTTCCCGCCAGCCCGAGCATAAGCAATCCAACAAGCCCTATGCGGAAACCCTTCCGCAAGCACTACTCGTCTGACCCTATTTAGCCTAAAGCCTATTCAAACCTAAGGCCTTAGGCCTTTGGGACCCACTCGGTGAATATGAGGTTGTACAACATTTCACTTCCAGGGAGTGTAATGTATCTGGAAAGTGTAGTCCCTGAGGAACTCCATCCATCTCTATTGTCCCATGTTTAGATCCTTCTGATCTATAAAATATTTAAGGTGAAAGTGAAGGGATAGATACTACTCTAGAGGGGGGGTGAATAGAGTTATCAAATTTTGCACTAGACAAAACTTAATGGTCTACCCAACTCCCTTGGAGTCAAGTGCGGAATGAAAGATTATAGATATAGATTTAACCCTAGAGCCTAACATAAGTGGAGTGCACAAACTCAAGCTAACTGTAATTACAGTTAAGGCTTGGAAAACCTAACCAACAACTAGCAACCTAGTTATATCTAATCACAGCCATAATACAGGAATTAAACAATGGAATCCAGACGACACAAGGAAATTTATAGTGGTTCCCCAAACAACTTGGGTACGTCCACTCTTCTACCCACACGGTAGGAATCCACTCAGGTTTTTGATCAGGTGCCCTGCCACCAACAGAATCTGCTTCAGGTAGATTCAGAAACCCTTTAGACTTTTAATCAGGTGTCTAAAAACCAAGCACAGGTTTTTGATCAGGTGCCCTGCCACCAAGGGATACTTTTGAAGGGAGTAATAACCCTGTACAGGAGGGGGAAGAAGGTTAAGATGTCTTCTCTATTTTACAATAGATTAGAGAAGCACAAAAACTTGCACTGAGCTAGAATGCTCTAAAGAATCAAGGCTCCCCCTGGCTCAAAGATGTCCAGGTGAAGTCTTGCTTCAGTGCAGAAAACTCTTCAGAAAGTTCTGAAGGAAAAGCTACAGGAAGAAAATAAATAACAAAATTAAATCTCTTCAAGCAGCTATCTTCTTCTTTCTTCTTCTTCAAAGGATCTCTGAGTTTGAACTTCCTGAAAGCAGGAGAACTCTGGTTGAAGAAGAGATGAAGATCTTAACACTTCTCAGTTAGATGGAGTTTGCTGAGAGCAGAAAGCTTGAAGGCTTGAAAGCTTGAATGAACAACTGGTTAGCTATTAGCTAGCTTGAATCCTTCTTCAAAGGGTTCTTTATATAATAGCAGCAAGCAACGGCTCTCTTCCATTTGAATTTATTTGTCTTCTTCTGAGCCTTGAGACCTGGGCTGTAAATATCAAGAAGACAAAAACATCTCTGCAGCAAAACATTCTATAAAAGGAATAACCCGTTTTCTAAGAAGCTGCAGGCTTAAATCAAATAACAAAGGACTAAATAAAGTCACATCAGAAATAATCTCTTTATAGCAAAGAAGAAGACTTTTCAGTCTAACGGCTATAAAGGGCTGTCAGCAGATAAAGTAATTTATAAAGACAGCTAATAAGACAAACAACTTTATCTTAAAAAGATTTGACTCAGGCAAAAGAGATGGAGCAAATATTGCCTGGAAATTTTATCATACATCTTAAAATAATGTGCCAGAAAATGTATTAATTAATTAAATATAATAAATAAATACAAAATATAAAGGCAGGCAGAAAGCGTCGAACGACCTTCGGAGATCGTCGACCGACGCACGGAGATCGTCGATCTATCGGGCAGATAGTCGAACGATCCAGATAGTCGACCTATCGAAGAAGATAGTCGAACTACCTCGGCAGATAGTCGACCTATCAGAACAGATAGTCGAACTATCAGATAGTCGATCTATCGGGACAGATAGTCGAACTATCAAGCGCAAACAGATAGTCGACCTATCAAGCAGATAGTCGACCTACCTCAGAAAACAGATAGTCGACCTATCAACAGATAGTCGACCTATCAGCGCAGAACAGATAGTCGACCTATCAACAGATAGTCGAACTATCAGCGCAGAACAGATAGTCGACCTATCAACAGATAGTCGACCTATCAGCGCAGAACAGATAGTCGACCTATCAACAGATAGTCGAACTATCAGCGCAGAACAGATAGTCGACCTATCAACAGATAGTCGAACTATCAGCGCAGAACAGATAGTCGACCTATCAACAGATAGTCGAACTATCAGCGCAGAACAGATAGTCGACCTACTGATAGACGATCGTCGATCAGCCGATAGACGATAGTCGAGCGGCGTTCGACTATAGTCGAACGAAAAACCTACTTAACCAAATTCTCAATCTGGAAAAGTGAGGACTCTACAACTAGACTTCTAACCATTGACCATAGATATTTCTTGGGTCAAGGAGCACAAAGGAGAGGACTAAACTCAAATCCAACTAGGGTACCAACATAAGGTTCTTATGATCCGTGAATATATCAACTTTCACGTTATATAAGTAGTGATGCCACATCTTAAGTGCAAAAATCACATCCGCCAACTCCTAGTCGTGGACTGGATAGTTTTGCTCATGCACTATCAACTGGCGTGAGCCATAAGCAATAACCTTTTCGAACTGAAGAAGAATGCAGCCTAAGCCGCTCCTTAAAGCATCACTATAAATCTCATAGTCATTCGTACTATATGGCAAACTCAATATAGGCGTCGTGGTCAAACAACTCTTTAACTCCTCAAAATCTCGTGCACACTCAAGCTTCCAAACAAACTTCTGATCTTTCCTCATCAGTTTGGTGAGAGGTAAGGCTATCCGCGAAAAGTTCTTTACGAAGCACCTGTAGTAGCCAGCAGGTCCAACGAAGCTTCTGACTTCTACAATAGTAGACAATACAGCCAACTCCCGTATCGCAACTATCTTCGCCAGATCCACTAAAATACCTTCTCCACTAACCACATGGCCAAGAAAAGCCACCGACAACAGCAAAAACTCGCACTTTGAGAACTTGGCATAGAGTTTATTTCTTCTTAGGGTATGCAAAGCCATCCTCAAGTGATTTGCATGATCTTCTTCTAATTGAGAGTACATGAGTATGTCGTCAATAAATATTGGTGGTCTGATGCATCATGTCCATGTATACTGATGGCGCATTTGTTAGCCCAAACAACATTACAGTGAACTCATAGTGACCATAGCGTGCACCGAACGCCGTCTTGGGAATGTCACATTCCCTAATCCCCAACTGGTAATAACCAGTCATTAAATGTAGCTTTGAATAGACAGTTGATCCCACCAGTTGATCAAACAAGTCATCAATCCGTGGAATCAGATACTTATTCTTCTCTGTCAGCTTGTTTTATTCTCAATAGTCAATGCATAGACGCAAGCTTCTGTCCTTCTTCTTCACAAAGAGGACCGGTGCACTCCAAGATGACATACTTGGACGTATATAGCCTTGCTTTAGCAATTCTTGGAATTGAGCTTTTAGTTCTACCATCTCTTTTGACGCTACTCGGTACGGTGAGCGGGCCACAGGCTTCGCACTTGGCACCAACTTAATAGCGAAGTCAATCTCTCACTGGGGCGGTAGCCCAGGGAGATCTTTAGGAAACACATCATAATAATCCGATATAATAGGAACATTGATGGATACGTTGCTGACACGGCCGCCATTGATCCCCATCTGAGAGAGTTTGTCGATTGGGACGATCGTTGCCGCAAGCTCGAGGATGGGATTGACGTCCGCCGCCATTATTTAAAAATTTATAATTATAAATTAAATAATTATAATTATATATTTTTAATAATTTTATTATTTTAACAATTTTATTTAAAGTATTTATTTCATGTTTTAATTTTCATTTCATGTGTAATGATGGGTGCTTATAACCATCATGTGTTGTTTTAATTATTTAATTTCATGTGCTATGATGGGTGCATATAACCATCATATTCTCAATTTGAATTTTGAATTTTGAATTTTGAATGGAGGATTATTGAGTGGTGTAGGCTATATATAGACATGGTTATGAAGGAATAATTAGAGAATAAGAAAATTGAAACCTTAATTCAAAGATTGAATTTCCCCCCTCTTTCCCTCTTCCCCCTTAGGCAAATTTTGGCCTTCCTTCTCCTCTTCCTCCTTTCCCTCTTCAAAATTCGTCCAAGGCTTTTTTCCTCCTCTCCCAAGCCACCAACCCTCCTCCCTCTTAAAATTCGGCCACCACTCCACCTCCTCCCTCCTCAAGGTTTCCATCACCTTTTCTCTCCCCACTTTACATATATATATATATATTATCTTCAAGGTTTCTCCCTCTCCTAGAGTTATTGCAAAGGAAACGACTAGCATCTTTATCGTTCGGTGTAGATCCGTGGTTTCACGTGGAGAATTGAAATCAACCACCGTCGTGAGCGATTCCTCCACTCAATATTATGGACGGACTTTCTTGGGATTGGGTAACGATTCCTACACCTCTTGTGTGACTTATTCTATATTATTTTGTAAGGTTTTTTGGTGGAATTAGAAGGCTAGTATTTTATCCTGATTTATATTGAAATCATGCTAATTTAAATCTAATCTTTAAGAGTTAATTATTCCGAATATTTTTTGTAAAACTTGGTTCGGGTAAATCTAGTGAACGCTAGTGGAAATCAATTTCTTACCTTGATTTCTCCTTGAGTTCAAGAGATTTTGGCAACTCTCTTATTAATTAATTTTGGGGATTATTTTGGACTTAGTTTTAAATCACTTATTTAGTCCGGAAATTCTTTTATTGGATGTGTGAATGTTTGCGCATAATTTAACTTGAATTGCTAATTGTCCAGATCGGTTGGATCCTTTTCGCTTGAGCGAACATTGACATATAGCCCTTGTTCAATCTAAAATAAGGGGTAGTGTCCCTTTGCATTGATTAATTTGTTAATATTGAATTTGTGACATTAATTTCTTTGATATCCGATAGTGCTAAGTAGAGAAATCGCGCACTAGAAATTTTATTAAAGTGTTGAACATAAGAACGCGTTGTTTAATCCGTCAAAACCTTGGGCCTGCATCAATTTGGTATCAGAGGGAGGTTTACGTCAATTTCCTAATTGGCCCCCTCCCCCTTTTTCTTTTGTGCACTGACACGCACTTTGCACGTTTCATTGCACAATATATAAATCAATTTTTAAATTTTTGGTCTGTAAATAGCGACCTAAAATTTTAAGTTTTTCTCAAAATTCAAAAAAAATCTGGAATTTCTCCATCATTTTATTAATAAGAAATCCAAAAAAAAATTATTTTTCATATAGTCATAATTTTTATTAAGTCATTATAAAATTTTAATTTTGGTCTGCCAATAGCGGCCTATATTTTATTTTCTCAGCAAAAAAATAAAAAAAATATTTAATATTCATCATATTTTTCCAGCAAGAAAATAAAAAAAATTACATTTGTTATCTTGAGTAATTAGCTGGAACAATTGCATCTTTGGAAATTAAATAGGACTAGGTTAATTATTCATTACATATGCACCAGTTCCGGGTGAGATTTTCTCTCCAGTTCTCACTAACATGGTATATGACGTATATGCTGCCCGGTTAGACTATTCTTATGCTAAGGATATGGCAAGACACACCCCTAGGGCACACCACCTTTATCCTACTTATAACGGTTTAGGTTGCCCACAAATTTTTAGAGATTGGCTTAAGGGATTAGAGCATTATTTAATTGTCACTTATGGGATGACCACAAAAAGGTGAACTTTGCCCGAGAGCGATTAGTAGGTCAAGCCCAGTTGTTTTGGTTAAACGAAGAGCGTCGTGTTGGTAGTTATCATTACGCTTGGCCTCACATGCGTAGCCTACTCTCGGATGAATTTGATCCCGCCTACCTTCGTCCTGCTAATACTAAGCCTATGACTGAGTATAGTTATGGCACTAGATCCATGCCTACCCTTAGGAATGATTATAAACCAAATTCCCAGACCAATTGACTGATTACGGATGATTTGGCTAACCTTAAACAAGGGAATAAGCCTGTCTCGGATTATATGCATCTTTTTTAGGATATGACGGTTAGAAGTGGTGTGAAGGAGTTGCCAGAGATCACCCTCTCTAGGTTTCATAGGGGGTTAAACCCCTACATCTAGGGTAAATTACTGCATTATTATCACACCGATCTAGACATCACTTTTAATACGGTATTGGAAATTGAGAAGCACTATATTCCTAGGAATAAAGCTCACTTGTGTCAGACCGGAAAGGCCGTCTTAGGACCACCACCCCCCATTAGGGAAACCATTCTTGTTAGGTCTTATGCTTTGGACTCAAAGGATGTTACTCCTAGAGCTTTGACTCATTTATCCTCGACGTCTAAGCCTCCTGATACAGTGACTGATACCCATGAGGATGCTGATGTAGATATGGTATCTCTTGATCCTGTGGATGACAAACTAGGTGAGTGTATTCCGTCACGAACGATAGTGCCCGATGATTTCGATGAATATGAAAGTGAGGGAATACCTAGTCATCTAGAAGATGATGTTTAGAATGATGGTAGTCTGATCTGTGAGAGTATCTCTTTGCCTATTACGTGCCCTACTAGCGATGTGTCTGTTAACCCTAGTATTGAGTGCCCTCTCCAGGATATTATCCCCATCACGATAGAGGCTACGAATACAGGCACTGAGGTTTTATCTGACTTACCTGAGGAGCCTGAGAGTGAGGATGTCCCCATTGTTATTGCGGATGAGTTACCATGTGAGGGAAGGGTAATTTTGGATGATTCTGTTGTTGTACACCCGGATGAGAGTACTTTGATGTCATCACCATTGGGTGAAATTTCTACTGATTTTAATTTTATCCCGGGTTTGATTTTACTAACCCTTCCCCCTATTTATTTGACCACATTAGTTGACTTTTTAGGACATGGAACCGGTAGACTTAGTCTGAGTTATTGTGTCACGCCTACCTTAGTAGTTCCTACTTTGGCATTGCCACAACGTATAGACATTACTATGTTGAGCGTGCTAGTATTTGGACTTTTCACCATACCTTATAGATATGACTTCATGTTACTTTTGATAGCTCATTTTTCTGCGTATCCGTCTACGGTTCCGTCCCCTACTATGACTGACTTTGTTTCTTTGGCAATTGTGCCTCTGGATGTGGTGTCCCCTAGATATAGTTATATACCACACCTGGTCGTACGCATTTATCCTCCGCAATTTGATTACCCTCATTTCCCCATGTTAATGACTTTAGTTGGGTCCCATGAGTTGTTTCGTTCGCACATCTTTTCACATTCAGGAGCATCAAATTCAATTATTTATGATGAGCGTTTCACCTTGGAATATTGATAATACATTTTGTAGTCTTAACTATTATCGTATTTTTCCATTCTATTATGTATAAATCTTGTATTTTAAGCTTTTTTTTATCTTTCTTATGTTAATTTTTTTGCCCCTAACTTTTTCCTCTCATTTTGCAGCTTTCCTGAAAATTTGTCAAAATTGACCTGACACGCCCCCTGTCACGCCCTCCCCAGGCATGACCTAGGGCATTTCACCCTTTCTAGAGGATTCCAGAAGACGGAGGAAAAATACCAGGAAAAACAGCTATCACACCCCCCCCCCCCCCGTAACACGCCCTCCCCGGGCGTGTCCCCGGGCATAACACGGGGCATGCCGCCCTCTACTAGAAGCCTGTCGCTGCATTGAATGCCAATTCGTTTCAGTATGCCAAACAGTACTGTCACGCCCCATATCATGTCTCAGGTCACGGGCGTGATATAGGGCATGACACCACCTTTTCCGATGACTGACAGATTTCCTACCAATGATTTCGATGCGACGTGCGTGTCACGCCCCCTACACGAGCATGACTATGGGCATGTCGACCAACATACCAAAGCAATCATCCTTCTCGCAAGATTCCAGCGCCCGAGGTCAATGTCGTGCATATCACGCCCCCTGACACGCCCTCCCTGGGTGTGTCGCCGGGCGTGACCAGCCCGTGGAAATTTTCTATAAATTCAGCCCCCCCCCCTCCATTTCAGCAAGCTTGGGTTGAGAGGGGAGGTGCTGCCCCTTTGTTTCTTAGTCTTTTTTATGTTCTTCCCTCTCTCTCTTCTTTATTTTGTGTTTTTCTTCTAACCCTAGTTTAGTGTGCTTTTGTAATAGCTTTTGCAGTAGTTTTTGTAATTTTTTTGTAGCCTAGTGTTAATGATAGCTTAGTTTTCATTTCATGCAATTGTAATTTCCATTTCAAATAGTGTAACCCTATTTAATATTAATAAAAGTGATCTTTGCTTATCCTTGTGTTCTTAATGCTTTACTACTCATCCCCCTCCTCCACTCCATTATGATTAACTAATCCTCCTTGTACTCGATCTTGATGATCTGAGGTTCGAGCGATTAAGTTATGATGTTTTAAATTACCTTTTCTTTTTAGGTTTTAGGCCTTGGATTACTCTTGATTTTTCATGGGTTGGAGGTATATTATCGATATATACTCTCCACCTTTGCTTTCATTCTGGGCTAGCCGAGAGATCGATATAATGAAGTGAGCATTCAAGAGTAAAGGGAGTTGTAAGCACCCCTCGAGAGAGGCAAACGACCAAATCTCCCGGGTTGGAGTAAAATCCAATAGTGGGGTTAATCGCGTAAAGCGAGCTTTAGGCCTCCGATTTAGACGAGAGTCGGTCGGACCTTCCTAAACTCAGTTGGGCACGACCTCGGGAGAAGCGTGTTTAAGCTTTAGGAACCTCCACGGTCAAGGACCTTTACCCTATTAAGTTTAGGTTTATTTTTATCGCATTTCTTAGTTAACTCTTGCCGAGGTGATTCTTGATCGAGTGCTCTTCCATTTCATAGTTTCAACCTTTTTTGTTATCGCTTCTAATAGCTCTTTAATTAATTGAGGTAGTACTCTTTCTAGCATTAGCTTTCTTTCCTTTATTGCAATTAGTTTCTTAAAACCCAGTTTTTCTGTCGATAAAATAATAGTCTTCGTGTGAGTAAGTTTATTCGACAGTTCCCGGATTTCAATATGACACTTGTGTCCCCTAGCTACAGTTCGATAGGTATACTTGTCTCATTGGATTGCTATTTCGGGTTCTTTTATTTTCTTCGAAGTTTAGCGACCACCAAGTTTTTTGCGCCGTTGTCGGGGAGCAACTTCCGTTGATAAATTAAAAACACGAATCTATTAATTTTATCATTTCTCTTTCTCACCCTCCTTCTAAAAAAATTTAAAAATCAAAACATTTTATTACCGCTCTTAATAGTAACCAAATTCACAATTTTTTTACTCCACCTAATTCTCTCAAAAAGAGCAAAGTGGATTTAAGTGTCTCTATCTTGTCTAGTACCTTGCGAACCCTTCACGGGGTAGCCCTTGGGAAGTTCGGGAGTTAAATTATAAAAAAAAATCTATTTCAAAAAAAAATCTCTAATCTTTTTTTTCCTAGTTTTTAATTTCTCTTTCTTTTCTCTTCCCTTTTTTTAGTGCATGAACCGAGGGAATCCATCAGTTATTTTGGACTTGGACAATGAAATTGAGCATACTCTTCGAAGAAAATCGCGATTTCAAGGTCCTACTTCCCAAATACTAGTTGAGGATTCCGAGTCATCTTCTACTTTAAGAATGGCAGAGCCCCAAGTGGAGGAAGTCGTGCAAAGACCTATGTCTTATTATGCACGACCGAATCTCGAGGGAACAGAATCTAGCATAGTTCGCCCTGCGATAGCAAATAATAACTTCGAATTAAATCCTAGCATAATTCAAATGGTGCAGCAGTATGTGCAATTTGACAGACTTCAAGATGAAGATCCAAACGCACATATAGCAAGCTTTCTTGAAATTTGTGACACCTTCAAGATATATGGTGTCACAAATGATGCAATCAGGCTAAGACTCTTTCCTTTCTCTTTAAGAACTAAAGCTAAGCAGTGGCTGAACACTCTACCTAAAAATAGCATAACCACATGGAATGAATTAACTGAAAAATTTTTTGCGAGTATTTTCAGCCCGCTAAAACTGCTAAACTTAGGAATGACATTTCTGCTTATGGACAAATAGACTTTGAAACCTTATACGAAACTTGGGAAAGATTTAAAGAACTATTAAGACAATGCCCACATCACGCGCTGCCTATATGGTTACAAGTGCAGACATTTTATAACGGGCTAAATCAAAATACAAAGCAAATGATAGACGCAGCTTCTGGCGGTACTTTAAACCATAAGACCTCGGAAGCAGCTCTTGAGCTTTTTGAGGATATGGCCATGAACACTTATCAGTGGAATGTGTCTAGGTCCCGCCCGAACAATCCTGCAGGTATCTTTGAAGTGGACAACGTCTCCTAGCTCGCGCTACAAGTCAAAATATTAAGCAAAAAGATAACGGAGATGACTGCTGCCTCCGCCCCTCAGGTATGGGAATCTGCAACCCATGCCCCATAACAATTAGATTTTGTTAACAATATGCCTAGAAATGCTTTTAATAATTTTTCTGCTGCGAATTTTCATCCTCCTGGTTTTAATTTTTTGAATAGTTATAATCCTGCCTTAAGAAATCATCCGAATTTTTCGTGGAGTAATCCATCGAATGATATACGCCTGCCACCACAAAATGATTTTTCTGCACCACCACCACCACCTCTTCAAAATTATCTAAAACCTCTCAGCTTGGAGGAGTTACTTTCCAAATATATCTCAACAAATGACGTTACGGTTAGAACCTTAACTAGAAGCGTTAAAAGTCTTGAAAATCAAGTAGGACAGCTAGCTAAAATTATTTCTTAGCGACCCGCAGGGTCTCTTCCTTCCAATACCGAGCCAAACCCGAGAGAGCAAGCGAGAGTTATAACTCTTCGGAGTGGGAAGCAAGTTCTCGGTATGGTAAGTGAAGAGCCCAAGGCAAGCTCCGCCCCCACTTTTAAAAATCAAAGCTCCGCCCCCGCTTTTAAAAATCAAAGCTCCGCTCCCATTTTAAAAATTCCACCCTCTGCTAAAGAAGTTATCATCCTCGTTTTAGAAAAATATCTCACTCCACCACCCATCTTTATAAATAATCCAACCCATCCTTACCCTACCTAACTTAATAAACAACGTCAGGATGATCAGTACTCTCATTTCTTAGAAATGTTCAAACAAATCCACAAAAATCTGCCTTTCCATGAAGCGATTTCACAGATGCTGAAGTACGTCAAGTATCTTAAGGACCTCCTTACCAACAAGAAAAGGTTAGAGAACCTTTCGCATGTCACGTTAAACTCCGAGTGCTCTGATATTTTGACAAACGGTTTGCCGAAGAAAATCAGTGACCCAGGTAGTTTTTCTATCCCGTGTGTCTTCAGTGATCTTTTTGTCAAACACGTATTAGCCAACTTAGGAGCGAGTATTAACCTAATACCCCTCTCGTTGTTTAAAAAGTTAGGAATTGGTAGCCTCAACCCCACACGCATGAGTATCAAGCTCATCGAACGATCGGTCAAGTACTCGTTAGGTATAGTGGAGGATGTTTTAGTAAAAGTCGACAAGTTCATCTTCCCGGTGGACTTTGTCAATTTGGACATTGAAGAAGACGTCGAGGTTCCCTTGATCCTTGGCCGACCCTTCCTTGCCACCTCCCGAGCTATCATTGACGTAAGCAATGGTAAGCTCTTCCTTCGAGTAGGCGATGACGAAGTCACTTTCTCTATCACCCCTTCGATGATGAACACCTTAGCAAATGATGACTCCTGCTTTTTCGTAGATGTCGTGAGTGATGAATCCTCCTATTGCCTCTCTAATTTTTAAAAAGAATTTTCTGCTTTTAGTTCCTCCTCGTCTCTTCCAACTGAATCACTGCAAGAAAGTGTAGAATCCTCTTATCTTTTACCTGATTTTGAAAAAGAATTTTCTGATTTTTGTTTCTTTTCTACTCTTCCAACTAATTCGCTACAAGAAGTCGCCTTGGCCACCAGCTCCACACCTTTTAATTTTCCATATAAAAAAGTCTACGAAGATATAGTATTTGAAAAGAATGAATTTCTCAAACCTCTTATGAAGAACCCCCTACCCTAGAACTTAAAAAACTTCCTGAACATCTCAAGTACGCCTTCTTAGAATAGAACTCCAAGCTGCCAGTTATAGTTTTGGCCTACCTCACGGATCTCCAAAATGAAAAACTCCTTTTAGTTTTACGTAAATATCGCCGAGCTATTGCTTGGCAGATATCTGATATCAAGGGCATAAGCCCATCTTTCTGTACTCATAAAATTTTAATGGAATATAATTCTGGTAACTCCATTCAACCTCAGCACCATATAAACCCGAACATGAAAGAAGTAGTTAACGGTGAGGTTATGAAATTATTAGACGCGGGAATTATCTACCCTATATCAGATAGTAAGTGGGTTAGCCCTGTTCAGGTAGTACCAAAGAAGGGAGGGATAATGGTAGTTAGTAATGAAAATAACGAATTAATCCCAACACGGACGGTGACGGGTTGGCGTATGTGTATAGATTATAGGAAGTTGAATGAGGCCACCCGCAAGGACCACTCTCCTTTGCCGTTTATCGACCAAATTTTGGAACGATTATCCGGCCATAGCTTTTATTGTTTTCTCGATGGCCTCTCGGGGTATTTTCAAATCCCCATCTCTCCCGAGGACCAGGAGAAAACTACTTTTATGTGTCCCTTTGTCACCTTTGCCTACCGAAGAATGCCATTTGGATTGTGCAATGCGCCAGCTACATTCCAGCGATGTATGCTCGCTATCTTTGATAAGTACGTAAAAAGCATTATGGAGGTATTTATGGAAGATTTCTCCGTGTTCGGTGATTCCTTTGATAGATGTTTAGAAAACCTCGAAAAAGTCTTAGAACGATACGAAGAGACTAACCTTGCCCTAAACTGGGAAAAATGCCATTTTATGGTGAGGGAAGGGTTAGTTTTGGGTCATAAAATTTTTTCGAGAGGTCTTGAGGTAGATATTGCGAAGATAGAAGTTATCGAGAAGCTATCGCCGCCTACGAATATAAAAGCTATAAGAAGTTTCTTAGGTCACGTTGGTTTCTACCACCGCTTCATAAAGGATTTTTCCAAGATCACCAAGCCCCTTACCCATCTTCTAGAAAAAGACGATCCATTCATTTTTGATGACTCTTATCTTTCTGCCTTCGAATTGATTAAAGAAAAGTTAATTAACGCACCGATTATGATAGCTCCGGTGTGGGACCTTCCTTTCGAGATAATGTGCGATGCGAGTAGTTTCGTGGTGGGAGCCGTATTAGGTCAATGCATATCTAAAAACTTCCACCCTATCTATTACGCTAGTAAAATGCTCATATCTGCACAGGAAAATTACACCACGACCAAGAATGAGCTCCTCGATGTAGTATTTGCATTTGATAAATATTATCCTTACATTTCACTTTCAAAAATCATTGTTTTTATGGACCACTCGGCCCTCAAATATCTTCTTGCCAAAACGGATGCCAAGTCGCGCCTTATTCGTTGGGTCTTACTCCTCCAAGAGTTTGATTTAGAGATCTGTGATAAGCGAGGAGCCGAGAACTTGGCCGCCGACCATCTCTCCAGATTAGACAATCCTTTTATAGAAAAATTAAATGAAAAATCTTGTAATGATTATTTTCCTAATGAGAAGCTGCTTTCAATTAGCACATCTACTTCTCATTGGTTCGCACACATCGCCAACTATTTAGTGGCTCGGGTGCTCCCAAAAGAGTTCTCCTCTCAACAAAAGAAGAAATTCTTTTCTGAGCTGAAGAACTACTTTTGGGAAGACCCGCATCTTTTCATAATCTGTGCGGATCAAGTGATAAGGAGATTTGTTTCTTATGAAGAAGGAGTTGATATTTTGAAACATTTACATGAAGGTCTGACAGGTGGGCACTATCAAGCTGCTCGCACCGCTCACAAGGTGCTTTGCGCGGGTTTTTACTAGCCTAGCCTGTTTAAAGACGCGCAAGCCTTTATGAGTAGGTGTGATAGTTGCTAATGGTCGGGCAACATTTCAAATAAAAATGAAATGCCGCAAAATTATTTCCTTGAGTGCCAAATTTTCGACCTCTGGGAATCGATTTTGTTGGGCCCCTTCCTTCTAGCTTTGGAAATAAGTACATTTTAGTTGTCATTGATTACGTTTCATGTTGGGCCGAAGCCCAATCTCTTCCTACGAACGACTCCCGAGTTATAGTCACGTTTTTAAAAAAATTATTTTCTAGATTCGGTACGTCGCGCGCCATCGTTAGTGATAGGGGTTCCCATTTCTATAACGTGCAATTTTCAAATATCCTTACCAAATACGGCGTTACGCATAAGCTTTCAACTGCCTACCACCCCCAAACTAATGGACAAGTCGAAGTAGTAAATAGAGAAATAAAAAGAATATTAGAAAAGATGGTTTCAACTTCTAGGAAAGACTGGTCAGCCAAATTAGACGATGCTTTATGGGCCTACCGAACAGCGTACAAAACCGCCCTCAGATGTACGCCGTATCGGCTGGTCTATGGAAAAATCTTGCCATCTACACGTAGAATTAGAACACCGCACTTTTTGGGCCTTAAGATTTTTAAACTTCGATCCCCACTCTGTCAGTGACCTTAGAAATTTTCAACTAAATGAACTCGATGAGTGGCGCTCTTACGCTTATGAAAATAACAAACTTTATAAAGAGTAGACGAAGCGTTTACACGATAAACACTTAAGGCATCTGAAAACCTTTAAGCCGGGCGACCAAGTTCTTTTATACAATTTTCGATTACGTTTATTTCCTAGAAAATTAAAATCTCATTGGTCGAGCCCCTTTTATATTTTAGAAGTTTTTCCCTATGGTACTGTTTTAATTTATCACCCTGATAAGGGTAATTTCAAAGTGAATGGTCAGCGTCTTAAACTGTATTTCTCTAGTGATGATGATGTCAGTCCAAACAGTATTAAGTATCCTCTACACGAACTCTAAACTTCGAACTTTTATTTTTTTTATTAAAAACAATTTTATTTCTGGAAAACAATATTTTTGGACAATATTATTTTTTTTGATGTGTCGAGCTCAACGACACTTTAAACAAAGGGCGCTCTTGGGAGGCAACCCAAGTTATCTTTTTTTTATTTTCTTTATTTTACAATTTTTGCCCCGGACGGCTCCGACAAGCTGAAGCTTCTGCGATCGCCTGCTCCAACGTTGTTGAATCCATCACGAAGTCCAAAGAAGACATTTGGGGGAGCGGCATAACTCGGTTTTTGCAACGAATAAATCCTGGGAAGTACCTGTTTTCAATTATGTCTTTCAATTCTGTACTTTATTTTTCTCTCCTTCTCCAATCCCCTTCTTTTACTATTGAGGACAATGTCCATTTTAAGCTTGGGGGAGGACTTCCTCCTTCATTTTTGCTTAGTGTAAATATTCTTGTTTTTTGTGTATATTTCTTTTCAAAAAAATGAATATCTTAAAATTCCAAAAAAATGAAGAAAATATTTCAAAAATCCAAAAAAAAAAAGAATATTTCACAAATTAAAAAATATATATATGCTTTTTGTTTTTGCCATAATAGTTTAGACATTTTGGTATTTCAATAGTACCCCTTGTTTTTGTTTTGTTTTACTCAAAATTTCCTATAAATAACTTAGCTAATTATAATATTTCTAATCGTTCTTTTTAATTATATTTCATAAGTAAAATGGTTGCCATGCTGTGTTTCTAATTCACGGTAGCATGTTGAGGAGATATATTTTTCGAAAACTCGCATTTCTATTATGGTTTTTCGTTCTTTATTTCCTTTACTTTCTCAAAAATTCATCATCCACTATTTTCCTTTTCGTTTTTGGATAATTTTTGTAAGGTCAACCTTTGAATAGTGTAGTAGATATGAACGATCCAAGTAACCTATTATTTCTATTTTCAAGGCAATTTCATCAATCTTCTTTTATTATCGAGGACTCGCTTTTTGAAATTTTTCAAATCTATGTTTTAAATAAATTTAAAAGCATGAATATAATTTAGGCCTTTTTTGTTTTCGTTTGACCTTTCCTGCCAACCTAAAAACTTTTACCACAAGTTAGCTGCTTTTGAGCCTTTTTTCCGATTTCATTTGATAGCTCCTCTTTTCATTTCATTTTCACCAAAGCCAAAATTTCCAACCTATCTAATCACACTAGCCTTTTTTAGTTTCATAAAATATTTTCATGATTTCGATAGGTTACTTTGTGAAATTCTTGGGAGAAAGGTTTTTGAAAAAAAAAGTATGCTCAAAAGATATGTTTGTTTTTATTTGGCCAATTCAAAAGGAAAATAAAAATATTTATGGCCTTTATTTTGAAAAAAGAAAAAAATGGAGAAAAGAAGAAAAAAGAAAAAATATATATACATTTCTATTTTAAATGAAAATTTTTGAAACTTTTGTTTTGGTTTAGTGTGATTTTAAGCCTTCACGTTTATCTTAGAATTCCACTCCTAATCATATTCCTAAACCAAACGTTTCTGTCCTATTTAAGTCCTTTTGATTCACGCCTTTTGAATCTTATTTAACAACTAAGAAAAGAAGAAAAGTAAATCAGTTTTAGTTTTGGATTTAAACTTAGATTTTTGTTAATTGAATTGATATAATTATAATGCGTTGCTTGGATCTAGTAACAACTCAATGTATTTTTTCATTTTCGTTGCTTTGCTTAAATTTATTTAAAGAATTTCGTCAAAATTTTGGACGATTTATTTTCGTTAAGTAAAGTTTATAAAAGTTTTACCATACCTAAATAATTATTTTAGATTTACGTTTAACCTTTTCTCTACTTAGAATTTCGCATAGTACTTGTGTGGGCATAATTAGAACTTTTTGATTAGTTTTTTTTATGATTATCTAGTTTTTATATTTTTGCTTGGGGACAAGCAAAGCTTAAGCTTGGGGGAATTTGATAATATGTTTTGTAGTCTTAACTATTATCGTATTTTTCTAGTCTATTATGTACAAATCTTGTATTTTAAGCTTTATTTTTATCTTTCTTATGTTAATTTTATTGCCCCTAACTTTTTCCTCTCATTTTGCAGCTTTCTTGAAAATTGGTCAAAATTGACCTGACACGCACCCCTGTCACGCACTCCCTGGGCATGACCTAGGGCATGTCACCCTTTCCAGAGGATTCCAGAAGACATAGGAAAAATACTAGGAATAACGGTTGTCACGCCCCCGTGACACGCCATCCCCGGGCGTGTCCCCGGGCGTGACACGGGGCGTGACACGGGGCGTGTCGCCCTCTGCCCGAAACCTACCGCTGCATTAAATGCTAATTCGTTTCAGCATGCCAAACAGTACTGTCACGCCCCATATCACGGGCGTGATATAGGGCGTGACACCACCTTTTCCCAATGACTGACGGATTTCCGACCAATGATTTCGACGCGACATGTGTGTCCCTCCCCCCCCCTACACGGGCGTGACTATGGGCGTGTCGACCGACGTACCAAAGCAATCATCCTTCCCGCCAGATTCCAGCGCCCGAGGTCAATGTCGTACTTGTCATGCCCCCTGACACGCCCTCCCTGGGCATGTCGCCGGGCGTGACCAACCCGTGGAAATTTTCTATAAATTCAGCCCCCCCCCCTCCACCTCCATTTCAGCAAGCTTGGGTTGAGAGGGGAGGTGTTGCCCCTTTGTTTCTTGGTCTTTTTCATGTTCTTCCCTCTCTCTCTCCTTTATTTTGTGTTTTTCTTATAATCCTAGTTTAGTGTGCCTTTGTAATAGCTTTTGCACTAGTTTTTGTAATTTTATTTTTAGCTTAGTGTTAATGATAGCTTAGTTTTCATTTCATGCAATTGTAATTTCCATTTCAAATAGTTTAACCCTCTTTAATATTAATAAAAGTGCTATTTGCTTATCCTTGTGTTCTTAATGCTTTACTACTAATCCCCCCTCCTCCACTCCATTATGATTAACTAATCCTCCTTGTACTCGATCTTGATGATCCGAGGTTCGAGCGATTAAGTTATGATGTTTTAAATTACATTTTCTTTTTAGATTTTAGGCCTTGGATTACTCTTGATTTTTTATGGGTTTGAGGTATATTATCGATATATACTCTCCACCTTTGCTTTCATTCTGGATTAGCCGAGAGACCGATAGAATGAAGTGAGCATTCAAGAGTAAAGGGAGTTATACGCTCCCCTCGAGAGAGGCAGGCGTCCAAATATCCCGGGTTGGAGTAAAATCCAATAGTGGGGTTCATCGAGTAAAGCGAGCTTTAGGCCTCCGATTTAGATGAGAGTCGATCGGACCTTACTAAACTTAGTTGGGCACGACTTCGAGAGAAGCGTGTTTAAGCTTTAGGAACCTCCACGGTCAAGGACCTTTACCCTATTAATTTTAGGTTTATTTTTATCACATTTCTTAGTTAACTCTTGCCAAGGTGATTCTTGATCGAGTGCTCTTCCATTTCATAGTTTCAACCTTTTGTTGTTATCGCTTCTAATAGCTCTTTAATTAATTGTGGTGGTACTCTTTCTAGCATTAGCTTTCTTTCCTTTATTGCAATTAGTTTCTCAAAACCCAGTTTTTCTGTCGATAAAATAATAGTCTTTGTGTGAGTAAGTCTATTCGACAGTTCCCGGATTTCAATACGACACTTGTGTCCCCTAGCTATAGTTCGATAAGTATACTTGCCTCATTAGATTGCTAGTTCGGTTGCTTTTATTTTCTTCGAAGCTTAGCGACCACCAAATATCTTCATGCCAAGCGTGAAAATATCAAAATTGAAATTAAGACTACTGTTCTGGAGCCCGTAAAAATCATCCCCTATTATAAGGCTCCCGTACTACCTGACTTAACCCCCTTATCCTCCATGTTTGGGTCTAGTCATATAGCACATGGATTCTCTCCTCATGTGTCTTGGATGTTAGTATTTCTTCTTAAGTTATGTCGCACGCACTTCCACGCCTTTTCGAGACTGTCTGATGCTAGATCTAGTGATTTGGGTTTAGTCTGGTCAGTCCCCGAGCGGATGCCTTCTGGCTCCGTTGATAAATTAATATGTAGGAACGCCGACCCATCCATGATTTTGAAGAACGTCGGATTTTATGCTTTTATTTTAGATTTTTATATAGCACGGGGTGTTTCACTTTATTTCAAATTTCCGGACTTTTTACTGTATGTCTCTATTCCACCTGAGTGTCTTTTTCTGTCGTCTCTTCCTACCACTAAATATTCTCTTAGGATGGGGAGTGTTAGTACTGTCGTGTCTATTTTCCATGTTGACTCCTTGGTTCTTAAACCGGATGGAAAGATTCTTGTTTATTTTCTTTTACTTGACACCCTTTCTAGTTTTCTCGAAAGTCTTGTTATTTGTGTGCCAGACAGGTTCTCAGTACTGATGGATGTTCATGATACTACGACACGGATTGTGGGGCTAGATTTGCCCCATGTTGCCGTTGCTTCCGACTGTTCCCCCTACATGGGCCACTCATCAGTGATGAGTAATTTTGACTGGGGGAGGATTGATGGAGACGTTGCTGACACGGCTGCCATTTATCCCCGTCTGAGAGAGTTCGTCGATTGGGACGATCATTGCCGCAAGCTCGAGGATGGGATTGACGTCCGCCGCCATTATATAAAAATATATAATTATAAATTAAATAATTATAATTATATATTTTTAATAATTTTATTATTTTAGCAATTATATTTTAAGTATTTATTTCATGTTTTAATTTTCATTTCATGTGAAATGATGGGTGCTTATAACCATCATGTGTTGTTTTAATTATTTAATTTCATGTGCTATGATGGGTGCATATAACCATCATATTCTCAATTTGAATTTTGAATTTTGAATTTTGAATGGAGGATGATTGAGTGGTGAAGGCTATATATAGCCATGGTTATGAAAGAATAATTAGAGAATAAGAAAATTGAAACCTTAATTCAAAGATTGAATTTTCCCCCTCTTTCCCTCTTCCCCCTTAGGCAAATTTTGGCCTTCCTTCTCCTCTTCCTCCTCTCCCTCTTCAAAATTCGTCCAAGGCTTGTTTCCTCCTCTCCCAAGCCGCCATTCCTCATTCTCGCTCTCAAAATTTGTCCACAACTCCACCTCCTCCCTCCTCAAGGTTTCCATCACCTTTTCTCTCCCCACTTTCCATATATATATATTGTCTTCAAGGTTTCTCCCTATCCTATGGTTATTGCAAAGGAAACGACTAGTGTCTTCATCGTTCGGTGCGGATCTGTGGTTTCACGTGGAGAATTGAAATAAACCACCGTCGTGAGCGATTCCTCCACTCAATATTGTGGACGGACTTTCTTGGGATTGGGTAACGATTCCTACACCTCTTGTGTGACTTCTTCTATATTATTTTGTATGGTTTTTTGGTGGAATTAGAAGTCTAGTATTTTGTCCTGATTTATATTGAAATCGTGCTAATTTAAATCTAATCTTTAAGCATTAATTATTCCGAATATTTTTCGTAAAACTTGGTTCGGGTAAATCTAGTGAATGCTAGTGGAAATCAGTTTCTTACCTTGATTTCTCCTTGAGTTCAAGAGATTTTGGCAACTCTCTTATTAATTAATTTTGGGGATTATTTTGGACTTAGTTTTAAATCACTTATTTAGTCCGGAAATTCTTTTATCGGATGTGTGAATGTTTGCGCATAATTTAACTTGAAATGCTAATTGTCCAAATCGGGTGGGTCCTTTCCGCTTGAGCAAACATTGGCATATAGCCCTTGTTCAATCTAAAATAAGGGGTAGCGTCCCTTTGCGTTGATTAATTTGTTAATATTGAATTTGTGACATTAATTGCTTGGATATCCAATAGTGCTAAGTAGAGAAACCGCACGCTAGAAATTTAATTAAAGTGTCGGACATAAGAACGTGTTGTTTAATAAGTCAAAACCTTGGGCCTGCATCAAACATCACTTAAACTATACTTTGGCTCAATAGCCTCCAACAGCATGAAGAACAACTCCACGCCCTTCCAAATAGCCTTGACTACTTGGAGAACTGACATCAATATCTTGCTTGATCCTCACATACTAGCAAACTTAGTCTCTCGTTCGGTGTTTTGTTCCAGTGTGACTTACTTAGAGTTGCAATCTATACATTCACGTTGCTCTGAGATCCAGTCCATGCCAAAGATTACATTGAACTTAGATATCGGGAGCACCGATGCTTCCAATCTGAAATCCTGACTTCCAATCTATACCTCAAGATAGCAAGACCTATCAGCACGCATCACGCTTCCGTTAGGTAACAACAGCTTTACTCTATATGTTGACACAAGAGTAGGCACTCCAATCCACGATACGAAATCCTCATATAGAAATTAATGAGAAGCACTTGTATCAAATAGTGCTCTCCCCGGATAATCCCAAATAAGGACAAAGCCTATATTCAAACAATTCATACATAAGTATGGAAAGTAGTGAAAACTGTATCTTAACTCATACCTGTTACGACATCACTTTGTTTTTTGGCCTCCTGCTGGCCAAGATTGTACACCCTTAGCTGAGCTGGAGCATATTGGGATGTAATGGACTCCACCACCTTTCCCTTCTCAGCGTAAGATGCTCTTACCGTTTTGTCCTTCCTTGGTAGGCCACTGGGCCATTCACGGGCAAAATGTCCTGGTTTTCCACACATATAACATTTCTGCATGCTTTGCCAAGACGTTGCTCCAGAAGCAACACCAGATGGAGCTTGTCCAGAAGACCTGGATTTTGTTCTCCACTTCTTTCGGTACTCAGATTTTGCAGGACGCGACACTTTGAACTCGGGCTTTATCACAGCCAAGTCCCTCTTGCCCTACACCCTCTTCATGTCCTTCTCTAACGAAAGAGTTGTATCCACCAATATTTGAAATCCTTGGTTCATCGGACCCAAGAGCAGTAACCTCAGCTCATCCCACTGTCCATCATAGAACCTATTGGTCTTACGCTCTTCGACAGCCAAAGTAGGCCCTGCATAACGTCACAACCTGGTAAACTCATGTAAGTAGTTATCCATACTACTCTCGCCCTAAGTCAAATGTTTAAACTCATTTTCCATGGCAATCTGCTACGATGATGGAAGATGTTTTGCCAAGAACAATCTCAAAAACTCCTCAAGCGAGATCTTCGATAGTCGTCTGCCCGCGAAGTGGTGTAACTCCAACTCATCCCACCAAATCCGGGCCTTTCCTTCAAATAGGAAAGTGTCTAAGGTGACCTTTTGTCCCTCCTCTATCTCTATTACCATCAATATCATCTTGACATGCGAAAGTAAGTCCTCTTCCTGCATTGGGGATCCTGCACCCATAAATATTGGAGGACTAATGCTCATGAAGTTCTTCAACTGATGTTCAGTCTCTCTCTTATCAAGCAAAGCCTCGGCATGCACTTGCCTAGCAGCTATAGGCTCGGCTACACCAACCTATACTGACACCATCGCAGGTCACACCTGCCTAGTCGGTTGTGCATTCATCATTACAAACACTGCCTCAGCAACTAAGTGTATTATTTCCATAAAAGGAGGAGGTGTGGGCACATCAACTGGTGTTGCACTCTCAACAAAATATTGAGGGTCAGACTACCCCGCACCACTTCTAGTCACCTATAAGTGTAAAATAAACAATTTAGCAACCACATACAAGGCACAGCACAACTAATAGGAACACACAGGTTCCTCACACGTGTATTTTCATTACTAAGTGGACATTCTTGAGTTCATTTTATTATAACGGTAAGCACATACACGTGCTCGCCACCCCTCAAAAGAATTTGACCGCGAATTCGCAGAAGGAAGATCGAGACAAGCTGATACCAAAATTATAACACCTCCCACTGTCACTTGAAATATAATAGAGGGTCCGGTCGGGGCCCCATGTCATATTCTACAGATAGTCGGCAAAGTTATATGTAATAACAAAAGACCAAATGAATCCTAACTCAGAGCAATCTAGTGGAAGCTTCAAGGGTTAAATTAAACTCAAGTATCAACAATGTCCACTATATAAAACCATAGGAATGTTATTACAAAATACACAAAAGTTACGGCCTTAAGGCCTTACAAATGTTCTTCCCAAAAAAATAGTTTACAAACATCGGCGCGCAGGTCAGCCACATATGAAAAACAATAAAAAGCCTTTGCTTGGCCTTCGAGGGCCGGCATAGCATTAATGGGTTGCAACCCGCTATTTCCCGTTGGGCTCTCCAGCACCTACACAGGGACAATCCACCATAAGGATGGAAAACAAGGCAAAGGTCAGTTTTAGCTAACCAATTTATAGCGACACAACCCCTCACTTAGGGCGGTGATTCTCCTTCCCTGCAGCAACAACATAAATATCATTTGGTAAATAACAGCATGCACTTAAGCACCATTCATCACAGATGCATGCTCGATTGGCCACATGCCTTGCGCACTCAGTTAATATTTTCGGTGTACTGGGCTTCCCGAGTCCCACCACCATCCATAGGCCAAGACTTGATGGTATACTTGAGCATTCTAGTCTTTTCGTCCCGGGTCCTCAAACTCTCATCATGCAAATGACAAAAGCCATTTACTTTAGACAATCTAGCCCAGAGTGACATAACGCAAGCTACAGTTTAGCACTCTTCCCATTGCTCAAATTTCCATGTCATTGACGAAAGCCAAAGTAATCAAGCTCCATGACAAGATGCGGATCAGCTTCGCCTTGCCCGTTCAGCTCTATAGCCTTTTTGTTGGGCACAACAGGCTCTTATCATCACTTGCAGCTCAAATGTCCCCAGGACCTGAGCCTACAATGATCAATCATGGCACTCATGGCAAATAGTTGGGCTCTCCAGGCTCACAGCTTCTCATGCTATGCACCTGTTCTCACGGACACAAGCTTCGCAACAACATTCAGGATGGCTCGCATGGCCACCTTAGCTGAATTCACAGCTTCAAACAATGACTTTAGGTCTCCCAGAGACAGGCCTCATAGCTTATTAGAAGTTATCGCCGGCGGTAGCACTACCGCCGCGCGGTAGGGACAGAATTTGCTTCTTCCCCATTTTTGGGTGTTTTTCCTAGAGACCACCTCCAGTACTATCCCAGTAGCATCCTACACACCCCAAGACCCCGGATTCTACACATTTTATCCAAAGAGTCTTCTACAGCATGCAAATCAATTCATAACCAATTCAGACCAACCTATCCAGATGGGCTTCACACAGCATGCCTATTCCGTACTTCGATTTCGGATCTATATGAATGTTTTATTGGGGATCACAATGATCTACCCGCTGGAAACCACCCTTTTATTCACCTTTTGGTGAGGGGTTCCATGCACGTATGCAAATTGAGGACTTCACTTGTCCAAGGAGAAAGTCGTTACCCTTATCGATCGCTTCAGATCCATATCCTTGTTATTTGATCCGGATGGAACTAATAGTTACAGTTTCCTCTCCATGGATCTAGCATTGACTCGTAATTCCGATTACAAGCACACCTTTGATCGCTTCTCCTCTTAGCCTCCTGGACTTTCTTCCTCCTCTTCCCCCAAGAAGCTCAAGAACCAAGAGAGAAAGTGTGAGAGATGAAAATGAGAATGAAATCTCAAATTCAGCCTTTAATAGCAAGCTACTACCGCGCGGTATCTGTAGTCGTCGCGCGGTATCCGGTGAGAGCACTATTTGATACAGGTGCTTCTCATTCGTTTCTATTTGACTTTGTATCGTCGATCGGAGTGCCAACTCTTATGTCGACAGATAGAGTAAAGGTAGTGTTACCAAACGGATGTGTGATGTGTGCGGATGGGTCTTATTAAGTTGAAGTGCGGATAGGAAGTTAGGATTTCGGATTGGAAATGACTGTGCTACCGATATTTGAGTTTGATGTAATCTTTGGTATGGATTGGCTCTCGGAGCAGCGTGACTGTATACATTGCACCTCTAAGAAGTCACACTTGGACAAAACACCAAACGAGATCTAAGTTCGTTGGTATGTAAGGATTGAGCAAGATATTGATGTTTGTTCTCCAGGTAGTCAAGACTGTTCGGAAGAGCACGGAGTTATTCTTCACACTGTTGGAGGTTGTTGAGCCGAAGTCCAGTTTGAGAGGCGTTCCTATTGTATCAGACTATACAGGTGTTTTTCCTAAGGATCTCCGTGGCGTACTACCCTAGCAGAAGATTGACTTTGCTATTGAGTTGGTGCCAGGTGTGAAACATGTGACCCGTTCACCGTACCAAGTAGAACCAAAGGAGATTGAGGAATAAAAAGTTCAATTGCAAGAATTGCTAGAGAAGGGCTATATACGTCCAAGTATGTCACCTTGGAGTGCACCGGTCCTCGTTGTGAAGAAGAAGGATGGAAGCTTGCATCTATACATTGATTATCGAGAATTGAACAAGCTGATGGAGAAAAACAAGTATCCGATTCCACGGATTGATGACTTGTTTGATCAGTTGGTGGGTTTAACTGCATACTCGAAGCTAGACTTAAGATCTGGCTATTACCAGTTGCGGATTCGGGAATGTGACAATCCCAAGACGGCATCTAGTGCACACTACAGTCATTATGAGTTCACTGTAATTCTGTTTGGGCTAACAAATATGTCATCGGTATTCATGGACTTGATGCATCGGACCTTTCGGGAGTACTTAGATCTATTTGTGATCGTCTTTATTGATGACATATTGGTGTACTCTCAATCAAAAGAAGATCATGCAAATCACTTGAGGATGGTTTTGCATACCTGAGAAGAAATAAACTCTATGCCAAGTGCTCAAAGTGTTAGTTTTGGTTGTCTTCAGTGGATTTTCTTGTCTATGTGGTTAATGGAGAAGGTATTGCGGTAGATCCGATGAAGATAGTTGTGATATGGGAGTGGCATGTGTTGTCTACTGTAGCTGAAGTCAGGAGCTTCCTTGGACTTGCTGGCTACTACAGACACTTTATAAAGAACATTTTGTGGATAGCCTTACCTCTCACCACACGAACAAGGAAAGATCAGAAGTTCATTTGGACACCTAAGTGCGCATGAGCTTTTGAGGAGTTAAAGAGTCGTTTGACAACGGTGCCTATCTTTAGTTCACCATGTGGTACGGACGGCTATGAGATTTATAGTTATTCTTCAGGGAGCGGCTTAGGCTGTCTTCTTATTCAGTTCGGAAAAGTTATTGCTTAAACTATGTCGTCATTACTTATATGCCGTGAAAGTTGACATCTTCATGGACCATAAGATCCTTAAGTACTTAATAGATTAGAAAGATCTGAACATAAACCAACAGAGGTGGATGGAGTTCCTCGGTATAACGCCACTGATTTTCTGATGTTTATTTTAATTTCTTTAGTGGCATATTTTTGACATCAGGGCATTACATTGACGCATAGTTGACGGGTACCATTGCTGGAGCGTGACGTTTGCTCATTGTTATCCGAGGTTTTGACTTAGAATATTAGCTGGGCTAATTTTTAGTGTATTTTTGAAATTTCCCTTGCAAACTGGGTTTATTTTGGAACTCGGTGGAGCCTTTTAGGGATATTTGGTGTTTTGACTTTGGGGAATTTTTAACTGAGTTTGGTTTGTCGAATCTTAATTTTGACTTTGCTATTGGTTTTGCAGTATTGGTATTTAGTCTTAGATCGAATTTCGTGGAAATCCGAGTTGATTCGAGTTTTTGGTTCATTTGGACATTTCATTATTAATAATTATATTATATCATATTTATATATTATATTATATGTATCTAATAGATAATATATTATATGTTATATTATATGTCTATAATATATAATATATTATATGTAATATTATATTATATATATATAAAGACTCAAGGCCGAACCCTATTCATTATCTTCTTCCCCAAGCCATCGGACCGAGAACGCGGAAGAAAGGAGTCGACTGGTTTCACAAGGCTTTCGTCCGCCGCTTGTAGGAGTGTCGGTGCTCGAAATCGTCGACGGAGGGTAGATCTAGAAAGTTCTCACTAAGATCTATGCGTTGGTGGTAGGTAATTTTGTTTTATTGGACTTTTTGCGTTAGGGTTTTTGACCTTGACTCACGTTTTCCTTGTAAGGTTTCAGGAATCATTGCCTAAGAGTTCTTGCGACCTATCCTTGGAGCGGAGCACTTGTGAGGTCGGATTCCTGTAGATCTTGAGGAGAGTAGGGGTTTGATACCTTTCCTAGCCTCTTATAAAAAAATTTTATGTTTCCTCCTCTAAATTTTTGTCTGCTCTTAGCTGTATCTTGGATAGCATAACAGTAAGATTTCATTTCTTTATCCTTATCATATTGCTGTAGAGTCTTTTACCTATGCTTGGGCTCTTATCTTGTCTACCCCTCCCTTTCTCTTAATTTCTGGAACTTATTCATGGTCTAAGTTTAGCTGTTGTCAAAATTCTATGAGTCTAATTAACCTCTGTTTGGGTAAGAAAGTTTCTAGTAGGGATAGGACTCAACTAGGCGTCGAGTGTATTGAGTGGATCTGCCTTGGCATTGAGTGTGTTGAATGAATCAGGCTTGGCATCGAGTGAATATGCTTTGGCATCAAGTGGATCTGCCTTGGCGTTGAGTGCATTGACATAATCAGGCTTGGCGTCGAGTGAATATTCTTTGGCATCGAGTGCGTTGAGTGGATCTACCTTGGCTTTGAGTGAGTTGACTGAATCAGGCTTGGTGTCGAGTTAATATACTTTGGCGTCAAGTGCGTTAAGTGAATCTGCCTTGATGTTGAGTGTGTTGACTGAATCAGGCTTGGCGTCGAGTGAATATACTTTGGCGTCGAAAGTGTTGAGTGTGGTCGTTGGCATCGAGAGTGTTGAGTGAAGCAGCTAGGTGTCGAGTGCTTTGGTTGTATCTGTCCAGGCGTCAAGTGAATTTAGAGCCTTTGTTTAGGCGTCGAGTGAATTCAGAGCCTTTGTTTAGGCATCGAGTAAATTCAGAGCCTTTGTTTAGGCGTCGAGTGAATTCAAATCCTTTGTTTAGGCGTCGAGTGAATTCAGAGCCTTTATTTATGCGTCGAGTGAATTCAGAGCCTTTGTTTATGCATTGAGTGAACTCAGAGCCTGTGTTTTAGCATCGAGTGATCTCACAACTTGTGTTTTGGAAATTTTGATGTGTCCGTCGAGTGACTTTTAGTTCGTCAAGTCATATTTGTCGAGTTTACCTTAGTAACTTATGGTTTTCTTCCCTTTGCATCGTCATGAAAATCCGATGTTAAGCCTTTGGTTTTTTTATGTTGTTTATAAATATAATTTATGATTATTGGTGGCCCGGGTTGGTAGTGGATAAAGGACCACAACCTCAGTGTTAGTTTGTGAATGATTACACCTGGTGGGTTTTCTTCTCTTCTTATGGGTTGTTGGATTGTGTTGGACAATATGGCTGCGACCACATCGCCTTTTTGAGATGTTTGGTCTGAAGGTTAGTGTTAGATAATGTGGCCCCCAAATTAGTACCATTTTTTACCAGTGTTAATGATTCACGTGTTTTGATCTGATCAGTCTCTATTGTTTATATATATATATATATATATATATATACACATATTTTCTTATGCATACACTTGAAGATTTTATAGAAGCATGGCTTCATTTCGCACTTGGTGCACCCTTCTTATTACTCTGTTTGAGAATTCTTCTCTGCCAATTAAAGTATGACTTTTTGCTGTGATTGGATAGCTTTTCTTTGATAAGGGTTGGTAACCCTTTTATCTCTTTGATTATTGCTACTAATGATCTTTGATTACCACTTATATATTTTTGCTGAGGTATTCTTTTCTTTTGAATGCCTCAGGCTCAGAGTAGTAGTCATTTAAATGGCTTGGGTTAGTAGTTGTTTGTGTTCTGCAGTTGTTGCAGTTGTCCTGTCCTCACCGTCGTTAGGTAGTTTTGTTGTTTTTCTATTTTTATTTCAAACATACATGCTTTTTTGGTGGGTTCTTATCAAGTTGTTGACGCCCACTGGAGATTTGGTAGAATGTTAAGTTACTTGCTAGCTGCTAAGTCTATTTTTTTAGATGATTTGTTGGGTAACTTGCTCACTGGGAAGGTTTTATGTTAGGATTGCATGTTAGTTATTTTAAGTATAAAAGTATCATTATGACTACCTCATTCATAGCATATTTCAAGCCAAGTCAAACTATTTTAACTATGTAAAAAGGCTCTTTCTATATTAATATTAAATCTATAAGTATGCATATCATGAGTTTTCCTATTTGGATGTTTATACTCACTTAGGATGTCAATCTATATAAACAAAGTATTATTCGTAGCATATATTCATATTTTTACACATGGACTAGTTGATCCACAGATCCGAGGGATATGGCCATCAAACTTAACTAAAATATGTTTTCTTTTTAATAACTTGAGAATTGCATATAAAGTGTTAGGTTCGAGTTCTTGCCTGAGCACCTGCAGTTATCTCCTGCACGGCGTGGCATTACGGCACGTGTTTTCTCTTACTCTAATATATCATTTAAATGCGGAGAAAATGCAGTTTGTGATAGTTGGTATCAGAGGGTGGTTTAAGGTAAAGAATTGTTGGGCGTACGTTTTGTTTGATTCTGGTGCTACCCACTCATTCGTGGCTAGGACATTCATAGAACGTCACACTTGGACACTTGATCAAGTTGGTGATTTGTTTCGCGTCAAGTTTCCTTCTAGTGACTCGGTGGTGTCGGGCCAGGGCATCCAGACTTGTCAAATTCTTTTAGGCGAATTTCTAGCTTTTGTCGATCTAAAGGTGATGGACATAGAGGACTTTGATGTGATTCTGGGCATAGACTGGTTGTACATATATGATGCGGTTATCCAATGCAAGGTTAAGCGTTTAGACTTCAAGATGGACAATGGCCACCCCAGGAGTGTGTATGGTTTTCCGCGCCAGGATTCCCCGATCATTTCTGTGGTATGTGCTCGGAAGTTTTTAGATTCTGGTTGTTGTGCTTACTTGGTTTCTATTTTGGAATTCGATGGTGGTTTGCTACGTGTTGAGGATTTTCCTGTAGTGTGAGAGTTTCCTGATGTCTTTCCAGATAATCTTCCTGGTCTTCCGCTTGAGAGAGATGTGGAGATTGTTATAGATCTAGAGCCGGGTACTCGCCCTATTGCTAAGGCACTATACCGTATGGCCCCGCTCGAGTTGGAAGAGTAACATACCTAGCTAGATGTGTTGTTGCAGTGTGAATTCATTAGGCCAATTTATTCACCTTGGCGTGTTCCCGTTTTGTTTGTAAATAAGAAGGATGGATCTATGAGGTTGTGCATCGATTATAGGGAATTGAACAAGATAACGATCAAGTACAGGTATCCCTTACCATGGATAGATGATTTGTTTGATCAGTTGTGTGGTAGTACGGTGTTTTCGAAGATTGACCTTCGTTCAGCCTACCATCAGTTGAGAATCCGTGAATTGAATGTTCCGCGGACCACTTTTCATTCTCAATATGGACATTTTGAGTTCTTGGTAATGTCTTTTGAATTGACGAATGCACCCTCTGTTTTATGGACATGATGAATAGGGTATTTAAAGATTTTTTGGACCGTTTTGTGGTCATTTTTATTAATGATGTTCGAGTTTATTCCTGGAGTGCTGAGGAGCATGCCCAGCACTTGCGTTTAGTTCTGTCTCCTCTAAGAGAACATAAGTTGTATGCAAAGTTGAGTAAGTGCAAGTTTTGGCTACCTCAGGTGTCCTTTTTGGGTCATGTTGTGAATAAAGATGGAATTTCAGTTGACCCCGAGAAGATACCCGCTGTTATGGATTGAAAAAGACCTACCACACCCAAAGAAATAAGAAGCTTCCTAGGCTTGGCAGGCTATTATAGAAGGTTTGTGAAAGGATTCTCTACGTTGTCTGTGCCTCTACTAAACTTACGCAGAAGAATGCAGTATTTGTTTGGAGTGATAAGTGTGAAGAAGCTTTTCAGGAACTGAAAAATAGATTATGCACTACTCTAGTATTGTCTTTGCCTACCGAAGGAGTGGAGTATGTTGTTTACGTGGATGCATCGCACGTAAGGCTTGGATGTGTATTGATGCAAGAAGGAAAAGTGATTGCATATAGATCAAGGAAATTTAAGATTCATGAAAGGAACTACCCTACTCATGACTTGGAGTTTGCGGTAGTGATTTATGCCCTGAAGTTGTGGAGACATTTGTTGTATGGCACGTTGTGCAAGATTTACACAGACCATAATAGCTTGAAGCATGCCTTCACTCAGAAGGACTTAAATCTGCGCCAGCGTAGATTTGTGCAGGACTTAAATCTGTGCCAGCTAATATGGTAGTTGATGCCTTGAGTAGGAAGACTGCACAAATCTTTAATCTTTCGGTGGAATCCTTGATGAAAGAATTTTTGTTAATGGGCATTTCTATTAGGAGTAGTGACTCGTCAAGTAGCTTGGAAGTATCAGAGCCTTCATGGATTATGCTTATGAGGCTACATCAAAAGGATGATCCTGATTTGCAATGCCTTCGTAGTAGAACTGAGAAAGGGAAATTACCAGACTTTTCAATTGATGATGCGAGTACTTTGAAGTACTGCGATAGATATTGTATCCCCGCTATTGAGGATATTCGATCTAAGTTGTGCAGTGAGGCGCATGGTTCTAGTATTGCCTACCGCCCTGGTTCTATAAAGATGTATAGAGATCTGAAGCAGATCATTTGGTGGCATGGGATGAAGAATGATATAGCCAAATTTGTGTTTGAATGTTTTACTTGCAAGCGAGTTAAGACAGATTATAGAAGGCCTAGTGGAAAGCTGACACCTTTGGATATTCCAAGTTGGAAGTGGGAGAGTATTTCTATGGACTTTATTACTGGTTTGCCGAGATCTCCCCGAGGACATGATTTTGTGTGGTTCATAGTTGACAGATTGACGAAGTGTGCTCACTTCGTGCCATTCAAGATTGATTACTCCATAAAGAAGATAGCAGCGTTATATTTGGAAGAGGTCATTAGATTGCATGAGGTGCTAGTAAGTACTGTATCTGATCGAGATTCCAAGTTTACGTCTCATTTTTGGAAAAGTTTACAGGAAGGGTTGGGTACCGACCTCAGATATTCAACCGCTTATCATTCGCAGACCAATGGTCAGACGGAGAGAGTAAATTAGATTTTGGAAGATATGATCAGATGTTACATCTTAAACCACGGAGGAGCTTGGGATGAGTGGCTTAGATTGATGGAATTTTCCTACAACAACAGTTATCAGGATAGTTTTCAGATGGCCCCCTTTGAGTCTTTGTATGGGAGACATTGCAGAACTCCCTTGTTTTGGGCTGAAGTTGGTGAAAGACTATTGTTGGGTCTAGAAGCTTTGGAAGAAATGAGTACTTTTGTGACGCATATTTGAGAAAAGCTTCGTATAGCTTAGGAGCATTATGAGAATAACTCTAATCATCGAAGGGTTGATCTGGAATTCGCAGTTAAAGACATGGTTTTTCTCAAGGTTTCTCCGATGGAAGGAGTTAAGAGATTTGGAAAGAACCACAATTTGGAACCCAGGTATGTGGGACCTTTTGTAAGACCCCTTTTTTTGCAACAACCACTGGGGTCTTAGGCCCAGAACCACCATTTTGCGGTGAAACCATCCTCCGGGATGGTCGACACCACAAAACACCGACTCTGCCGGCCATCACAATCACCATCGACTGAAGAAGTAGTAAGAAGGGACATAAGTGTCCAAGGCCACAATATCAATAAAGAGGAGATCACAACATCATATAGTCCACAACATAACAGTCTAAAGTAGATGGTAAGGTAAAATAGGAAAAGAGGGATTATGCCCAGTACATGTAATCCTCACTACAAGTCACTCGCGGAAGCAAAACTAAAACTAAGTGTCACCATAACTGTCACTGAACCGAGAGCACCCAAGATAGACTTGCCCATCTCCACCGACTCCGTACTCTGCTAGTGCTGCATCTCTGGGTGCTTTTTCATTTTCGGCCTGCAGTCTGTAATACCCCGAAACTCAAAAGAGGGACGGGTGATGTTTTAAGCCCAGTTTGGTTTTGGAGCAGGTGTCACGGGTGGGTCACGGGCGTGTCACGGGCATGTCACGGGCGTGACACGGGCGTGACACGGGCGTGTCACGGGCGTGACACAGACATGTTTAGCCTCGGCTCGTGCGGTCAACGCTTTGGCGGTCGACGCTAGTCGAGTTGAAGAACACGGCCTAGGACACGGGCGTGTCCCAGGCCGTGTCACTCCAGGGATTCTGCAGCTATGATACACGGGCCGTGACACTGGCACAAACACGGGCGTGTCAATTTTGATACGGGCGTGTCTAATGCCGTATCACAAGGCCGTGTACCTCTCTAACTGCGAAATGTTGGTCGCTTGCACACGGGGGGCGTGACACGGGTCCCGACACGGGCGTGTCGCAGGTGACACGGGCGTGTCGGAGGCCGTGTCAAGGGCCGTGTGCTGGTTTTTCGATTCGATCGAGACGGCGAATGGGTGACACAGCCAGGCACACGGCCGTGTTGCAACCCGTGTTCGGCCCAGTTTTTGTAATTTTAGGCCGAATCGTGGCCGTCCGTTTCTTTGGGATGAGATCCAATGGCTGGGGGGCTAGATCTGAGGGATTAAACTCGGGAATAGGGTTTGAAACCCTCACTTTTCTCCTATCTTTATCTCTCTTGATTCTAGAGAGAAGGGAGAGCAAGGAGGAGGAAGAAGGCCAAGATCCGGCCACCGGCGAAGCTTCGGAGGTCCGTTTCGCGAGCGGAGTTCAGATCCGCGAAGGTGGGAGCGTTACGGTGGTGTTCAACCGAGCAAATCTTCTTCATGGCTAGGAAGAGGGGACGAAAGGTAACGACACTCCTCCTCTCGGTTTTTAGGATTTAGGATGCATGAATAGCATCCCCTTCCTTTCATATTTTGAGCACCGAATCTCTCAAATGAGAGGGATTCGTGTAGCCTAGGATCAAGAGGAACCTCCGGGTGGAGTATGTTCATCCCGGCATTCTTTGCATTAGAGATCCGCTCCGTTAGCGGATTAGGCATTGTGGGTGAAGCCGTGGTCGCGACCGTTAGTCCGACCCGGTGATGTTGCATAGCGAGAAGTGAGGATTTGGTAGAAATCCGTAGCGGCGATACGCCGTTGTATGTATGCGTCTTTCCCCTTTAATTGAGTGAGTACTCGTAGTCAGAACCGAACGAGGTTAGCTCCGCTTTGTGCGGTAGATGATTTCCTTGGAGCACGAGAAAGACACTGTGCGAGTGGAAATTGGGGTGGGGAAACCTTTGTTTGTGTTGTGCTAAGGCGCGGCTATGTCTCCGTGGTCGGCTGGCTTTTCCGTGACGCGCAAGTCAAGTGGGGAAAGTGTCCCGGCGAGACTAGCCCCTTGTGTGAGACTGACGAGAATGCCGAGCGGAGGGCAAGCCCGGGCAATGTAGCCATGAGCGGGTGGGGTCCAGCAAGGCTTCTTAGAATCGGTCAGTGTGAGGCGGAACCCTGACGAGCGAAGTAAGATCGTGCGGGCAAGCCCTGGGGTTATGACCCTTGTGCGGGTGGGGCCTTTGCAAGGTTCCGTATGACGGCGTGTGTGCCGTTAGGGACATGGTGGTTCCCTTGTGTTTGCGGCTTTAAGCCAATGGGGAAACGGAAGTACCCAGTGTTTGATGTTGTGCTAGATGCATACGAACTAGGGTGCCTTGGGTGAAACCTGGGCTGCATTCATGCTGCATAGTAGGCCCTTTCACTTTTTACAAAACACAGAGAACATGTATGCTGTATGAGACATCCAAGCCTGTTTTACCGCTTTATTATATATACTCTTTTGGTATGCGAAGTGTTAACTTGCAGGTGGAGTGGTACCCCGGGGTCCGTTAGGGGCGGCCGGGAAAAGATGTGTTTGTTACACAGTAGAGGTCAGCCTTTGCTGACCCACGTTACTTCAAATCCTTACAGGGCAAGGATCGCATGCAGGAGCTAGCGCGCCAGGCGAAAAGCCCTAAGCCTCATGAAGTGTTGCCGTGCTTGGTTTCTCTTTGTGTGTTTGCTACTTTTGTTATGTTTTTGTCCGGCTTGCATGCCGAGGTAGCCTAGGAGTGCTTGGCACATTTATATTTTGTTTGGACTATTATTGTGTAAGGCCTTAAGGCCATTGGATACTCTATCGTTAGTGGATAACTTCTATCGATTTGTTCTGTTTCCGCTGTGTATGTCTGGAATTTTGAGTTTGGGTAGTTTCATATCATCTATTAATGCTAAAGCTGTGGTGTCCGTATGTTGTGGGGCCCCGGCCGGACCCATATTAAATGGTCTTTGCAGGGGAGGTGTTACAATTTGGTATCAGAGGGAGGTTTGCGTTCCAATGAGAAGTTTCGCGGTCGAAAGTATAAGTCGAGTCGCGTATAAGAAGTTATCCACATAGGAGTATCGCGGGACCATGAGTGTCCTTGTGTTCAAGTCTTGCAATTAGAGACTGATTTGCGTTTTCTTGCTTGTGTTTAGAGTGCAAGCAACGAGGCTGGGACCTCGAGGCCAAGAGAAGAGCTCTCGGCAAGTAGTGCGACTGCGCAAGGTCCGCTAGGGATGGGGGTCACACCGACTGACTTCTGCCGCATGCTTGCAGAAGCGATGGTGGTGGCCCAAGCTGCAGCGACAGCACAGGTAGCAGCTCCCATTTCTTAGGTAGCAACTCCTGCTACCCCGGTCACGGTAGCGACCGTGCAGGTTGAGGAGGCCAGGCGGGCGGAGCCGTAGGCCGAGAAAGTGGTTGTCGGGCATGGGGACCGGCAAATGAAGTACTTTCTGAGTTTCCACCCTCCAACCTTCAAGGGAATCGGCACGCCCACAGATGCAGAGGATTGGTGGGCTAGGATTCAGAAGCTTCTGAGGGAGGCAGAGGCGCCAGATGAGAAAAAGGCAGAGTTCGCAGCCTTTATGTTGGAGGGAGATGCCAAGTTATGGTGGGTGAGCCACAGTGGCCGGCAATTTCTAGGACGCACACCGTCCATCGAGGAATTTGGGAATGCCTTCCTGAAGAAGTACATTCCCGTCTCAACGAGGTTAGCCCTCCAGAGGCAGTTCCTACATCTTGTGCAGCGAGACAAGTCAGTGGATGAGTATGTTCAGGAATTTACTCGTTTGGGTCGTTATGCAGGGACGACCATGGCAGACGATGAAGAGAGGGACAATCTCTTCTATCATGGACTGAGGGAGAATCTAAGACAACCCCTCATATCGATGAAACGTGCGGGTTTCAACGAACTGGTGGAGGCGGCCCGAATTTTGGAGAGTGACATGGAGCGATCCCAGCGTCGCAAGGGCTTCACACCCAAGCAGGAGGAGAAGAAGTCTGCTCAGTCCCATGGAAAGACAGAAGGGAGCCGATGGAAGAAGAAGCCTTCCACACATAAGTCGGGTGAGAAAAGCAATTGGACGTCCGGAGGGTCACGTTCTAAGGGCCCTCAGACGTGCTATAGTTGTGGCAAGCCAGGCCACATAGCAAGATTTTGTACCCAAGGGGGCACTGAGCAAGAGCGAAGGCAGGAGCAAACTGTGCGCTCCGGCCCCAGTGCCGCGGAGAAAGGGAAGATGGCGGAGTCGAGTGCTTCTCGGTTTCAACCAGTGCAGCCAAGGGCCTATAACCTTGGGCAACAAGAAGCAAACCGTCAACCCGATGTGGTGACAGGTACGAGAGTTCAACCTGCACCTTAGATTCCTGTCTTTCAAGCCTTTATGTTTGTTGCATGTGTGTAGGCTTTGTAATGGTATCTGGGTACCCCGCTAGGGTACTCTTTGATACGGGAGCGTCGCACTCCTTCCTTGCGGAAGGCTTTATCCGGAGGATCGGAGTGGAGTCTTTCTCGATGGACTCCAAGTTGAAAGTGCGCATGCCCAATGGGTCATCTATGACTACCAGGGCTAGAGGCCGGATTTGTTGGAGGCTCGAGGGAGTCGACTTCATATTGGTAGCGGTGATCTTGCCATTGTCCGAGTTCGACGTGATTTTGGGGATGGATTGGCTAGCGGAGCAGCGTGCCAGTATCGACTGTTTGTCCAAGGTGGTAACCCTGAGGGGCGTGGGGCAAGCGGAAGTCAAGTTTGAAGGCCTGCATGGAGTGGCCTATTCCCTAGTTTCGGCACTTCAGTTAGTGCGGGCTGTTAGCCAGGGAGGTGTAGCTCTAGTAGCGTTGTTGGAGGTTAGCCTTTCTAGGCTATCTCTTGAAGAAGTGCCCGTGGTGGCGGAGTTCGGAGATGTATTTCCTGAGGAGCTACCGGGAGCACCTCCTCGGCGGAAGATTAATTTCTCCATCGAGTTGGTGCCCGAGGCTAGACCGGTGTCGCGTCCACCCTTCAGGATGGCACCAAAGGAGTTGGCCGAGCTCAAGGTTCAGTTGCAGGAGCTTTTGGAGCAAGGGTATATCAGGCCCAGCTCTTCACCGTGGAGTGCGCCGGTGTTATTTGTAAAGAAGAAGGACGGTGGCATGCGTCTGTGCATAGACTACCGAGAGTTGAACAAATTGACGGTTAAGAACAAGTATCCGATTCCTCGGATAGACGACCTTTTTGACCAGTTGGTGGGGTCGGTGGTGTACTCCAAGTTGGACCTGAAGTCCGGATATTATCAGTTGCGGATTCGTGACGAAGACATACCCAAGACCGCGTTTGGTACGAGGTATGGTCATTTTGAGTTCTCGGTGATGCCGTTCGGGCTGACGAACGCGTCGTCCGTGTTCATGGACTTGATGAATCGAGTGTTTCGCGAATATTTGGACTGGTTCGTAGTCGTCTTTATCGATGACATATTGGTGTATTCCAAGTCAGAGGCGGAGCACGAGTCGCACTTGCGGACAGTGTTGCAAGTATTGAGAGAGAACCAGCTTTATGCGAAGTTCTCCAAGTGCGAGTTCTGGTTGGAGGAAGTGGCATTTCTAGGCCATGTGATTAGTGTAGATGGGGTGGCAGTGGATCCAACGAAAGTAGAAGCCATCAGAGAGTGGCCAGTTTTGAGGACCGTGGCGGAAGTCCGAAGTTTTCTTGGACTAGCCGGGTACTACCGAAGGTTTGTGGAAAACTTTTCGCGGATAGCTCTACCCCTCACTTCACTAACTCGCAAGGATCAGAAATTTGTATGGACTCAAGAGTGCAATGAGGCGTTTGAAACCCTGAAGGAAAGGCTAATGACGGTACCGATCCTAAGTCTACCAAAGGGGACCGAAGGATTCCAGATTTTCAGCGACGCATCCGGATGCGGTTTAGGTTGCGTGTTGGTGCAGCATGGTAGTGTGATAGCCTTTGGGTCGAGGCAGCTGAAGCCCCACGAGAGAAATTACCCCGTCCATGATTTGGAGTTGGCGGCGGTAATTTTTGCTTTGAAGTTGTGGAGGCACTACGTTTATGGTGTAAAGGTGGAGATCTTCACGGACCACAAGAGTCTGAAGTATCTCCTAGATCAGAAGGACCTAAATATGCAGCAGCGCAGGTGGGTCGAGTTCCTTGGGGACTACGAGGTGGCGATCCAGTACACACCAGGGAAAGCTAATGTGGTGGCAGATGCCTTGAGTAGGAAATACTTGGGGCAAGGAAATTGGATTGAAGCTCACGATGAGCGATTAAGGCGGGACTGGGAGTCCCTTGGTTTGGAATGTGTGGCAAGAGGCGAGTCTAGCGTGGCTCGACTAAATTGGATTGAGATGCAGAGTGATGTATGCGATCGTATTCGGGAAGCGACCCGTATAGATGCGGAGTTCCAACCTTTCGTGGAGGAAGCTCTAAAGGGCGAGGGTAGCGCCTGGGAGATGGTTGATGGGATTCTGAGGAAGGGCGGAAGGATTTGTGTACCGCAGTTCGGCAAGCTCCGCAAGGAGTTGATGTTTGAGGCCCACTTCACTAAGTACTCCATTCACCCGGGCAGTACAAAGATGTACTTGGATTTGAAGAAGTCCTATTGGTGGCCTGGGATGAAGCGGGACGTAGCTTTGTGTGTGAGTCGGTGCCAAACTTGTGCCTTGGTGAAGGCCGAGTGTCAGAGGACGGGCGGGTTCTTGAAGCCTCTTCCAATCCCCGAATGGAAATTTGATGACATCTCCATGGATTTTGTGCATGGGTTGCCTAGATCGCAGCAGGGTAATGATGCCATTTGGGTGATTGTGGACCGCTAGACCAAAGTGGCACATTTCATCCCAAACTGGAAGGAGGACGGTGTGGAAAAGTTGGTGGAGTTGTATGTCCGCAATATTGTACGACTTCATGGGATTCCGAAGAGTATAGTCAGCGACCGGGATGGATGTTTCACGTCTAAGGATTGGCGGTTGGTGCAGAAGAGCTTGGGCACCAAGCTCAAGTTCAGTACGGCCTTTCATCCTCAAACCGATGGGCAAACTGAGAGAACGAACCGTACTTTGGAGGATATGCTAAGGATGTGTACTCTCGACTTCGGCAAGAAGTGGGAGGATCACCTCTTCATGGTGGAGTTTGCTTATAACAATAGCTACCAAGCTAGTATCAAGATGGCGCCATATGAAGCTCTTTATGGGAGGCGGTGTCGAACACCGATGTCTTAGACAGAGGAGGGAGACACAAAGCTTTTGGGGAAATAAGTGGTGGCCGACGCTAGTGAGCTAGTACGGACCATCCAAGAGCGCATGAAGGTAGCTCAAGATCGGCAGTCAAAGTATTCCAATGCTCGCCACAGGCACGTGGAATTCGCGGTGGGCGACTGGGTGTATCTTAAGATCAAGCCGTTCAAAGGCGTTTCACGAATTCGCCGACTCAAGAAGCTGAGTCCGAGATTTTTGGGACCATTCAAGGTCATCGAGCGAGTGGGAGAGGAAGCGTACCGGTTGGCGTTGTCCATAGAGCTAAGTGGATTGCATGACGTTTTTCACGTCTTCGTCCTGAGGAAAGCATTGTTAGAAGCCAGCGTGGTGATTGAGCCGACGGCGGTGCCGGTAGAGGAAGACTTGAGGACGCGAGTTCGTCCAATCGGGATAGAAGACTCAGAGGTTCGGCAATTGCGGAACAAGGAGGTCAGACTCGTGAAGGTCCGTTGGGACAACTGTGGTTGCGAGGAGCTCTCATGGGAGCGAGAGCAGGCCATGCTGGAGGAGTACCCCGAGCTTTTCTCCTCAGGTACTGTTTAATTTTGTTTACCTTCCATGTTTTAAATATTGGGACGAAATTCTTTTAAGGGGGAGAGAGTTGTAACACCCCGAAACTCAAAAGAGGGACGGGTGATGTTTTAAGCCCAGTTTGGTTTTGGAGCAGGTGTCACGGGCGGGTCACGGGCGTGTCACGGGCGTGTCACGGGCATGACACGGGCGTGACACGGGCGTGTCACGGGCGTGACACAGGCGTGTTCGGCCTCAGCTCGTGCGGTCGACGCTTTGGCGGTCGACGCTAGTCGAGTTGAAGAACACGGCCTAGGACACGGGTGTGTCCCAGGCCGTGTCACTCCAGGGATTCTGCAGCTGTGATACACGGGCCGTGACACGGGCACAAACACGGGCGTGTCAATTTTGACACGGGCGTGTCTAATGCCGTGTCACAAGGCCGTGTACCTCTCTGACTGCGAAATGTTGGTCGCTTGCACACGGGGGGCGTGACACGGGTCCCGACACGGGCGTGTCACAGGTGACACGGGCGTGTCGGAAGCCGTGTCAAGGGCCGTGTGCTGGTTTTTCGATTCGATCAAGACGACGAATGGGTGACACGGCCAGGCAAACGGCCGTGTTGCAACCCGTGTTCGGCCCAGTTTTTGTAATTTTAGGCCGAATCGTGGCCGTCCGTTTCTTTGGGATGAGATCCAACGGCTGGGGGCTAGATCTGAGGGATTAAACTCAAGAATAGGGTTTGAAACCCTCACTTTTCTCCTATCTTTATCTCTCTTGATTCTAGAGAGAAGGGAGAGCAAGGAGGAGGAAGAAGGCCAAGATCCGGCCACCGGCGAAGCTTCGGAGGTCCGTTTCGCGAGCGGAGTTCAGATCTGCGAAGGTGGGAGCGTTGCGGTGGTGTTCAACCGAGCAAATCTTCTTTATGGATAGGAAGAGGGGACGAAAGGTAACGACACTCCTCCTCTCGGTTTTTAGGATTTAGGATGCATGAATAGCATCCCCTTCCTTTCATATTTTGAGCACCGAATCTCTCAAATGAGAGGGATTCGTGTAGCCTAGGTTCAAGAGGAACCTCCGGGTGGAGTATGTTCATCCCGGCATTCTTTGCATTAGAGATTCGCTCCGTTAGCGGATTAGGCATTGTGGGTGAAGCCGTGGTCGCGACCGTTAGTCCGACCCGGTGATGTTGCATAGCGAGATGTGAGGATTTGGTAGAAATCCGTAGCGGCGATACGCCGTTGTATGTATGCGTCTTTCCCCTTTAATTGAGTGAGTACTCATAGTTGGAACCGGACGAGGTTAGCTCCGCTTTGTGCGGTAGATGGTTTCCTTGGAGCACGGGAAAGACACGGTGCGAGTGGCAATTGGGGTGGGGAAACCTTTGTTTGTGCTGTGCTAAGGCGCGGCTATGTCTCCGTGGTCGGCTGGCTTTTCCGTGACGCGCAAGTCATGTGGGGAAAGTGTCCCGGCGAGACTAGCCCCTTGTGTGAGACTGACGAGAATGTCGAGCGGAGGGCAAGCCCGGGCAATGTAGCCATGAGCGGGTGGGGTCCAGCAAGGCTTCTTAGAATCGGTCAGTGTGAGGCGAAACCCTGACGAGCGAAGTCAGATCGTGCAGGCAAGCCCTGGGGTTATGACCCTTGTGCGGGTGGGGCCTTTGCAAGGTTCCGTGTGACGGCATGTGTGCCGTTAGGGACATGGTGGTTCCCTTGTGTTTGCGGCTTTAAGCCAATGTGGAAACGGAAGTACCCAGTGTTTGATGTTGTGCTAGATGCATACGAACTAGGGTGCCTTGGGTGAAACCCGGGCTGCATTCATGCTGCATAGTAGGCCCTTTCACTTTGTATAAAACACAGAGAACATGTATGCTGTATGAGACATCCAAGCCTGTTTTACCGCTTTATTATATATACTCTTTTGGTATACGAAGTGCTAACTTGCAGGTGGAGTGGTACCCCGGGGTCTGTTAAGGGCGGCCGGGAGGAGATGTGTTTATTACACAGTAGAGGTCAGCCTTTGCTGACCCACGTTACTTCAAATCCTTATCGGGCAAGGATCGCATGCAGGAGCTAGCGCGCCAAGCGAAAAGCCCTAAGCCTCATGAAGTGTTGTCGTGCTTGGTTTCTCTTTGTGTGTTTGCTACTTTTGTTATGTTTTTGTCCGGCTTGCATGCCGACGTAGCCTAGGAGTGCTTGGCACATTTATATTTTGTTTGGACTATTATTGTGTAAGGCCTTAAGGCCATTGGATACTCTATCGTTAGTGAATAACTTCTGTCGGTTTGTTCTGTTTCCGCTGTGTATGTCTGGAATTTTGAGTTTGGGTAGTTTCATATCATCTATTAATGCTAAAGCTGTGGTGTCCGTATGTTGTGGGCCCCGGCCGGACCCATATTATATGGTCTTTACAGGGGAGGTGTTACACAGTCGCCGCCTCGCAATCCACGTCTGCATCATCTTTGGCCTCCTGGTCGCTGAGATGGTGGGATCCCACCCATCATGGGGCATTTGACCCGTGCATGCCCCAGCTGGTGATAATGGTAGCACGGTAGTGGGGTCAACTCTGTCGGAATATTCAAAACTGGTGTCTCTTCCATATGGTACACCTAAAATGCTGTGGTCCGAAAACCGTTAGTCTAAAAGACTAAGTCCTATCATCCCCCACCCCTCCTCTGTGGCTCCTAGGCACCGGGCGGAAAGGAGTGAAAAGGAGGACCAAAAGCAAGGCGGAATCAAGTAAGTGACAACTATCCTAAGGAATGTACGGTAATAATGTTGGCAAGATTATAATTCAACCATGCATGAGTAAATGAGAGTACAGCAGAAGTAATAATGAAGTATAGGTGGTAAGATAACAAGTAAAGAACTCTAGAAAAATAACCATTGATTTATAGGGATTACCCCTATAGACCAAGGGGTCGTTTTGCAGGGCCTATCGTATAAAATGTCCCATACCATTTTATACGATAGGTGTCAAGGGTTATATGCAATATTATGCTAAGATATGCAAATATGCTATGGAATGCACATGCAAGTGCAACACACCCACACGACTCTATACGCACAGGCCTTTAGTTCCCAATGTTCGGAGTTAGCCTCACTCTGTGGAATCCCCGCCGTGGCAAAACGAAGACAGTGGGTCGGGCACCCCCACTCCTAGACTGGCTATCACACTAACCAGCCTAGCCCTCCCGTACATTTCCGTACTATTCCTAGCAAACCAGCTAGTCTCCCAGAGTCAACGTACGGACGACGTGTGTGAACGATCGTCCAATATCGAAGACTCACCACTATTATGCACATGCTACCATGATAGATATATTTGTACAGGTTCTCATGTTACCGAGCCTCCGGCTCTCTAGACTACCAAGTATTCTAATTTACCAAACCTTCCGAGCCCACGGCTCTCCAGACTCCTCAAGTCTCACTTATCCAAGCCCCCGAGCATCCAGCTCCCCAGAATTCCCAATCACAAACCAGACCATTTGACATTACTAGTAGGTCCTTAGACCACGGACCTACTCTACCCATTCAATGCCAATTCTTCCTAAGTGTACAAGTGTAGGTGTGAGGTGCAACTATTATTAGGGTTACTCTTGATCATTTTATCCCTACGATTAAGGTTAACCTTGGACTTCCCGAGGTCTATCCGGTGAAGGGCTCGCAGCGGTACTAGGAGCTATGATGGGGTGGATCCCAAAGCTCCCTTTTCAAGGCACTTATTGTTATTGATTTCTACCCTTGATCCAAGACCCTCTTTATATTAAGTAGCTCTACTCCTAGGTGACTTTAACGTCCGAGCTAGCCTACTCTAGTCCTATCACTATATGTAGACCACACTAAACTACATGGTGCTCCCGTTAGGGGGTACTCCAATTTTCTCATCCAAATGCCCTAAAATCAATACTGGGAGTCTACCATGACCTAATATAACTAAGTCCAAGATTTCCAAATTTTTCCTATTTATCGGGCATTTAATTTATTTATTCTAAGCCTCCCAATTCCCTAGTATGAACATGAAGTGCACTAATGAGCCAACAATAAATCATAATAAAATCAGTAAAAATCCTTTGAGGCATTTAAGTAGTAATTCCAAATTTTGAGAAATTTCAAAGGTATTTAGGCCTATATTTCCTAATTTACCACTTAGGCCACTTTTACTATATTATGAAGCAAGTACTGTAAATATGCATCCAAAAATCACAAGAAAATTATGGAAGCTTGATGGTGACCTAAAAACCATCAGAAACCATGTCCCATAATTTTTCTCTAATATTTGGGCTCTGAATTTATTTTAATGTAAAATACTAATTTTCCTAACTTAGTGAAGGAGGTACTATTTTTAATTATCTAAAAATCCATATAAATTTACAGGATGACTATCATGGTCTGAAACACATACTGACCAAATTTCATAACTTTCCAAGGCACAATGGGGCACTGTTTTGATTTTTGAATAAAAATCTTAAATAGTGAATTTATGAAGCAAGTACTTGAAATAACCAGTTTAAAATTCCAAGAAAATTCCAGTGAATCTATAATGCTATAAAATGACCTATTCCATAATTTCATAATATTCCAAGGAACATAAACTTCATAATCATCAAAATAAACTCTTAGGACACATTTGAGGTTGTGAATAAAGTACTATTTATAATAACCCAAATATTCTACCAAAATTATTTTAAGGCCATCTCTACCAAAGCACTACCCTGCCAAAATTTCATCTAATTTTAAATTCATTTGCTAGCCTAATAATCAAAACAAGTTTGGTGCCCCAAAACTAGGGATAGGGTTTTGAGGGGGTTAAAGGCTTCCAAATTCCCTAAAATTTTTACCAGAGGACTATACTAACCATATGGTCCTCTCCACCAATTTTTAAGTTATTCCAAGGTCATTTGACCCCATGACCTTCAACCCTAAAAATCCCCATTAAGGGACCTACCCTAGGGTTCTAGGGCTACCCTACTCCAAACCACCCCAAATCCCATTTGAGGGTGTTACATGCCATATAAAATCAGTGGCCAAAATATTAGCCTCTGTTGAGGGGATTTGACCACTCAAACACCAAGGGGGTGTTTTAACCTAATTAACCCTATAGGGGTCAACCTAAGGTTGGCTAAAAACCTAATAAAAACATCTCCAAATGAGATGTAATTTTTACCAGAGCCCTAATATGCTTTCTAAGACATCGCACCCAAATTTGGGGGGATTTTGATGTGTTTAAGACCCCTAAATAATTTATAAATGGATTATTAAATTTTTACAAAAACTATTCTACAAAAAATCTGATTTTTGGATATCTCCTAGGTATGGCTAATTATAGCTTATACCCAAAATTGCAAGTCATTTGGATGTCTGTATTGATGTGGGCATCCAAATCAATCTCGGGACAGCTCTATGGATAGACCTCACCAAATTGTATGTTGTGGTCTAACCAGGACTCCAAATCGAGTGAAATTAATTTTGAATTACACTAAACTTCAAGGGCAACATTTTCTATGTCGACCACTTTTCCTGTAAAGGTTCCTAAGTATTTTAAATATTTAATTGAAAACTACCTAGTAAACAGGACAAAAATCGAAATAATATGAATTAATAAATCAAGATCCAGCACGGATCTTGAAGCAAATCGTGGGGCTCCTAGTCATCTTCTTCCTCCAGCCAAGGGCTGAGAATGGCTGAACCTAGAGCCTATTCCAAGCTCATTTCCCGGCCACCCGGCCACCTCCCTGGTCGGCCACCACCGCCACCACCTTCGTTGAGGTGGGGGCTATCGCCGGGAGGCGGCACGACCGCCGGAGTGGCGGTTTACGGCGATCCCACATGGATGAAAATCCATGAAAATTTCTGAAATTTTCTTCTCCAATCAGGCTCAATGGAGCCCGATTTCCTTCCTATTTTATCTAAAGATCTAACCCATGTAGAGAGGAGTAGAGGAGGACCTTAAACCGAGCTTGTCGGGTGGTGGTGCGCCATGGCCGACGGTGGAGCTTTCCGATGATCTATAATGCTACAGCGAACTCCCTCGTTTTCTTCAGTGGAATGGTGGAAACGAATGCTCTTGGCCTAGGGAAGCTTTTAAAAGAGCCAAATGGGGGAGAGGGAGGGTCATGGCTTCAAAGCCATTTATGGCCATAAAGGGGAATTTCGGCCATGGCTTGGGTTCATTGTTTCCAGCCTTGAAGAGCCTAGAAAACCCCTTGCAATTCTCCTAATTCAGCAAGGGAGATGAATCAAGCCTTTGGGATGAAGGAAGGAGGCCCCTTGGTTTTCCAAAGCCATTAATGGCTCTCTTTAAGCCACTTTCTCTCTCTACAAATACATGAAACTCTCATTTTCTCTCTCCTAATTACTAAGAACGAATTTGCTCATCTCTCTAGCCTATTGGAAGCCCATAAAATCATTATTAGTAATTAGGATGGGGTTAGCCCAAGTGGGGGAAATGGGCTTGAGCTTGAATTAGCCCATTTGGGCTAATTTGACCTATTTCAAGTATTGAGTTGACCTTGGTCAAATTGACCATTTGGGTTGACCCCAATGGGTCTTTGGTGACCCATTGGACTCCCCTAGGGTATAGGTAGGTCTAGGTAGAGTTGACCTGGCACTTTGGAGGTCGCATGACCCTTAGTAAGGGCACTTTGACCATTTTAGGGCTAGAGTTGACTTTGGTCAACATGACCATTTGGGTTGACCCCAAGGGGTCCTTGGTGACCCCTTGGCTTCCCCTAAGGTATAGGAAGGGTTGTGTAGGGTTAACTTTGCACCCTGAAGGTCACTTGCCCCTTGGCTAGGGCACTTTGACCATTTTAGGGCTTAGGTTAACTTGGGTCAACTTAGCCTCTTTGATTGACCCCAATGGGTCTTTGGTGACCCATTGACTTCACCCTAGGTCTGGGAAGACCTAGGTATGTTTGGTTGGGCACATTAGGGACACATTGCCCTTAGTTAGGGCACCTTGCCCATTTTAGGCCTAAGATGATCCTAGGTCAACTTGGCTACCCTGGGTTGATTTCAATGGACCCTTAGGGCTCTAATGGACCTTCCAATAGTTTAGGGATATTGTGGTGGGGTCATGGAGTAATGGTGAAGCCCTATAGTCATCCTAAACTAGTGTTTAGAATTCTACTATTTGTAGACTATGGTGATCTCCACCTTCATGCCTAAGCTCACTTGGTCTTCTTGGGCTTCTTAGGGTTTTGTCATGATCTAGTCGTGACAAAACCACTCCTAGGGATCTAGCTGGAAATAGGATGTTACACCTTTCCTAGTTGTTGAACGCATTGGAGTGTCAACTTATAGGCTGGATTTGCCCGCAAATTTCCCTGGTGTGCATGATGTGTTTCATGTGAGCCAGTTACAAAAATGTGTGCTTAGTGACCGGCATTTTCTCGATTCGGTTCCCCAGTTACAGTCTAATCTTTCTTTTGTTGAGGTGCTTGTTCGTATTCTTGATACTCAGGATCGGGTATTGAGAAGGAAGACAATACCCAAGGTCAAGGTTCTTTGGCAAAACCAAGACATGGAGAGCACGACTTGGGAGTTGGAGTCAGCTATGAGGGAGGCTCATCCTCATCTATTCTCCTAGTTCTATTGGTAAGTATTTCTTTGTGATAACCTTTGGTTATTTCCTTTTGAGTAGTAGTTTTGATTTTTTTTCATATCAAGTTTCGGGATGAAACTTATTTTTAGGAGAAGTGGTTGTAACACCCTTGATTTTCCGATGTTTATTTTAATTTCTTTAGTGGCGTATTTTTGATGTCAGGGCATTATGTTGATGCGTAGTTGACGGGTACCATTACTGGAGCAAGACATTTGCACATTGGTATCCGAGGTTTTGACTTATAATATTAGCTTGGCTAATTTCCAATGTGTTTTTGAAATATCCCTTGCTAACCGGGTTTATTTTGAAACTTGGTGGAGCATTTTAGGGATATTTGGTGTTTTGACTTTGGGGAATTTTTACCCGAGTTTGGTTTGTCGAATCTTAATTTTGACTTCTTTGTTGGTTTTGTGGTATTGGTATTTAGTCTCGGAGTGAATTTCATGGAAATCCGAGTTGATTCGAGTTTTTGGGTCATTTGGACGTTTCATTATTAATAATTATATTATATTATATCATATGTATATATTATATTATATGTATTTAATAGATAGTATATTATACGTTATATTATATGTCTATAATATATAATATATTATAGGTAATATTATATTATATATATATATATATATATATAAAGACTCAAGGCCGAACCCCATTCTTTATCTTCTTCCCTAAGCGACCAGACCGAGAACGCGGAAAAAAGGAGGCGACGAGTTTCGCAAAGCTTTCAGCCGCCGCTTGTAGGAGTGTCAGTGCTCGAAATCGTCGACCGAGGGTAGATACGAAATGCTCTCACCGAGATCTACGTGTTGGTGGTAGGTAATTTTGTTTTCTTGGACTTTTGACATTATGGTTTTTGACCTTGACTCTCGTTTGCCCTGTAAGGTTTCAGGAATCATTGCCTAAGAGTTCTTGCATCCGATCATTGGAGCGGAGCGCTCGTGAGGCTGGATTTCTATAGATCTTGAGGCAAGTGGTGGTTTTCTCCCTTGCCTAGCCTCTTATATTTTTTTATGTTTCCTCCTCTGAATTTTGGTCTACTCCTGGCAGTATCTTGGATAGCATAACAATAAGATTTCTTTTCTTTCTCCTTATTGTGTTGTTGTAGAGTCTTTCACCTATGTTTGGTCCCTTTACTTGTATACCCCTCCCTTTCTCTTAATTTCTGGAACTTATTCATTGTCTAAGTTTAGCTGTTGTCAAAAATCTATGAGTCTAATTAACCTCTGTTTGGGTAAGAAAGTTTCTAGCAGGGATAGGACTCAACTAGGAGTTGAGTGCGTTGATTTGATCTGCATTGGCATTGAGTGCATTGATTGAACCAAGCATGGCGTCGAGTGAATATGCATTGGCATCGAGTGGATTTGCCTTGGCGTTGAGTGCGTTGACTGAATCAAGCTTAGCGTCGAGTGAATATGCTTTGGCGTAGAGTCCATTGAGTGGATCTGCCTTGTCATTGAGTGCATTGACTGAATCAGGCTTGGCGTCGAGTGAATATACTTTGGCATCGAGTGCATTGAGTGAATCTACCTTGGCGTTGAGTGTCTTGACTGAATCAGGCTTGGCTTTGATTCAAGATACTTTGGCGTCGAGAGCCTTGAGTTTGGTCATTTGCGTTGAGAGCGTTGAGTGAAGCAGCTAGGCATCGAGTGATTTGACTGCATCTGTCCAGGCGTAGAGTGAATTCAGAGCCTTTGTTCAGGCATCGAGTGAATTCAGAGCCTTTGTTTAGGCATCGAGTGAATTCATAGCCTTTGTTTAGGTGTTGAGTGAATTCAGAGCCTTTGTTTAGGTGTCGAGTGAACTCAGAGCCTGTGTTTTGGCATCGAGTGATCTCAGAGCTTGTGTTTTGGCAATTTTGATATGTCCGTCGAGTGAATTTGAGTTTGTCAAGTCATATTCGTCGAGTTTACCTTAGTAACATCTAGTTTTCTTCCCTTTACATCGTCATGAAAATCTGATGATAAGCCTTGGGTTTTTTGTGTTATTTATTCATATAATTTATGATTATTTGCGGCCTGGGTTGGTAGTAGATAAAGGACCACCACCTCAGTACTAGTTTGTGAATCATTACACCTGGTTGGTTTTCTTCTCTTCTTATGGGTTATTGGATTGTGTTGGATAATGTGGCCACCACCACAGCACCTTTTTGAGATGTTTGGTCTGAAGGTTGGTGTTGGAAAATGTGGTCCCCAACTTAGTACCATTTTTTTACCCGTGTTAGTGATTCACATGTTTTGAGCTGATCAGTCTTTGTTGTTTATATATACATATATGCACATATGTTCTTATGCATACACTTGTAGATTTTATAGAAGCTTGGCTTCATTTTGCACTTGGTGCACCCTTTCTTATTACTCTATTTAAGAATTCTTCTCTGCCTATTAAAGTATGACTTTTTGCTGCAATTGTACAGCTTTTCTTTGATAAGAGTTGGTAACACTTTTGTCTCTTTGATTATTGCTACTAATGATCTTTGATTACCACTTGTATATTCTTGCAGAGGTATTCTTTTTTTTTTTGAATGCCTCAAGCTCGGAGCAGTAGCCGGTTGAGCAGCTTGGGTTGGTAGTTGATGGTGTTCTATAGCTGTTGCAGTTATTATGTCCTCACCGTCATGAAGTAGTTTTATTGTTTTTAGTTCAGACATATGAGCCTTTTTGGTGGGTTTGTGTCAGTTTTTTGACGCCCACTGGAGATTTGGTAGAATGTTAAGTTACTTGCTAGCTGCTAAGCCTATTTTTTTGATGATTTGTTGGGTTACTTGCTCTCTGGGAAGGTTTTATGTTATGATGCATGTTAGTAATTTTAAGTATAAAAGTATCATTATGACTACCTCATTCATAGCATATTTCAAGCCAAGTTAATCTATTTTAACTACGTAAAAAGGCTCTTTCTATATTAGTATTAAATCTAGAAGTATGAATATTATGAGTTGTCCTGTTTAGATGTTTATACTCATGTAGGATGTCAATCTATATAAACAAAGTATTTTTCGTGGCGTATATTCATATTTTTACTCGTGGACTAGTTGATCCACCGAGCCGAGGGATACGGACGTCAAACTTAACTAAAACATGTTTTCTTCTTAATAACTTGAGAATTGCATATAAAGTGTTAGGTTCGAGTTCTTGCTTAATCACATGCAGTTATCCCATACACGGTGTGGCATCATGACGCGTGTTTTCTCTTACTCTGATATATCGTTTAAATGCAGAGAAAATTTTGGTTGTGACACTCGGGGACTACACCTTCCAGATACATTACACTCCCAGGAAGGGAAATGTGGTCGCAAATGCCTTGAGTAAAAGGACTCCAATACAGGAAAGTTGGTTGCAGATGCATGATGAGCATCTGATCCAAGAGTTAGAGGCCTTAGATATTTTTTGTGTTGACAAGAATAACACTACAAATGCGTGTTTGAACTAGACGGGGGTACAATATGACCTCGCATACAGGATTTGACGAGCAATAGAGCTCGATGAGAGTATGAAGCGCTATGGTACGGATGGGTCAAATTCTCAATTCTCCTTGAAAGACAGTCTTTTGAGAAAAGACGGTCGTTTGTGCGTCCCAAATGTGGGTAAACTATGGGAGGAGTTGATGTATAAGGCACATTTCACGAAATACTCAATCCACCCACGGAGCACAAAGATGTACAAGGACATAAAAAAGCTATTCTGGTGGACGGGTTTAAAGAAGGGCATAGCTCTTTACGTGGCGAAGTGCAAGACCTCCTTAGTAAAAGCGGAATGTTAGAAGCCTGGAGGTTTCATGAATTCGTTACCAATTCTGGTGTGTAAGTTAGATGATATCTCTATGGATTTCGTGCATGGGTTGCCGAGATTGCAGAGCGGTAATGATGTCATGTGGGTGATCATTGACCGATTGGAAAAGGTATCGCACTTCATACCGAACAAGAAAGACAATTCAGTTGAAAAATTGGCAAAGTTGTATATTGACAATAAAGTACGTTTGTACGGTGTGCCCCATAGCATCGTCAATGACCGAGATGGGCCCTTTACTTTGAATGATTAGAGGTTAATCCACCAGTTGTGTGGTATTCAATTGAAGTTTAGTACGACCTTTCATCCACAAACGGATGTTCAGACCAAGAGTACTAACAGAACAATGGAGTATATGCTCTGGATATGTGCCTTGGATTTCGGAAAGAGGTGGGAAGACCATCTCTATATGATCGAGTTCGCTTATAATAATGGCTATCAAGCTAGCATTCAGATGGAGCCCTTCGAAGCTTTATACGGTAGGAAGTGTTGTACTACTTTAGCATGGGCGGAAACATGTGATTCAAAGTTGTATAAGCGTAAAGAGGTTGTAGATGCAAATTTGACTATACGTGTTATACGAGAGCGGCTATTGGTAGCCCGGGATAGGCAGGCAAAGTACTACAATGTCAAGCACCGAAACATGGAGTTTATGGTTAGCGAATGGGTATATCTGAAGATAAAGCCATTCAAAGGCATGTCCATGATTCGGCGCTTTAAAAAGTTGAGTCTGAGGTATCTTGGTGTGTTTGAAGTGGTTGAGCGGATAGGAGAAGCTGCCTATCAATTAGCTCTTTTAGCGGAGCTAAGTGGTTTGCACGATGTGTTTCATATATCGGTGCTGCGGAAAGCTTTACAAGAGCCTAAGCAAGTGATCTCTAAAGATCAGGTACCGGTCGATAGTGGGTTGACGACGAAGGTTAGACCCATTCGGATTGAGGATACGGAAGTCAGAAAACAACGAAACAAAGTAATCGGGATGGTCAAAGTCCGTTGGGACAACTGTGGCCGTTAAGAATTGACAAGAGAGTTTGAGCAAACCATGCGATATGAATTTCCCGATTTGTTTTTGTAAAGTAGAGTTGTAATAGTTTTGTATTGTTTTCCTATAGATGAATAAAATTTCGGGAAGAAATTTTTATAAGGAGGGGAGGTTTGTAACAAGCCAAAAACTGTAAAACAGAACTCATGGGTTGCTATCACCGGGTGATAGTGGGTATCGCTAGCAATAGCACTCGACGCACTCTGTAAGACCCCCTTTTTTTTAAACACCGAGGTCTTAGGCCCAGGATTACCGCTTTGCGGTGACACCTTCACACCGTGAAGAGTCATCACCAAAAAGCACCGATTCTGCCGGCCAATTCGATCACAGAAAGGTAGCACAATAAATTAAAAGCAAGTCTACAGAAATCACATGTATAGAAATAAAAGTCTCCACGAAGGGAGAGTCCACAGAAATAGTATAAAAGGTACTGAAAGTAAGGGCTTATGCCCGGTACATCATAATCCTCACTACAGGTCACTCAAGCGAAAGCAAACTATAACATCTACTATAAGTCGGGACTCACAGTCCCAGTTGGCTGAACTCCTGAGCAAGACTGCCCTATCTCCAAACGGGCCAACCTCCGGGGCTGCTCCTCCATGCTGGGCTCCACGATCCCCTAAATGATGTGGTCTGAAAACCGTTATTCTATAATACTAAGCCCTATCATCCCCCGCCCCTTCCCTCATGGCCCTTAGGCACCGAGTGGAGAGGAAGAGAGGGGAGGACTTGGACGTGGAGAGTAATCAAGTAATCAGATGGCGGCGGAACTAGTCTAGCAATTTTATAATATAGGTGGCAGTAAAGTAAAGTATGGAAAAATAATCTTAACTTATGTGCGGAAATGCATAAGCCAAGGGATATTCTGCAGGGCTCCCATCGTATAAAGAGTCTCATACCAATTTATACGTTGGGGTGTCGGTTATCAAACAGCAGTATATATATATAATTTAACCTTAATTTATAAACTTGCCCACACAAGCTTATAGACCAAGGGGTCGTTTTGCAAGTCCTAATGTATAAGTGACTCATACCACTTATACCTTAGGTGTCAGGGGTTAAATGCACTGATGATGCTATGACATGCAAGTGGGTATGATGAAACATGCAAGTGCAACTCAAACACTCGACTCTGTGCACACAGACCTTTAGTTCCCCCTTTCGGAGCCGTTACCTCCCAGGATACCTCCGTAGTGGCAGATAGAAGCGGTGGTTTGGGCCTCGCCCACCTCTAAACAAGTAAAGCACTACCGGTCAGACCTATCGTACGCCTCAACGCTTGGTGCACAAAGCGGACTCCTGCGTACTCTTATCGGCTGGCGCATCGGACTTCTGTTGGCGAAGTGCTAACCACACTTGCCGAGTCAGCGTATTAGCGTCAGTGCATCGACCCTCCAATACCAAAGACCCACCACCTTAATTTTTCTTTCCCTTTTATGCACATGCAAATTTAACGTATTCAAACCAATCGAGCCAAAGCTCCCCGGACCATTCTGTCTGTCTCTTAACTAATCGAGCCGAAGCTCCCCGGACCATTCTATCCGTCTCTTAACTAATCGAGCCGAAGCTCCTGACTATCTTCCTGTGCTAACAGTGTTTGTGAAATGTGCAACCCTAATTAATAAGTTACTCTTTTCAGCTTGTTAGTACAGTTTACGTTATCCTAGGACTGCCCCCAGTATTCCCTGTGAAGGGCTCTCAAAGGGCACTAGGAACTATGATGGTAGCTGAAGCCCATCGTTCCCTTTCGCAAGTCACTTATTGTTATTGGTTGATTCCCTTTACCCATTCCCTTCTCATATTTCGATAGACTAACCTAGTGTGATTTTTAACCTTCCTCTCTTCGGAAAAGACGATCTTTCGTCGAACCCGAGCACCTCTACACTCTAGCCAAACCACTCCTTACTACCCTTCCCAAACATCTTCCATGGTGACCCATATTAATTATCCAAAACCAAAGCTATTTGAATTCTCCAATCTTAGGCCTAACCCCACCATCACTCACATTCTGTATTAAGGCTATTCGCAGTCCTTACCTAACGATATGATGCACGTAATAGGTAGCACTATAAATATTCATCCGAATGGCTCAATATAATTTATGGGGTCCTAGCATGACCTAACTAGATAAAAGCCAATGACTCATAATTTTCCTAAATTAATGAATATTTAATTATTTTCTTCCAACACTAGGAAATGAAGATTCTAAACATGAAGTGCACTTTTCAGGTATGTATAGAGCTTCATAAAATCATGATAAATACTAAACAGTAATTTAACAATAAATCCAAGATATATGAATTTTTAGATTGGTTTAGGCCCCCAAATGACAATTTAGAACATAAGGTCAATAATACCATTTTAAGAATCAAAGGTCAGAAATATTGTTCCAAAAATTATAACAAAAATCCAGTAAGATTATCATGGCCTAAAAACACTCTAGAAGGATTCGCCCAATTTTTCAGTGAACAGTATCACCTAATTTAATTTACAATGATAACTTCATACTCTTGGGTTATTGAAGCAAGTACTGTAAATAGTCATCTAAAAATTATGAGAAAATTCCAGAACCTACATATTGACTTAAAACACTCACTGACCCGATCTCATGATTTTCATAATAATATTAAGCTCCATATCTATTTATGATCAAAATTCCATAATTCAATATTTATGAATTAAGTTTCTAAAATAATCATCTAAAATTTTCAATAAAAATCCAAAGGGGGCTACCATGAAGTAAAACTTCCAAATGCAAAATTTTGCAACTTCTAAATGGACATAATTTTCATAACAAGCAAAATAAAATTTGGGGCACATCTAGGGTTATAAATGAAGTACTAATTTTACTAGTCTAAAAATTCCACAAAAATTATTTTAGGACAACTTCCTATCAGATAAATACCCTGCCCAAGTTTGAAGTTATTGTGAGATGTTTTGATTGCCTAAACCCAACTATTGGGCTTTGTGCCCTAATCTAGGGTTAGGGGTTTGAGGGGTGAAAGACTTTTAATTTCAATGAAACTTCAACCAAAGGACCACATACACCCTATGGTCCTCTCCATCAATTTTCAGGTCATTCCAAGGTCATTTGACCAAATGACCATCAAACCCTAAAAATCCCATAAAAGGGCCTACCCTAGAGTTCTAGGGCTACCCTGCACCAAACCACCCCAAATTCCATTGGAGGGTGTGTCATACCATAAAAATTCAGTGACCAAAGTTTCAACCTCTGTTGAGGTGATTTGACCACTCAAAACCCCAAGGGGCTGTTTTGACCTAATTAACCCTATAGGGGTCAACCTAAGGTTGGACAAAAACCTAATCAAAATATCTCCAAATGAGATGAACTTTTTACCAGAGCCTTAACATGCCCTCTAAGACAACCCACCCAAATTTGGGGGAATTTTGAGGTGTTTATGATACCTAATTAATTTATACATGGTTTATTAAATTTTCTAAAACTATAGAAAAATATTCTCTAAAAATTCCCATTTCTGGACAGGCCCTAGGTATAGCTAAGGTAGACCGCCTGCCCAAATTCCAGCTCATTTGGACAAGGGATGAAAGGTGGGCATCCATTGGAATTTCAGGATAGCCCTAGGTATATGTCCCACCAAAAAGGGTGCCCTGGCCCAACCAGAGGTCCAAATGGGTCCAAATCAATTTTGGATTAAATAGACCCATAGGGCTACACATTTCATGTTGATGACTTTTCCATTAGATGAGCCTAAGTATTTTTAAAAATTAAAACCAAATACTTCATATAGTGTGATAGAGTTATATGAAATAAAATAATTAAAAATCCTGAATTATTCTACACGAATCCTAAAGAAATCTAAACCGACGGCATCGGGTTATCTCCTTCCTCCAGTCGACGACCCAAATCGTCCCGTCCTGGAGCAGCTTACGGGCCGATTTCCTGGCAACCCGGCCGGCCACCGCCACCACCACCTTCGTGGAGGTGGTGGCTACCCCCAGCCGGCGGCACGGCTGCCGGAGATGACTGTTCCGGCGAACCCGGGAGGTTAATTTTTCTCCCAATTTTCATGGATTTGAAATCTTGGATCGGACTCAATTGAGACTGATCCTTGCCCTAATCAATTCCTAAGATCTACCCATGAGGAGAGGAATGGAGGAGGACCTTGTTTGCGTCCTGGAGACGTGTCGATCGCCGGGAAGCCATTGGTGGTGGTGGTGGTGGTGGTCAGATTTCTGAAACAGCACAGTGAAACTCCTTGGCTCCTTCTGGAAAAGTGTGGAATTGAATCCTTGGAGTTCAGCTCAGCTTTTGAAGATGAAGAGAAGGGGTGTTAGGTGGCTGTAAGAGCTTGGCCATTCTTGTTAAAGTTGGCAGCCATGGTAGGTAAGGGGTGAAAGCATGATAAGCATGGCTCAAACTAGTCAAATACCAGCTGGCTGAAGCCCCTTTGTCTTAGTTAATTGAATGGGGGTTGTTGGGGAGGGGAAAGATGTAACGGCCATTAAAGCTCCATTTCATGAGTTTTCGGCCATGGCTTGAAGGGAGAGGAAACGGCTCAAAGTAGCTAAGAGAAGGCTGGAAACTCCTCCTCTCCCCGAAAGGAGTTGAATCCAGCCATTTCAAGGGGGAGAGGATGGAGCCGAGCTTTAAAAACCATTAATGGTCATGCAAACCGACGCTCGACCATGGCTGGAAGGAAGGGGAAACGGCTGCCAAGTGGCACTGCCGGTCAATATCATAAAATAAGACTTAACTATGTCTTATTAAGAGAAACGGCCCAATAACGCATCTGGCCCACTTCCTGAACCGGCCCGGTTAGACTGAACCATCAGCCAAGCTAAAAAAAAATTCTAAGTAAAATGGCGTTGAGTGAGCTCTGCTCACTCAACGCCATCCAGCTTACTTAAGATGGCGTTGAGTGCAGTCTGTGCACTCAACGCCGTCTAACTTATGGCGTTGAGTGAGCTCTGCTCACTCAACGCCATCCAGCCTACTTAAGATGGCGTTGAGTGCAGTCTATGCACTCAACGCCATCTAGCTTATGGCATTGAGTGAGCTCTGCTCACTCAACGCCATCCAGCCTACTTAAGATGGCGTTGAGTGCAGTCTGTGCACTCAATACCATCTAGCTTATGGCATTGAGTGAGCTCTGCTCACTCAACGCCATCCAGCCTACTTAAGATGGCGTTGAGTGCAGTCTGTGCACTCAACGCCGTCTAGCTTATGGCGTTGAGTGAGCTAAGCTCACTCAATGCCATTCAGACTATAGCGTTGAGTGACCTCAGCTCACTCAACGCCATTCCAGACCTCAGCAGACGGCTTTGAGTGCAGTCAGTGCACTCAACGTTGTTTAGTTTATGGCATTGAGTGAGCTAAGCTCACTCAACGCCATCCAGACTACGGCGTTGAGTGAGCTCAGCTCACTCAATGCTATCCAGACAACACCAGATGGCGTTAAGTGCAGTCAATGCACTCAATGCCATTCAACTTATGGCGTTGAGTGCACTCGACGCACTCAACACCAACCCACCTATAAGATGGCGTTGAGTGCAGTCAGTGCACTCAACGCCATTCTGCTTATGGCGTTGAGTGCACTCGACGCACTCAACGCCCGAGTTCTAATCTTATTTTAAGCAAGTTTCTGACCTATTATTTGCAGACCAAGGTGATTTTGACCTTCCTACCTAAGCTCTCTTGGTCTTCTTGGGCTTCTTAGGGTTTTGTCATGACCTAGTCATGACAAAACCACTCCTAGGGGTCTAGCCGAAAATGGGATGTTACACACTCGACTCTTCCAACGAAGCGTTAAGTAGACACGACAAATCATTGAGTCAACTATCGTGTGGCGATAGTGAGTATCGCATGGCGATACCACTCAACGCATTCGGCACACACAACGCACACGACGTACTCGATGCTATCAACGCACTCGATGTACTCGACGCACTCGATGCTCTCAATGCATTCAACAAATCATCGAGTAAGCTATCAGAGTGGCATCAATGGGTATCGCATGGCGATATCACCACGTGGTGTCTAAATACGTGTGGGAAGGATGGAAAGCGGCCGAAGAGCGGTGGTTGACTGGGGTCAAAGTGATTATGGCTGCTATTGCCAGGAGATAGCCGATATCACGCGGCAATATCGTTAAAGTTGACTGGTCAGTTGAAATCGTAGCCTTTCATTCATATTGAAGAGAGGATCCTGTGGGATAAATCCCAAGGTGACTTAAGTAAAGGAGTAGAAAAAAGAGAAATCATTTCTCTTCTCTCACTCTCTCCTCCTTTTCGTCAAGTTCTTAGAAGAAAGTGCTAAGGAAGAAGAAGGCTAAAGGTTGAAGCTTTGCAAGCTTAGTGAAGGAGATCCCATGGTCGGAATCAAGAACCGAAGCAAGATATGTGAAGAGGAAAGAGAGGCACTCCTTTCTAACCAGATAGAAAGCTTTTTCATTGCTCCAAAATGAACTATGAGATTAACAATCTTCCTTCTTGGACAATTGAAGTCCTACTTTTTGCATATTCATGGAATCCCCCACCAAAAGGTGCAAAAGCGAAGGTAATTCTGATGGGTTGATACGTGATATCTCCGGGTAATTTTGCATATAGAATCTGGAAATTGCAGAACGGATTAGGCATATTGTGCGAAGCCCATTTGGACAGGTTGGTTTGGATTGGTGATGTTTTATTTTGCATGTTAGAGAAGACTTTGAGTATAAACAGGTAGTTTATGGAATCTGAAGGGTTGTGCCTGTGAATGGGAGTAGCAGGAAGTACTGGAGCCACTCTCTAAGGAAATAACCAGAAATTTCCACAATTTTGAGAACTGGTGGATATCGTCGGGCGATAGTGAGTATCGCTGGCGATAGCTCTTGGTGATCTATATATTATATGAAAGACAAGTTTTCTGACACAACAGGATACTGCAGGGTTTTGGCTGGAAAGATGTTCCAATTTTTGTTAAGTCTGGAGACAGGAGAGAGTTTTGTCACTTAACGCCAGACGATAGTGATTATCGTTGGCGATAGCTTCCAGATAGCATATTACTTGCAGGGCCTGTCTTGTGGAGATTGTGGGGCTAGCAACTGAGCTGTGTGCCTGGGTGCCCAGCTATGGTTGTGAGTGTTATTGTGTCGATTGCAGGCTTTGGTCCTAGGGACCTGGTGGGTGGCAGTCGAAGATGAGAGCTTGAAGAGCCTAGCAAAAGAAAGGCTAGTGAGCCGAACGGGCAAGGGGAAGCTGAGCCGTGTCGTGTCGTTCTTCATGATGGTTGTGACTGCCGGCATTGGCATGGCAATTTGAGCAATGAGTTGTGGATGAACTGTACCCGAGTTATGTCATTCGAACTAGAAAGCTTAAATTAACTGGCTTCGTCGTTGGCATAATGAGAGTCTTATTCCCCGTGCCGAAAAGATTAGAATGCTCAAGTGAACCATCAAGTCTGGGATTGTGGATGGTGGTGGGACCCAGAGAAGTTCGGTACATCAAGAATGTACCCTGAGTGCACGAGGCGTGTGGTCGGTCGAGCCTAAATCTGCAGCGAATGGTTCTTAAGTGCACGCTTTGTCTGCCAATATATATGTGATATGCATGCAGGGAAGGAATACCGCTGCCCCGGGTATAGGGTAGGGTCATTATAAATTGGTCAGTTAAAGATGACTGTTGCCTTATTTGTCGCCCTTATAGTAGAATGTTTTGGTGCAGGTACTATAGATCCGAGCGGGAAATAGCGGGTTACTACCCTTGTTGCTATCCCGACCCTCGAATTCTAAGCGAAGAGCCTTTAGTGTTTTCTTTCATGTGTGGCCGACCTGCGTGCCGATATTCGTAATCCACACTATTGAAGCATAACTGTAAGGCCTTAAGGTCGTAATGTTTTGTGTATTTTGTAAAACATTCATTATATGTATAATAGTGGACATTCTCATGAATTGAGTTCGGGTAACCATGAAGCTTCCGCTATATTGCTCTAAGTTAGGATTCATTTGGTCTCTTGATATTTAACCTGTAATCCCGCTTAATGTCTGTGGAATATGGCATGGGGCCCCGATCGGACCCTCTATTATATTTCATGTGATGAACGGAGTATTACATTCATGAAATCTGGTAAAGATGCACTTAATAACAACACGATGAATGTTATAAGTTTTGGAAGAATTTATGATGCATGATGTAAGAATGTGTAATCTATAGCTATGCGGTGATTTACGATTATTGGAAGAACATGTCATGTATTCCATGTAAAGTCGTGTTGATCACGTAGTAGTATAAATGATATATTGAATGTGTAATAATATCGAATCTAGGGAAAGATGAATGAATTGATCTACATGTGCACACTAAATAATAAAAGAAGGGCTAGATGAGAAAATGCCCATGGCTATGTGATGTGTTAGTCACTTATCTCAGGTGATGAACATATGACGGGATTGATAATTAAGAGGATTAGTCTATCATGCTAAGGTAGACCTTGAGTGATTTTGAGCACTGGATTCGTATGATGATAAGGGACTCATTGTGGAGCCCTTGCGTACTTTTAATCACTGGATTGGTATGATGATAAGGGACTCGGAGTGGAGCCCTTGTGTGCTTTTAACCACGGGATTGGTATGATGATAAGAGACTCGGTGTGGAGCCCTTGCGTGCTTTTAAGGACGGGATTGGTATGATGATAAGGGACTCAGTGTGGATCCCTTGCGTTCTTTTGAGCAAGGAGTTTGGTATGATGAGAAGGGACTCAATTGGAGCCCTTAGATGTTTGATGTCATGACTAAGTGTAATTGCATGCGGTGTGTGTTGACACGCAGTATTATAATCCTGGGTTAAGGATAGTGTGGCAGGTATACGGGCTTGTCAGTGGTCACACCGACGGGAGTTGGCAGATAGACCTTGGGCAGTTGGGCTTGGTCCTCTGTGCTTAATCCCGAGGCTCCTTCCGTGCCAGTGGACGGTTGGGCTTGGTACTTTGGTGATACGCTCCTAAAGGATCCTTCCGTGCCACGACGATAGGCCAGTATAGGTTGTGTTTTTGGTGCATATCTACCCGAGACCCCTCGGAGTCGTAGTACGCAGAGGCTCCGCTTTTGTGTTCTTAGCATTGAGGCGTACGAAGGCCTGCGCCTGGTAGTGTGGATACCTTCCTAGTAGTGTAGATGCCTGTTCTACTGTCACTGTTTGGCCATGACGGATGATGCCTAAGAGGTTAGCTACTTGCTCGAAAAGTGGGAACTAAAGGACTATGTCGACATAGCAAAACAGAGTGCATGAGCTGTATGGGTGCATCATAAATCATTGCATTGCATTGCACCACACAAGACCGTCATCATATAAATCTGTATGGGCACTTTTATATGATGGGTTACTTTCTGTTAAGTCGATCCTTAAGTTATAAATTTGTATGGGCATTTTTATAATTTAAGTTCTATTTCTGTTGTAGAATTATAAGTTGTGGTTGATTGTTCTTGCTCTTATAGAATTGTTGGCGTAGAATGATGTTATTACTTGTTATACACTGATATTGCTACTTTGATGATGAATATAAATATACCACCTGATTGTACTCACAGTTATATATATATTGTACCTTTTCTCCTTCCTCCTACGTAGTGCCTAAGAGTTGTTGGGGCGAGCAGATGTGATAGCCACATAGTCTTTATTTTTGGGTATTGTATCCACAATAACCTAGATTTCTATGAAGTCACCCTTGAACTAAGATGAATTAAGTTTGTATTTGATGCCCTTTTCAAGTTGAGTGCTTGTAGATTATAATTGCCAAGTGTAGACCAATGTAAGTTTACAATGGATCACCAAACACAGGACCATATAATGTAATCCCTCATTGTGTGATCCATGGTGTTGACTCATGTGTAACCTCTCTATTGGGACACACTTTATTTTCAAGTACTAAAGTTATGGGAGAAAGGCTGGTTGTTGGTTTCTTAAAAGAAAATCATTTTTCAGTTAACAAATTTTTTCTCAGTATTTTACTCGAGTTAGCTTAGTCAGGTACTCGAGTAGTAGAAGTCTTTTTATCGAGAAAGCCGAGTGTAGTTCTCGACAAAGCCATGCAGTACTCGAGTAGGTCTTAACTTTCTCGAGTAACCTCAAAATTAAGCTCAGAATTTTTCTAAGTCTCTTTCTCGAGAAAGCCAAAGACATTTCTCGAGAAGGCCAAGGTTAGTTCTCGAGAACTAGATGTTCTTACTCGAGAAATAGAAAACTTTTCTCGAGGTGCTTTCTTGTTCTCGAGTAACAGAAAATTTTTTCTCGAGTAAGTCTATCCATTCTCGAGAAACTAGGACTCATCTTCTATATTATCCTAAAGTGTTTCTTCTCGAGAATTTTATATCTTTTCTCGAGAAACAGAACTCGTACTCGAGTGATCTCTATTTCTCTCGAGAAACAGAGTTCTGAATCTGAATTTCGTTAAGTGTCAGACGGATTTGATTTCAAATGTAATTAACCCTTGATTGGTCCATGTGGATTGAAATTAATGAATTCAGACTTTTATGTTAGACCTATAAAAGGTCATGTCAGAATCGACAAACCCTAAGAAGAATTTTATAGAATTCTGAATCATGTTCAAGATTCTAAATCGGGAAGCGCCGCCACCGACTAGACGTGTTCTTCATCGTCAAACTTCTTGATCCAGAAATTCAGACAAGAAGGATTCAACCGATCAAGATTTTCAACATCTGCAAATCTTCTCCTTGATCGTGGTGATCCTACGTTCTCAGAGCGAAGTTTTCTTTGATTTCTTCCTCGACTTTTCTGACAAAGCTTTACAATTTTTTAAAGGAGGAAGATGTTGAGAATCAATCAGATCTGTGAAGACAAGTTTGTGTATTTTATTGTAATTCTATTTTATTTATGTAGGAGTTATTCTCTGAGATTGTAGGAGTTATTCTTCGAGTTTGTAGGAGTTGTTCTCTGAGTTATTGTAGGAGTTGTTTTACTCCGAGTTGTAAGATTGTTTCCAATTTGAGTTAATAGTGCAGTAGCCGAGTCTAGCGTGGTGCTAGATCGATGAGGTGGAGATTGGACGTACCCAAGATTGGGGAACCACTATAATCTTTGCTGTCATCAGTGGATTGCTTGTTTATTTTCTGCGCATCTCTTGTACAATTTTTTATTCCGCAAAAAGACACAAAACTCACCTATTCACCCCCCTCTAGGTGATTTAGGTATACAACTAGACTTTTTCAATTGGTATCAGAGGGAGGTTATTCATCAAAAGGTTAACACCTTGAATAGTTCTGCTCCTAGTTGTCTTAAAAGTGTACAAGCATGGACAGAGTCAAGGATTTTTCTAAGCTCCCCATATGCACTAAGGAAAACTTCCCCATATGAAAAGAAAGGGTGAAGTTCTTCATGGAAGCAGTGGATCCAAGGATTTTTATGATAGTGGAAGAAGGCCCCTATATTCCTATAACGGCCTCCACTATTGATTCCTCAAAGCAAGTACCAAAGAAGCTATTAGATCTAGATAAAGATGAGATTGCACTTGTCTCTCTAGACAAGAAGGCTAAAAATATCATCGCAAGTGCAATCGATGACTTAATGCTACACAACCTCATCAACTACCAATCTGCCAAAGAGATGTGGCAGTCACTGATCGTGTTAATGGAGGGCACCAAAGAAGTAAGGGATGATAGAAGATTCCTTTTGAACCAGAAGTATGAGGCCTTTAGGCAAGGCCCCAAAGACACTATAGCAGACACTTATGAAAAAAATTTCAAGATCGTCAACAGCCTGAGGAACTATGGTCGAGCCTTCATTAATGGAGAATTAAACGACAAGATCCTAAGATCCTTAACTAAGGAATGGAATAACAAAATATGTGACATAAGGGAGTTTGGAAAGCAAGTTGAGACTGATCCTCAGAACCTCTTCAGGAAGCTGATGTCATATGAGCTTCAAATAAATACAAGAAAATTTGAAGAAGAGGGAAGCAGATCCTCATCGAAGGAGAAGTCTGTCGCACTAAAGGCAGACAGCTCAAGGAAGGTTAAAGTTGCATCTCCTTCTCCTGTACAAGAAGAAAGTGAAGAAGAAGACTCAGATCCGAGCACCTCGGGCTCAGAACAATCAGATGGAGAGTTCTCCGTACTCTCTAGATAGTTCAAAAAATTCCTGAGTAAGAAGAAGCAATGGAAAGACAAAGACTTTTTCTCCAGAAGATCACGTTAGGATGGTGATCGTCATAAGAAAGGCTCAAGTAGCCACGATAGGTATAACTCCAAACCGAACAAATATATTTCATCTGACATTATTTGTTACTATTATAATAAGCCAGGGCACGTAATTGTTGATTGCCCAGACAAGAAAGAGGGTGGAACAAGAGAAGAAAAGAAGTCTTCTTATAGTAAAAAGAAATCTAAAAGAAGCCTAGTAGCCAAGAAGGCCAAGAGTCTCAGTGACATTGACTCATCTGAGTCAAGTGAGGAATAGGAAGCCTACTTTGGGCTGATGGCACAGACATACGAGGAAGAAGAACCCCAGTACACTTGGAAGGTAAATTCTCACACCCCTCTCTCAGAATCTGATGCTTCAAACCATGATCATGAGGACTGCTCTTCTGATGACGAGTCTGAACTCATGACTCAATACAAGGAATTAATCAAGGCTTATGACAAATGTTAAAGAGTCGCGAGAACTCAAGCCAAGGAGATCAAATCTCTTAAGGCTGAGGAGAGCACTCTGAGGGAGGAAGTCGCGAGGATGGACTCACTCAGAAAGGAATTCTATATCGCAATTGAAGAATACAATAAATCTCACGAGCACCTAAACTTGAAAGAGAAATCATGGAGAAATTGGAAGAACAACTTGTCGCTGAAAAGAAACTGGTTGAAAGTTTCTCCAAGCCCAAGACAGTCCTCCCATTTGTTACTGAATTCTCTGCTCAGGCTAAAGGAGTTGGCTTAGGTCATGAGGCTGCTCCTATTAAATCTTCTAGGAGGAATAAAGCTCAACGAAGAAATAAGGTTGCTAAGAAATCTTTAGCCAAGGAGAAGGGGAAAGCTCCTCTAGATCAAACTTCATTTAAGAAGGTCATCTTCCCAACAAACGAGTTTGATTTTGATTCATCCTATGGTCATTTTTCCAGACCTACTTATGTAGAGCCTAAGTCACGGTACCAAGGATGTACCCGTCCCCGAAACTTTGGTGAAAGTGTACTCAAGGCACCTTATGAGGAAATACAAATGAAATACTATGGTCCATACGTTCATGTCCATAATATTAAGAAGGAACCTAAGGCAAAGCAAGTAGTACCCAAGGAAAAGGAGGTGAAAAAGGCTTGTGAGTGCCATCATCATGAGGTTTCTACCTCCAGATCAGCCGCCTCTGCAAGACCACGCGTTCAAAAGGTCAAGCAGGAGACTCGGAAAAGGTACAATAGGTTTGACTGTTGGTGTTGCGAAAAAGTTGGTCACTTTGCTATAGATTGCTGGTTTAATCCTAGAAGCTTTAAAACTCCTCTAGTTAATCACACGAGGCAGACTACTCGTAATGTTAACACTCCTAGGGGGAGCATACTGACAAATAACCAAGGACCCAAACGCATTTGGGTTCCTAAGGTAAACAGATTCTATTTTTGCAGGTATATCCAAAGGCCAACAAATCGCCTATCTGGTATTTGGACAGTGTATGCTCTCGGCACATGACCGAGACAAGAAGCCTTCTTCAGAAGTACTCTCCAGTTGTGAATGGGCCAAAGGTTTTGGAGGTTCTGACAAAGGAATCACATGAGGCTATGGTATGATCACTAACGGTAGTGTATCCTTCTCAAATGTGGCTTATGTTGAAGGACTAGAACATAATCTTATAAGCATAAGCCATCTCTGTGATAAAAGATACACAGTAGAATTTCATACAGACAAGTGCTTGATAAAATCAGTAGATAACTTAGAAATGATTCTATCAGGCACTCATAGTAGAAATATATTTTGTTTAAATTTTATTTGCATATACTCTTCTCGCCAGTGTACTTTTTGGCAAAAGATAGTGCGTCTCTTGGTGACCAAGGCACAAGAGATTAGCACATATAAATTACAAAACTATTAATAAATTATTTTCTCTTAATTTAGTACGTGATGCACCCACGTTAAGTGCATTAAAGATAGACCTTGTCACACATGCGTAAAAGGCAAGCAAACAAGGGCTACCTTTAAAAGCATAATTAGCAAAGATTTTAATAGGTGTTTACACCTACTTCATATGGACTTGTTTGGTCCCCTACAAATTAGAAGTTTGGGAGATAAGGATTATACACAGGTTATTGTAGATGACTACTCTCATTTTGCATGGGTGTTCTTTCTAAAACACAAGTCAGATACTTTTGATATTTTCACTAATTTTTTCAGGCAGATCCAGAATGAATACAACTGTTCAGTTGTCAAAATCAGAAGTGACAATAGAACAGAGTTCAAATCTGGGGCATGAAAGAATTCTGTGAAAGCCTAGGTATCTTTCTTGAGTTTTCCTCTCCTCGTACTCCTCAACAGAATGGAGTCACTGAGAGAAGGAATAGAACACTCATAGAGGCCTCAACACTGCTTGTCACGTATAAAATAGAGCACTCAGAAATAAGAACCATGATAAAACACCTTATGAACTACTAAAGGGCAAGAAACCAACTATTTCATATTTAAAAATCTTTGGTAGTAAATGCTTCGTACTAAACAGTGGGAAGTATCACACAACTAAATTCAGTGAAAAGAGTTTTGAAGGTATTTTTGTTGGATATAGTAGCCATAGTATGGCATATAGGATTTTAAACAAGAAAACCCTGGTCGTAGAAGAATCTATTAACGTTGTATTTGATGAGACGAGCTTGGTACAAAGTATCTCTTCTATTGTGTTTGTTGAAGATGCAGGTTCAAGACTAAAGGAATTAAACGTGGATGAGCCAGTTAAAGAAAAATGTCAAGAGTTCATCAAGATCACCACTCAAACCCCAATTGGAGAGGTTGATCACCATGATAAAGATTTCATTCAAGCTGATGAAGTCACTCCAGTGATAGAGGAAGCTCCAGATGCAAGAACTTTAGAGCTCAAACACTTGAAGGATCACCCAATTGATCAAATCATTGGAGACCTTTGTGATGGTGTCAGAACTCGGAGAGGTACAACTAATGAGAATTTGTATTTGAGTTTTCTCTCACAGGTTGAACCAAAGAAGTTTGAGGAAGCAAACAAGGACACATCTTGGGTAATGGCAATGGAAGAAGAACTAAGGCTCCATTTGTTTGGGCGTTTCGTTGCTCCGTTTTGAGCAAACGCCGCCGGAAGGAGGAAAAACAAATGAACCTCCGGCGGCGTTTGCTCCGTTTTCACCCGCCCCCCTTGAGAAACGCCCCCAAAAAAGCTCCGTTTGGAGCAGCCACCTCCCCCCTCCGGTTCGAACACTCCGTTTCCACCCGCCGGATCGACCCGCACCGCCGAATCAAATGAAGCCTAAATCAGTTCAAATGTTGCTAAGTCTGGAAGCTTGTGTCAAGACCCAAAAGAAAGAATGTGATTGGAACAAAGTGGGTCTACCGGAACAAGATGGACGAAGATGGAACCATAATCAAGAACAAAGCTTGACTCATCGCCAAAGGGTCAGACAAGAAGAAGGGATCGACTTCGATCAGACATATGCTCCAATGGAAAGACTGGAGGCAATCAGGTTGTTCATCCCATATGTTGCACTCAAAGGCTTCACTGTCTACCAAATGGACGTGAAGTCAGCCTTCCTTAAGGGTGACATAAATGAAGAAGTGTATGTGGAACAACCTCCAGGTTTTGTTGATCCTAAACATCCTGAATCTGTTTATTTATTATTTAAAGCACTATATGGTTTGAAACAAGCTCCGCGAGCTTGGTATGAAACGATGTCTAACTTTCTTCTTGAGAACAAGTTCACAAGGGGAAAGATAGACAAGACATTATTTCTCAGGGAAATAAAAGGCAAGATTTTGCTAGTGCAAATCTATATCGATGACATCATTTTTGGTTCTACTAACGGCAACCTTTGCAATAATTTTTCCAAACTTATGCAAGGGAAGTTTGAAATGAGCAGTATGGGTGAGCTGAAGTATTTCTTAAGACTTCAGGTGAAACAATCTGAGGATGGAATTTTCATCTCTCAAATGAAGTTCACCAAAGAGTTGGTTAAGAATTTCGAAATGGAGAATGCAACCTCTATGAGGACTCCAATGGGTTCAGCTTTGTCTCTTGACAAGGATGAGAAAGGGGAACCTTTTTGATGAAACCAAGTACAGAAGAATAATTGGATCCTTGCTCTACCTTACTTTTAGTAGGCCAGACATCATGTTTTCAACATGTGTGTATGCTAGATATCAAGTGAACTCTAAGAATTCTCATTACACTGCTGCAAAGCGGATTTTGAGATAAGGGTACTGTACAACCCCGTATCCGCCGAGTGGGCCCACGGAGGCCAGACCGGACCGGTCCAGACCGCCTCACGGCCGGGCAGGGTTCACCGCCGAGCTCAAACTCGGCAGATCGTCGTACCGAGCTCGGGGATCGTCGGACCGAGCTCAGGGTCTCGCCAGCCGAGCCCGCACTCGCCGAAGCAGAGCTGCTCGCCAGCCGAGCCCGCACTCGCCGAAGCAGAGTTGCTCGCCAGTCGAGCTCGCACTTGCCGAAGCGGAGCTGCTCGCCAGCCGAGCCCGCACTCGCCGAAGCAGGGCTGCTCTCCAGCCGAGCCTGCACTTGCCGAAGCGGAGCTGCTCGCCAGCGGCCATCCCGCCCCAGGTGGTCTGCCCCTGGCCCCTCATAACAGCGGAGTTTGGCTGTTGGTAGACCAGCCCAAGGGGGCTTTCAGTAATTTCAAACCATCAGAGGTAGGCTATTTGCAAGCCGTTTTCAGTTCTCTATAAATAGGACCCAAGGGGTATCTCAGAAGGCTCGCTTACGAATTCTCAGGCCACCTAGCGCTTTCTGAGGTACCTTAGCCCGGCAATCGGCTAAGGAGGGGAAGCGCTCTAAGATCTTCCGGGTGTGTGGTGGGACCTCCCCGCCGGGCCCTTGGTCTAGTCCTTGGTTCTTCACTTTCTTGTCATTTTCTTGCAGGAGCGAAGTAGGTGCGCGACTGCCCCTTCCCCAAGGGTCGAACTCCACAGAGACAGGTTTTTCGGTTTCAACATTTTGGTGCGGTGAGCGTGGAGCGTGGTCAGCAGAGAAAATCTTCTGCAGGTTCGATGACCGGAGAAGAAGGACAAGGATCAGGCAGGGGCAGCTCGCCACCCCCTCCCCCGCCCCCGGCGACGGGTGTGCCAGCAGAGCTTAGGGAAGAGATCCTCGGGCTCGTCAGGACCGCACTCGGCATGCGGGCTGAGAGTGCGACACCAGCAGTCCCGGTGGTCGCCGCTCCCGCGCTCGGCGACGACGCGCCGCTCAGGCGACCAGGGAAGGAACCCGCCGAGAAGGGCGAGCGCGATTTCCAGGGGCGAGTCCTATTCCCCGGCTCGGCTGCCGAGTACCACTTCGGCGAGACAGCAGGGAGGGAGTTCCCATCTCGCCCGGCTGAGGGGGGAGCCCCTTCAGCGAGTTCGTCTCTTCAGACCCAGTTCCAGAGGGGTTCCGTGAGCCGGAGATGTCCTATTACTCCAGAAGGGGGGACCCAGTCCACCACATCCAGTGGTTTGAGGACATGGTCTCTATCCGGCAGATGTCGGATGGCTTCAAGTGCCGACTCTTCGCCATCACCCTCAGGGAGAAGGCGAGAGAGTGGTTTCATCAACTCCCGACCGGATCCGTCTACTGCTTTGAGGACCTGCGACGGGGGTTCATGCTGAGATTCACCGCTTCCAAGAAGAGGAAGAAGGAGGCGGAGTCTTTGTTCCACGTCAAGCAGAGGGTGGGGGAAACTTTGGGAAGCTATCTGGACAGGTTCCAGGAGGAACTGTCCCAAGTCCAGGAGATGCCAGGACGCACCATGATGGTGGCCTTCACCCTGGGTCTTCAGTCCGGGTTCTTCACGATGGAGTTGAAGAGATCACCTCCAGTGTCTTTTGAGGCACTCTTGGAGAGGGCGGCCAGGGAAGCTGATATGGAGGCAGCGCACCCGGAGTTTGCGCGGAGGTTGGCCAAGTGGGTCGTAGAGGAGGATAGGCCAAGGGGGGCGAGCTCAGGAGGAGAGGAGGGCTGAGCCCCGGCAGAGGGAGCAGCCACCGCAGCAGCCACTACCCCGGTGGGGGCGTCCGGAGCAGACCCACCGTTTGGGATGGAGACCGGAGTGGCAGGATCAAGCACCGCAGAGGGGTTATCAGGGGGGTCGGGGACAGTTCAACCCCCAGGGAGGTAGGCAGGGCCAAAGGCCCCCTCTCCCCGACCAGGAGGAGGCAATGGCAATCGCCATGAGAGGGAGGAGGAGAGGGCAGTTGAAGAGAAGGAGGGAGGTCAGGGTAGACCTGCCCTATTGTGATTTCCATCAAGAAGAAGGGCACCTCACGTCCACGTGCCCGGAGTTCCTCGAAATGAGAGGGAACAGGGAGCAACAACCGCGAAATCACCAGGAAGTTCGGATAGAGGAAATCCGGCCTCGGGTGGAGGAGGATCGGTGTGAGGACCGGGTTGATTTAGGCACCCGAGGTAGGATTGGAGCAATCCACGATGGGGTGGGGATCGAGGCTTCCCGAAAGTCAAGCCTCCACACCATGTACCATAGGAGCATCGGCTCCACGTCCCAGTCCCCGCCTCCGGACGAGAAAATCACCTTCTCTAGGGAGGATATTCTAGGTCACGAGGACCCCTTTTGCGATGCGCTGGTCATCCAGACAGCCATTGAGGATTTTACTGTCTCCCGGATCCTCGTCGACAATGGGAGCTCAGTCAATGTCATCTTCAAGAGAGCGTTCGACTCAATGAAAGTAGAGGCCAGAAGGGTGTTGGCCTCGGACGGACCCCTGTTCGGCTTCTCAGGAGAAAGGAAAGAGGTTGAGGGGGGAGTAGGACTCCACGTCACTCTGGGGGGGCAGTCCCGTAACTGCAAGTTCGTCATCGTAGACTCCCCCAGCAGTTACAGTGCTATATTTGGAAGACCCCTCATCAGCGCCTTTCGCTGCGTTCCCTCGTCCTTCCACCAGTGCATAAAGTTCAACGTCGAGGGGGTCCAGATCCGGATCTGCGGAGACCCTAAGGAGGCAAGGGAGTGCTACGTCTCAGCAGTAAACTCCATCTCTTGGCAGGAGGGGGCCGAGGAGATGGGGCGAAGGTTGGAGGAGGGGGAGCAGGAAGCTGGCGGGGGAGAGATGAAGGTGGAGGGGTACCGCACCCAGGCAGGGGTCGCGGAAGAGGCCCGAGAGCCGGTCGAGCCAATGATCATGGAGGAAGCTGGGGAAGAAATCCTCGCCCTCGGAGGGGAAGGTACCGAGGAATGGGGGGAGCAGTCTCGTCTGGAGGCAGCGGAGGAGGTGGTGGAGATGGAGGTTCTCACCATCGGGGGCAGGATGGAGAAGGTCCGCGTCAGCGGAGGATTGACCCCGGAGGCTCAAGGCAGGATGCTGGAGTGCATCCAGAAGAATGTGGACGTCTTCGCCTGGAATGCTGCGGAGATGCCAGGGATCGACTCCAATGTGGCCTGCCATCGCCTCAACCTGGACCCGGAAGCTCGCCCCATCCAGCAGAAGAAGAGGTCCATCGCGGACAAGCTCGCCGAGCCGATCAGGGAGGAAGTCGCCAAGCTCCTTGAGGCTGGCTTTGTATCCGAAATCCAATACCCCGGTTGGGTCTCCAACGTTGTAATGGTTAAAAAAGGGGACGGCCGGTGGAGGATGTGTATCAACTTTTCTCTCCTTAATAAATCATGCCCAAAAGATTGTTATCCTTTGCCTCGGATCGACGCGCTGGTTGACTCAGCCGTCGGTTTCCCTGTAATGAGTTTTCTGGATGCTTTTTCAGGATATCACCAAATTAGAATGCACCCCCCCCCCCGACGTCAAAGATGTCTCATTCATCACAGGGGAAGGATGCTACTGCTATTAAATGATGCCCTTCGGGCTAAAGAATGCGGGGGCTACCTACCAGAAAATGATGGACATGGTCTTCCGGGAGCAGAGGGGAAGAAATTTGGAGGTGTACGTGGACGACCTCATGATCAAAAGTCTGGACGTCGATTCCCACCTCCGGGACTTGGAGGAGACTTTCGCTACCCTCCGCAAATATAAGATGAGGCTGAACCCCTTGAAATGCACTTTTGGGGCAAGCAGGGGGAAGTTCCTGGGGCATCTCCTCACCCCAGCCGGAGTGGAGCCTAACCCGGATAAGGTAAGGGCAATTATGGAACTAAGGTCACCACGAAATATTAAAGAGGTACAGCGGTTGACAGGGAAGCTGGCAAGGTTGAGCAGGTTCCTCTCCCGGGCTGGGGAGAGGTGCTCCTCTTTTTTCAAAACCTTGAGAGGGGATCGGAAGTTTGAATGGACCTCAGAGTGCAAGGAGGCGTTCCAGGCCTTAAAGAAACAGCTAACTCAGGCTCCCCTGCTCCAAGGGCCCAAAGGGGGGGAGGACCTGTTTTTGTACTTGGGGATCGGGGCGGAGGTCTTGAGCTCGGTTTTAGTTCGGGAAGAAGGGAAGAAGCAACTCCCCATTTATTATGTGAGTCGTGTATTGAGGAAGGCCGAGCTTCGGTATCCTATCTTGGAAAAGCTGGCCTTCGCCCTGGTCATCTCGGCCCGGAGGCTCCGACCCTATTTTCAGGCACACTCGATCCGAGTGGTGACTGACCACCCCCTCCGCAGCATCTTCGAGGGGGTGGAGCATTCAGGCAGGTTGGCCAAGTGGTTGGTGGAACTGAGCGAGTTTGACATCTCCTTCGTTCCCCGCCTCTCAATCAAGGCCCAAGCTATGGCTGATTTCTTAGCAGATTATGTGGTTGAGGTGGTGAAGGAGCAACTCACTCGTCCGATCCCTTGGAAAGTTGTGGTGGACGGTGCCTCGGGGAGACATTCTTTGGGGGTTGGAGTCATCTTGGAAAGCCCTCAGGGGATAAGAATCGAACAAACCGTGGTGGTGCATTTCCCTATCACCAATAATCAAGCCGAGTACGAAGCTATAATCACAGGTCTGCGCCTGGCAAGGGAGTTAGGAGTGCATGACGTGGAAGTCCTCACTGACTCCATGGTTGTGGCTTCCCAGATCAATGGGGAGTTCGAGGTAAGGGAGCCTACCCTGCAGCTCTACCTGGCAAAGGCAAAGAGAATTATAGGGGCCTTCCAGACCTTCTCCATCAGGCACGTGTCTCGAGAGGAAAATGAGCAGGCAGACCAGCTGGCAAAGCACGGCCCCAGGGTGGGGGGGACCATCACAGATCTCTTCCGACCCTCCATCGAGGAGGGGGAGCTAATGGAGGTGGAGCAGCATCCCTCGTGGATGGACCCCTTTGTCACTTTTCTGTCCACAGGAGAGTATCCGGAGGGGATAGATCGTAGGGGGCTCAAGCACAATGCAGTATACTACCTCCTGCGCGAGGGGGAGTTATACCGCAAGACCCTCTCAGGGATGCTAGCCCATTGCGTGGTTGAAAGGGAGGTACATAAAATCTTAGACGAGGTCCATTCCGGTGAGTGTGGAAACCACTCGGGTAGCCGGACCTTAGAAGGGAGGATCATCAGGCAAGGGTACTTCTGGCCTACCCTCGGTCAAGATGCAGCCGAATTCGTAAAAAAATGTCATAAGTGCCAGCTCTATGCTCCACTCTAGGTACAGCTGGCTCAGAGGCTAAGGAGCATCATGGCACCATATCCCTTCGCCATATGGGGCTTGGATCTCGTGGGACCTTTTCCTCAGGCCAGCGGGCAGAGAAGATTTTTGCTGGTCATGATCGATTATTTCTCTAAGTGGTTGGAGGTGAAGGCTCTAGCCAAGGTAACCTCCCAAGTAATCAGGAATTTTATCTGGGGGGAGATCATCTGCAGGCACGGGCTACCACAGGCAATCGTCACGGACAACGGGCCTCAGTTCGCCAGCGTGGAGTTCATCCGCTTTTGCGAACAGCTGGGAATTGACCTTCGGTTCGCCTCTGTCCACCACCCCAGGAGCAACGGGCAGGTGGAGGCGGCCAATAAAATAATCATGAACCTATTGAAAAAGAAAGTGGAAAATCTGAGGGGAAGCTGGGTGGAGCAACTCCCTTCAGTCCTTTGGGCCCTTAGAACCACCCCCAATACGGCCACGGGAGAGACGCCCTTTAAACTTTCTCATGGCTGCGAAGCCGTTCTACCCATCGAGTTCGAGGTCAGGACACCCCGGGTTGCCGAGGTAGAGGCTGCAAGGCAAGAGTGGAGATCAGAAAATGAGGAGGAGCTCCGACTCTCCCTTGATATGATCGAGGAGTTACGCGACTTGTCCACCGTCAGGCAGGAAGAGGTCAAGCGGAGGATGGCCAAGTACTTCAACAAGCACATCCGAGTCAAGCAGTTCGCGAAAGGGGACCTTATCCTGAAAAAAGTGGATGCGGTAGGAAGATCGGCCGCTATGGGGAAACTCCATCCCAATTGGGAGGGCCCCTACATTGTACAGGAGACCTTAAAATCAGGGGGGTATCCCCTCCAGGATGTAAAAGGGGATACCCTTAGCCATACTTGGAATGGCGATGATCTAAAACGTTTTTACCCTTGAAAATATTGTAGATATTCTTATTCCATGAATCAAAATGAATCTCATCACCGAGTCTCGTGCTTTTGCAAAACTATAATGGCAGGACGATTCGTGATTCGGAGCCCGGGATAGGCAAATATTTCTAAGTCTTCTCGCTCTGGGGTTAGGTCTTGTCGCTCCCCTGCCAGGCTTCCACCTAGCTGGCACGGCTGAGTCTCGATGGACATCGCTATGACCCTGGGGCTGAGCCCGGAGGATGTTCAACACCCGCCCTCAGGCTCTCACCTAGCTGACTAGCCTGGTGGTAGCACCCGGGATAGGCAAATGTTTCTAAGTCTTCTCGCTCTGGGGTTAGGTCTCGTCGCTCCCCTGCCAGGCTTCCACCTAGCTGGCACGGCTGAGTCTCGATGGACATCGCTATGACCCTGGGGCTGAGCCCGGAGGATGTTCAACACCCGCCCTCAGGCTCTCACCTAGCTGACTGGCCTGGTGGTAGCATCCGGGATAGGCAAATGTTTCTAAGTCTTCTCGCTCTGGGGTTAGGTCTCGTCGCTCCCCTGCCAGGCTTCCACCTAGCTGGCACGACTGAGTCTCGATGGACATCGCTATGACCCTGGGGCTGAGCCTGGAGGATGTTCAACACCCGCCCTCAGGCTCTCACCTAGCTGACTGGCCTGGTGGTAGCACCCGGGATAGGCAAATATTTCTAAGTCTTCTCACTCTGGGGTTAGGTCTTGTCGCTCCCCTGCCAGGCTTCCACCTAGCTGGCATGGCTGAGTCTCGATGGACATCGTTATGACACTGGGGCTGAGCCCGGAGGATGTTCAACACCCGCCCTCAGGCTCTCACCTAGCTGACAGGTCTGGTGGTAGCACCCGGGATAGGCAAATGTTTCTAAGTCTTCTCGCTCTGGGGTTAGGTCTCATCGCTCCCCTGCCAGGCTTCCACCTAGTTGGCATGGCTGAGTCTCGATGGGCATCGCTACGACCCTGGGGCTGAGTGTAACGACCCCATCCGTTAAATGACGTATAATAGAAGGTCCGGTCGGGGCCCCACACTATATGCCACAAACAGACGGTGAGGTCACAGGATAATACCAAACCAACCACGAATCCTAACTCAGAGCATTCTAGCGGAAGCTTTAAGTAATAATTTGAACTCTAACCAGGAATGTCCAATATATAAACCACCTTTATATATAACACGGAATGTACATAATTACATAGAGTTTGGCCTTCAGGCCTTACAGTTCCTCTTTTTACAACATGATTTACAAACCTCGGCGCGCAGGCCGGCCATACATGAGTAAAAGCAAAAACATTCTCTTAGCCTTCAAGGGCTAGCCACAGCAGCAGCAGCAACAGCAGTAGGGCTTCAGCCCTTCACTTACCACTTGGCTCGCCAGCACCTGCACGGGAACAATCCACCCAACCGGTGGCAAACAATGCAACGGTCAGCATTCAGCTGACCCAATTATAACAATCTTACCCCTTTCTCGGGGCATTAGCATTCTTTCCCTGCAAAGCATGGCATCATATAGCAACTATGTGCGCGCAGGCACATTCAAGCCATCACAACTATCGGCCACACGGCCCGACAGTCCGTGCACTCAGGGCACATTTTCGGTGTACCGGAATACCAGGGTCAACACCACCGTCTACACGGTATTTGAGCATTCTAGTCTTTCCGGCGCGCGGGCCTAAGACTCTCATTAGGCGCTCCAACAAAACCTATAACCAGGCTTCCAAGTCGGACGGACCTAACGCAGGTACGGATCAGCCACCCCCCGTTGCTCAAGTCACCGTGCCACCTCGAATACGGAAGTATCCATGGCTATTTATAGGCGCGGGTCGGTTTCACCTTTCCTGTTCGGCAATCTGCCTTTTCACCGGGTTGCATCCCAACGGCTCAACCGCTCATAAAGTGGCAACGCACGGCCACAAGAGTTGCATCCAACCCTCTTCATTTCCTGGACATCGTCCAGTACTTCCTGCCGCACCAAGCAACAGGTAGGAACAAGGCATCACAAGCCATAATCACGGAGCCTTCTCCGATATGCAAACAAGCATCACCAATCCAGACCATATCCAGATGGGCTTCACACAGCATGCCTAGAGCCGTACTCCAATTGCGGCCTCTAACAAGGGGGACTTCACATATCTACCCCAAGGGACACCACAACCCACCGCACACTCGCGGGGAAGGGTTTTCCCTATGCAATGCAGAAAAGAAGGACTTCACATGTCCAAGAAGGGAGATCGTTACCCTTGTCTATCTCTTGGGAGCCATCGAAAACTAGCCAATGAGAAAGAACCGCAGCAGCCTCGCCTTCACAACGCCGGCTTCGGATCACGAATCGGACCACGGGAACTCCGCCGGTGGCTTGATCTCCTCCTCCTTCTTCTTCCTCCTCTCTCTTTCTCTCTTCCTTAAGAAAAATGAAGAATGAATCTTCATCAATCCTTCACGAAGTTAATCCAGCCAGGAATCACCTGAGCCCTTGGATCCAAAGAGAGAATCTGAACGGCCACGATTTGGTCAAAAACCCAAATTTTTGCCTGACACGGCCTGTGACACGCCCGTGTCACAGGCCGTGTACCCTTAAGCGGCACACGCTGTATTGAACCGACTGAACAACACGGCCATCGACACGCCCGTGTCGAACCTGACACGCCCGTGTCAATCCTGAGACACGCCCATGTCAATCCTGTCTCAACGAGCTGCAACCAGTATACGGGTAGGCACACGGTATCGGACACGCCCGTGTCCGACCTGACACGCCCGTGTTCACTGCCGTGTTCACGGCCGTGTACTTTTCTGACTCGAATAGGCTATTTCGAAATTTAATTGCGCGACACGCCCTGGGACACGCCCGTGTCCATGGCCGTGTCCCGGGCTCGACCATCGTCGACTATCGAGCGTCGACCAACCTGAACACGCCCTGGGACACGCCCGTGTCCCAGGCCGTGTACCCCCGACACGCCCTGGGACACGCCCGTGTCCCAGGCCGTGTAAAATTTCCTGTACCTCAAAACTCATTTTGAGTCTTTTGGGTCTTTTTGGGGTGTTACAATCCTCCCCCCTTAACAAAATTTCGTCCCGAAATTTGCACGGTAAGGAAACAAGAATCAGCAAAGCTATAACTATGTTATAACAAAAAGTACACGGTCAACAGTTTATATAAATAACTCGGGAAACTCAGCTCGCATGGTCTGCTCTCGCTCCCATGTTAGCTCTTCACGGCCACAATTGTCCCATCGGACTTTGACCATCCCGATCACTTTGTTCCGCAACTGTTTCTCGGCTCGATCCTCGATCCGAATGGGTTTAACCCTCGTCGTTAGCCCATACTCGACCGGTACCCGATCATTCTCCACTACTTGAGCTGGATCCTTTACCGCCTTATGAAGGACTGAGATGTGAAATACATCATGTAATCCACCCAAGCCTGCTGAAAGTGCTAGTCGATAAGCAGCTTCCCCAACTCGCTTCACCACCTCAAATGGACCAAGATACCTCGGACTTAGCTTTTTCAAACGCCGAATCCTGGACACGCCTTTGAAGGGTTTGATCTTCAAATATACCCAATCACCCACCGCGAATTCCACGTTCCGGTGTTTGGCATTGTAGTACTTTGCTTGACGATCTTGGGCTATCAATAGCCTCTCCCGAATAGAGCGTATGAGCGAGGTAGCTTCTTCGACTTCCTTTTTCCCACTCAGCTTAGATTCGCCTGCTTCTGCCCAAGCTAACGGTGTACGGCATTTCCGACCATATAAAGCTTCAAATGGTGTCATACCAATACTCGCTTGGTAGCTATTATTATAGGCAAATTCGACAAGAAATATATAATCTTCCCATCTCTTACCAAAGTCTAGGGCGCACATGCGGAGCATATCCTCCATCGTCCTATTGGTTCGTTCAGTCTGGCCATCCGTTTGGGGATGAAAGGCCGTACTAAACGCTAACTTTGTACCCAACATTTGATGAACAAGTCGCCAATCATTCGATGTGAACCGCCCATCACGGTCACTAACGATGCTCCGGGGAACACCGTGCAATCGAACAACCTGCTCCACATAAAGCTTGGCCAATGTTTCCACTGAATCGTCTCTTCTGTTTGGAAGGAAGTGCGCCACTTTTGTCAACCGGTCCATAATCACCCAGATTGAATCATGACCGCGTTGAGATCTCGGCAACCCATGCACGAAATCCATCGAAATATCATCGAACTTCCACTCCGGAATAGGTAACGACTTCAGGAAACCGCCAGGCTTCTGGCATTCTGCTTTCACCAACGCACAGGTGTTGCATTCAGCCACATAACGTGCGACATCTTTCTTTAATCCGGGCCACCAGAACAGCTTTTTCATATCTCTGTACATCTTTGTGCTCCCTGGGTGAACTGAGTACTTTGCAAAGTGAGCTTCGTACATCAACTCTTCCCTCAATTTACCCACACTCGGGACGCACACCCGACCATTTCTTCTTAACAACCCGTTATCCCAAGAGAATTGGTCATCCGGCCCATCTTTTGCAAAGCGCTGGAGGCTTTCATCAAGCTCCGTTGCTCGCCGAACTCGGTCCGTAAGGTCATATTGCACCTCCGTCCAGTTCAAACATGCATCGGTTGACGCGCCCTTGTCAACACACGATATCTCCATTGCTTCCAATTCCTGGATTAAACGCTGATCATGCCTCTGCAACCAGCTTGCCCGTACCGGAGTCTTTCGACTCAAAGCATCAGCGACCACATTTCCCTTCCCGGGAGTATAGTGAATCTCGAAGGTGTAGTCCCCGAGGAACTCCATCCATATTCGTTGTCGCATATTCAGATCCTTCTGATCCAACAAATACTTTAGGCTCTTGTGATCTGTATAGATATCCACCTTCACGCCATATAGATAGTGTCGCCACAACTTGAGCGCAAATATTACCGCCGCCAACTCCAAATCATGGACGGGGTAATTCCGCTCATGTACTTTCAACTGGCGCGAGCCATAAGCAATCACTTTACCAAACTGCAGAAGAACGCAGCCTAAGCCGCTCCCGGAAGCATCACTATAGATCTCATACCCATCGGTACCACATGGCGATGTCAACACAGGCGCCGTGGTCAAACGACTCTTCAAGTCTTCAAAAGCTCGCGCGCACTCCGGCGTCTACATGAACTTTTGATCTTTTCTCGTCAGCGTGGTCAGAGGTAAAGCAATCCGTGAGAAGTTTTCCACAAACCGTCTATAGTAGCCCGCAAGTCCAAGGAAGCTCCTGACCTCGGCCACTGAAGACATCACTGGCCAATCTCGGATGGCACTTATCTTCAACGGATCCACCGCGATACCCTCTCCGCTTACCACATGGCCTAAAAAGGCTACTGAAGAGAGCCAGAACTCGCACTTTGAGAATTTGGCAAAAAGCTTATTCCTCCTCAGGGTATGCAAGACCAACCGCAAATGGTTTGCGTGATCCTCTTCCGATTGAGAGTATACTAAGATGTCATCGATAAACACAATAACAAACAAATCCAAGTACTCTCGGAACGTTCGATGCATTAGGTCCATAAATACCGAAGGCGCATTACATAGGCCAAACGGCATTACCGTGAACTCATAATGACCGTAGCGTGTTCCAAACGCCGTCTTGGGAATGTCACCTTCCCTAATCCGCAGCTGATAATATCCCGATTTCAAATCCAATTTGGAATAGACCGTTGATCCTGCCAGTTGATCAAAGAGGTCATCAATCCGCGGGATCGAATATTTATTTTTCTCCGTCAGCTTATTCAACTCGCGGTAGTCAATACACAACCATAAGCTACCGTCTTTCTTTTTCACAAATAGAACAGGCGCGCTCCAAGGTGACATACTTGGGCGTATATAACCCTGCTCCAACAACTCTTGCAATTGGACTTTCAACTCCGCCATCTCTTTTGGCGCAATGCGATATGGAGAGCGGGCCACAGGTTTCGCACCTGGCACCAACTCAATAGAGAAGTCAATCTCCCGCTGGGGTGGTAACCCAGGAAGATCTTTAGGAAACACATCGGCAAACTCTGACACAACTAGTACTTCACCGACACTGGCCTTTGGCTCAACAGCCTGAATTAGCGTGAAGAATAACTCCGCGCCCTTCCGAACAGCATTGACGACTTGGAGTGCAGACAACAGAGTCCCGCCAACTCCTCGCATACCAGCGAACTTCGTCACAAGCCCGGTATTCTGGCCCAGTGTAATCTCCTTGGAGTTGCAATCAATAAAGGCACGCTGCTCCGAGAGCCAGTCCATACCAAAGATCACATCAAACTCCGACAACGGTAGCACAGCTGCACTCAAACCGAAATCCTGACTTCCTATTTGCACAACCACATCGCAAGCCCTATCCGCAAGCATCATACAGCCATTCGGCAATAGCACCCTTGTACTATCCACCGTCACATGACTTGGTGCTCCAATGCGAGATACGAAATCCTCAGACAGAAAAGAATGCGAAGCACCCGTATCAAACAGGGCTCTCGCCAAATTATTCCGAATCAGGACAAAGCCTGCAGCACACACACATGCACAAGCTATACATAACCAAAAACCATAGCACATAAGCAAGTAAATCAATTCAACTCGTACCTGTGACGACGTCACTTTTCTTAATCGCTTCCTGTTGGCCAAGCTGATATATTCGGGGCTGTGCCTGAGACGCAGAGGAATCAACCACCGCTTTGCCCTTCTCAGCATACGACGCACCCGCCTTCTTATCCCCTTTGGGCTGAACAACCCGACAGTCACGAGCTATATGCCCCACCCGGCCACAGTTATAGCACGTACGAGAATCCGGCCTTGATGTCGCTCCCGACACAACGGTCGTAGTCACTTGCCCAGATGGCTTGGACCTCTTGCCCCCTTTCTTCTGGTAAAACGATTTGCTCGGGCGAGGTGTTTGTACCTCTGGCTTTGACACAACTAAGCCCTTGCTCCCTTGCACCCGCCGCATGTCCTTCTCCAACGCACACGTAGTATCAACCAACGCCTGAAACCCTTGGCTCACTGAACTCGAAAGCAGGAATCGCAACTCATCCCGCAATCCTTCATAAAACCGATTCGTTTTCCTTTGGTCATCCGCGAAGATTGTACCCGCATAGCGTCCCAACCTGGTAAACTCATGCAAGTAGATATCCACACTATCTTCCCCTTGCTTTAACCGTTGGAACTCATTTTCCATAGCAATGCGTTGCGCCGCTGAGACATGTTTCGCCAGAAAGATTCGAGAGAACTCCTCAATCGACACTTGTGTTAATTGCCTGCCCGCCAAATGATGTAGCTCAACCTCGTCCCACCACAACCGCGCCTCCCCCTCAAGCATGAAGGTGGCTAAGGTGGCCTTTAGAGTTTCCTCTGCCCTGATCGCTGTCATTATCCTTTTGACACGCGATAACCAATCTTCCGCCTGCGTTGGGGATCCCATTCCCGCAAACGTAGGAGGACTGAAGCTCATAAATTGCTTCAACTGTCGGTCAGCTGCTCGTGGATCTACAGCCTCAATCGGCTCGGGTCTTACAACAACATGAACTGGCTCGACTGCCGGCTGCGCTTGCCCGGTCGGCTGAATCATGGCAAATAGAGCCTCAGCAACTAAACGCACAGTTTCCGCAGATGGAGGAGGTGTGGGCACCTCAGCTGGTGCCGCACTCTCATCAGAACGCTGGGGCTCAGACTGCCCAGCACCACTACGCGTCACCTATAGGTGGACAAGACACACATTAGCGAGCGTATGCAAGCAAAACAACACAAAGAGGAACGCGCAGATTCCTCAAACAAGATTTTGTACATTCCTTAGTGGACATTCCAGAGTTCATTAGCGTTACAGCAGGGCGCATAAACACGCGCTCGCCACCCCATAAAAGAATTCGTCCACGAATTCGATAGAGGAAGACCGAACGAAGCTGATACCAAAATGTAACGACCCCATCCGTTAAATGACGTATAATAGAAGGTCCGGTCGGGGCCCCACACTATATGCCACAAACAGACGGTGAGGTCACAGGATAATACCAAACCAACCACGAATCCTAACTCAGAGCATTCTAGCGGAAGCTTTAAGTAATAATTTGAACTCTAACCAGGAATGTCCAATATATAAACCACCTTTATATATAACACGGAATGTACATAATTACATAGAGTTTGGCCTTCAGGCCTTACAGTTCCTCTTTTTACAACATGATTTACAAACCTCGGCGCGCAGGCCGGCCATACATGATTAAAAGCAAAAACATTCTCTTAGCCTTCAAGGGCTAGCCACAGCAGCAGCAGCAACAGCAGTAGGGCTTCAGCCCTTCACTTACCATTTGGCTCGCCAGCACCTACACGGGAACAATCCACCCAACCGGTGGCAAACAATGCAACGGTCAGCATTCAGCTGACCCAATTATAACAATCTTACCCCTTTCTCGGGGCATTAGCATTCTTTCCCTGCAAAGCATGGCATCATATAGCAACTATGTGCGCGCAGGCACATTCAAGCCATCACAACTATCGGCCACACGGCCCGACAGTCCGTACACTCAGGGCACATTTTCGGTGTACCGGAATACCAGGGTCAACACCACCGTCTACACAGTATTTGAGCATTCTAGTCTTTCCGGCGCGCGGGCCTAAGACTCTCATTAGGCGCTCCAACAAAACCTATAACCAGGCTTCCAAGTCGGACGGACCTAACGCAGGTACGGATCAGCCACCCCCCGTTGCTCAAGTCGCCGTGCCACCTCGAATACGGAAGTATCCATGGCTATTTATAGGCGCGGGTCGGTTTCACCTTTCCTGTTCGGCAATCTGCCTTTTCACCGGGTTGCAGCCCAACGGCTCAACCGCTCATAAAGGGGCAACGCACGGCCACAAGAGTTGCATCCAACCCTCTTCATTTCCTGGACATCGTCCAGTACTTCCTGCCGCACCAAGCAACAGGTAGGAACAAGGCATCACAAGCCATAATCACGGAGCCTTCTCCGATATGCAAACAAGCATCACCAATCCAGACCATATCCAGATGGGCTTCACACAGCATGCCTAGAGCCGTACTCCAATTGCGGCCTCTAACAAGGGGGACTTCACATATCTACCCCAAGGGACACCACAACCCACCGCACACTCGCGGGGAAGGGTTTTCCCTATGCAATGCAGAAAAGAAGGACTTCACATGTCCAAGAAGGGAGATCGTTACCCTTGTCGATCTCTTGGGAGCCATCGAAAACTAGCCGGTGAGAAAGAACCGCAGCAGCCTCGCCTTCACAACGCCGGCTTCGGATCACGAATCGGACCACGGGAACTCCGCCGGTGGCTTGATCTCCTCCTCCTTCTTCTTCCTCCTCTCTCTTTCTCTCTTCCTTAAGAAAAATGAAGAATGAATCTTCATCAATCCTTCACGAAGTTAATCCAGCCAGGAATCACCTGAGCCCTTGGATCCAAAGAGAGAATCTGAACGGCCACGATTTGGTCAAAAACCCAAATTTTTGCCTGACACGGCCTGTGACACGCCCGTGTCACAGGCCGTGTACCCTTAAGCGGCACACGCTGTATTGAACCGACTGAACAACACGGCCATCGACACGCCCGTGTCGAACCTGACACGCCCGTGTCAATCCTGAGACACGCCCGTGTCAATCCTGCCTCAACGAGCTGCAACCAGTATACGGGTAGGCACACGGTATCGGACACGCCCGTGTCCGACCTGACACGCCCGTGTTCACTGCCGTGTTCACGGCCGTGTACTTTTCTGACTCGAATAGGCTATTTCGAAATTTAATTGCGCGACACGCCCTGGGACACGCCCGTGTCCATGGCCGTGTCCCGGGCTCGACCATCGTCGACTATCGAGCGTCGACCAACCTGAACACGCCCTGGGACACGCCCGTGTCCCAGGCCGTGTACCCCCGACACGCCCTAGGACACGCCCGTGTCCCAGGCTGTGTAAAATTTCCTGTACCTCAAAACTCATTTTGAGTCTTTTGGGTCTTTTTGGGGTGTTACACTGAGCCCAGAGGATGTTCAACACCCGCCCTCAGGCTCTCACCTAGCTGACTGGTCTGGTGGTAGCACCCGAGATAGGCAAATGTTTCTAAGTCTTCTCGCTCTGGGGTTAGGTCTCGTCGCTCCCCTGCCAGGCTTCCACCTAGCTGGCATGGCTGAGTCTCGATGGACATCGCTATGACCCTGGGGCTAAGCCTGGAGAATGTTCAACACCCGCCCTCAGGCTCTCACCTAGCTGACTGGTCTGGTGGTAGCACCCGGGATAGGCAAATATTTCTAAGTCTTCTCGCTATGGGGTTAGGTCTCGTCGCTCCCCTGCCAGGCTTCCACCTAGCTGGCACGGCTGAGTCTCGATGGACATTGCTATGACCCTGGGGCTGAGCTCGGAGGATGTTCAACACCCGCCCTCAGGCTCTCACCTAGCTGACTGGTCTGGTGGTAGCACCCGGGATAGGCAAATGTTTCTAAGTCTTCTCGCTCTAGGGTTAGGTCTCGTCGCTCCCCTGCCAGGCTTCCACCTAGCTGGCACGGCTGAGTCTCGATGGACATCGCTATGACCCTGGAGTTGAGCCTGGAGGATGTTCAACACCCGCCCTCAGGCTCTCGCCTAGCTGACTGGTCTGGTGGTAGCACCCGGGATAGGCAAATATTTCTAAGTCTTCTCGCTCTGGGGTTAGGTCTCGTTGCTCCCCTGCCAGGCTTCCACCTAGCTGGCATGGCTGAGTCTCGATGGACATCGCTATGACCCTGGGGCTGAGCCCGGAGGATGTTCAACACCCTCCCTCAGGCTCTCACCTAGCTTACTGGTCTTGTGGTAGCACCCGGGATAGGCACATGTTTCTAAGTCTTCTCGCTCTGGGGTTAGGTCTCGTCGCTCCCCTGCAAGGCTTCCACCTAGCTGGCATGGCTGAGTCTCGATAGACATCGCTATGACCCTAGGACTGAGCCCGGAGGATGTTCAACACCCGCCCTCAGGCTCTCACCTAGCTGACTGGTCTGGTGGTAGCACTCGGGATAGGCAAATATTTCTAAGTCTTCTCGCTCTGGGGTTAGGTCTCGTCGCTACCCTGTCAAGCTTCCACCTAGCTGGCACGGCTGAGTCTCGATGGACATCGCTATGACCCTAGTGCTGAGCCCGGAGGATGTTTAACACCCGCCCTCAGGCTCTCACCTAGCTGACTGGCCTGGTGGTAGCACCCGGGATAGGCAAATATTTCTAAGTCTTCTCGCTCTGGGGTTAGGTCTCGTCGCTCCCCTGCCAGGCTTCCACCTAGCTGGCACGGCTGAGTCTCGGTGGACATCACTATGACCCTGGGGCTGAGCCCAGAGGATGTTCAACACCCGCCCTCAGGCTCTCATCTAGCTGACTGGCCCGGTGGTAGCACCCGGGGTAGGCAAATGTTTCTAAGTCTTCTCGCTCTGGGGTTAGGTCTCGTCGCTCCCCTGCCAAGCTCCCACCTAATTAGCACGACTGAGTGGACCTGAGAAAAGCCCCAGGGGCGAGCTCGTCAGCCAAGACGGCGAGTTCGGGATATTCCGCCTCCCCTCAGCTCGCCACCCGGGAGGTCATGGTCCCATCTTGGACGCAGGGGGAGAATAGTTCTCTCAAGCGAGTCCGATCTCGCCACGAGCACCGGTAACATCAGCCAGTCCAGCTACGGTCGGCGCCTAGGATCTCGCCGCAAGTGCTCGCCCTAGTTCAAAGACATCCTACAGGCGGGGTCGGACTCGGCAGGATTGCCCAAAGGGGTATCGCGCGCACAGATACAATCGCAAGCAAGCTTAAAAAGAAGTTTGAAAAATTGTGCGAAAATTGTCCGTTTTACTATTATGATCACAAAATCAGGCTTGCCTCGGCAAGGTACAAAAAGAAAAAGAAAGAAGAAGAAAACAAAGTTTGAGGAGCCCCGTCAACTCTCGCCTTCCCTCCCTGCGCAGCGATCCTCCTCGCCGCCAAGCCGAGTATCCTTCTCTCCACCCCTGCGAAGAGCGAGACGAAGCTGTCTTCTTTCTCGCTGAGCGGGCTGGGTGGGAACAAGGTCGGCAGGAGATCCCGGACGGTGACTCCTTCGCAGCCTTCAGCCAAAATCCCCGTCCCCCGCATGGCCTTCAGAAGGCACTCGGCATACTCAATGGAGTTGACACGCAGTCGCTCTGCGACGTCAGCCTCGCCGAAGACCCGAGGCCTCTTGTAGGGGAAGGGTGGCTCGCTGGCTCCTGGGGGAATGAGAGCTTCAGCCTGGCGGAGGACCTCGCCATGGAGCTCCTTATTCTTCTCCTTCAGATCCGCCGCCTCCATCCTCAGCTGAGCAGCAACAACCTCCTGCTCGCGAGAGTGCGCCCTCTGCTCGGCAAGCTGGGTCTCCCGCTCGGCATGCTGAGCTTGCAGCTGAGCCATCTCGCCACGCAGCGCGTCGGCGGCTTCGGCATCCTGTAGGATTAAAAGTTCAGAACAAGCACAAGAATAATCCTAAGGTAAGTAGAGATATCCAGTGATTACCAAGCCGCCGGCAGATTTCGCGAGTAGAGCGTCGGCAAGGCCGAACCGCCTTTCCGCGTCGGCCGCGCTCTCCTTCGCCAGGTCATGCTCCTGCTCGGCAGTCAGCAAGGCGTTGCTGAGCTGGAAGCCGCGGCGGACCATCATGTGGTGAAGCTCGAAGGCCCGAAGGTGGGCCTGCAATCCCTCATGGCCGGGCTGGCGGGGGGTTAGGTTTTTGTACGACTCGGCACTGTCACGGCCATAGAGGCCGAAGCCGAAGGCGAAGGCATGGCCAGTGGGAGGTCGGCGAGCTCCCCAGAAAGGGGCGCGGGTAGAAACGGAGACTCGGTGGGCCCCCTCATCCCATTTCAGGATAGGCTCGCCGGCCGCATCCTTGCTCCTTCCTCCCTTGCCAAAGTGGGGGTGATCCTTCGGCAGGCTGGGTTCGAGAAGGATGACCCCCTCGGCAGAGTCAGGGGGGAAGGACCATCCCTCTTCTTCTTCTCCCTTCGGGGGAAGGACGCTTCCTTCAGCGGACTCTGCGGGGGGTCGTCGGAGGAAGCCTCTGGCGAGCTCATGTACTTGACGGGCGAGGAGGGGAGATTCAGCCGCCCGCGCGAGACCACCTTGGCCTTTTTCCTCTTCGGCGCTGAGAAATCTGGGCGCGAGATTGACTCCGCGAGCCCCAGACGCTTCTTGCTAAGGGGTTGGCTTCGCGCCTGTTCGTCTCGGTAGGCCTCCGACGCTGCTCGGGCCCGCTCCAAGGGATCAGAGAATATCCCCGGGTCGGCAAACGGCAGATGCTCCGGCAGAATTCGCTCCCCTGCAGGAAAAAACTTGGTCAGAAAAACCAAGGTTCACTTTGACAGAGCCCGCGAGAAAATAGGGCGAGATGTACCTTCACCAGGGAGAACGGGTTGAAGCAAGTCGAGGCCGCGGCGGAGGTAGGCGACCTCAAAGTCTTTGTGAAGGAAGAATTTGTAGAGATCGGCGTCGCCGCCGGACAGGGAAGGAGGACGGTAGATGTCCTCGCTTTTCTGCAGGGGCCGGAAAGGGATGTTGCCGAGCTCGCCCTTGACAAAGACGAGCCGGGTCATCCAGTTGTGATTCTTGTTCGCGAGCTCGCGAACCTTGATGAGGGATCCGCCGAAGTAGGCGACCCCATCGGGGGTGGCCTTGTAGGAGAACAGCTTGCGGAAGACCATGAGATTGAATTCAATCCGCTCTCGGCGGAGGAAGCAGGCGAACGCCACCATTATGGCGATGGCGTTGGAGTTCAGCTGCGCGGGGACCGCGCCGTAATACTTCAGAATCTGTCGGATCTCTGGCCAGAGGGGGAGGCGCAGCCCCACCTCGAAGTGCGAGATGGGGAAGGCGAGCTCACCCTCAGGGAAAGAGTTGATTGCTTCATGCTCGGCGGGCGCGCGAGCCTGGAAGCCGGGAGGGACGAACTCAGCCGTGAACTCGGCGAGCTCCTCCTCTGTGATGTGCCCCTCAAAGAAGCAGTGGTCGACGAAGTGCCGGGCACACTTGGATCGGCCATCCGCGTCAGGGTTAGTTTTCACCATTCTAGCAAACGAGGGAAAGGCGCGAGCTCGGGGTACCGGAGGGGAGGTAAGGGTTCGGAAGCAATAAAGGCGTATCCAGGGGGTATGTGAGAGGGTCTATTTATAGAAAGAAAAAGTAAGGCAGGGAAGGGCGAGGGCGAGCCGATCGATCCGCCCAGCCCCTCCACGCCGCCTCGCCGCTTCGCCACCCCCAGCTCGCCAAGACCCGCGAGCTAGCCCGGTCCAAGAAGGAGGAATTCGAAAGGACGCTTATCAGGATATCGAGAACACATATTCATATATATACAAGGTCACATAAAATTTGTTTAAATTATTACAAACAGTCGAGTTATTTAGAGCAGAGAAAGATAAAGGCACGAGGACCACGTGAGGGCGAGCGCGAGCACCGGTCGGCCGACAGAGGAGCCGCCCTATTCTCCCCGGTCTCGCCGGTCTGCCGTCGCAGATCGCCGCGCATGGAGCTCGCGAAGTCGCCCCATATTCCTATTCACCACCCGCAGGTTCTCGTCAATCTTATCCATCAGCACCAAGGAAGACGCCTCCTCGAACGCCAAGCTGACCCCAGCACCGTCCGTAAGACACGAGCACTCCCACTACAGCCTGTTGTTGTCCTTCCGCAGGTCGTGGAGCTCGCGCACCAGCTTCTTGAGAACCTTCCGCTCCCGTTTTGCACGTTCAGGACTACCCAGTTCGGGGTCTAGGAAGGCGTCTAGGGCGCTTGGAGAAGGGAGAGGCGAGTAAGGAGGTCGATCCACGGACTCGCCGTCCTCCGTCCGGACGAGAAGTTCTTAATGAAGAACTGAAAGACGATCAGAAAAGCGGCCACCCCCAGAACAGAAGAGTATAAAGCTGAAAACTTACCGCGCGAGCCCGGCTCCCCTGGGTTGGCGCGAGGAGAGAAGTGGCGCAGGTCCTTGCCACGCCCATACAAGAGTTCCTGGGAGGCAAGTTGGTAGCCGGGGACGGGGATATGCCCGGCACCTCCCCCCGCGAGTACGGTACCAGGGGACGGTTACCGAGAAGGGGGGCGACTCGACGATGCCAGTTTCGGCGGGTTCGGCTCCTTGACCTCAGACTCCCGTTCTGGCGAGCTGTCAGGAATGCTTCTGGCCCGCGGGGTGGACGCCTCGCCACTTTTCCCCCGACTGGAAGAAAGCTCCACGAGGTCTTGTGCAGGAGAATCAAGAGTCGGGTGGTTGGAGGAGCCAGCCCCGCTCACCAAGGCCGTCGAAAAATCGGCTAGAATGGGCTCAGCCCCCGGAGGAAGGGGTTTCGCCCGTTTAGCTGAGCCAAAATCAGCGAAGCGGCGAGCAGGGGCCTCTAGGTTGGTCAGGCCCGTAGCTTGAGCGGAGATCTCAACACGAGCGCATGCGAGCCGCTCCAGGACTTCCTTGGGAAGCGATATCTTAGCAGGAGTCCAGGAAGGGCAAGGGTCAGTCAAATGCGTAGGGGGTACATATATATAGCTTCCTATGGGGCCTACCAGAAGATTCTTCTTTCAGCGCATGCCTCCCACTCGCCGGATCCTGCGGGGTTGGATGTATCTTTCCGAGCTTGTCCCAACCTCGTAAAGAGCGGGGATTGTGTACAACCCCGTATCCGCCGAGTGGGCCCACGGAGGCCAGACCGGACCGGTCAAGACCGCCTCACGGTCGGGCAGGGTTCACCGCCGAGCTCGGACTCGGCAGATCGTCGTACCGAGCTCGGGGATCGTCGGGCCGAGCTCAGGGTCTCGCCAGCCGAGCCCGCACTCGCCGAAGCGGAGCTGCTCGCCAGCCGAGCCCGCACTCGCCGAAGCAGAGCTACTCGCCAGCCGAGCCCGCACTCGCCGAAGCGGAGCTGCTCGCCAGCCGAGCCCGCACTCGCCGAAGCAGGGCTGCTCGCCAGCCGAGCCTGCACTCGCCGAAGCGGAGCTGCTCGCCAGCGGCCATCCCGCCCCAGGTGGTCTGCCCCTGGCCCCTCATAACAGCGGAGTTTGGCTGTTGGCAGACCAGCCCAAGGGGGCTTTCAGTAATTTCAGACCAGCAGAGGTAGGCTATTTGCAGGCCGTTTTCAGTTCTCTATAAATAGGACCCAAGGGGTATCTCAGAAGGCACGCTTACGAATTCTCAGGCTACCTAGCGCTTTCTGAGGTACCTTAGCCCGGCAATCGGCTAAGGAGGGGAAGCGCTCTAAGATCTTCCGGGTGTGTGGTGGGACCTCCCCGCCGGGCCCTTGGTCTAGTCCTTGGTTCTTCACTTTCTTGTCATTTTCTTGCAGGAGCGAAGTAGGTGCGCGACCGCCCCTTCCCCGAGGGTCGAACTCCACAGAGACAGGTTTTCCGGTTTCAACAGGTACACTAAATCTTGGCTTATGGTACCCAAGAAGTAATGATAGTGAGCTAATTGGATTTTCCGAAGAAGATTTTGCAGGTAGTAAAGATGATAGAAAGAGCACCTCCGGGACTTGACAATTCCTTTGAAGGAGACTCATCTCATGGAGCAGCAAGAAGTAAAATTGTATCGCAATCTCAACGGCTGAGTTAGAATACATTTCTGTCAGCAGTTGTTGTGCACAATTACTCTAGATTAAGAATCAACTTGAAGACTATAACTTGAAGGTCAACGACATCCCACTGTTTTGTGACTCCTCCAGTGCAAATGCAATAGCCAACAACCCAGTCTCTCACAGCCGGACAAAGCACATAGAGCTGAGGTACCATTTCATCAGGGAGCATGTAGAGCATGGAGACATCAATCTCCATTATGTTCCAACTGACATGCAGGTTGCAGATAAATTCACGAAGCCACTGGACGAAGCCAAGTTCTCGTTCTTCAAAACAGAACTTGGCATGCTCAACAAGGAATGCTGAAGAATAAGGGCTCACAGCAAAGTTCAAGAATCGGATTACTTTAAAAATCAAGAAAATTCTAAGTCAGGACTTCACTTCTCGAGAACTACTTCATTACTCGAGTACTTAGTTTATTCTCGAGAACATCAGGTTTGCTTCTCGAAAATGATATCTCTACTCGAGAATATGTGAGCTTCTTCTCAAGAAATGTCTTTCACTCGAGAAATCAGATGTAGAATTTTCTCAAGGTTCAAATTTTGATATTGGCACCCGGGCACTCCAACTGCCATACTTCAAGTATTTTATTATTATTTCTTTCCTTAATCATCAAGATTTAGGGTTTATATAAATAGATTAAGTCTAGAAAAATCCAAATCCCGGATTCTAAAATCTTCTTCTCGAGAAAACCCTTCATCTTCTTCATCTCTGTCGCTCCTCCCGCGAATAACCTTGTTCCTCTTCTCGTCGGCTAGTAGACTTTCAGTTCTTCAAGCAATGGCTCCCATATCAAAGATAGGCATCGGTAGTGAACTCATTTCAACTGGAATCGCCGATATTTCTGACGATTTCAGAAATGTTCTTATATTGCTCGACACCGCTAGACTGACCTTTGTTCTTCAACACCCATGCAAAGTTCTTATTTCTGATGTTGAAGAGTTCTTCTAGAATGCCAAGTTCAAGCGCAATGGAAAAGTTCTAAAAACCAAGGTACGCGACATCAAAGTCAAGATGACATCAACCTCTATTTCTCAACTTCTGTGGTTGTCGGTGATTGACGAGGAAGATGACCTAGAAGGGCCAGACTATGATAGGGCTTTCAGCTTCTGTGGCATTCCCGACTCAACCCTCACAATTCACCGACAGCACATGAATGCAGAGAGCAAACTACTTGACGATATTCTGGGAAAGATTCTTCTCTGTTGCACCAATTCTATAAGCTATATCACCCCAGATTTCTTTGATATGATGACTGCAGTAATCTGTAGAAAGAAATTTCAATGGGGGATGATGATTTTTGACAAGATCAAAGAGAGTATAAAAATCCCCAACTATGGAAGAATTCTATCTCTCTATCTAAATTAGTTGCGGCCAGATATCTTTACCTTGGATAAGGGCATGGTCATTCATCACATGAAGATGGTTTCAATTACCTCCATCCAGAGATGGGAAATCAAACTTCAAAGGCCAGTCCAAGCCCCTCCAACTCCAAGGATAGTTGTAGATGAAGTCAGGACCTCATCTCCCCTCTCTCATCAAATAACTGGTACAGCTAGTCCAGCTATTTAGGGGGAGCTTGCTCCATCTATACGAGTGATAGTGCAGACTTCTCAAGTTCCAATTTCAGCCATAGTCCAAAATGATATTTAAGCCCAAGTCACAACTCCACCAGCTGCTGAACATATAGTCATAGAAGAAGCTATAGCTCCATCTGCTGCTATAAAGGGCACTCCTGTCCAAGAAGATGGCTCAAGTCTTATTGTTGTTGACCTGTCTGATCAAGAACATCTTACTGATTCCCAAGTAGATGATCAAGTAATATCTACAGAAGCTTAAATTGAAAGGATGATTGAGGAACTCACCTTTAAAGAACCTCTCTCCTCTCTGGCTGAAGAAAATCCATCTCAACCAGAACCATCTAAACCAGAAAATCCATCTGAACCAGAATCTTCTCAGCCCCAGTCTCCTGTTGAGGGTGTGCAAGATGAAGAGATAGTTTCAATTTCTGATGCTGAAGAATTATCTCCTGAAGCAGGTGAACCGCCTCTCCCAAGCCTACACTTCAACATTCCCACTTTCATAGGTTATGATGTTGAAGATGAAATAACAACTACTATAAGAAAATAGACATCCACATCTACTGTGCTCATTGAATAAGTAGTTCCCTTGACAACTCAAATTCTACCTCCTCCACCTCCTCAGACTGAATTCATTTCTGAAGACAATATCTTAAGTAAAATAGAAGCCATGTTGGCTAAGCAAAGAAAGTATTTTGATACCTCCATTCAAGTTGTCACAAATAAGTTCTCTACTTTAGAAAAGTAAATGAGGCGGGGATTTGTAGAAATCCAAAGCAATACTGATGAATTCAAATGGCTGCTACAAATTGGAGGCAAAGCTATAGACCATACTATAACAAGTGTTGGTAAAGTTATGGACCAGGCAGAAATAGTAGCCAATAATCAAATTCTTCTACTGAAGAAAACAGAAGAACAAAATTTCAAAACATGTGAGGATGTTGGGAAATTCAAAGAAGATGTCATAACAACCCTTATTATAAAAGTCAGAAAGGGGGAGGATAAAGTCAAAGAATATCTATCAAAAGCCTCTGAACACATGAAGACCCAATGGGAAGCAAAGCTAAATGAGATAAGTACTGATGTTTAAACTCAGATTATTAATGTTAAATTTCATACCTATGGTACAGCAGTTTGGATGCACAACCAGATCTTCCTTGAATTTCAAGTTGATCCAAATGTTACTCCTCCTCTTAGCTCAATCCAACAGTCCAGAAGCCCTCATTCTCACCTAGACCTGAACTTTTTGAAACTTCCTATTATGAAGCTCTTCCTGCTTAGTATTCTCAGGTGTCGAATTCAGATCAACCAGACACTTCTTAGAACCTTCCATCTGATATTCCTCCTTAAGTGCAGATACCCAAGAGAAGAAAGTATGGTGAAGGTGCTTCTATAAGTAGGTCCACTCCTATGCCATAACATGCATAAAGGGAACATGCTGAAGTCTGGAGCCCTACATCTAAATCAATTATTTTGGATACCTTAATACTAGTGGTGGAATTCAGAGAGAACAAGGATACCTATTACTCTCACTCTGAATGGGAAAAGTATGAAAAATCTATGACACTAAGAAGGCTTCATGTTAAAAAGTATAGTCGTGAAGACCCTACTGCTCTTCCCAGACCATCCAAGTACTTTCCAAAGTCGTTCATGTATTTCTAGAGACAAGAAGAGAAATATCAGAGGCAGCATCAATAATAGAGCAAGAAGTAATTGAAGATGATCAGAAGTTTCCTAAATGAGATTTTGTGGAATATGACTTTTTCCTGGACAATGTCTATATATATAAATCTTTAAATTTTGATGATTTAAATCTTCTATTACATAGCATTTCTTCAAATTATTCTGTTTATTTGTTATTTTATTTATTTATCTTGATGTAATTCACTTTAGTGTAGAGGGTTTTGACTTCTACAAATAGGGAGAGATTGTTGGGTATTGTATCCACAATAACCTAGATTTGTATGAAGTCACCCTTGAAATAAGATGAATTAAGTTTGTATTTGATGCCCTTTTCAAGTTGAGTGCTTGCAGGTTATAATTGCCAAGTGTAGACCAATGTCAATTTACAATGGGTCACCAAACACAGGACCATACAATGTAATCCCTCATTGTGTGATCCATGGTGTTGACTCATGTGTAACCTCTCTATTGGGACACACTTCATTTTCAAGTACTAAAGTTATGGGAGAAAGGTTGGTTGCTGGTTTCTTAGAAGAAAATCATTTTTCATTCCATAAATTTTTTCTAAGTATTTTACTCGAGTTAGCTTAGTCAGGTACTCGAGTAGCAGAAGTCTTTTTCTCGAGAAAGTCGAGTATAGTTCTCAAGAAAGCCATACAGTACTCGAGTAGGTCTTAACTTTCTCGAGTGACCTCAAAATTAAGCTCAGAATTTTTCTAAGTCTCTTTCTCTAGAAAGCCAAATACATTTCTCGAGAAGGCCAAGGTTAGTTCTCGAGAACCAGATGTTCTTACTCGAGAAATAGAAAACTTTTCTCGAGGTGCTTTCTTGTTCTCGAGTAACAGAAAAAATTTTCTCAAGTAAGTCTATCCATTCTCGAGAAACCAGGACTCATCTTCTATATTTTCCTTAAGTGTTTCTTCTCGAGAATTTTATATCTTTTCTCGAGAAACAAAACTCGTACTCGATTAATCTCTATTTCACTCAAGAAACAGAGTTCTGAATCAGAATTGTGTTAAGTGTCAAACGGATTTGATTTCAAATGTAATTAACCCTTGATTGGTCCAGGTTGATTGTAATTAATGAAAGCAGACCGTTATGTTATACCTATAAAAGGTCATGTCAGAATCGACCAACCCTAAGAAGAATTTTACAGAATTCTGAATCATTTTCAAGATTCTAAATCGGGAAGCGCCGCCACCGACTAGACGTGTTCTTCATCGTCAAACTTCTCGATCCAGAAATTCAGACAAGAAGGATTCAACAGATCAAGATTTTCAACATCTGCAAATCTTATCCTTGATCGTGGTGATCTTACGTTCTCAGATCAAAGTGTTCTCGGATTTCTTCCTCTACTTTTCTTACAAAGCTTTACAATTTTTTCAAGGAGGAAGAGGCCGAGAATCAATCAGATCTGTGAAGACAAGTTTGTGTATTTTATTGTAATTCCATTTTATTTGTGTAGGAGTTATTCTCCGAGATTATAGGAGTTATTCTTCGAATTTGTAGGAGTTGTTATCTGAGTTGTTGTAGGAGTGGTTTTACTCCGAGTTATAGGAACATTGTTCTGAGTTGTAGGATTGTTTTCCAATCCGAGATAATAGTGAAGTAGCTGAGTCTAGCGTGGTGCTAGATCGGTTAGGTGGAGAGTGGGCATACATAAGATTGGGGAACCACTATAATCTTTGGCGTCGTCTGTGGATTGCTTGTTTATTTTTTGCGCATCTCTTGTACAATTTTTATTCTCCAAAAATACGCAGAACTCACCCATTCACCCCCCTCTAGGTGATTTAGGTAGACAACTAGACTTTTTCATTTATGACTAATGTTTGCTACATCTACCATTTTAGGAGGAAACTCATCGGATAGAGCAGCAACAACAATAGGCTATCCAAGAGAGCAGCCAGGCCAGGGGCACAGGGACTGATATGACGATACCATCGCTGTCTTCGGTGACCGATATGATTTTGAGTGTTATGGTGTAGCCATCGAGCAATTTTTGTTGTGCTCTGATATTAAAAGAATCGATATAGTTTCTTATTATTCATGTACTGCGTTTGGACATCAACTTCTTTTGATACTATAACTTCTGTGCATTTCTTTTGATTGGGTTGTCATGGCTGATATTTGTGAGAGCTAGCAGGATAGGCGTCTTGTAGTACTGGTCAACCTATGTTTTGACGCTATCGCAAGGCGGCTATTCTGGGCATAAGACTCCCCTTGGCCATGTGTTGTATTCCGGGAGGGGGGTCTTACAGCTTTTGCCCTTAAATTTGGCGCGATGGTGAGAAAATTGGTTATCATATGATTCGGTCAGATTTACTTTAGGAGCATAGTCTTTGGGAATTTTAGAATTTTTACTCTTATGTTTCTCCTCTATGCGGATAGCATTTTGAATTTGAATATAAGATTGGATTGGTCGTGCCTGAGTCTGGTGCTAAAGTTGGACCAAGAATTAGGAAGAGAATCGATAAGACATGTCACTTGATCGTTTTCAAAAAGGATTGAGCCATTAGCTCAAATCTTGACAACATCTCATCTAGTTGACAGAGTTGAGGATTGATGGGCTTGGAAGCATCAATCTTATATTTGTGGAGGTTGAAAATATTGTAGTTTTCTATAGCCGCATTGTCAAGGTTATAGTGCACTTCAAGAGCAAATTACAAATCCATAGACATACGATATTTATGGAAAACATCGTAAAGGCTGTCGGACAAGACACTAAGAATACGATTTCGGCAATGATATTATAGGTCTACTGAATCTATATAAGGAACACGTCTAACATATAAAATCCCTCAAATAACTAGACCCCTAGGAGTGGTTTTGTCATAACTAGATCATGACAAAACCCTAGGAAGCTCAAGGAGACCAGGTGAACTAGGGCATGAAGGTGGAAATCACCCTGGTCTGCAAATAACACATTCCAATTACCTAACTTAGGGTTTGACTTTAAGGCCTCACCTTGACTCTTTGACCCCACCATAACATCCCTAACCCATTAGGGGGTCCCTTGGAGCACCTAAAACTCATTGGGGTCAACCAAAGTGGTCAAGTTGACCAAAGTCAACCATAACCCTAAAATGGTCAAAGTGACCTATCTAGGGCGAATGGACCTCCAACTTGACAAAATGACCCCACCTAGACCTTCCTAACCCTTAGGGGAGTCCAATGGGTCACTAACCACCCATTGGGGTCAACCAAATAGGTCAAGTTGATCAAAGTCAGCCTAAACCCTAAAATAGTCAAAGTACCCTGATAAGGCTCAAGTGACCATCAAGGTGTCAAACCAACCATACACAAGTTTCCATAGACCTTAGTGGAGGCTAATGAGTCACTAAGGATTCATTGGGGTCAACTCAAAAGGTCAAATTGACCGAAGTCAACTCAACCCTAAATTGGGTCAAATTAACTCAAGTTAACCCAACCAAGCCCAACCCACTTGGTCTAGGCCCAATTGAGGTGACCCATTAGCCCATGATGTTGCAAAATATCTGATTTGCCATTCATTTTCTATAAATGTTGACTAGGAGTGAGAAAATTGGAGATTCCCCCTTTAATGGAGGAGAGAGAATGAAGAAAGAGAGAGAGGAGTTATAGAGGGAGACCATGAGACACCCCATTCACCTCCCCAAGCCTCCATTCATTCCTCCTTACCCTTGAGAAGAGATTCCCATCAGTTTCTCATCAGCCACCATCAATGGAGGAGCCCAACCACCATGGTCGGCCACCCCTACACCTCCCCTCCAATGAAAAAAGTATAAATCCCCTATACAGCCCCTCATTCCCCCTTCTAACCAACCCATCACCTTCAAAACATCCTTGGCATTCAAAATGATGTATTGGATCGATGGTTTTGGTGGAGGATTGAGAAATCGGGCAAGCTCGCCGAAGAGGAAAAACGCCACGGCCAACCGTCGCCACCACCGTCGTCGGACCTCAAACAAGGTCTACTTCTCCTCCTCTCCCCTTGTGCTTGTATCTAGATCAAATTAGGCTGAGAAATTGGGCTCAAACGAGTCGATCCAAGTGAGAAAAAATGGAGTTTTTCCGAAAAATCATGGTGGCGGGTTCGCCGGAAACCACCACCTTCGACGGCCAAACCACTGCCGGGCGATAGCCACCACCTCGACGGAGGTGGTGGTGGCGGTGGCTGGCCAGGGAAGTGGTCGGGTGGCCGGCACAAAGCTTTGGAAAAGCTATAGGTTTGGGCTTTTAATGTTTTTGTTCGGGTGTTCTGTTTGGATAAAAAGAAGATAAACAGTGGATTAATAAAGTATTATTATATTTATATATAATATAGTGAATTATTACCTTTTATCATGCACTATTTGATGCCGTTATAGGAGGCCATTAGAGATTGTTTTAGGAAAAGTTGTCAGTCACAAAAGTTGTAGGCCTTTGAGTTTAGTTTAATTTAAAATTAGTTTCGACCCATTTGGTTCAGTGGTTTGACCACAGCACTCGATATGGTGCAATTAATACATAGGCTTGACCAGAGACTAAATTGAGTGCCCCCACTAAACCAGTCAGAAAAAGAATTTGAAATTTGGACCAAAGGCTAATTATATCGACCCCCTCATCATATCCAAAAATGAGAAATTTTGGAGAATATTTTTCTATAGCTTTTGTAAAAATTTAATAAATACTTTTTGATTTAACTTTAGGGCCTAATGACCTCACAATTCCCCAAACTTTTGGTGGGTGACCATTAGGGTCATTTCATGACTCTGGTAAAAATCTCAGCCCATTTTGGGTTGGTTTGAGTAGGTATTAGTGTAACCAAAAACTTGGTCCCTTAGGGGAAAATTAGGTCAAAAGTGCACTTGAAGGATTGAGTGACCAATCCTTATCTAAAGTTGGTGAAACTTTAGTCACTGACTTATTGGCACATAAAACACCCCATAAGAGATTTAGGGTGGTTTGGGGTTGAGATGCCCTAAAACCCTAGGGTTGGATATTGAGCCTAGTGAAGAACATGGGACTATATGTTCTTGGATGGTCTTGGAACTTGGTTTGTGAGTTCTTAGAATACAAATAGGCTCTTGAAAGTGGTTTTAGGATTTTTAGTAACATATACCCTCTTTTAAATAGTTATAGATAGTTTAGGGCACTTTGATCCAATAAATAATTACTTGCTCAAATGAATTTGGATGCTCATGAAACTTAGGCAGTGAACTTATTTAGATGATATTGTTCCCTAAAAATTTTATTGTGAATTTTAGATTAGTAATCATAGTACTTCATTCACAAACTCTAAGTTTGATTTAACTGCAAAATAATTATTTTAGAGTTATTTGCTTACTGAAAATTATGAAACTTGGTCAGGGAAGAATTGAGGACATAATCATGCTCTATAAATTTTTATAAAATTATTGGAAGCATTTTCATATAGGATGCTTCACAAAGTTTCTTGTGTAGAATATTTTTAAATGATTTATTTATAAGAGCAAAGTTGTTTAGAAAATTATCATTTTTGTTCAGTAGACTTTTCTAGTCACTTTTAACATTGGGTAATTTTCCCATAAATTTTGGTTGATTAATTCTAATATTTCTTGCTTTACCCTATGCTTGTGGATAATTAATCAATAATTTGTTTGGAAGTCAAAATCTTTTTTGAAAGTTGTGAATTTTAGTATTTATTGTTATTTTAATGATATACATTTGTCATAATTTTTTGAGGCCATATCTTGTCAGATAATTATACTTTGTGTTCAAAAGCCTAGGTGGCCTGATTTTGCAGAAAATATAATAAATGTCAAATAAATTAGGAAAATTATAATATTTTGGATTTATTCATAAAGTATCATGATTGACCCACAGTAATAATATTAGATCATTTGGATGAATACTTGGAGGGGTCACCATTCATGCACGTCATGTAGCTAATTAGGTCTGCACATAATAAAATTGTAGAAATAAGGTAACATGTAGGCCTCTGTATAGGAAGGTGAGATAATTGGTGTACCTAATCTGATTGGGAGTATGAATGAGGTCACCAATGGAAGGCAGGTTCTGAGATCCTGGTTGACTAGGGGCAAGGTTGTGCTCGGGATCGACGGTTAACCGTCTTTCCCTGGAGAAAGAGGCTAAATACACTTAGGGTTCATTCAAGTGTAATGCTAAAGGCTTTAGACATGGGTAGTTACCAATAACAATAAGTTCCTTGCGAAATGGAGTTTTAGTATTCAGTTCATCGTAGTTCCTAGTGCCCTCGAGAGCCCTTCATAGGGAATGCCCAGGGCAGTCCAAAGTTAACCTTAAACCATAAGACTAAAATGATTAAAAAGCAACTAGTAATTCTAAGTACTTCACTTTCACTCACCCTGTGTTCATGGGAGGCTAGTTCGATTTAGACTCACGAGGGGTAGGCTTAGTGGTGATAGGTACAAACTGGTTAGTCCGGGGAGCTAGTGGCTCGGAAGGTTGTTGTGACAGACGGGTTAGTCCGGGGAGCCGATTGCTCGGGAATTCATGGTTGTATGTGCATAAAGGTGGTGGGTCTTCGGTATTAGACGGACGTTCGCACCGACGTCGATACGTTGACTCGGCAAGTGTGGTTCTCACTTAGCCAAGGAAAAGACTGGTGGATTTGCCAACATTAGTATGTGGTGACTCAGGTGTGTCTTTCAAAGGTGTATGTAAGGGCTAGGCCTGGTAGTGCGGATACCCGCCTAGGAGTGGGGTAGACCAACCCACTGTCTCCGCTGGCCACTACGGAGGCTCCTAGGAGTGAAGCTAGCTTCCAAAAGTGGGGAACTAAAGGTCTGTGCGTATAGAGTTGGGTGTGTGAGTTATACTTGTATGAACATAGCATTAAACCAGCATAACATAGCATATCATGTCATCATTGCATTTAAACCCCTAACCCTATCGTATAAATTGATATGGGACTTTTTATACGATAGGCCTTGCAAAATGATCCCTTAATCTATAAGTTTGTATGAGCATTCTTATAAATTAAGGTTACTTTTAATATAGCTCGTTCACTTTACTATTTTTACTGCTGTGTACTTTACTTGTTTATATTACTGCTTCATTGTTATTATTCTTTTGTATATACTCATGCTACGGTAGTTGTCACCTGCTTGTTCCACTCTATTTTGTTGTCCTCCGCTTTCCTCCTCCCTGCATGGTGCCTACGAGTCGTTGGGGTGAGGCGAGGACGATAGTGGCTTAGTCTTTTGGCAAATGGTCGGTGGACCACATCATTTTAGGGGACCGAGCAGCAGGAGCATCAACACTAGCAGGACAAGGAGGCAGGACATGAGGAGCAGTTATTGTGCACTACCACTACTACACGGCGATGGGTCGAGGAGAGATTTTAGTTTGCTTTCGCTTAGATGTTGTGAGTTATGAGAGAGATCATTTGTATTAGGCATGTGTCGGGCTTAAGCCCATTTTCTACTCTCATTCATATTTTGTACTCATTATGGATTATCGCTCTTTTATATATATTGATAGTGGATTGTGGTCTGTGGACTTGTATTGCTTACTTCTCTTTTGTTGATACACTGTGATGTGATCGTTTTAGCCGGCAGGATCGGCGCTGTGCGGTGTCATCTAACTTGGTAGTTGGAGTCACCGTAAGGCGGCGGTTCTGGGCGTAAGACCTGGTGGGAAAAAATGGGGTCTTACATAACATACGTTCTATTAGTTTTTGCACTAGAAGATGAAGACGATGGGAGGAAAGAGGTGACTGCAGTTACAGCACTGAGGTTTTCGGTTTCAACGGAGGGGCATAAAAATGGCAGTTAAAATACCCTGGGTATTAAGTCAATGTTCTACCTGTGATTGCCAACGACGAAAGCCATTTTTGTTAAATTTCTTGAGTTTAATCCCAGCAGAATCCTTAGATCTAGAAGACATTACAGATTTCTGGAATTTAAAAAAGAAACAATAAATTACTATACATATAAAAGTAAAAGCAAAGATAATCATTTTGATTATTTGATTTTATTTATCATGTTATTTTTGGACTTTCCAAACAATACCCAGTGACGGGTTCTCACTGATATTAGACGGTTTGTGGAATGATAGTCCAATACGGCCCTTTCACAAGATATTGTATGATGTGCATCTATAATTTCTTTAGATTATAAGAATATTTTACATATATATTCCAAAATAATATATATTTTTGATTTAGAATATAGTTAATGATAATAATAATAAGCATATCTTGAACAAGATTTTATAACTTGTAAATACATAAGAGATGAAAAATTAAATTCAGAATAATAAAGGTTTAGAATCGAGTTTGGGTAAGGCGTATGATCACTGTCCTAAAGAAGTTGCACCACTCTCCGGTAGGGCTTTCAACCGATGCTTACTTCTTCAAGGTATAATACCCGGCTAGATCCCGAAACTCTGATGTGCGAGGACATCGAAGAAGCACAGAGCACCCGAACTTCCACTTGATGAAGCAAATGTAAAGAAAATGAAATCTCGATAAAGATCGTCGTAGAGCTAGAGAGGAAGAGCACCAGAATGTTTTTTTCCCAGATCATTAAACGAATCAAAAAATTCAACTAAATAGGAGTCTCAAAAACGGCAAAAAAAAATCACGTAATAAATCTCAACAGTTATAATTAGAAACTTTAATCATGCGGGAGAACGTTGGAGTTAATGGCGAGAAACGCTTAACTAAAAACAGTGCACAAAGAAACTGACAAACAAGTCGACATAGGTGAAGTCGAAGCAAGACTGGCCAGTTCAAATCGTCGCAACGTCGAGACAAAAATAGACCGTCGAGTATAATGCGACGCATCGTCGAGTACATTCGACGTAGCCGGCACAAAGGAAAAAAATGCGCATTCTTGTCGACGCAAGGGTCGAATCATTATCGGCGCAACTTAAAATCTTTGGATTTAAACGTGCAAATCTATTTAAAACAAAATTACAATTCAATTCAATTATTCCCTAAATCCCAAATCTGGATACGGTCCGGTGCGGAGCGCACGCGCGCGTGTGGTTCATAGATCCTCCTTTTCTTCCTTTGAACAAATTAGGAGTGAAACATATTATATACTCAATAGTATGATACTAAAAGGACAAGGTGAGATTAAATGTTTTATCCTTTTTTCATGAAAATTTCCCTTCAAAATTTTGATTTACTTCAATTTTAATTTTTGAGTTTTTCATCAAAAGTATGTAGTTCAACACCAAACACCAAATAATTCCAATGTCTTGTGTATCAAATTTCTATCAAAAAACACTCAAAACAAACACACCCTAACCGAACTCAGTTGGCATGCTAGAGAGACCCTTGTTCACTTGAGTTTGATCATCCTATTTTACAGCGGAGCGCCAAAGTACAATATACTAATCATGAACTATTGGAAACGTGTATGGGTCCCCGCTTCAACTCAACACTCCAAACGAAAATCCACTTAACACAAGTGTAGCCGGCGAGACCGCCCACACCAGTCGCAAACCCGCGTGAGTTCCCTCCTGCGAGATGACCGAGACGCGAGATCACCGCACCAAAACGCGAGACCACCCCGGGTAGACCTTCTCGCAGGCGAGATCAAAAATAGGTCGGTGAGTTCCACCTCTCTAACCGCCAAGCACAAACAGCGAGAGCGAGCTCCACCACTTCAACCGGTGAGAGCGAGCTCCACCCCTTCAACCGACGAGCAGTCCAAGTCGCTCGGTTAGCAAACCCGGCAAGAACCCAAGCTTGCCCGGCTAACCGCTTCTACCTGCTTAGCAACACTATCTACCCGCGTGGCAAAGCTTCTACCCGCTCGGCTTCTCCACCAGCGCTGCCGCGCTCCTCACTTACAAACAAAAAATGGAAATGAGGAAGTTTTCACTATTTTTCAGCAACTCTAAAAGGAATACTTACATGCCTTTATATAGACTTACCAGACCAATAGGAAACGGACAAGTTGAAAGTGAAGGGATAGATACTACTACTCTAGAGGGGGGGTGAATAGAGTTATCAAATTTTGCACTAGACAAAACTTAATGGTCTACCCAACTCCCTTGGAGTGAAATGCGGAATGAAAAGATTATAGATATAGAATTAACCCTATAGCCTAACACAAGTGTTGTGCACAAACTCAAGCCAACTGTAATTACAGTTAAGGCTTGTAAAACCTAATCAGCAACTAGCAACCTAGTTATATCTATTCACAGCCACAATGCAGGAATTAAACAAGGCAATCCAGACGACACAAGGAGTTTATAGTGGTTCCCCAAACAACTTGGGTACGTCCACTCTTCTACCCACACGGTAGGAATCCACTATAGGTTTTTGATCAGGTGCCCTGCCACCACTAGGATCTGCTTCAGGTAGATCCAGAAACCCTTTAGACTTTTGATCAGGTGTCTAAAAACCGAACACAGGTTTTTGATCAGGTGCCCTGCCACCAAGGGATACTTTTGAAGGGAGTAATAACCCTGTACAGGAGGGGGAAAGAAGGTTAAGATGTCTTCTCTATTTTACAAAGATTAGAGAAGCACAAGGACTTGCACTGAGCTAGAAAGCTCTAAAGAATCAAGGCTCCCCCTGGCTCAAAGATGTCCAGGTGAAGTCTTGCTTCAGTGCAGAAAACTCTTCAGAAAGATCTGAAGGAAAAACTACAAGAAGATAATAAATAATAAAATAGAAATCTTCAAGCAGCTGTCTTCTTCTTCTTCTTCTTCAAAAGAACTCTGAGTTTGAATCTTCCTGGAAGCAGGAGAACTCAGGTTGAAGAAGAGCAGAAGAGCTTAACACTTCTCAGATGAATGGAAATTGCTGAGAGCAGATGAACTTAATCTTGATGAAGGCTTGAATGCTTAAAATGACTAACTGGTTAGCTAGCTGAAATCCTTCTCTAAAGGATTCCTTTTATAACAGCAACAAGCAACGGCTCTCTTCAATTTGAACTGTTTGTCTTCTTCTGAAACTTGAAACCTGGGCTGCAAATATCACAAGGACAAACAAACTCTACAGCAAAAATATTCTATAAAAGGGATAAACCTTTTTCAAAGAAACTGCAGGCAGCAATCTGATAATAAAGTACTAAATAAAATCACATCAGAAATAAACTCTTTATAGCAAAAGGAAGACTTTTCAGTCTAACGGCTACAAAGGACTGACAGCAGATAAAGTAAAATATAATGACAGCTAATAAGACAAACAACTTTATCTGAAAAGATTTTACTCAGGCAAAAGGAATGGAGCATATATTGCCTGGAAATATTACCATAAAACAACTGAAATAAAATGCCAGATAATGTATTAATTTATTAAATAAAATAAATAAATACAAAATAAAAAGGCAGACAGAAAGCGTCGAACGACCCTCAGAGATCGTCGATCGACGCACGAAGATCGTCGACCTATCGGGCAGATAGTCGAACGATCCAGATAGTCGACCTATCAAAGAAGATAGTCGAACTACCTCGGCAGATAGTCGACCTATCAGAGCAGATAGTCGAACTATCAGATAGTCGATCTATCCGGACAAATAGTTGAACTATCAAACACAAACAGATAGTCGACCTATCAAGCAGATAGTCGACCTATCACAGAAAACAGATAGTCGACCTATCAACAGATAGTCGACCTATCAAAACAAAACAGATAGTCGAGTTATCAGATAGTTGAACTATCAGAACAGATAGTCGAACTATCAAAGACGACAGATAGTCGACCTATCACCAGATAGTCGACCTATCAAAGCGAAACAGATAGTCGACCTATCAACAGATAGTCGAACTACCAAAGCAAGCAGATTGTCGACCTATCAACAGATAGTCGAGCTATCAACGCAGACAGAGCGTCGACCAACTGATAGACGATAGTCGATCAGCCGATAGACGATAGTCGAGCGGCGTTCGACTATAGTCGAACGAAAAACCTACTTAACCAAATTCTTCATCTGGAAAAGCGGGGACTCTACAGCTAGACCACTAACCAATGACCATAGATATTTCTTGGGTCAAGGGACTAAAAAGACAAGACTAAACTCAAATCAAACTAGGGTACCAACAATCTCCCCCTATTTGAGTTAAGTCTCTTAAAAACTAAAACACAGAGCTAGCTATAGAACACTATAATCAATACAGGAAATAGATAACAAATAACTAGCAATTATCAAACAGTCAGATATAAAACAGCAGTCAATCAAAATATTAAGAATCTACAGAATCTGGCATAGGGTCAGAAGAACTTGGAACAAAAGAAATTTTCCTCAGGGGATCAATAGCCTCTTTCTTTGACATCTTCAAGTCCTGCACACCAATAATCTTTAATTCTGCAGCCCTTGGAACAACTGCTTCAGGGTGCTTTTCCATATACTTTGAAGGGTCAAATACATCAGGGCTAACCTGGAACTTTTCGAATTCCTTCTTTCTGAATGAAGACATTGTGGTTAATCCAGTGGTATCCTTTCCTTCAGCTTTTGCTTTTCTGATTTGAGCTGCTCCAACCAATTCGTGAAAACGAGCCATCCTAAAGTTAGGATCGAGCTCAGGACTTTCATAAACATTCTCAGAAGGAGTAACCTCTGGTTCTTTATCTTGATTAACTAGATAAGACATGGGAGCAGACTTAGCAAAGTTCTTGCTAGAATTTTTAAACAAAATAAACTACTTACCTTTTGAAACAACTTTTTCAGACTGCACTGGCGTTGGAGATGAAACTCTTTTCTTTGGAGAAGGAGGAGGGGAAAAAGTTGGTCTTTGATACACAACCTCCTTCACTTGTTCTCTTACTTCAGTAACATGTCTTTGAGAACCAGAATAAGATCTGCCTTGGGAACTTTGAGAGCTTTTCCTTGACTGAGGCTGAGAAGGTGCAGATTTTCCAGAAGAGGCAGATGGATTAGCAGAAAGGTTCCCAGAGGCTCCTGCACTGGGAGGTGGAGGAGGAGGACCTCTGGGAGTCCATCTTGAAACAGGACTATCATACCTCTTAGATATTTTTCTCTCTTTTTGCTGGTTCTTGGAGAACCACATCCAATGTTGAAACTCTTTTGACTTGGGCTCAATTCCTTTCAGAATATAATATGGAGTATCATTTTCTCGATTGGGAGGAGGAGGAGCAACAGCTTTTCTTTTCTTCTGAGCAGCTTTCTTTCTCTTAGCATTCTCAGATAAATCAGAATCATCTTCATCTTTAGAGTGAGATGATGGAGGATTGTCATATGGATCATAGGGTTCAGAAACAGCCTTTTCCTTTAATTTCAGATCAGCTTTCTCTTTTTCCTCTTCTATGGCATCCTGAGCCAGAAGGAAATCCAAATCAAGTCCTGGGGAATCATCCCAAACAGTCGACTTTTCAACTTGCAAATCTTTTTCTTTCTCTTTTAACAAAGATAGAACTCTTTGATTCCAAGCCTCTCTTGCTTTCTCTTCTTGAATTTCAGACGCATCTTCTATATCATCTAAAAAAGAATCCAGTTCTGGATCTATTTGAACATCAGGAACATCAGGAGCAGCTTCTGAAACAATTACTATAACTTGAGCAGCTATATCTTCTTTAATATAATCTGTAGATTTATGAACACAAATCTGCTAAATAAGCTAAAATCATTCCTTCTAGGTATTCACAAGCTAGCAAATTAATTGACTCGTCAATAAAGCGGATGAGTGAATTACCTTCATATTTTACCAACTCCCAGGATTCATCTAGGTAGGATGTAATAATCCCTTCTAGAAAATGGGCAACCAAGGGAGTGGTGAGATCTTCTAAACAGACTTTCACAGCAAATTCAGATAACATAATAGCATCAGATATTTCTTTGTCAGATAACACTGCAACAGATTGATCTTGAGCTGGAGCTGGAGCAGTCTCTTCTTGAACTGCTGGAAGAACTGCTGGAAGGGAGGCTGGAGGCTCTGAGACATCTTCATAGAACATCTCCCCCTGCCTGATTTCAGTGGAAACTGAAACCAGGCCCCTTGAAGAAGAGGGCTCAGCAGATTTAGAGAGTGATTGGATGGAGGCAGTCAAGGTAGCAATAGAGGAGGCAAGTGGAGCAATTGCCTCTTCAATCATGATTTTGATTGAAGGGGTAATCAACTCCAAAATGCTGGAAATGAATTCTGGGGTTATCTCAAAAGATGATGGAATTGCAGTGGATGGAGATGCAGCAGAGATGGTTGAAGTGTTAGGATGAGAAGTGATGTGGACTGGAGATCGAATTGGAGATGGAGCTGGAGAGTTAACAGGAGTGTTAACTGGAGAATGAATAGGGGACTGAAGAGGGGACTGAGGAGGTGTTGGAATCCTCTCAGATCCTAACAGATCAAAACTAGGAGCAGATATCCTAGCCAGATGAGAAGGAAGAGGAGATGCTGGAGGAGAAGGAAGAACAACCGTGGTTGTTTCTCGAACAGGAGAAGGAGAAAGTCGTACTTCAGCTGAAGTTGATGGAACTTCAACTGAAGTAAACTGCATAGCAGAAGAAGATGAGGGAAGGTAAAGATGAGCTGAGCCAGCTTCTTGAGGTTGAGGAGCGACTGAATCAGTCCTAGTACTCTCTGATGTTGCTGGAGCAACCCCTGTGAGAGAGGGCTTCACAAATGTTCTCTTCCACTTGGAGAACAAGTGGGGATCCATCTTCTTGCTGGCATTTATTGTTGTAGCAACTGAAACTAGCAGCTGAGGAAACTTCTCCTTCAGGAAAATCCCAATAACCCTTCCGAGGGTAACTTCCTTCTTACTATTCTTTTTCCTTATCAGATCGAACATTACTCCTGCCCAATCAATCTTTTTCTGATTAACAATTGCACACATCAGTGCAAATTGTTGCCTTGTAATATTGTCATGAGCATAGTGCTTCCCAAGGAGCACTTTTCCAACTATCTCAGTAAGAAATTTAATCTTAAATGGGAAATTAACCTTGAGCAACTTCGTGGGAATGCCCTCCGCATGTCCCATCTCAGTAAGCATTCTTCCAAACTCTTGAGCATCTTGCTCATAATCTTCTTCACCATTTATTAAACCAAAAACATCAGTCAAGACGGCTGGAGTTAAAGTTACCTCTTCTCCGCCAATGGTTCCAGTCATCGAATCGTCAGAGGAGGACGAAGTGAAAGCCCATTCCTTAATTTCGGGAACATTTATCTTTATCCTTGTCGACATTAATCTTTCTAGACCTTGATCCCGGCATAACTGAAGAATTTCCACAATTCCTGCTTCACAGCAACTGAATGCGTCAAAATCGACGCTGAAACCTGCATCGAACTTCACGACAGCTAGCACTGCTGGAGAAACCGCCATTGAATTGCTGGAGAAGGCGCGAGAAAGACGGAGAAGACGAAGGAGACGAAGCGGCAGAAAATCGCAAGCGGGAAGACAGAATGCGAAAAGTCACGCTCCGTCGACGATAAAACAAAAGATCTTTTAACCTAGGTCGACTATCGGCTTTATATTAGACCGGAGATAGTCGATCTATTTAAAAGATACTAGACCCGATGGTCGAACGGCCGTTCGACGATCGGTCCAGAAGCAGAGTAGTCGAGCAATCGTTCGACTATCTCTGGCTTCTTAAACAACAAGCTGTCGTCATCCAGAGATCGACGATGAGCTCGACTTGTTTGACTATGGTCGAACGCCGGTCGACGATCTTCAATCAGACAAACTTTCATCAACCATAGGTCGACGATGGGCTTGACCCGATCGACTATCTTCGAACGTCGTTCGACTATCTTCAAACAAGTTTCAACATTGGCAGATATAGTCACACTTAGTCTCGTCCATTGATCATGCCTAGTTGAACTAAAAAGAACATATGCTTCTGTTCATCTAGGGGCTTGGTGAATATATCACCTCTCTGAAACTCAGTGGATATGAACTCAAGACAAATCTAGTTCTTTTCCACACAATCTCTCAGGAAATGGTGTCGAATCTCAATGTGCTTTGTTCTAGAGTGGTGCACTGGATTTTGTGCAATTGAGATAGCACTGGTACTATCACACATGATTTTGGTATTCTTGTGTGAGTAACCATAATCCACAAGCTGGTTTTGAATCCACAGGATCTGTGAACAACAACTGGCAGCTGCTATATATTCAGCCTCTGCAGTTGAAGTTGAGACAGAAGCCTGCTTCTTACAGAACCAAGAGACCAATCTCTCTCCCAGGAACTGGCAAGTTCTTGAGGTGCTCTTCCTGTTAACTCTACAACCAGCATAGTCAGAGTCAGAGTATCCAATTAACTCAAATTCTGATTCTGCTGGGTACCAAAGTCCTAGATTTGGACATCCCTTCAGGTATCTCAGGATTCTCTTGAGAAGAATCAGATGAGATTCCTTGGGGTTGACCTGGAATCTAGCACAAAGGCATGTAGCAAACATTATATCTGGCCTACTTGCAGTTAAATACAATAGGGAACCAACAATGGCCCTATAATTCTTTTGATCAACTGGCTTGCCGTGATCATCAGAATCAATAACTATATTAGTAGCCATGGGTGTAGGCATTGTTGAAGCATCAGCCATCCCAAATTTCTTTACCAATTCCTTGGCATATTTGGATTGGGAGATGAAGATACCATCAGCATCTTGCTTAACTTGGAGACCAAGAAAGTAAGACAGCACACCCATACTACTCATCTCAAACTTGGAATGCATCAAGTTAGAAAACTTTTTGCACAGTTTGAAATTAGTGGAACCAAATATAATATCATCTACATACACCTGAACTAACAGGATTGTGTCCTTGTGGTGCTTGACGAAAAGGGTTCTATCAACTACTCCCCTAGTAAAGTTGTGCTCTAACAGGAAACTAGCTAAAGTCTCATACCAGGCTCTGGGGGCTTGCTTTAGTCCATAAAGAGCTTTCTGCAACTTGAACACATGTGAGGGCTGAGTTGAAGAAACAAACCCTGGTGGTTGTTCAACAAACACCTCTTCCTTAAGCTCACCATTTAGGAATGCACTTTTGACATCCATCTGAAAGACCTTAAACTTCATGAAGGCTGCATAGGCCAAGAAGATCCTTATTGCTTCTAGCCTTGCAACAGGAGCAAAGGTTTGGTCATAATCTATACCTTCCTCTTGTCTGTAGCCCTGAGCTACAAGCCTAGCTTTATTCCTTACTATAATTCTATTTGCATCCAACTTGTTTCTATACACCCACTTGGTGCCTATGATCAGTTGGCCTTTAGGTCTTGGAACCAAAGTCCAAACTTTACATCTCTCAAACTGATTGAGTTCCTCTTGCATAGCAATGATCCAGTGGGGATCTAGCTCTGCATCTTTAAAGGTGAGGGGCTCAACCTGTGAGAGGAAACAAGCGTGCATCACATCCTGTCTTAATTGATGTCTTGTTTGCACACCAGCTGATATGTCTCCAATCACTTGAGATGTAGGGTGATCTCTAAGTGTGACAATATCAGCAGGTGGGATGTGATCTTCAGCAACAGTTGGGATTAATTCCTCAGGAGGAATTTGATCTACTGTTGGTGGTACAACAACAGCTTCTGCAATGTCTTCATCACTGTCTGATTCAGTGATCTGAAGAGTTGATAGTTGAAGAGTCTCTTGAGTAGCATCAGGTACCTGCAATGAACTGGGGGAAGGAGAACTTTCCTTCTCCTTGTAAAACATCTGAGACTCATCAAAAGATACATGCACAGATTCTTCAATTTTACAGGTTGATTTGTTATAAACCCTATAAGCTTTGCTTACTTGGGAATATCCAAGCATGATTCTCATTGAAGCTTTTGCTTCAAACTTTCTAATATATTCTTTATTATTATTATGAATATACACAACACAGCCAAAAATTCTAAAATAATTAATTTTAGGTTTCTTTCCTTTAAGCAACTCATAAGGAGTTTTACACTTAAGCTTGTGTATCAAACTTCTATTCAAGACATAATTGGCTGTACTAACAGCTTCTGCCCAATAGGAGAGAGGCATATTAGCATCTACCAACAATGTACTAACAGCTTCAATGAGTGTTCTGTTCTTCCTTTCAACTACCCCATTTTGTTGGGGAGTTCTAGGAGCTGAGAAGCTATGTTTGATACCTTCTCTCTCACAGAATTCTTGCATGAGAAGAGAGTCAAACTCAGTACCATGATCACTTCTGATCAAGGCCACATGAGTAGAGTACTCAGTCTGCACACATAGTAGAAAATCTGTAAGGGCTTTGAAGTTATCAGCCTTAGTTCTCAAAAAGAAAACCCAACTGAACCTAGAGAAGTCATCTACAATTACTAAGGTGTAATACTTCCCTCCTAAACTCTGTACATTTATTGGGCCAAATAGGTCCAAATGTAATAGATACAGGATTCTAGGAGAATCACTCTTATTTACTGATTTAAAAGAGTTTTGGTTTGCTTGCCTAGCTGACAAGTCTTGCATAGGCTCTCCTTCTTGTAGGGGCAAGAAGGTAATCCTCTAACAAGGTTGTGTTTAGATAACCTAGATATATTTTTAAGGTTAACATGACTAAGCCTCTTATGCCACAAAGAATTATTATTAATTGTTACTTCATTAAACAGGCAGATTTCAGAATGAGATGAATTGAAATCTACTAAATAAATATTACCTATTCTAATGCCTACTAAAACAACATTATTATTTAAAGTAATATTGCAAGACGAGTTAGAAAATGAAACCTGGTAGCCAGCATCACATAGCTGGCTGACTGAGATCAAATTGTGCTTCAGTCCTGTCGCATATGCAACTCTCTTGAAAGTAACATCTCCAATTATAATTCTGTCATAGCCTTCTGTCTGACCACAGCTGGAATCTCCAAAGATAACCTTTGGGCCGAGCTTAGCTTTGAATTTTGACAGATGATTTTTATTTCCTGTCATATGCTTGGAGCATCCACTATCCAAATACCACTTATTTTGAGTGATTGGATAGGCCTTCACCTGCAAGACATTTATTTAGACAGTGTGGACCCAGGTAACCTTGGGTCCCTTGTTTTTCACATAAGAAAAGCTAGAAATAAATGAAAATGCAGGCTGAGGGTGATAACCTAATGGGTGAGATCTCCTAGGTGGAATTCTCCATGCAGATGATGGGTCAACAAACCTAGGGTTTCTATTTTCATTTAGGTTTCTATGGTACTGATTATGATTTTGAAAATCATATTGAAAACGTCGATCGACGTTCGACGATGGGCGCTCAGATCGTCGAGCTTCGTTCGACCATTGAGCTTCCGATCGTCGAGCGGCGTTCGACGCTCTTTGCATTTCTTTAAAAAATTTCTTTCTCTTTTCTCTCTTAGCTTTATTTAAAGTTTTATTAACTAGGTTTACTTGCTCAGTGTTCTTCATTCCACTAGCTGAAATGAAGTTCACTGGAGTTGAAAGATTATTTTTAAGAATAACTGGGGGTTGACTAGGAGAAGCTCCTAAGCCTAGTTTGTTATTACCTGACCTGGTGTTAGTCATGCTGGTTATTTCTAATAACTTAAGGCTTCTACCATTAAGTGATTCTTCTAACCTCTTAGACTTAGCTAACTCCATTTTAAGAAATTTAATTTCTTCACTACAAGTAGTGAGATCTTCCTTTAACTTAATATTTTCTGTAGCAATTAATTCTGAGTCAGCTAACTTATTTCTAAGTTCTTTTATCTCCTTTTCTGAACTAATTAAGTCTAAGCATAAGGATTTAAAATCTAATTTAAATTCTTCAGAAGTGAAGTCATAAGAAGATAGTACCTCATCTTCTGTTGGCATTTCTTCTTCTGAGTCTGAACTCTCTGCAGCTGAGTGATTGCTGCAGGCATCTATTGGCATCAGGCAAACTTCTTTTGCCTTCTTCTCTTCCTCATCCTCACTGGAGCTTGAGGAGGATTCTTCATCGGAATCACTCCAGGTTTCAGCAATGAAACCTCTCTCCTTTTTCTTGTTCTTGTAGGAGGATGGCTTGGAGTGCTTCCTGTGCTGTTCCTTTTCTTTCCTCTTGTCTTTGTTCTTCTCCTCTGGACACTCAGGTAAAATGTGTCCAGGTTTCCTGCAACCATAACAAATAATTTCTTTAGCAGGTGAACGGTCATACCTTGGTTTGTCTTCATAGCGAGAAGACTTCTTTCTGAATTCCTTTCTCCCCATCTTGAGAAACCTCTTGGCAAATAATGCCATTAGTTCCTCATTTGATTGGCTGCTTTTAGAAGCATCAGCAGCCTTAAGAGCTAGAGATTGCTCTTTTCTTGTTGGAGTAGGGGTCTTTGCTTCTGCTTCTACTTCCCTTGTCTTCAGCACTTGCTCAAAAGACTTGAGCTTGCCGAGAAGGGCTTCAGTTGAGATCTCATTTGTACTTCTGGCTTCCTTGATGGGCCAGATCCTCAGATCCCATGTGCTAGGGAAGCACATAAGAATCTTATCATTGACCTCTGTCAATGATATGTCCTTGTCAAGGGTCCTCAGCTCATTGATGATTGAGCTGAGCCTGGTGTACATGGCTTCAACTGATTCAGCATCAGTTTTCTTGAAGTTCTCATACTGTGAGATAAGGTTGGACCTTCTGTCCTTCCTTTCATCAGCTGAACCAGCTACAATCTGGTTCAGTGTATCCCATATGGCTTTTGCTGAGGAGCAGTCAGCAACCTTCTGGAAAACCTCATCAGACATTGTCTGAGCCAGAATGTTCATCGCCTTGGCATATGCTATCTTTGCCTTCTTGTACTCGTCATTGTAATCTGGAGGAGGCACTGCACTCATATCAGATGATGAGGCAGTAGCAGCAGCAGGTGCTCTTGGGGGTCCTGACAAAATAGAAGCAAAGATGCTTTCATCAATAGAATTCATATATAATTTTATCATTGCCTTCCAGATGCCAAACTTAGTTAAGTTGCATGCTGGAGGTCTGGTGCTAGAATAATCCTTGGACTAGGCCATGATAGTGATAGTGATTATCTATAAACTTTTGGTATCTATCAGGATCTTGTGACTTAGGTGTTAGCCTATTCAGTCAGTCAACCTGCCTCTGATACCAATTGAAAGTGAAGGGATAGATACTACTACTCTAGAGGGGGGGTGAATAGAGTTATCAAATTTTGCACTAGACAAAACTTAATGGTCTACCCAACTCCCTTGGAGTGAAATGCGGAATGAAAAGATTATAGATATAGAATTAACCCTATAGCCTAACACAAGTGTTGTGCACAAACTCAAGCCAACTGTAATTACAGTTAAGGCTTGGAAAAGCTAATCAGCAACTAGCAACCTAGTTATATCTATTCACAGCCACAATGCAGGAATTAAACAAGACAATCCAGACGATACAAGGAGTTTATAGTGGTTCCCCAAACAACTTGGGTACGTCCACTCTTCTACCCACACGGTAGGAATCCATTACAGGTTTTTGATCAGGTGCCTTGCCACCACCAGGATCTGCTTCAGGTAGATCCAGAAACCCTTTAGACTTTTGATCAGGTGTCTAAAAACCGAACACAGGTTTTGATCAGGTGCCCTGCCACCAAGGGATACTTTTGAAGGGAGTAATAACCCTGTATAGGAGGGAAAAAGAAGGTTAAGATGTCTTCTCTATTTTACAAAGATTAGAGAAGCACAAGGACTTGCACTGAGCTAGAAAGCTCTAAAGAATCAAGGCTCCCCCTGGCTCAAAGATGTCCAGGTGAAGTCTTGCTTCAGTGCAGAAAACTCTTCAGAAAGATCTGAAGGAAAAACTACAAGAAGATAATAAATAATAAAATAGAAATCTTCAAGCAGCTGTCTTCTTCTTCTTCTTCTTCAAAAGAACTCTGAGTTTGAATCTTCCTGGAAGCAGGAGAACTCAGGTTGAAGAAGAGCAGAAGAGCTTAACACTTCTCAGATGAATGGAAATTGCTGAGAGCAGATGAACTTAATCTTGATGAAGGCTTGAATGCTTAAAATGAATAACTGGTTAGCTAGCTGAAATCCTTCTCCAAAGGATTCCTTTTATAACAGCAACAAGCAACGGCTCTCTTCAATTTGAACTGTTTGTCTTCTTCTAAAACTTGAAACCTGGGCTGCAAATATCACAAGGACAAACAAACTCTGCAGCAAAAACATTCTATAAAAGGGATAAACCTTTTTCAAAGAAACTGCAGGCAGCAATCTGATAATAAAGTACTAATAAAATCACATCAGAAATAAACTCTTTATAGCAAAAGGAAGACTTTTCAGTCTAACGGCTACAAAGGACTGACAGCAGATAAAGTAAAATATAATGACAGCTAATAAGACAAACAACTTTATCTGAAAAGATTTTACTCAGGCAAAAGGAATGGAGCATATATTGCCTGAAAATATTACCATAAAATAACTGAAATAAAATGCCAGATAATGTATTAATTTATTAAATAAAATAAATAAATACAAAATAAAAAGGCAGACAGAAAGCGTCGAACGACCCTCAGAGATCGTCGACCGACGCACGGAGATCGTCGACCTATCGGGCAGATAGTCGAACGATCCAGATAGTCGACCTATCAAAGAAGATAGTCGAACTACCTCGGCAGATAGTCGACCTATCAGAGCAGATAGTCGAACTATCAGATAGTCGATCTATCCGGACAGATAGTCGAACTATCAAACACAAACAGATAGTCGACCTATCAAGCAGATAGTCGACCTATCACAGAAAATAGATAGTCGACCTATCAACAGATAGTCGACCTATCAAAACAAAACAGATAGTCGATCTATCAACAGATAGTCGAGCTATCAGATAGTTGAACTATCAGGACAGATAGTCGAACTATCAAAGACGACAGATAGTTGACCTATCACCAGATAGTCGACCTATTAAAGCGGAACAGATAGTCGACCTATCAACAGATAGTCGAACTACCAAAGCAAGCAGATAGTCGACCTATCAACAGATAGTCGAGCTATCAACGCAGACAGAGCGTCGACCAACTGATAGACGATAGTCGATCAGCCGATAGACGATAGTCGAGCGGGGACTCTACAGCTAGACCACTAACCAATGACCATAGATATTTCTTGGGTCAAGGGACTAAAAAGACAAGACTAAACTCAAATCAAACTAGGGTACCAACACAAGTGTCCAATACTTAAAAGCAACAAACTTTTCATCTACCAACCTCTAAACTCCCCACTTAATGCATTCTCTCTCCCCTACATTTAAAACAAAACATAAATATAATAAACCCCCAAAGTTGTGGGCCCGGTCAATGAAGTCAAAGTCCAACAAACTCCCCCTCAAACTTGACAGCACATGCCGAGTTTGCCTTTGAGCTTCAGGAATGTCTCCACCTTCAATGCTTTAGTGAAAATGTCTGTGACCTACTCTCCGGTAGGACAATACACCACTTCAACCGTCTTTAGCTCCACCTGCTCACGTAGGAAGTGGTACCTCGTCTCGATATGCTTGCTACGTCCGTGTAGCACTGGATTCATTGCGAGTTGGATGGCCGTCATGTTGTCCACAAACATGATCATAGGCCCATCCACTTCATGGTGCAACTCCTGCAGGAGGTTCCTTAGCCAAATAGCCTGGCAGGTACAAGCCGTCGACGTGATGTACTCTGCTTCACATGATGATAAGGCAATTGTTTCCTGCTTCTTCGAACTCCATGAGAACACCCATGTTCCCATATTGAAAACGTACCCAGAAGTGCTCTTCCGGTCATTCACATCTCCACCATAATCACTATCTGAGTACCCCACCAGCTTTAGCTCCTCACCTGTAGAGTACTTCAGTCCATGACCCCTTGTCCCATTCACATATCTCGGGATCCTCTTCGCAGCTGTGAAGTGATCCTCCTTTGGTTCCTCCATGTGTCTGCTTACCACCCCAACTGCATACATGATGTCAGGTCGGGTGAAGGTCAAGTAGCATAGACTCCCCACCAAGCTTTTGAATAAAGTGGAGTCTACCGCTCCTTTCTTCGACTCCTTGCTCAACTTTAGTCATAGATCGGCAAGAGTGGAGATAGGCTTGCTATTCTCCATCCTGAACTTTTTCAAAATTTCTTCCGCATACTTCTTCTGCGAGATGAAGATGCCATCTTCACTCTGCTTCACCTCCACGCCTAAGAAGTAGTTGAGTCCTCCCAAGTCCGTCATCTCGAACTCCTTCATCATTCTCTTGAACTCCTCGTACATCGAAGGGGTTTTTCCTGTGATGATCATATCGTCTACGTATAGACATACGATCATCATGTCGTCATTCTTCTCAACCTTCGTGTAGAGGGCATACTCATGAGGGTTCTTCCTATAGCCATGCTTCTGCAGGTAAGCATATATTCTCCCATTCCAGGCTCGAGCTCCTTGCTTCATCCCGTACAAAGCCTTATCCAGCTTGCATACTTTCCTCTCCTGCCCCTTCACTACATATCCTGGGGGCTGCTCGATGTACACATCCTCCTCCAGGTAGCCATTCAGGTAGGCAGAGACCACATCCATCTGCATGATCTTCCATCCGTGATGAGATACCTATGTGATGATTAACCTGATAGTATCGATCCTCGCTACTGGGGCAAAGACTTCATCATAGTCCACCCCTTGGACTTGTCGGTAGTCCTTCACGACTAACCGCGCCTTATGCTTCTCCATGCCTCCATCTTTGTTCTTCTTCACCTTATACACCCACTTCACCCCGAGGGGTTTGTGGCCTTCAGGTGGATCCACCAGCTTCCAGGTGTCATTCCTTTTGATGGAGGCGATCTCCACATCCATCGCCTTTTTCCAAGTTTTTTCTTGGACGGCTTCATCATATGAGTACGGCTCATCTGCAAAGAGGTAATATAAAGAAAAATTATTAAGTGTTGGAGCCGTCTCCTCGTAGATATCATCTAGTCTCCTCATCCTCGGTTGAGGACGATCATCTTTGGTTCCACTGGTGCTTGCTCCACCAGATCCACCTCTACTTGTACTCGCTCCACTCGAGTAGGGGGTGAGAGCTCCACCTGACTCCCTGCTGGGTGGTGATGGTGGCTCGGCTCCACCCATCTCAGCTTTTGCTTCCTGACCACCCCCTTCTTCCTCATCATCAAAGAACATCCCCTTGATGCTCCTCACTTCTTCATCTAAGCTCCAGCTGCTACCTTCCTCAAACACAACATCTCTTGAGATGATAGCCTTCTCTGTCACCGGGTTGTACAACTTGTAAGCTTTTCTAGCAGGAGCGTAGCCTACGAAGATGTACCTCTCACTTCTGTCATCCAGCTTCTTCCTCCTCTGGTCCGGGACATGGGCATAAGCCACACACCCAAAGAACCTTAGGTGCTTCACACTTGGCTTCCACCCACACCATGCTTCGAACGGAGTCTTGAACTTCACACTCTTCGTTGGGCATCGGTTTAGCAAGTACACAGCCACCTATACTGCTTCCGCCCAAAACTTCTTTGGCAACCCTTTGCCTTTCACCATGCTCCTTGCCATATTCATGATGATCAAGTTCTTCCTTTCCGCTACTCCATTCTGCTGAGGTGAGTACGCCGTCGTCAGCTGATAAGAGATCCCCCACTCTCTACAGAAGTCATCAAACAGCCTAGAGGTGTACTCCCCACCTCTCTGTCCTAAGCACCTTCAGTGGCTTCCCACTCTCCTTCTCAGCCATCGCCTTGAACTCCCTGAACTTGTCAAGGGCCTCAGCCTTCTCCCTCAGGAAATACACCCAACACTTCCGACTGAAGTCATCCGTGAAGGTAATGTAGTACTTGCTCCCACTGACTAAGGTAGTCTCAAACGGACCAGCTATGTCCGAGTGAACTAGCTCAAGCTGCCTTGTCGCTCTCCGGGACTTGCCGCCCTCGAAAGTTTGTCTCTTATGCTTTCCCTTGGTACATGCCTCACAGACCTTCTGTGGAGGCGAGATCATTGGCAATCCTTCTACCATCTTGGAATGAGATAACAACTTATGGCCTGTGAACCCCAAATGGCCCATCCGGTGGTGCCACAGCCAAGCTTCCTCTTCTTCCTCCGTCCTCGCGAGACACGCCATCTCCTTGATATCCATCCTTAGAGTAAAAAGATGATTCGTCACCATCTTCACCTTCATTACTTCCCTTCCTTGATGATCCTTCATAGCTAAGGTGTCATCCCTCAACAGGACACGATAGCCCTTTTCCACCAACTGTCCAAGGCTTAGGATGTTACTCCTCAAGCCTGATACATAAAATACATCATTAAGATGCACCTCCTTCCCATTCATGGTAACCACAATCACTCCTCTTCCTTCCACTGAAATCTTCGAAGCGTCACCAAAACTGACCTCACCACCATTTGGTTCGAGGCTAGTGAACAGCTCCTTCTCTCCACACATGTGGTTACTTGCGCCTGTATCCAAGTACCACACACTGTTCCTCTCACCTCCCGCTCCTTGGACGGTTAAGAAAATCATCGGGTCGCCACCCGTGTTGCTTGCTGTAGTGTAGTGGTTGGCTTCTCCTCCTTTCTTTGGAGCCCAACAGTCATAGCTCATTGCCCAAACTTGTTATAGTTGTAACATTGAATTTGGGACATATCACCTCTTTCTCTTCCTTGACCTCTTCCTTAGTCCCTTCCTTGACCTCTACCCTGGCATCTTCCTCTTCCTCCTGCATCTTGCCTCCAACCTTGAGGTTGCTCCACCTCTCTCTGATTGAACTGGTTTCTACCAAAATCTCTTCCACCTCTTCTTCCTCTACCTCTACCTTGGTAGCCTCGGTCACACTGGCCACCACCTCTTCCTGAGCTCTCTCCAAAATTAAGCTGAGTTTGGAGTGCTTTCCCCAAGCCACTCGACTCCTCATCATCTTGCAACATGTGATACTTGTCGGCTTGAAGCGAGCCAACGAGTTCATCTACCGCCATCACGATGAGATCCTTCGACTCCTCAATGGCCACTACCACATGCCTGAACTTCTTAGACATAGATCGTAAGAGCTTCTCCATGAAGCTGACATCGTCTATCGTCTCTCCATTCCTCTTCATCTCGTTTGTGAGCGTCCGTAGACGGGTCACATAATCACCAACTTTCTCCGCACTCTGCATCTTCATCACTTCATATTGGGCACGAAGGGATTGCAGCTTCACTTTCTTAGCCTTGTCAACCTCTTGCATAGAGCGTTGCAGTATCTCCCATGCTTCCCTCGATGTCCCCGCATCCGAGATCTTCTTAAAGGTCGCCTCATCGACGCCTTGGTATAATAGGAATAGAGCCTTCTTGTCCCGCTTCTTCGATTCCCTCAACGCCGTCTTCTGAGCGTTAGTCAAAGCTGCCTCCGCTTCAGCAGTAAGCACGTCGACGTCTTCTTCCACTATCTCCCACAACTCATTGGAGGCGAGTAGTACTCGCATTTGTATACTTCAATTCCCATAGTTGGTTTTGGTCAACTTGGGGACTTGCCCCGGCATTCCACTTCCCATCTCCATCTCTCCTCTTCACTTAACACTTCCAAGCAAACTTTCAGGAGATCGAACCTCTCTCTGATACCACTTGTTGGAAACGTGTATGGGTCCCCACTTCAACTCAACACTCCAAACGAAAATCCACTTAACACAAGTGTAGCCGGCAAGACCGGCCACACCAGCCGCCAACCCGCGCGAGTTCCCTCCTGCGAGATGACCGAGACGCGAGACCACCGCACCAAAACGTGAGACCACCCCGGGTAGACCTACTCGCAGGCGAGATCAAAAACAGGCCGGCGAGTTCCACCTCTCTAACCGCCGAGCACAAACGGCGAGACCGAGCTCCACCACTTCAACCGGCGAGAGCGAGCTCCACCCCTTCAACCGGCGAGCAGTCCAAGCCGCTCGGTTAGCAAACCCGGCGAGAGCCCACGCTTGCCCGGCTAACCGCTTCTACCCGCTTGGCAACACTATCTACCTGCCCGGCAAAGCTTCTACCCGCTCGGCTTCTCCACCAGCACTGCAGCGCTCCTCACTTACAAACAAAAACGGAAATGAGGAAGTTTTCACTATTTTTCAGCAACTCAAAGGAATACTTGCATGCCTTTATATAGGCTTATCAGACCAATAGGAAACGGACAAGTGTCCAATACTTAAAAGCAACCAACTTTTCATCTACCAACCTCTCAACTCCTCACTTAATGCATTCTCTCTCCCCTACATTTAAAACAAAACATAAATATAATAAACTCCCAAACTTGTGGGCCCGGTCAATGAAGTCAAAGTCCAACATGAACATGCCATGAAGTTGTTAATGCGCCAACAAATTTCATTTTATTCAGAAACGTGGATTAAAACTTCCTGATTCAAAGTTCTAGCTAGTACTATTCAGTAGTTTGACGTGATGAACACTTGTGGACACGGCAAAAGAAGGATTAATTAGCCCTCCTCCTAGATTCTTCGAATCCATGGCTTCTACTTTTGCCTCGTCTCTACTCTAACACTGAACTATTTTTATTGCAGGCACCGTGCCCATAGATAAACTTGGCAGTCCCTTCAGTGTACACCTGTGTCTCCATATCCAGCCTGACAACAAAGTCCAGTTACAAAAGTATTAAGATTGATGAAGACAATAAAAAGTGCCAAGGAAATTTTGCCCGATTCTTACGACTTCCTAACAGCTTTGCTGAGAAGGGAGGCGGAAACGAAGGTCTTTCCGTCAAGGTATCTATTCTCTCCATTAATCCTTTGCCTGATCCTCAAGTCTGATTCCTCGTAGTCCAGGGTGAAAGGTGAATCGGACGCCTGAAAAAAATTCCCATTATAACATGATGTCCCATCATATGATTTTAATGTTTTTTAATTCTCTCTGGAACGAGAATGCACTGATCAGAAGCTTACCATGATCCACCCCCAAGTATCAGCATATGAAGGGATGTGAGCCGAGTAAGGCACAACATCTATAGAAAAAAAAACGATTTCATAAATAAAAAATTGAATACAGTAGTAGGCCGTCAAAATTCCATTTGATCCAAAAAAAAAAAAAATTGGATATGATCACATACATTTAAAGACCTGCCTTAGTGTGTTGTAGATGCAGGAAAATACCTCCGTATGGCTAAACACTCCAGCTGGGCCAGCCTGGAAGATAAAATTGTGAACTCACCTAACCGAAATCCTTGATAAGATCTTTTAGGGCCCGTTCGTTTGCAAGTTTTCATGGGAAGGTTTTCGTTTTGACCCAAAACGAAAAAATCATGAGTTTTCGTTTTGGGCAAAACAAAAACTTATGTTCGTTTGAAGAATGTTTTTTGTGTCCGTTTTAGACAAAAACAAAAACTGTTGTTCGTTTGCAACATTCACGGCGCAAAAACTAACACTCTATAGTGCTAAAGAACTGTTGCCGACTTTCCTGAACAGACAACATGTCTCCCATCCATGATTATGCGTTAAGGATTCGGAGGTTGAATTCATGGCCTTCGTCTACTGAGAAATATGACGATGCAGAGTCAACAGAAGTTCTAATATTATCATCCGAGTCAAAGAACACTTCTTGCCCAGCGTCAGAGTTATACATGTCTGCTAAGCAGCACTCTCAATTCCCAGTTCATTCAACATTTAGGAGAACTTTCAGATGAATGCAAATATCCCAGAAATTGGAAGGTTTGAGACAAACTGAATGTAAAGAACAATGGTGATGTAAAGAAGAACAATGGTGATGTAAAGAAGAACAATGGTGATGTAAAGAAGAACAATGGTGATGTAAAGAAGAACAATGGTGATGTAAAGAAGAACAATGGTGATGTAAAGAAGAACAATGGTGATGTAAACTACAAATCTAAGAAGTGACCTTCTCCTAACCGTTAAACCCTATTTTTCTGTTTTTCCTCCTTCGAGATTTCCATCAAAGAAACGAACGCCAACAACGAGATCTGGAGATGTAGATATAGAAACAGTAGGAAAAAATAGTTGCCAAAAGCGAGATCTAGATATAGAAACAACAATCTCTGGAGATGTTCCTCGAGCTGGGCAGCCGCCGCCAACGCCAACGCCGACGCCGACCCCTCCTTGCGGAAAATCGCCGGGGAAGAAGGGAAGAAGAGAATCGTCTATTCTCAAAACCCCCCAAAACGGACCTCTTTAGGTGTGTTTTGGAGCTAGGCAAATTTAGAAGAAATGAAAACATAGCGTTTTCATCTCAAAACGAAAACGGTGTAAAACATGGCCAAACGAACGCCACATTTGGTCAGCGAAAACTCAAAACGAAAACGCTGCGTGAAAACGGTGCAAACGAACGGGCCCTTAGTTTTTATACCTGCGTCACAAAAATTCCATCCTCTTTAAGCCTGGGTTTCAGAATCGATTCGTAGAAGGATTTGGTGTAGAGCTGGTAGCACGGTCCATCTTCGATCGGATCCGCCAAGTCTCCTACGATAACATCAAACGTTTCATCCGTCTTTTCTAGCTCAGCTCTGTAAGATTATGGCGATTAAACGTTTGTTATCATCTTAATGGAATTGTTCGATCGGTTTAGCGAAAATTTGAATGTTACCGGGCATCGTTAATGACAAGCTGGAGTCTTGAATCAAAAAAGGCCTCCGTGTTCGCAACCAAGTATGACTTGCAGAAATCTACAACTTCCTGCAACACAAATACATATAAAATAACTACAAGAGTACTGCAAACAGTGTAGATTAATTAAAAAACACGCACACCTCGTCGATATCGCACATGACTACCCTGTCCACGGTCTTGTGCCGAAAAATTTCTCGTGCGGTGGATCCCTCTCCTCCTCCCATTATGAATATTGTTCTAGGACTGCCGTTAACAAAACAAGGAGTGAGATTGAATTCATTTATCTGTGAGAAACATGGAGTTTTGGTGCTCGGCAGCATCATATTTACTTGAGGTGGTGTAGAAGGGCGGGATGAACAAGACATTCATGGTAGATGAACTCGTCTATCTCTGTGCTCTGGAGTTTCCCATCAATGATTAAGGCCTGCGTGGAAGAAGACGGTATCGATGAGACGATGATTGAGGCATGCAGTGCATCATTTTCATACTTTCATTTTGTTTTATATGCCTAGTTTATATACCTTTCCAAAAGGCTTTGTGTCCAGTAAAAGGATGTCTTGATATCGAGACTCTCCGGTGTGCAGAATTCTAATAGAAAAAGAAGCACAATCAAAACATATGTAACCTGTCTTACAAAAATAAATCAGTTTCTCAGTCTGTTTGGTGCGGTGGTGGCCGTCATAAATATCCGGATTCTCTCCATTTCAAATGAAATGGAGGGGATTCATTTCATATCTAATGGACAGCATCAGTCCAAAAAAGATCTAGTGGACAAGAATTTTCTAAATAAAAAAAATATAGAAGAATGGGTAAAATAGAACCCATTGAATCAAAAAGCAAGAGATCTTGTCCGTGAAATGAATCCTCCATTTCATCCATGAATATGGGGTTAAATTATCGTTTGTTAACGCACAACTAAAGAACTTCATCCATTTTTATGTTTAAACGAATGGTATTTGTTAGGTGATTCTTAACGAATGACGGTTTAATCCATGCATTTACGAGCGCCACCATCATGCCAAACGAAGCCAAAATCCTTACAAATATCCTGTAATTAACCCATGTGGTTACACCTATTGTTTTTTTAAGAAAAATATAAAATCTGGAAAAACTCAACCCTTGGATCAAAAAATGGATCATCATTTTTTTTAAGGAAAATATAAAATTGAAATTGCAAACCCCCACTCATTTTGTTACTCCTCTGTTTATTACTCTATCTCTTATCTTTTCTCTCCTTCTTATCACTCTCTCTCTCTATCTCTGTAACTCTAAATTTCTAGCTCTCCCACAATTTCTACTTCTACTATATAAATATATGAGTATCTTTCATTCACTCTAGTTCTGTCCGACAATCCCCTCCCTCCCTCTCTCTCCCTCTCTCTCGCGCTTGCTCGCTCCCCCTCTCCCCCTCTCCCTCCCTCACTCCCTCCCTCTCTCTCCCTCTCTCTCTCTCCCCCTCTCTCCTCTCTCTCTCTCCCCCTCTCCCTCTAATTAATTACCTAACTAATCGAGCAAAAGTGAACACAAGTTAATGTTCGGTTAACTTAAACACTAGATAAGCATAAGGAGTTAAGGGAACGGAAACGGAGAAGAGTAAAGGAATTGAAAGGGAAAGGGACAAACCCATTGAGAGCATAGCACCATCTTAGGTCCTGCTCGATCTCCTCCTCAAACCAGCAGCTCTTCCTTCGACCCACCTGCCCAATAACAGAGCCGCCATTCACATTACACCCGGACGAGATGTCGCCCATTTTGTATTGGACCCAAGAAACTACAGAGACGACAGTAAAAAGGAACAGTGGGAAAGAGGAGAAGAGAAGAAAAGCTCCTTCCCTTTAAGCCAGCAGGAAGGCAGAGAAAGCAGAGCCCTGTAGCTTAGATGTGTAAGAAAAAAGGAGGACGAGGTGCCAAAACTATATAGCTAGGGATGGTACTGAAGAACAACTCTCGGTTCTGCGCTTCTTTATATAAAGCTAGCATACTCCTCTGGATTTGGAGTTGCCACTGCAACCCACGGCACGCCGAGAGAGAGAAAGAGAGAGAATATAGATATTTGGTATTTTAATTGGCATAGTGGAGGAGTTTCCACTCCTTCTATTGTCTCATAATGGTGGCGCACTTTGGAGCTCGAGTACTTTGTGCTCGACTCCTCGAGCGTGCCTCAAGTGTCCAACCTAAGCCTCTTTTCAGAGCGAAAATGTTTTTTGTTTGGGTCTGATAGCCTGAATTTAAATCAATATTGGGTCCGATAGCCTCATATGCTTGCCACGTGGCAATTATGTAAATAAAAAATAAACAACAACGCCGATCGCCGCTCAAGTGGATCTCATTGATTCAAAAAGGGAATGTTAATGGCATATCATTTTAGGCTTGGTTTTTAATTAAAAAACAATTATTTAGAGCATCGCATGTACCCCCAGAAGGCCTAATCGCAGACCCCACCTCGCACCCTCGCGCGTGAAGTCAAACAGCCTCCTTGGTAGAAAAAGATCCTCTATATTTCACTACAAATTCCTAGCATTCAGTCTGCAGTCAAGATTTTATATAAATTGATGGTTTAATAATTTAATTTTTTTAATATTTTTCATATGTCCAACAAATTCGACACCCTTTAAAAAGTGAAAATAGACCTAAATCATAAAATGGACAAATGATAGGGAATCAAATGAAGAGGATCCTAATCCCTCCTGATCCTAATTCCCTGCTAGTCGCCGTCTTACACCTGCACCACCTATCGTTCCCTTCAATCCCGCTAGCACAGGGTCGATCCAGGCATGGGCACCGGTGCTGTATTTGAGCAGTTTCAGTTGGACTCCAAAGGTAATGCACTCTGATTTCCAATTCTCCTCCTTCTATCTCACTATTTATTTGGATTTTATTATGTTGGTGGTACGATTTTGAATTGGTTTAAATTATTTTGAAATTTAAGTTATATTATATATGTTGTCACAAAATAAGTAGAATAGAATACAAAACGATTTAACCTGGAAAAATTTCTCAACTGACAAAAAAATCACGTAACCGGTACGATGCCAGTCAAAATTCACTATTGACGGCAATTTACAAATTATCAAGGAAATCGATGGCAATAGATCGCTTCTCGTTACAACTTGGAGGTGAGAGAGATTGTAGGTGCGCTCCGTGGGCGACAGACCGCCTCACACGATACTCATTTTTTATCACTTTCTAGCGGTGGCGGATGCTCTTGGACACCACTCGGATGTTGAGCACGGCAGTACGACAGCAAGAAATGCAGAGATGCGTTGGCGGTGACTTGTGGAATACTACGCACGTAGGAGATTTCTTGGAGTGGTTGACTGGTGATCGCCTTCTTCCTCAGTGCGTTGTGCACTTAGACGAATTCTTGGGCTGCTCAACGGGAGATGGCGGCTAATAGGAGGATTTCAGCAGAGCTTCGACCTGAGAAAGAAAAAAAACTGGGAGGAGAGAAAGTTAGAAATGAGAGATCTGGAGGTCATTTTATAGGCTCGGGAAGGTGATTATGATGGTTATATAGTTATCCTCACACCATAACCACCCATATCACTGGGTGCAGACCACATTTTGCATAGTTTAAATGTATATCATTTACATAATATTTGTTATATGCATGTCGTTAATTTATATTCTCCACTAACCAAGATGGTTACGTGGGTGGATACCCATGTAACGGGCGGCGGCAATCGTGATGAGGCGATCAGACGTCTGCAGCTAAAGTAATCCGACCAGGAGAATCTGGCTGGAGAAGATCGGTCGGGCTAGGGCCTCTCGATACTGACTTCACCGGCCAGGAGAGGGTCGCTCGACACCACCCTCGGCAGGACCGTCCGAGCGCGGGGCCGTCGAACGCCACCCTCGGCGGGGTCGGGCGCGGGTCCGCCTGGCGTCGGCCTCCTCAGGGTCGGCCTGGCGTGGATCCGCCCAGCATCGGCCTCGTTAGGGTCGGCCGGGTGTGGAGCCTCCCGGCGTCGGACACGGCGAAGCCGGCCGGGAGCAGGCTTGCCCGACGTCGGCCTCGCCAGGTACGGCCGAGCGCGGGCCTCCCGATGGTGTCCTAGGTGGGGCTGGCCAGACGCGCGCTACACGGTGCCGACCTTGCCAAGGCCGGTCGGGCGCGTACTTCTCGGCGCCATCCTCGCTGAGGCCGGTTGGGCGCAGGGCCACTCAGCATCGGCCTCATTGAGGCTGGCCGGGTACTAGCCACCCAACGTCGGCCACGCCAGGTCCAGCTGGTTGCTAGCTACCCTACGTTATCCTAACCGGGTCCAGCCATGCACGGGATGCCTAGCGCCAGTGTCGGCAGTGCTGCTAGCCGGTTGCATGCGGTTTCTTGGGTGGTGCACATTATGGGATTTATGTGCTGCCCTCGCGGGGGATCAGGCGCGTCGATCGCTCGCGCAGTAATTTGTCTCATGATCCCACCAGGTTAGTGTGGATCATGAATGATGGGCTTTTGGCACCTCACTTTTCCCTATATAATTTATCTCTCCCTCATTAATATCTATCTTCTAATTCTTGTTGTTCGACACTAAATCTATCTACTTATCTAGTTGTTATAGACATTGTTTCTAAAATTCTTTGTTCTACAGTAACTACACACCTAGAGGGGGGTTGAAAAGGTTTTCAAGTCTTTATAACAACTTTTTAATGTGCTTGAGTTGTGAGTTAGATTATGATGTTAGCTTTCAATAACCATAATATCATACCAGAATTTATAGTGGTTCTCTTATCAAAGGTACATCCACTTTCCCTCTTCACCTATCTAGTAGTGAGTTAGATTCGTCTAACTCCTCCTTTATCTCAGATCCTTGAGCTTACACCTCAGATCCCACCGGATCTTATACCTCAGAGTGAAGCTCACTCCTACAATTTAGAGTATAACAACTTCTATCTTAGGCTAAACAACCTATTGGGTTCATTGCCCATATTTTCCCAGATTTGTAGAAGTCAAACAAGTCAATGGTATATACATAGTTGTATTTGATGTATGTTAAAGTTCATGCATGCAGGTTGGTCCTTATCACATTGATTGGACAATTATTCCAAGTGTTTGTGACAGGTGGTCACAAGATAGAGAAGTGGAGAGCTAGAAATCTGTTTAAGTCCATAGGCGTTGAGTGAAGCCAGTTCACTCAATGCCAGATGTCAAAGAAGGATGTTGGAAAGACTGAAAATCTCCTAAGTCTACAAGCATTGAGTGAAGCCAGTTCACTCAACGCCAGATGCCAAAAAGTGCTGAGTAAGGGGTGGACTGTCAAAGCCCAGCAGTTTGGAAGACAAAAATGTGGCTAAGTCCACAGACATTGAGTGAAGGCAATTCACTCAATGCCATATAACAAGAAGCGTCGAGTAAAGCTGAGTCTGTCAAAGCCTTAGTATTGGCAAGATGAAAAATCGACTAAGTCCACAAGCATTGAGTGAAACCAATTCACTCAACGCCATATGCCAAGCAGCGTTAAGACAAGCTCAAGCAGTTGAAGATTCTGTCAAAAAATCTCGCTAAGTGCAGAATCGTTGAGTGAGGACAGCTCACTCAACGCCAAAGCAAAAAGGCATCGACAGAGGAACAATAAGTCAAAGCCTAAGGAAAGAGATAGACAAAAAAATCTATCTAAGTCCAGAAGCATTGAGTGAGGACAGATCACTCAACACCTCAGCAAGCTGGCATACTTCAGAGAAGCAGCTAAGGGAAAAAGCGTTGAGTAATGAAGGCTCACTTAATGCTCTTAATGCCTAGTAGATAAAGAAAGTTGTAGCTAAGTCCAGGGGTTGAGTGATGAAGATTCACTCAACACACTCAATGACTGATAGTGTAGAAGAATTTGGCCAAGTCCAGAGGCGTTGAGTAATGAAGATTTGTTGGGTATTGATCCATAATTACCCGAATTTGAAGAAGATTCCAGTCAAGCTAAGATGGATTCACAATGTATTTGACGTTCTTCTATCAAGTTGTGCTTGCAGCTATTCCATGCTAAGTACACACCAATGTTAGCGTACAGTGGGATAATATACACGGGTCTGCGCAACGTAATCCCTCGTTGTGTAGATCAGAGTGTTGATTCACGTGTGCTCTCTCTATTGGAGTGTACTTATTTTAAAGTACATGGTCAAGGTAGATCAAGAGCAGAAGAAGGAGCAAAGATGGGTCAAAGACCAAGTTATCAAAAGAAGGAAGAAGAAAAATTCTTCCAAGTCAAAATCGACGGGAATCCCTAGTGATTCTCGCCGACTTCGACGGGAGTCGCTAGTGATTCCCGCCGACTTCGATGGGAATCGTTAGTGATTCCAGCTGACTTCGATGGGAATCAATTAGTGTCTCCCGCCGACTTATTCCGGCTGGCAAATTTCAAACCGAAATTCTGCCAAGGCAGAATCGACGGGAGTCGAGAGTGATTCCCGCCGACATCGACGGGAATCACCAACGACTCCCGCCGATTTTGCCTTAGGCAGAATTTGCCGCTCGCTGGACCGGTCCAGGTTGTCGTGCTCTGTTCGGCCAGATGTCGGGATTTCCGTGGTGGGCCCCATAACGGTCTTCTAGGGTTTGCCTTTGGGTATATATACAGACTTATCTCCGTTGTCTAAAGAAGACTAACTAATCGAAAAACGATATACCACAAGAAGCCGACGTCGTGACCTAGCATATCGCGAAAACCGCTGATCGCTCGTCGTCGCTCGCAAGGTCGTCGCCGCCGCTGATCTCAGTTCATCTCTGATCGTCTGACGACAGAACCGAGGCAAGCAGCCGGTCTCACGTATCTCTCTCGAGATCTCTTGTCTTCCGATTCGTTGAACGAGACTTGTTCTCCCTTCTGAATCGGTTGAGACGTTTGATCCGACTGAGATCGTTCGAAGACCTAGATTGCTTCGTCAAGAAGTTTGGATCTATAAAGCATCGTTGCCGCACTTACTTGCCGCCGCCGATCTTGACAAGATCCATTCCAAGTGAGAAATCCGATAGTGGACTCTTCGTACTTTTCGTGAAAGCTTCAACGAACGAAGAAGGACATCGAAATCTCCAAAGCATTGTTTGTATTTTTATTTACATTCAATTTTGTTGTAAAGGAATTTTCATTCCTAGTTGTAAGGGTTGGGTGCAACCCATTGTGGTAGAGTTGTGACTCCGTTGTTGGAAGGGTTCCTTCCGTAGTTAGGGGAGCGTTGCTCCTAGTGTGAGGATTGGATTTCAATCCGTTTGAAGAAGTGACCGAGTCGTCCCTTGGTGGGAGATAGGTCGTAAGGGGAAAGTGGACGTACCCAAATCGGGGAACCACTATAATTCTTTGTGTGTTTTTTGTGTTCTGTTTGCTTACTTGTGCATGTTAGTTTAATTCCGCAAAAGACTGCATGACACTTATCCCCCCCCATAGGTGGATTAGGTTGACACTAGATACTTACAAGTGGTATCAGAGGGAGGGTTCTCATCAATAAGATTAACACCTTGAGTAAGATCCTGTGTCTAGTATCAAGAAGAAAAACAAGATTCAAGCATGGAGCTATACACAGATGTCTCTCCCCTGAGACTATCTGTCTGCACAAAAGAATATTTTCCCATCTGGAAAATGAGAGTTCAGTTTCATCTGGAAGCCATTTACCCTCGTGCTTTATACATTGTGGAAGTGGGTCCCTTCATTACCATGAAGGCTTCTGACTCTGGAGAAGATCTTCAAATCCCAAAGAGTCCTGCAGAGATGTCTGAAACTGAGTTCTCACTATTAAACTTGGACAAGCTGGTTCGACAGATCATTTCTGATATTTGGTCAGGATCATCTCTTACAAGATTGGATAAGTGTAAGACTGCAAAGTCCATGCGGGAAACAATCTCTGACCTCATGGAGGGAAAGAAGACTGCCTGGACTGAATGCCAGTAAGAAGATAAAGCATATGTGGGGGTCCTCATCTCTGAAGATGAAAGTCAAGAACAACCTTTTAATATCAGGGCTCCCGTTTCTCTATCATAGACTGAAGAAGAGATGGAGGAATGCAGTTGTATTGAAGCTGAAACTTCAGCTTCCGCAGACCATAACTCTATCCCTGATCAGCCCAATCAGGATCAGGTATCTTCCTCCTCTGGATCTTTCCCACATATATCTCCTGAAGATAGGAGAAGTTTAGAGGATTGTCGATCAGTTGATGCCAGGGATATTGACAGCTTCGATCAACAGATTGAAACTCTTGATTCCCTTCGAAGAGCCCTTCAGGAGAGCAACTTGCTTGTTGAGAAACAAGCTATGGAAATTGCTCAGTTGAGGACCATGATGGACCTCCAATTGGAATCCATCAAGGTGAAGGACTCAAAGATCTCGGATCTAGAGTATTATCAAGAGACCGAGAAGAGGATAGTATCTAATTTTTCTAAGGTAGATGCTATTAAGAGAAAGGGAGAAAACGGGTGGATCTCGCGAATTATAAATTCGTGGAGAAATGGGGAAACTGTTTACAGACCCCCCACACTGAGTAGGAAGGACACACATCATTCTTTCAGGTATGACCATAAGAACAACTATGGTCACTGCAAAAATGATCGGCCCTCATGTGGAAACACCCATAGTGCAAGTGCTGTTATGGCTACCCGTGAGAAAATACACACGGCTCATCATGAACCGTTTGTATTTACGGCCTCAGCCCCCACACTTCATGACATTGCTGGAACCAGCTCTCACAGAATATCTTCCCACCCTAGGACTAAGGGAAAGGGAGTTGGCAAACATATAGCAAGCATCACTGGGGCCCCCGGATGTGTGATGGCTGAAAAGAAAGCACCACCTCCCAGGCCTCATTACACTCACCACATGTTCACCATCAGACCCACCTCGAGTCTCGGTAGAAAGGCAAAATATGAGAGCAGAACTAGCTCTGCCCCTTACAGACCTAGAATCGTGACTAACTTCGTTATTAGATCCGGTCAGAAAAGGAGGTACAATATCCATGAGTGTTGGTGCTATGGCAGAGTGGGTCACTTTGCCATAGACTGTTGGCACAATCCTTCCGTGCCAAGGGCAAGGGTATGTCCACATCTTCCGGCAAGAGACAGGCTTCCTGTCAGAGATCCTGTGGGAAGGCATGCTGTATTTTATACTGACAAGAACCTAGGACCCAATACTTATTGGGTTCCTAAGGTAAGGTAATCTTATTTTGCAAGATAGTCTAGGTACCCATGAACATGATAGGACCTAGACAAGAGATGTTCCAGGCTTGCTCTGGAACAAGGAATATGGGAAAAGATATAATGCTAACTACAGTGTCTTTCATGTACATGACACCCCTCGTGCTTCAAATAGTGGATCCGAATGATCATCCTAGCCATTCCAGGTACGCGCATTCAATTTAGATAATTGAATCGCATTACGTAGATATATATACAGATATATATATAGACACTTTCAAGATATATATATATATATATAGATACACACCTTGAATGGAAGGACACGCCAGCAAACAACCATATGATCCTCATCTTGGAAACTGAAAAACTTTCAAATCCACGATAATTTGTGAAAGTGGGTGTCACATGGTCTGATAAATCTCAAGGGACTTGTACCAGAAGTTGCAATTATAATTATTACATTTTGAACTCACTAAGAAAAAGCCGGTGATTAATTCTAGTGTTAAACATCCATCTAACTCAACTTAGCTATTATGACATGGAAATTTTTAATCCATCGTTTAGAAGAAAAAGGAAATCAACTATACCCGGCGATGTTAAGTTTTCAAATGTACTTCAGCAGTCCCTAGGTCATTACAAATTAGCGGAAATCTGGTATCATTCCCGTCGACCCGGTCTTTATAAATTAGCGACAATCGGCACCAATATGGTCAAGTGTTCAAAACTTGCAAAAGCAGTCCCCCCGACCCTTCACATTCCCGTCGATCATAGCGGAAACCTTTCAGCTTCCCTGTGGAAATTAGCGGAAACCATTCTGCCTCCCGTCGCAACCGTCGATCGTCGACCGTCGCCTCCCGTCGACCCTTCAGCCTCTCGAAGATCGTGTAATCTGCAAGTGTCTCGCCGGCCTTGTCATCTGCATCCAACTCCCGTCGATCGTCGACCGTCGCCTCTTGTTGACCCTGGCCTCCCGCCAGCCCTTCAGCCCCGACGCACGCATCTCGTCGGCCTCAGTCTGCGCCTACCCTAGGGCTTCAACTACTAACCGCCTGCTACCCGTCTCCGTCCTTGCACCCTCCGAGATAAAAAGGTAACTAAAGTTGATTTCTTGAAGTTTCCACTTTCACAGGGATCATCCCTCTTTTTAGTTCAATTCCTACAAATTCTGAATTCAGAAAGAGTTAACCCCTTGGGTTTAACTTGCTTAGGTTTAAAATGGCTCCTCGAACAATGGTCGGGCTACTCACTGGAAGTGAATTTGTGAGGACGGGCTTTGCTCATGCCTCAGACGAGTTCAGAAATATCATTCTGATGCTGGAACAAGCTGGACTCTCCTTCATTCTCGAGCACCCGTGCAAGGTCCTCGACAAGGAAGTTCTAGAGTTTTTCGCCAACTCCAAGTTACGTCACGAGGACACGATGATAAAGAGTAAGATTTCATGCCTCAGGATAAAGATGACGACTGCAAGACTGTCCCATCATCTCCAGCTCTCCAGCTCCGAGCAAGAGGACTATCAAGACGAAGATGATCGTACAAGGACCTTGCTATTCTGTGGCTTGACTCAAGGGACTAGGGCCATTAAACGCAAGGATATGAATGACGAAGGAAAGCTTCTATCAGATATCATAGGGAAGGTACTGATCTGCAAGCCTGGCTCCCATGATCACATCTCAGGTGACATGTTCAAAAGCCTGATAGCCATTGTGTGCAGAAAGAAAATGAACTAGGGAGCCATGTTGTTTGAGAAAATAAAAGATACTCTACGCACCCCAAACTTCGGATGAATCATCAGTCTCTACCTAAACCAAATGGATGGAGATAAGTTTGATATGACTAAGGGAGTTCCCCTTCACTATCTAAAGAAGATGGACTCCAACATCTTCGATAGGTGGGAAAGAAGAATTGTCCAAGGAGGAGCTCCTGCAACACGTGTTGATGAGGATGACAGAGCTCCTGAGTTCACAAATCTTTCGGATGAGCCCAATGAAGTTCCTGATCTGCTGAATGCAGGAACTGAGGGGGAGTCACTACCCAATCCTTCTGCTGCCCTCAGTATGGAAGCCTCAGTCCCATAACAAGTAAATGCTGCTACTGATTTTTCCCTCATCGCTAAGAATGCGGTAGAAACCCTTGTTACTGATCAGACTGACGAGGAGGAAGAAGAGGATGAGGCGGACAATGTTGCTGATAGTGAACATGATGTGAATTCCCCTGAAAAGCATGTTGCTGAGGATCTTGAGGATGAGCAGGATGGAAATGATATGGCTATGAGGGAGGTTGATTCTGAACTCCTTTCTGAGGAACAGATTCAGATAAAGGTTCCTGACGTGACTGGCGCTACATTTGAGGGGGAGACCTCAAGGCCTAAGGTACAACTTGATACTCTGCTGGATGGGGAGATGAGAATATATGGCAACATGGCAGATGCTGCTTCAATCCCTCCACAGGAGACTGTAAATTTATTGAGCTCTACAAGTGAATCTGAAGAGGAAAGTCATGACTCTCAGAACCCTATCACTCCAGAACATGACCAGGCTATACATCAAGAACATCAGTTAGGACCTAGCCTGGCAAATCACACTGTGAACATCATTCAAGGTATAGTAGACGAGCTGAAGACCTCTTTTAAACGTTCTCACAACAGAGTACTCAAACGAATAAAGCAATCAGAAGATCTAATGCTAAAGAACATTGTTGAGATAAATCACAAGATGGATAAGATGGAAGAAAGATTTGAAGCCAAGTATGCTAAGGCTGGCAATATCGTCACTCTTCTTATGCAAGGGCTAAAGAAGACCACATCTGACCTGGTGGTGGTCAATCAAAATGCTCATGTCGTGGCCAACAACATCAAAATTTTCGATGCCAACATGGTGACCCTCAACTCAAATCAAAAAACCTTGCTGGCCGATTTCACTCAGAATGTGAAGCATATAGATGAGTCGCTGCACTCTTATGCAAACTCAATAGCGCTAGAAGCCAAAAAGGGGGAGAAGGAATATGTAGTTAAGATGGCGGGGCTAGAGAAAATCATAGTCGAAAACTTCAAACAATCAAACGAATATGTATTTAACAGTTATCATTGGCTCTTTCAACAAGCGTCATGTATTCCTATTCTTGTTGATCCTGAGGTTGATCCTGCTGATGATGTTACTACTGTTGCTGATGATGTTGTTATTGCTGAGGAGTTTCCCTTAAGTGAAGTTGATGCCAAAAAGGCTGCTAAAGCTGCTAACAGTGCACTCTTTGATCAAGAAGCGATTGTGAAAGGGAAGAGAAAGCTTCAAGAAGGAACCTCTAAAGACAATCCAGCAGAGATGAAACTAAGAAGAAAGGAAAGTGAAGTCAAAAACGAACGATGGAGTCCCATTTCTAGGAGCATCATACTTGATACATTCATGTTACAACAACGGGGAGAGCTTAACAGAAATGAAGTCTATAGTCAGTACGAATGGGAAATGCATAAAAAATTTGAGGAAAAAAGAAATATATTCTTCAGGACAAACACAGTTGAAAACAAAGCTCCCCCCCCAGGTACTACCCAAAGCCAAAGGAATATTTTGAAAGGCAAAGCAAGAAGTTCCTGACAAAACAGCAAAGAGAAACTGAGGCAAAGGAGGGAAAGACATGAAACCTAAATGTTTAATTTTCATTATGCGTGTACTTCTGTTCTTGTAATTAAAAATGAAAAACACTTTGGATATATATATATATATATATATATATATATATATATATATATATATATATGATCATATGCTGATTCAATTTCTGTTTTGAATGCGTGAAACTTTATTACTTTGATTTCTTGACTCACATACATTTATATATATCTTTATGTTTGGTGTAATTCATCTTAGCTAGTAGGATTTTGGCTTCTTCAAATAGGGAGAGATTGTTGGGTATTGTATCCACAATTACCCAGATTTGAAGAAGACTCCAGTCAAGCTAAGATGGATTCACAATGTATTTGACGTTCTTCTATCAAGTTGTGCTTGCAGCTATTCCATGTTAAGTACACACCAATGTTAGGGTGCAGTGGGTCAATATACACGGGTCTGCGCAACGTAATCCCTCGTTGTGTAGATCAAGAGCAGAAGAAGGAGCAAGGATGGGTCAAAGACCAAGTTATCAAAAGAAGGAAGAAGGAAAATTCTTCCAAGTCAAAATCGACGGGAATCGCTAGTGATTCCCGCCGACTTCGACGAGAGTCGGTAGTGATTCCCGCTGACTTCGATGGGAATCGTTAGTGATTCCCGCCGACTTCGACGGGAATCAATTAGTGTCTCCCGCCGACTTATTCCGACTGGCAAATTTCAAACCAAAATTCTGCCAAGGAAGAATCGATGGGAGTCGAGAGTGATTCCCGCCAACATCGACGGGAATCACCAACGACTCCCGCCGATTTTGCCTTAGGCAGAATTTGCCGCTCGCTGGACCGGTCCAGGTTGCCATGCTCTGTTCAGCCAGATGTCGGGATTTCCGTGGTGGGCCCCACAACGGTCTTCTAGGGTTTGCCTTTGGGTATATATACAGACTTATCTCCGTTGTCTAAAGAAGACTAACTAATCGGAAAACGATATACCACAAGAAGCCGACGTCATGACCTAGCGTATCGCGGAAACCGCTGATCGTTGGTCGCTGCTCACAAGGTCGCCGCCGCCGCTGATCTCAATTCATCTCTGATCGTCCGACGACAGAACTGAGGCAAGCAGCTGATCTCACGTATCTCTCTCGAGATCTCTTGTCTTCCGATTCGTTGAACGAGACTTGTTCTCCCTTCCGAATCGGTTGAGATGTTTGATCCGACTGAGATCGTTCGAAGACCTAGCTTGCTTCTTCAAGAAGTTTGGATCTACAAAGCATCGCCACCGCACTTACTTTCCGCCGCCGATCTTGACAAGATCCATTCCAAGTGAGAAATCTGGTAGTGGACTCTTCATACTTTTCATGTAAGCTTCAACGAACGAAGAAGGACATCGGAATATCCAAAGCATTGTTTGTATTTTTATTTACATTTAATTTTGTTGTAAAGGAATTTTCATTCCTAGTTGTAAGGGTTGGGTGCAACCCATTGTGGTGGAGTTGTGACTCCATTGTTGGAAGGGTTCCTTCCGTAGTTAGGGGAGCGTTGCTCCTAGTGTGAGGATTGGATTTCAATCCGTTTGAAGAAGTGACTGAGTCGTCCCTTGGTGGGAGATAGGTCGTAGGGGGAAAGTGGACGTATCCAAATCGGAGAACCACTATAATTCTTTGTGTGTTTTTTGTGTTCTATTTGCTTACTTGTGCATGTTAGTTTAATTCCGCAAAAGACTGCACAACACCTATTCCCCCCCATAGGTGGATTTGGTTGACACTAAATACTTACAAGATTCACTCAATGCACTCAACGCCTAAGCAAGGCAGAAGAATTGGCCAAGTCCAGATTTGTTGAGTAAAGCCAGTTCACTCAACGCACTCAGCGCCTGATGGTGCAGAGAATTTGACTAAGTTCATATTCGTTGAGTGAAGTCCATTCACTCAACGCACTCAATGCACTCAATGCATGGATTGAATCTAAGAATTTGGCTATGTCCACAGATGCTGACGTAAGTAAAAGTCAACAGAGTTAAAATTCTTTGCGGGAAAGCTTTAGAACACGATAAATGGCTCCTGAAGCCTATTGTACGTCTACTTCTGTCAGAGCAAGCTGTTGACAACAACTATAGGTGGTACCCAGTGGTCAAATAGGCATTAATCAGTGGAAGATAAAATGAACATGATTGGGAGACGAAACTTAACTTTTAGGGTTTTACTCATTTCGTAAAGTTGCGGCTGAACTTCATCTTCATCGCCATTATTGCCGAGCTTGAAACCAAAAAGCTCAGCCAGCCATTCCAAAAGTTCCAGCAAGCTAGCTGTAGTGATTCTCATCTACTACAACAAGTTCAGAGAAGGTTTTGAGAAATAAGGAGAAGCAGAGCATCTGGTTTCTGCAGGCAAAGCTAGCTGATTGAAGAATACAAAAACAGTCAGCACTTTTGCCTTCATTAGTAGAATTAGAAACTTATTTTTGAGTTACTTCAAGCACAAGCATCAGTCTATTTGTAACATCTCATTTCCTTCTAGACCCCTTAACTTAGATTAGGGTATAACATATGGTGAGTGAATGGGTTAGGCTAGGTTTGACCCAAGGAGTTAGGGTGGATTCACATAGGGCCCACTATAGGGTTCAAGTCAACTTTAACTTAGAAAAATTATTCTGGATCACTAGGCGTTGAGTTCGCTGAGTGAACTCGACGCCATTTGACGAAGCGTCGAGTGCGTCGAGTGGACTCAACGCCAAAACTCTTAAACTTAGAAAATTTGTTCTGGAATCACAAGGCGTCGAGTGTGTTGAGTGAACTCGATGTTATTCTACAAAGTGTCGAGTGCGTTGAGTGGACTCAATGCCATACTCTTTAACTTAAAAAAATTGTTCTGAATCAATAGGTGTCGAGTGCATTGAGTGAACTCGATGCCATTCGACGAAGCATCGAGTGCATTGAGTGGGCTCAATGCCAAGCTCTTTAACTTATAAAAATTATTCTGGATCAATAGACGTCGAGTGCGTCGAGTGAACTCGACGCTATTCGACGAAGCGTCGAGTGCATTGAGTGGACTCAACGCCATGCTCTTTAACTTTGGAAAATTGTTCTAGATCAATAGGCATCGAGTGAACTCGACGCCATTCGACGAAGCATCGAGTGAACTCGACGTCATTCGACGAAGCATCGAGTGTGTTGAGTGGACTCAACGCCATGCTCTTTAATATAGAAAATTGTTGTGGATCAATAGGCATCGAGTGAACTCGATGCCATTCGACAAAGCATCGAGTGCGTTGAGTGAACTCAAAGCCATACTCTTTGACTTAGAAAGTTATTCTGGAATCACAAAGCGTCGAGTGCATTGAGTAAACTCGACGCTATTCGACGAATCGTCGAGTGCATTGAGTGAACTCGACGCCACTCAATGAAGCTTAGATTAACACTCAACGCTTTTGGACTTAGAGTATTTTCGGTCTAAGCCGTGTTTGCTAGTATGACCTAAACCAGGTTTTTCAGGATAAGCGCTGATGGATAATTTAAACTCGATCTCTTCAACAAAGCTATTTAATACATTGATCTTCTCAAAAAGACCTATTAAAAGCAATGATTTGTGGTCCAATACTAAAGTGACACGTGGCAAAGAAACTTAAACTAATTGGCGGTCCAACATTAGGGTGACACGTGGCAAGCAACTTAAACCCTAATTCTTCTTAAAAGGAAGAGACAAGAAACCCTAGCTGTCACTCCCACTTCTTACCAAGGCCGACATCATCTTCATTGAGCCTTGTGGAGTGCGAAACGACTCCTGGAGTTAAGCTTGGCTGGAGAAACAAGGGATCGAGCTAGTTCACCGGAGCAGTCGTCAGCCATGTCTCACAACTACCGTACCCGCCGCCAAGCTCACATCCAGGTCTGTTTCTCCTCCCCTCCCTCAGTGCTAGTCTTCTAGATCCACTAGGAGAGATATCAGGCTCAAATGAGCCCGATACCATTAGAGGAAGAGGGATAAATACCGAGCTTTTCTTCTTGCTCGGGTTCGCCGGAGGAGCCGCCTCCAGTGGCCATGTCGCTGGGAAACGCTAGCCACCACATCAACGGAGGTGGTGACGATAATCGCCGACAGTGGCAATGGACCAGGTGGCCAGAAACAAGGAATTAATATGCAATATGCGGTATCAATCATGGCCGTTGATTATAGGGGAAGATAACCCGATGCCGTTCATTTCTGCATTAATTAAACTATAGCATTTAAGATATTTATGTGTATTTCTGTCACATATTAAACAGTAATTTGTATGCTAATTTTAGGCCTTTTAGAGACATATTTAGAGTAAACTTTCAGCATATAAACTGTATCCCTAGATCTTACCTTCATTTTGACACCCTAAATTTGCAATTTGGAGCACTATAGCTCCTTTTAGGGTCATTCTCCTAGGACTGCTCTTATACTAGGGAAGAAATTCAAATGGATGCCTAGGCTAAACTATAAGTCCAAATGCAGTGAAATTTAGGTCATGCATGTGTGTATAACATACATAAACTATGTCCAAAAATGAGAATTTTTAGAGAATAGGTTTCTTTAGTTTTAGTCAAAATTTGATTTATTAAATAAGTGTGATTTAGGGAGTTTTACATCTCTAAATACCCCCAAATTTGGGTGGCATGACAATAAGGTCATCATATGACCTTGGTAAAAATTTGGATCCATTTGTATCTCTCTATTTTAAAGGATCCGACAAGTATGATGAAGGTAGAATTGTGATTGGTGTGCAAATAGTAAAAATAGGAAAATGGGAATTTAGTCCTTTCGGCCCAATGCATGTCCATGAAATTTTGAACATAGGCTCATAGAGATGGAATACACCTTCCATATAAAGATTGGGATTTTTGGGATCAAAAATTCCATAAGTTGGAATTATTTCAAAATAGCACATTTATGTGTAAAAATGAAAATGTAGGCTACTCAACTTAGAAAATTCCAAATTGTTGATCCAAGCCTTAATAGGTAATTTTACTTCTCTGGAAAAATTTATGAGCATTTTGGGAATTACTTCATGTGTAAATAGTGTAGTTACATTTTTAGCTTTGTGGGGCTTTAATCAAAAACATGAGTAGTGGTTCATGGAAAATTATAAGAAAATATCTAGGCCCTTATTTTTGAAATATGAACCCTTATAAATTTTATTAAGATTATTGGATGATTATTTATAATGAACACTATAATAGTGGCATTTTTGTAATTATCTTAACATGTGAATATCTTAGGTTAAATCACTAACTAGGAGTATGAAAATCTGTTTTGACTAATATCTTGTTAATATTAGTGAGTAGAAATTTTTCCTAAATTTTTACATGGTTATTTTTAGTACTTCATTTGAAAAAGGGAGATAATGAGATTTTAATCATAAATGGAAAATAATGGTCACATAAAGTTGGAAAATTAGGATTTTTGGTGAACAGATATTTTTAACCTATATAAACTTCAGGTAATTTATTTAGACATAATGGACCACTGGCTAAAGTAGTTCATATTCAAAGTGACCTAGGTCACTTGATTAATTAATTTAAATTATGGTCCAAAATAATTAGAAAAATGATGGAATTCTGAATGATCAGTATTATACACATGAAAAACCCATGATAAAAATTTAGAGGTCTTTAGACAAAGGAATTGGAAGTCATCTCATACGGGTAAGAATTAGGTCATGGGTTGCGTTTAGTAAAAGTAATAAGAAGCTTTAGAATACTCAGGGTGATGTGATATAGTTAAATTAGGAGATGTATTCGGAATTTGAAATCTTGTTTTGTATCACAAGAATGTCACCACATAGTAATGAGCGTTAGAGTGCAAGTCACAAGGAGAATAACTATAAAGGGGTCCGACAAAAGATCGTCGCTCTCCCAATCAGTACCTTAAGTCATTTGGTTTACTCAAGAGTAATGACGAGCATGGGGTATTAATAATGGGTAAACGCTAATAAAAGTAAGTGTTCTTGAGAAAGGGAGCTTTGGGTTCAGCCCATCGTAGTTCTTAGTGCCCCCGAGAGCCCTTCACGGGGCATGCCCTGGGCAGTCCACGGATTAACTCTAAACTGCTATGTAAAATAAGAAGTAGACAAGAGTAGTCTAATAAGTTAAGGGAACGATTTGAAAAACTCACCCATATAGGGTTGGAGGGATTCAAGACAGGTTTAGTCCTACGAGTTGGAGGCTCGGATATTTGGATTCATGACGGGTTTAGTCCTGCGAGCTGGAGGCTCAAATGTTTGGATTCAGGACAGGTTTAGTCCTATGAACTGGAGCCACAAGTTTGAAATGACTTGCATGTGCATAGAATATATTAGTGGTGGGTCATGCGGTACTGGCCAGTCATCACACCGACAGCAGTACAGTGACTCTGGTGAGGTGTGAGGGTTTAAGGGGCCAGTAGGTTGTTTTATACTGTGAACTGAAGGACAATACCCGAAAACACACACCCGACCAAAAAAACTGCTTGAAATGGCCAGCAAATTAGTATGCAGAGACTCTAGAGTGCACCTCGGACGTGTACATAAATGTACGAATGGTCTAGGCCTGGTAGTGTGAATACCTGCCTAGGAAGTGGAGACGCCTGTTCCACTACTATCGTAGCCACATCGGTGGTACTAGAGAGTTTAGCTAACTCAAAAAAGTGGGAACTAAAGGTCTGTGATCACAGAATCATGTGTGTGAGTTGTACTTGTATGAATCATAACCCACATAACTCATCATACCATAATATACATACTTAGGGCATACGCGCTGTGGATCCTTATCATATAAATTAGTATGAGCTCTTTTAAATGATAAGTTATGTTTATGAAACCTTAACTAATAAGTTTTTATGGGCATTTATATAAGTTAAGGTACTCCTGTGGTAATAGTGTAGCGGTAGATAGTTTAGTTTCTGCTCAATTTCCTTACTTTACTTACTACACATTCTTTTAGTTATACTTTACCTATTGCACTTCATTCCATTACTACTTTACTTACTTTACTTGTGCTATAAGAACTGTTAGTATAATGATATAACTATTAAAAACATGACCATGATAGAATAGTCCCACTGTCACCTGCTTCCATTTGTATTGCTTTGTTGTCCTTTGCTTTCTTTCTCCCACTCGGTGCCTAGGAGTCGCGGGGGTGAGGCGAGGACAAAATGGCTTAGTCTTTATGACTAACGGTAGGTTGTGATTGTATCATTTTAGGAGCTCAAGGAGCTGGAGCACCAGTACGACCAGCAGGATGAGATGGCAGGACCTGAGGAGCAGATACCACATACTACTACCGTAGCTCAGCATCAGTTGATGATGACTGTTTCAGTTACCTCTTCCACATAGTGTTGTTGTGTGAGAGAGATTTGATTCCATTTTGGAATGTACCGGGCAAAAGCCCTAACTCTCTTTTTTTGTACTCATTGTGGGTTGATGTATCTTTCATCTCTATATATTATGATTATATTGATGTGACTTGTGGACTTACTAGTTTTCATTAACAGCTAGTTGTACTTCTTTTCTAAATTGGCCAACAGGTTGAATGATCATACTAGCTGGCAGGATCGGCGTCGTGCGGTGTCAACTAACCAGTGTGCTAATGTTACCGTAAGGCGGCGGTTTTGGTCATAAGACCGGGTAATCTCTTTGGTAAGGGGGAGGGGGTCTTATAAACTGGTATCACTTAACGAATGATCATATGAGAAAGAAGTCCATAACACTAGTTGTAACACCCCTACCCGTTACGTGTAACATAGTAGAAGGTCCGGCCGGGGCCCCACACCATGTCTTACAAACAGGTGGAGACGTTACTAAGTAATACCAAATACGCATCCTATCACAGAGCATTCTAGCAAAAGTTTAAAGGGTTGCAAGAATGAACTCAAACATAAACACAGAAGTCCACAGCTAAACCAAACATGCCATAATATAAAACCACAAGTACGGCCTTATGGCCTATTACAAGTGTTACTCTTTATACAAGAAGGTATCTTCCATACTTCGGCACGCAGGCCGGCCACACATGAGTTCTTACATAAGGTACAAAAATAGCCTTCAAGGGCTAGCACTCAGCAACAGAAGCTTAGGGTCTTCCGCCCTCATCCCTGCTTGGCCCTTCTTGACCTGCACGCAAAAGATCCACCAAGCAGTGGCAAACAAAGCAACGGTCAGCATTTGGCTGACCATTTATAACGACCCTGTCCTTGGTACGGGACAGCAGAATTCCTTCCCTACATAGCACTTATATACAATCAAAAGGGTATGCTTTAGCACATCACACTTATACGCCCATACAAGTCATCATCCATCACAAACGTCGGCACGACGACCCGACATTTCGTGCTCTCAGGGCACATTATCGGTGTACCGAAAAACCAGGGTCCCACCACCGTTCAGAGGTCCCAGACATGACGGAAATTTGTGAGCATTCCAATCCTCCATGGCTCAAATAGCCGGAGCGATTCTCATTCTGTGATCCTAACAGGGCCTTAAGCACCCCACAGTTAGACAACCATAATGCGGGTACAGATCAGCCTTTCCCGTAGCTCACATACGTCAGGCATCGATCCGGACTGACACGGGTACAGCTTCACCTTGCCCGTTCGCCATACAGGCTTTTCCACAGTTGCAGCCCCACCGACTCAACAAGTAGCATTCACAACTACAAGGGTTGAGATCACACAGCATCAACCCATCCACATACTATCCTGCTGCACCAAGCTGCAGGTGTCCACCAAGAACATCACACGCATCACAATAATACAGAGTCTTGCTCTGATATGCATACAATCATCACCACTCCGGACCAATCCTGTCTAGATGGCTTCACACAGCATGCCTACCCGTACTTCTCGCTTCCGGGACTACTCCAAATAGAATCAAGGGATGGAGTTCAACATCCCAAGAGAATTCAACTCTACCTTTGTAGAGGATTCATGCATATGCAAAAAGGAAGGATTTCACAAATCCAAGGAGGAAATCGTTACCCTTGGAGGACGCTTTGGAGCCATGGCAAGCACTGCTTGGAGCTCTGCCTTCCCGAATATGGTCTCCGATCGCGAATCCGAGCTTGGACTAGCTGGATCTCCCTTTCCTTCCTCCTTCTTCTTCTTCCTTCCTTCTTCCTCTTTCCTTCTCTCACTTAAGAAGATAAAGTGAGCAAAAGCTTGCTGGTTCGGGGTCTTAAAGGGCCTGGAAAAACTGAAGACCACCAGATCTGGAAAGAGGGAAACAAACGGCCGAGATCTGCAGAAAAAGTCAATTTCGGCCCTGACACGCCCTGTGACACGCCCGTGTCACAGGCCGTGTCCCTTAAGCGGCAGAGAACCGCCTCACCACACGGGTTGAACACGCCCGTGACCACCGCCTAACCTGACACGGCCTGAGACATGCCCGTGTCTCTGGCCGTGTCGCCTCTCTCGACGAATCTCATCGATCGCCGAGAGTAGCCTCGCCGATCGTCGACATGATCTCGCCGATCGTCGAGAAGGACACGCCCTGTGACACGCCCGTGTCACAGGCCGTGTCGCCTCTTCTCGTCGATCGTCGATCACAATGCTCAACGATCGTCGAACGCGTGACCTGCAGCAATCCGAGGATGACACGCCCTGGGACACGCCCGTGTCTCAGGCCATATCACTCCAAAAACACCTGAAACCCAACTTTGAACCCTACTCGAGACCAGCTCGAGTATTTGCTTGACACGCCCTTGGACACGCCCGTGTCCCAGGCCATGTCACTTGGGATGAAAACCAAAACTGGGTTTTTGGGTATTACACTAGTTCACCCCGCTCGAGCATTAGTTTGCAGACAAACTATGCAGCAGAAGCAATGGTGTGTCCATGTGTAAAAAGTCACAAAAAATAGTCCATGTAAAACAATGAGTTAAGCCAATCCTAATATAAACCTTACTTATGTGTAGCCCCAACAGGTCATCGTACCACAAGATGTCGTTCCTCCCCCTCCGGCTGCCACACCTTTCTAGCAGACGAATATGGGGCAGACTCTAACGACCATCCTCGAGACCTTCGGGGACCAGCAAGCCCCAGTCTAGCAGGCAAATCCAGGATCGAGTTGGCAAAATGCATTCAAGATTTTGTCTCCGTCGATATACCACCGGACTGAGAATGCAGTGAAGATGAAGGAGTGGCTAGATACCATTCAGGAGATACTGGTAGGCATCAGCTGCCCGGTCAGCAAGGCAGTTTCCTTAGCAACATCCGTACTAGACGTTCATGCAAAGAGGTGGTGGAAGTCTCTGCTGGACTCCACGTATGCTGATCGAGAGCTGTCAGATATCACTTGGGAGGAGTTCAGTGAGGTCTTCTTAGAGCATTTCATGTCTATTGCGGACAAAGATGAGTTAGAGGAGAGGTTTTTGAACCTCAGGTAGGGGAGCAAATTAATGACAGAGTACTAGAGGGAGTTCTCCCATCTAGCCAGGTTCGCGGGGATTCATGATTTGGAAGAGGGTAGGTATGCAAAGAGATTCTACCGGGGACTTAGAGACTCTACGAGGCAGTCTCTACAGTTCATTCCTCATGGCACTTCGGGTCAGATTATCGAGATGACAAAGAAGCTGGAGGCAGAACAGTTGATGGGTCATCCTTCGGAGAGAGCAACCAGAGCCCACAGAGAGGTAGAGTGATGAGCCACAAGAGGGGTGGAGGATGTTATCATCCTAATTTTAGGCAGGAGCAGAGGCCTCCCACAGTACTAGCTCCTCCACCATTACAGACCCATGACTCAATGAGGCAGGATGATCGTGGCCACCGACTAGTGATTTGCTATAGGTGCTAACAGATGGGGCATGTTAGGGCTGACTTCTCTCAGCAGTTTCATCCTCCTCCTCCTCCACCTCCAACAAACCCTCCAACATAGTAGGGTCGAGGCCGAGGATGAGGTAGAGGCCGAGGTCAAGGACATTATGGTAGAGGTCGAGGACAGGAGCAGATTGTTGGGTATTGTATCCACAATAACCCTGATTTGAAGAATGGTCTAGTCAAGCTAAGATAAATTGAGGTTGTATTTGATATTGCTCTTTAGTTAAGTACTTGTAGGTTCACAATGCCAAGTACAAACCAATGTCAGGTTACAATGAGTCAGTAAACACAAGACTACACAATATAATCCCTTATTGTGTAGGCCAATGTGTTGACTCACGTGTAATCTCTCTATTGGGGTGCACTTCTATCCCAAGTATAGGAGAAGGATCTAGGAAGGCCAAAGAATAGGAGCCAGAAACGTAGAATTTTACCTAAGTAAAATTCGGCGAGTATGGTTAAGCATACACGTCGAATTCATCGAGTATCGTCGTTGACACACGTCGAATTCGTCGAGTATACTTACCAATACCCGTCGAATTCGTCATATTTACTTGGGGTTAAGTATTTGGACAAGTGAAAAATCTATCAAAAAAAATCATCGAGTATCGTTGTGCATACTCGTCGAATTCTTCGAATGTATCTAACGATACTCGCCGAATTTGTCGAATATGCTAAGTGATATATGCCGAATTCGTCGAGTCCAGTCGACACTACTTCTCTGGATTTTTCCAAGTTTAATTCGTCGAATATCAAAGCGTTGAGTGCGTTGACTTAACTCGATGATATTTGACGAATGTCGCATGGCGTTGAGTGAGCAAAAGCGTTAAGTATAATGGCGTTGAGAGCGTCGAGTCTGTTGATCGATACTCGACAAATTCGTCGAGTATGCTAGGTGATACTCCACGAATTTGTCGAGTATGACTCCTCTCTATAGCATTGAGTGACTAGCTAACCTGTGATGTTTTGTCTAAGTCTTTTTAGTCGTATATCAAGATGTATTCGACGAGTATCATTATGATACTCGACGATACTTGACGAATTTTACTTAGGTCATTTTTCCGAAAATTTCTTCCTCCTGTCACGGGTTCGGTCGGCCATGTACAGTGCTTTTTAGGTTTCAGTTTTGGAAATATTTTATAGACATTTTATTTCGAATCCCACTATAAATACCTAGAATAATTTCGAAATGATAACGGATCTTGAAAACCTAATTTCTCGAATCAATTTTCACATTTTTCAGAAATAACAATCGTTGGCCGCACGCTCCTGTTTTCGCGAAACTCTCCCGATCGGCCGCGACTTCGAGAAATATTCTTCTTCTACGACATCATCGACTGGAAAGGTTCTTCCTTCAAGATTCTTTCTACTCCAGTCCAAATTGGTTGAAGATTTAAGATCCAAAGATTTTGAGTTTTCCGAGTTCTCCAAATTCAACTTCCAACCTTAAAAGAACGTCGGATCAAGATTAGAATCGTGTGTTGTTATTGTAATTTTCTTTTGAATATTGTAGGAGATTTTTCTCCAAGTTTTGTAGATCCGTTTGTGGATCGAGAGAGTAGATCTGGTTGTGGATCGAGTGAGTAGATCTGGTTTGCAGATCAAGTTGTAAGAGAGTTTGTTCTCCGAGTGGTAGGAGCTTCGTCTCCAAGGTGTAGGATTTGTGACTCTGAGGTGTAAGATTTGACGAGATCTGAGTTTGGTGAAGTAGCTGAATCTGCCCTTCATGGGAGATAGGCGAGGCGGGACAGTGGACTTACCCAACTCGGGGAAACACTATAAAATCTCTACGTTTGTGAGCTTTTTTTATTACGATTATTTTTATTCCGCAAAAAGACGCAAACATCACCTATTCACCCCCCTCTAGGTGATTTAGGTAGACGCTAGATACTTTCAATTGGTATCAGAGGGGCTTTTTGATCGATAAAGCTTACACCTTGATCAAGATCCCTGATCCAGCTTTAAGAGATTCCACACAATCACCATGGATCGAAGCAAAGATATGTATTCCATGAAGCTACCAGTGTGCACCAAAGAGAACTTTCCCTTATGGAAAGAAAGAGTACTGTTCTACATGGAAGCTGCAGATCCGAGAATTTTTCAGATCGTGGAAGAAGGACCACACATCCCTACACAAGCTTCAACTATAAATCCAGCAATTCAGATTCCCCAAAAGATGATGGATCTCACTAAGGATGAGATTGCCCTAGTCTCCCTGGACAAGAAGGCAAATAATATAATAGCTAGTGCAGTGGATGACTCAATGCTCCAAAACTTATTCAACTGCAAATCTGCCAAGGAGATGTGGGACTGCCTGGTTGTACTTATGGAAGGTACTAAAGAAGTGAGAGACGATCGCAGATCGTTGTTGAATCAGGAGTACGAAGCCTTTAAATTTGTCTCTAAGGATGAGCTTTGTCTTGATTGACTATGGTTTTAATTTGTCTCTTAGACTTTAGTAGTGACTCAATGCGCTTTTTTCTCGGTACTTTATTAAGTTTTAATTCTGTAAAAATATGGGATGATTTGTTTTTATATTTAGTAAAATTTAAAAAATTCTGTGCTAAGTTAAAGTAGAAATTTTCGGTTCTTTTTTAAAAATTTCTCTACCTCTAAATTCACGTCTTACTCGTTTATAGCATTTTTTAAACTTTTCAATTAATCCTCTTTATTTTCTCTAACTCGTAGTCTTTGCTTGAGGACAAGCAAAATAATAAGTATGGGGGAATTTGATGATGCATATTTTAGCTTAATTTATTAGGGTAAAAATATATTATTTTCATTTTAAATCTCTTTCTTTATGTAATGTTATCTTTTTTTATGTAAATATTATAACTAATGTTTATTTTCTATTTTTGCAGGTTTCAGCAAGTTTTCAGCCAGAAATCCCCTGACACGCCCCCCTGTCACGCCCTCCCCGAGCGTGACCAAGGGCGTGTCACCTGTTCCCAAGAAAGCCGGCCGCTAGAAGGAATTTCCCGCCAAAATCCCTTGTCACGCCCCCTTTACACGCCCTCCCTGGGCGTGTCATAGAGCGTGACACGGGGCGTGTCACCCTCTGCCTGATGTCTGCCACCGCATTCAATGCTTTCTCCACTACTACATGCAAACAGTACGGTCATGCCCCCCTGTCACGCCCTCCACGGGCATGACCTAGGGCATGACCCGCCTTTTTCTGATGTCTGATGGATTTTCAACCGCTGATTTTGATATGACGCGCCTGTCACGCCCCCTATCACGGGCGTGACCTAGGGCATGTCTGACATTGTACCGAGGCAATCATCATTCTTGCCAGATTTCAGCTCCCAAGGTCAACTTCGTACCTGTCATGCCCCCTGTCACGCCCCCAAGGGCGTGACCTAGGGCATGACCAACCCGTGGGAAAACTCTATAAATACCAGGTCATTCCCAACATTCAGGACCATGTTTTGGGGGAGGGGGAGGTGCTGCTAGTTCATTCCTTTAGGTTTTAGTGTTTTTATTTCCATGTTTTGCTCTCTCTCTCTCCCTCCATTTCTAGCGTTTATTTTCATGCAATGCATTTTCATTTCCTGTAATCTTTTCCTTTTGTATTGTATCAGTAGTTAGCTTCTTTTAATGCACTTGTAATCTCCGTTCCTAGTTGTAATCATTTTTGTTTTTAATAAAACTGTAGTTATCGTTTCCTTTCTCTTATTCACTCTCTTTAGTTTTCATGCACCTTTATTATCTACCCCTCTCTTTCCCTTTTACCATGATTAACTAATCCTCCTTGTACTCAATCTTGATGATCTGAGGTTCGAGCGATTAAGTTATGATGCTTTAATTTACCTTTTCTTTTTAGGTTTTAGGCCTTGAATTACTCTTGATTTTTCATGGGCTAGAGGTATATTATCGATATATACTCTCCACCTTTGCTTTCATTCTAGGCTAGCCGAGAGGCCGATAGAATGAAGTGAGCATTCAAGAGTAAAGAGAGTTGTACGCACCCCTCGAGAGAGGCAGACGTCCAAATCTCCTGGATTGGAGTAAAATCCAATAGAGGGGTTCACCGCGTAAAGCGAGCTTTAGGCCTTCGATTTAGACGAGAGTCGGTCGGACCTTCCTAAACTCAGTTGGGCACGACTTTGAGAGAAGCGTGTCCAAGCTTTAGGAACCTCCACGATCAAGGACCTTTACTCTATTAAGCTTAGGTTTATTTATCGCCTTTTTAATCGACTCTTGCTGAGGAGATTCTTGATCAAGTGCGCCCCTTTATCTCTAGCTTTAACTCTTTTTATTTCTGCAAGTAATTAGTTTTCTTTTTTTTAGCTTAGTAATTTAATTTCAATTTTTAGTTTAGTAATTAATAGAAATTTCCGGTTATAAAATAATAACAATCTCCTCTGAATAGAAGTAATCATTACGCCTCAGGGAAATACGATCTTGATACTAATCTTTAGTATCCTATACTATAACCGATAAGGTACGCTTGCCTTTATCGGATATAGAATCGGAGAATATTCTCAACCACCACATCCATCTTCACTTCTCTTCTAACCCTCTCTCCACCGTTACGATTTTCTGTACCACGGACTCTTTAAAATCACCCCTACCCCTAAGGAGTGACTTCCATATGCGCCATCCTCCTTCACCCTCCAAGGAATTGGATTAGTGAGCTCGGCCTCCGCTACCTCGACCATATAGTCAGCTAAGAAGCCGGCCATCGCCTGGGCCTTGATCGAGAGGCGAGGGACAAAGGAAATTTCAAATATGCTCAACTCTACCGACCACTTCGCTATCCTCCTCGAGTGCTCCACCCCCTCAAAGATGTTGTGAAGGGGGTGGTCAGTCACAACCCGAATAGAGTGCGCTTGGAATTACGGATGGAGCCTCCAGGCCGAGATGACCAGGGCGAAGGCCAACTTTTCCAAGATAGGGTACCGAAGCTCTGCCTTTCTCAGTACCCTACTCATATAGTAGATTGGTAGCTGCTTCTTGCCCTCCTCTTGGACCAAGATAGAGCTCAAGGCCTCGACACCGACCCCAAGGTACAGGGACATATCTTTTCCTTCCTTTGTCCCTTGGAGGAGCGGAGCCTGGGTAAGCTGTTTCTTCAGGGATTGGAAGGCCTTCTCGCATTCCTCAGACCATTCGAATTTCTGACCCCCCCCCCCCTCAGTGCTTTGAAGAAATACAAGCACTTCTCTCCAGCCTGGGAGAGGAACCTACTCAGCCCTGCCAGCTTCCTTGTCAGGCGCTGTATAACACCTCCATCCATCATTTGAAATATAACAGAGGGTCCAGCTGGGGCCACACACCATATTCCACAGATAGTCAATGGAGTTACATGTGATTATCAGAACTACGAACCGAATCCTAACTCAGAGCATTCTAGCAGAAGCTTCATGGGTTAACTTTTTGAACTCAAGTATTATAGGAATGTCCACTTATAAAAACTCAGGAATGTTATACCATAATACACAAAAGTCACTATCGTCGGCGATAACCATTGTCGCCTGGCGACAGTTAACAGTACTTTAAAACTATTCTGGCCTTAAGGCCTTACAATTATTCTTTGTAAGTGTGGATTACAGACATCGGCATGCAGGCCGGCCACACATGAAAATAAAAAAACTTTTCTTGGCCTTCGAGTGTCGGTATAGCATTAGGGCTGCAACCCGCTATTTCCCTCTCGGCTCTCCAGCACCTGCAAATCACAGCCCACCAAAACGTGGCAAACAAGGTAATGGTCAGCAATTTCCGACCCGTTTATAATGACCTCACCCCTTACTCGGGGCAGCGATTCTCCTTCCCTGCAACTGCAGCAAATATATATATAGTGGCAACAATAATATGCATTCAAGCACTATTCATTACAAATGTCGGCTCAACGGCCACACCCCCCGTGCACTCAGGGCACATTCACGGTGTACCGGACTTCCCAGATCCCACCTTCCGTCCAGAGGTCCAAGACTTAACGGTTCATTCTTGAGCATTTTAGTCTTTTCGGCCCCAGGCCTAAGACTCTCATTATGCTACCGACGACAACCCGTTACTTTAGGCAATCTAATCAGAATAGACATAACGTAGGAAAGTTCAGTCCATTCCTTTGCTCAGATCACCCTACCACTTTCGAACGCCGAAGCGATCAAGGAAATAGACAAGACATGTGTGGACCTCCCCTTCCCCATTCGTCTCAACGGCCTTTAGAGCTGGGAACTACAGGCTCACAGCTTCATTACGGCTCTCACGACCATAATAGTTAGCCTCCTGTTGCTGTATAGGCCTGGGCGGACAGGCGGTTAAAGACCGGGCGGTTTGGTAGCCGCGCGGGTTGACGGGTTGTCTCCGACGGTCTGATATCTGAGCAACGATAGCGGGTTGGCATGGTGGTTTGGTAACCGGGCGGTTAGCCGGTTACTCTCTGGGATATCGATGGTCGGCGGCTCATCTCCTGGTAGTAACCGAGCGGTTAGTGTTCTTACTAACCGCGCGGTTAGGCGGTTAGGCGGTTAGCTTTGTATATGCTGTATTTTTGTATTTAGTCCCACATTGGGTATTTCTACTCTATCTCATCTCCTCCATTCTATATAAGGGAGGCTATACCTTTGTAATAGATAGTTTTTTGGATAATAAAATTTCCATTACTCCAGTTTCCGGACTGTTTTGGTTCTATTCGCACATGGTATCAGAGGGAGGTTGTCCTGCTGCGGGGGTGTGTTGGAATAATTTGCCAGCAGGACACGTGTGTGTGGGACCGACCCCGTGGCTTTCCCCATCGCGTTCCTGGTCTGGGTGTTGACCCCGGTGGGCCCCCTGTGGCGGAATATCCCCGCGGTCCTGTGGTTGGGATTAGTCCCACATCGCTCGCAGCACTCGCTCCTCCTTTCCTCCTAAGCAAGGTCGTGGCTCTTCTAAGCCGTTCGACCTTTTTCACTCTGATGTATGGGGTCCTGCCCCCACCCTTACCGTAGGGCAGGGTAGTTCCTATTTTGTAACCTTTATTGATGATTTCTCTCGATGTACATGGGTGTATCTTTTAAAAGAACGCTCTGAACTATTTTCTGTATGGCAATCCTTCTATTTTATGATTAAAACTCAGTTTGGTGCTTCTGTGAAAGTTTTTCGTTCAGATAATGCTAAAGAATACCTGAGTAATGAATTTTCTTCTTTCTGTATGCAACACAACATCATTCATCAAACTAGTTGCGTATATACCTCCCAGCAAAATGGGGTGGCGGAACGTAAAAACCGTCACCTCCTCGATGTCGCTCGCACTCTCATGGCACAGATGTAGGTTCCTCGTAGCTACTGGGGCTATGCAGTTCTCATCTCCTGCTTCCTCATCAATCGTCTTCCCTCGACAGTTCTTAAAGGCAAAACACCTTTTTCCATTCTCTATTCGGCCAAGAATGCCTTTCCCTTACCTCTACGCATTTTTGGCTGCACCGCCTTTGTTTACAACCCTTCCGCAACTCGCGACAAGTTATCCCCACGTTCCACCAAGTGTATCTTTTTGGGTTATTCTAGTACTCAAAAAGGTTACTGTTGCTTTGACCCTGTTCATCGCAAACAGTTCGTTTCGGCGGATATAACGTTCTTTGAAAATGCCTCATACTTCTCCTCTGACCTTACTCTTTCTCCGGCTGACTTGCCCTCTCCAACCATTCCCTCCGTCCCATCCACTCCTCTTGAGATTCCTCCATCACCAACTCCACCGCACACTCCGTCTATTGATCCCCTGCCATCTTCCTCCTCTCCTCGGCCGTCTCTCTCCTCTCCTGGGCCAGCCTTCTCCGCCACGGATGCACCGGCGACTGAGGAACTAGATGACCTGGAACTGCCCATTGCTCTTCGCAAAGGGGCTCAGACGTGCACCCAGCACTCGCTGGCCGCTGTTGTTTCTTATGATCGGCTAACACCTTCTCGCAGGGACTTCGCCCTAGCCATCTCGGCGACTTCCACTCCTCGCAACTACCAGGAAGCCCTTGATGTTCCTCACTGGAAGGCGGCCATGGATGAAGAAATTGCTACTCTCTCTGAGCGGGGCACTTGGACTCGTGTGCCTCCTCATTTTGGCACGGATGTGGTTGGATGTCGCTGGGTCTTTGTCATCAAGTTCCGTCCGGATGGAAGTGTGGACCGGTACAAGGCCCGTCTTGTGGCCAAGGGATTTACCCAGACTTACGGTGTTGATTACTTCGACACGTTCTCTCCGGTTGCTCGTCTCAGCACTATTCGAGTTCTTCTATCGGTGGCGGACAACAAGGATTGGCCTATTTCCCAGTTGGATGTCAAGAATGACTTCCTCTATGGTGATCTTCATGAGGATGTCTACATGGAGCAACCTCCTGGGTATGTTGCTCAGGGGGAGACTCGAGTATGCCAGTTGAAAAAGGCCATCTATGGTCTAAAGCAGAGTCCTCGGGCATGGTTCGACAAGTTCAGTGGCATAGTTGGGGAAATCGGTTTCACAAGGAGTTCGGCGGATCACTCCTTGTTCATTCGCAAGACATCCTTGGGTCTGGTTGTGCTAGCCGTTTATGTGGATGACATACTTCTTACTGGTGACGACCAAGCTGGTGTAGCCCTGACGAAGGTCCATCTCCGCCAACACCTTGTCATGAAGGATATGGGTTCTCCAAAATACTTCTTGGGAATTGAAATCTCTCAGAAACCGTGCTCCTTGGTTCTCTCCCAACGCAAGTATGCTCTTGACTTATTGAAAGAGGCAGGATTGACGGGCGCTAAACCTGCTCGGTGTCCCATGGCTCCTGGAGAAGACAAAACATGGACTGACGAATCACCTCCTCTATCGGACACTACGAGGTATCAGCGTCTTGTTGGCAAACTCATTTACCTCACGGTGACCAGACCAGACATCTCTTATGCAGTAGGAAAGGTCAGCCAGTTTATGCAGTCTCCTAGGGAATGCCATCTTCAATCCGCTCTAAGAATTCTGGAGTATGTAAAGTCATCTCCTGGGAAAGGTCTCCTCTTTCAGAAGAATGGACATTTGAGAGTGGAAGCGTACTCCGATGCTAGCTATGCGGACGACAAAGGGGATCGCAAGTCGACATCTGACTTTTGCACGTTTGTTGGAGGAAATCTAGTTAGCTGGAAGAGCAAGAAGCAATCCGTTGTCTCCAGATCTAGTGCAGAAGCAGAATATCGAAGTATGGCATCAACCACGTGCGAGTTGAAATGATTGCGGGCTCTCATGCTGGATTTAGGAGAGGTCTACAACTATCCGCTTCCCATGTTTTGTGACAACAAGGCGGCCATCTACATTTCCAAGAACCCGGTCTTTCATGAGCGGAAAAAACACATACAGGTTGACTGTCACTTCATTCGGGAAGAAGTGTTGAAGAACCAGATTTGCACTCCGTTTGTTACGTCAGAGAAAGAGTTAGCAGATATCTTCACAAAGCCTGTATCCGCTTCTTTTTTCCACATTTGCAGCAAGCTGGGCATGATCGACATATATGCTCTAGCTTGAGGGGGAGTGTTGTTGTATAGGCCTGGGCGGACAGGCGGTTAAAGACCGGGCGGTTTGGTAGCCGTGCGGGTTGACGGGTTGTCTCCGGCGGTCTGATATCTGAGCAACGATAGCGGGTTGGTATGGCGGTTTGGTAACCGGGCGGTTAGCCGGTTACTCTCTGGGATATCGATGGTCGGCGGCTCGTCTCCTGGTGGTAACCGAGCGGTTAGTGTTCTTACTAACCGCGCGGTTAGGCGGTTAGGCGGTTAGCTTTGTATATGCTGTATTTCTGTATTTAGTCCCACATTGGGTATTTCTACTCTATCTCATCTCCTCCATTCTATATAAGGGAGGCTATACCTTTGTAATAGATAGTTTTTTGGATAATAAAATTTCCATTACTCCAGTTTCTGGACTGTTTTGGTTCTATTCGCACACCTCCATGGCTCAACTCATATGCTATCCCCATGGTCTTCGTGAGACAGGCTTCACACCAAAATAGGCTGGCACTCATGGCCACCATAGCTGGGCACTACATGCTCTCAACTCTCATATAATGACCTCCAGGTTTCCCTGATACAGGTCTCACAAACATATCTCACTGGAAGCTATCGCCGGCAGTAGTAATACCACCGTGCGGTAGAGACAGAATTCCCCAATTTTGGGTGTTTTTTTGGAGATCACCTCCAGTACTATCATTACAGCACCTTGCACACCCCCAGACCCCGGATTCTACACGTTTAACCACACGTTTTATCCATAGAGTTCTCCGTCACGCAAAATAAAACATCACCAATCAAGACCATCCTGTCTGGATGGGCTTCACACAACATGCCTATTCCGTACTTTGATTCTGGATATATATGTAAGTTTTATCGGGGATCACAACGATCGACCCGCTGGAAACCACCTTTTATTCACCTTTTGGTGAGGGGCTCCATGCACGTTTGCAAATTGAGGACTTCACTTATCCAAAGAGAAAATCGTTACCCTAGTAATCTGTTTCGGAGCCATGAACAAGCTTCTATCCGGATGGAAAGAAGCGCCTCACTTTCCTCTTCACGGATCTTACTTCGACTCTTGAATCTGACCACAGGATCTCCTTCCTTTAGCTAGCAAAGCTTAGCCTCATCCTTCTTGCTCTCAAGAAGCTCAAGAACTTAGAGAAAGAACAATTAGAATTTATTCTCTCGAATAGCTTATATTTGGAGGCTACCGCCGCGCGGTATCTACTACTGCCGCGTGGTAGCATATGCGATTGCCGCTTGGGCCAATCGACATCGCGTTGTCGCTCCAAAACAACCTCCACCTTAGATCCACGTGGCAGCTACCGCCCGCGTCGATTTATCGCCAAGCAGTACTTTTACTCGAGCTATCACCGCGTGTTAGCTTATTAGCGCCGCGCGGTAGTCACTCAACGCTTCGTCGAAGGTGTTGAGAGCGTTGAGTACTATCACCACGCTATATCATCCTACCGCCCTGTGGTAGTCACTCAACGCTTTAAAGCATTGAGTGGTAGCGCCAAGCGCTACCTTACTACCGCCGCACGGTAGATTCCCGAGCCCTCAGACGATTTAATTTAGAGGCTAACGCCGGCGTTAACCCTACCGCCGCACGTTAACTCCCAATTCTTCCTTTTTATGTTTTTTGGGGCGTTACAAATTTCCCCTCCTTATAGAAATTTCGTCCCGAAATTTGATATATTTGTAAAGCAAAATAGCACACAAGTTACAACATGATTTTACAAAAAACAACTCAAGAAATTCCTCTCGCATGGTTTGCTCATGCTCCCATGTCAATTATTCACGGCCATAATTATCCCAACGGACTTTGACCATCCTGATTGCATTGTTCCGTAGTTGCCTGATCTTCATATTCTCGATCTGAATGGGTCTAACCTTCGTCGTCAGCTTACTATTGACCGGTACCTGATCAAAAAATGATCCAGATTATAAAAATCATTACGGACAGTCTACCATGCCACAATGAGTAGTTCGTGGACGAACTATGCAACGGAAGTGTGGTGGACCGCATCATAATCATGATGAAACTCAACACAAGAAAAAAGAAAGGACGGCCACGATGAGTAAACTAAATTCACAGGTAAAATAATTTATTTAATTTTGGTGAAAAGGAAAACCAGAACTTAATCACTAAAGTAGACAAACCTTGGGAAAAGCAAAGCCAGAGGCTGTAAAACCTTTACCCCTTCTTTCACATAGACGGCAAGCCTAGGGAGGAGATCCGGAGACTTCTACAAAGCAGAACAAAACCAACTGATGAATGAAAAGGAAGAAGGAAGAAGAAAGCTCTCGACGGTTTCAACGATATAGAGGGAGAACCGGCGATTCACTCTTGTTTACAACAAAACCACATAAGGCATGAGATTTCATCTTTTGCTTTAATAGGATGAGCAAAATAAGGAGTTACTCAATTGGATCAATTAATTCCAATTGAAACTCCCAATCAAAATAAATATGAAATCTAAAAATTAAATATATGAAGGAATTTCTTCATCATGCCAAAATCGTGCCAAGAGTGAGACCAAGTTCGCGTCATGAAGTTACGAGACGATCGAGCCCACTTATCACGGGTTTTGAACATTCGCACGACTAAATTAACTCACATTCGCGGGAGCCCAAACAGCCTTAAATAATTGTGTACTTTATCTCGAGACATCTCGATATAAATAAGTCCATAATTTAGTCGCGCGAACGTTTAAAACCCGTGATAGGTGGGCTCAATCGTCTCGTGACTTCATGACGCGAACTTTGTATCGCTCTTGGCATGATTTTGACATGATGAAGAAATTCCTTCATATATTTAATTTCCAGATTTCATATTTATTTTGATTGGGAGTTTCCAATTTTAATTAATTGAGCCAATTGAATAACTCCTAATTTTCCTCATCCTATTAAAGCAAAAGATGAAATCTCATGCCCAATCTTCAACAAGGGTGTCTGGATTATACATTTCCTCATCAATGTTATCAAAATAGTCCCCATCTCTCACCCTGAGGCTGGGTTCCCGAACCTCCTGCTCAAAAAATTTTAAATAGACGTGTCAGAACTTCCATTCATGCTCAAGACTAGGTATTAAGTTAAAGACTTGAATCTTTTGGTTTGTATTTGCGGAGATTTGTGTGGACTTTCATTATGATCATGTTGCGGTCCACCACGCTTCCATTGCATAGTTCGTCCGCGAACTACTCATCGTGGCATGGTAGACCGCCCGTGATGATTTTTATAATCTGGATCATTTTTATTTCTTCGTTTTTAAAAGTGCACTTTTTGTAATGGCCTCCCCATCCCACGGCTCGAAAGGACGGTCGCCGGCACCCCCAGCATCCAGCTTAAAAGGGTTAAGCCTCAACCGATCTACATGTCATGCACCCCAAAGCCTCTCCGCGCATGTTTCTCGGCCCCGATGCATTGTTAAGGACAGGTCTCGAACCCGCAACCTCCTTCATAAAGAGTCTTCAAACCACTCCTCATCACCAATTGAGCTGCAGCATAAACTGAGGGTTCAATTATCCCAAAAGGAGATTCCGTCCTCTTTCAAACAGAGTGTTCTGATCTCCCAGAAGGAGACTCCAGCTTCTTCCAAACAGAGTGTTCAAATCTCTCAAAAGGAGACTCCAGCCACTCCAAACAGAGTGTTCGGATCTCCCAAAAGCAGACTTTGCTCTCTATAAACAGAGTGTTTGGGTATTCTAAGCAGAGACCCCTACCTTGCCAAAGGACCCCATATCTGCAGGGACCACATCCCAGTGACCTCCCACTACCATCGATCAAAGGTTTTTCCCTTATCCACCGCAATAGGCCACGACATCTTCAGGGCCTATCCCTCTCGTGCTTGCCAACAGTTTGAAGGTATACACTTCACCGTTTCTCCAGGACCACGTTCGAGCTGTAACACCCCCATCCGTCGTATGGCATATAACAGATGGTCCAGCTGGAACCCGACGCCATATACCACGGAGAGTCGAAAGGGTTACATAATAATACCAAGTACTCAACTACTCACCCTATACAGAGCATTCTAGCGGAAGCTTTTAAACAGTTTAAGAGAACCCAAAATTGCACAACACTAGCATGAATATCCACTATTCACCACAGGAATGAAATATAACAAATACACAATAGAGTACTTGGCCTTATGGCCTTACAAATATTCACTTAACAACATAGTGTTTTACAGACATCGGCTCGTAGGCCGGCCACACATGATAAAAATAAAATAACAGTTTGCTTTGGCCTTCGAGGGCCAGCACAGCAGCTTCGGCTTCAGCCCGCTATTTGGTACTTGGTTCTGCAGCACCTGCAAGCAACATTCCACTACACGGTGGAAAACAAAGCAACGGTCAGCTAAAGCTGACCAAATTATAACGACCCCGCCCCTTATTTGGGACGGCGGTGCTCCTTCCTTGCATTTCATTAGCTCAGCTAAACAATTAAGCGCATAAGTATATTACGCCACAGTTATAGGCTCGCCCGGTCAAACACCCCGTGCACTCAGGGCACATTTGCGGTAAATCCAGTCAATTCCGTGGCTTCACCAGTATCCTCGGGACGACAAATAATGTGAGCATTTTTAGTCTTTCCGACCGCAGTCCAAGACTCCCGACTATGCCAATGGCCAGTTCCACTTTAGGGCCTCTAGCACTGAACCACATAGCTCAGGTCCGTTTCCACCCGCCCGTTGCTCACTCCGTCTAGTCACTTTAAGACGTATGCGCGGGCCAAGCTTCACCCGGATCCTAATTCATTTCCAAACATCACATAACCCAGTTATATTCAAGGCTGGCTCCCCGGCCGCCAAGTTAACAGAATTACGTTATCGCCCAGTTTTCCGGGTGCGCCTTGGAGTTAATCCCCAAGGATCCCTGCTGCAATCTACCGCGTATAAAACCCGCAAACACAAAGCATGGAGTCTTCCCCGGCAATCCATACAATATGCCACATCACCGATCCAGACAACCACGTCCGGGTAGGCTTCACACACAATGCCTAAGTCCGTACTTCGATTCCGGACTCTACATGCAACATAAGGGGGACCATTCACATCTACCCCAAGGAACACCACGCACTCACCGCACACTTGCGGGAGCGGGTTTCCTATGAAGAAAATAAAAGGACTTCACATGTCCAAGTGGAGAATCGTTACCCTTGAAGTCCGCTTTGGCGCCATGAGAAACTAGCCGGATGGAAGGCTTCGCAAGGGGATTCTCTCCATAGATCTGGTCTCGGTTCTCAATTTGGTGCTCCGATGCTCCGCTGGAGGCCGGATTCCTCCCTTCCTTCTTCATTGCTCTCTTCTCTCTCTAACTTCTTAGAAAGAGGGAATTCAAGAGGAAAATGAGGGATTAATCCTCTATTCCCGAACTTAATATAGCAGGATCTCATCTGGGCCATCAGATCGTATTTAAAGAAAACGAACGGCTCAGACTAGCCTAAAGTTTCTTAATCCTGGGCCGAATACGGCTTTGCACACGGCCGTGTCCCAGGCCGTGTTCCTCGATCCAGCCACGATTATCGAGCACAGAAAAAAAAACACGGGTTGGGACACGCCTGTGTCCCAACCTGACACGCCCGTGTCGGGTCCTCGACACGCCCGTGACCATGGGCTGTGTCGCAAATAACCGCCACGCCAACCGTCACGTTCCATAGTGGACACGGGTGTCGACACGCTCGTGTCAGACTTGACACGCCCGTGTTAACCAGTACAGGCCCGTTTTCCGGGCCGTGTCCCTCAGTCGACATAGGACCAAACTTTCTAGAGAAGTACACGGCCATGTGACACGCCCGTATCCCATGTCGTGTGCCTGACACGCCCTGGGACACGTTCGTGTCCCAGGTCGTGTTCGAGCACTCAACGCTCGTCGACCTCAACTCGATGACCCGAACACGACACGGTCATGTGACACGCCCGTGTCACAGGCCGTGTTCACCCTCCTAAGACCCGAACTTGGTTCAAACACCGCCCATTTCACTTTTGAGTTTCGGGGCATTACAAATCTCCCCCCCCCCCTTAAAGAATTTCGTCTATGAAATTATGTAAAGGTACACAAAACAACTTAAATATTACCTAAGTCGAATAATTCGGGGTATTCTTCCAACATAGTCTGCTCTCGCTCCCAAGAAAGCTCCTCACGTTCGCAGTTATCCCAACGGACCTTAACCATTCAGATTTCCTTATTGTGGAGCCATTTGACTTCAAAGTCTTCAATGTGAACTGGCTTGACCTTTGTCGTCAACCCATTATCAATTGGCACTTGATCGACCGCAATGACCTGCGAAGTCTCTTGTACCACCTTCCGCAATACCGATACGTGGAATACATCGTGTAGCCAACTCAACTCCACTGACAGCTTCAATTGATACGCTGCTTCGCCAATCCGCTCTAGGATCTCAAATGGTCCAAGGTATCTTGGACTCAGCTTATTCAAGCGTCGAATCCGCGAGACACCCTTGAATGGCTTGATTTTAAAATACACTCATTCGCCAACACTGAACTCCACATTCCTATGCTTGGCATTATAGTATTTTGCCTGCCTGTCCTGAGTGATCTTTAACCATTCCTGAATCGTACGTACCATTGAAATGACGTCTTCCACTGCCTGACGTTTGTATAAATTTGACTCACCTGTCTCCAACCAAGACAACGGCGTGCAACACCTTCTCCCATACAGGGCCTCGAAAGGCGTCATTCCAATACTCGCTTGATAACTGTTATTGTATGCAAACTCTACCATGTACAGGTGATCTTCCCACTGTTTTCCGAAATCCAAGACGCACATACGGAGCATGTCCTCCATCATCCTGTTGACCCTTTCGGTCTGACCATCCGTTTGTAGATGAAAGGTTGTGCTGAAACTCAGCTTAGTTCCCAACAACTTATGCACCAGCCTCCAGTCATTTGACGTGAAGCGTCCGTCTCGGTCACTTACAATACTGCGTGGCACACCAAGCAACCATACAATAATATCCATATAGAGCTTGGCTAACTTTTCCACCGGATCTTCCTTCCTATTCGGGATGAAGTGCGACACTTTTGTCAATCTATCTACAACCACCCAGATGGCGTCATTTCTCTTTTGTGGCCTTGGCAAACCATGCACAAAATCCATGGAAATGTCATCGAACTTCCATTCCGAGATAGGCAAGGACTTTAAGAAACCTCCGGGCTTCTAGTATTCTGCCTTCACCAAGGCACAAGTTTAGCACTTCGCCACATAAAGTTCTACATCCTTCTTCAACCCTGGCCACCAAAACAACTTCTTCATGTCGCTATACATCTTCGTGCTCCCCGGGTGGATTGAGTACTTGTTATGATGAGCCTCATACATCAACTCCTCCCGAAGATTATCCGCACTAGGGACGCATAGGCGACCGTCCTTCCTTAGCAGTCCATCTTCAACTGCAAATTGGGAATTTGACCCATCCAATGATTCATCCAAGATCTGCTTCATACTGTTATCCTAAACCAAAGCCCGCCGAATCCTATCAGCTAGGTCATACTGCACCTCCGTCCAACACAAAATTGCCTCGGCACTAGACTGCTTGTCAACATAGGAGATCTCCAATGCCTCCAAATCACGGACCAAACTCTCATCATGCACCGCCAACAAGTTTGCTTGTGCAGGTGCCCTACGACTCAACGCATCTGACACTACATTACCTTTCCCGGGCACATAATGTATTTCGAAAGTGTAGTCCCCCAGGAACTCCATCCACCTCCGCTGCCTCATGTTCAGGTCCTTCTGATCTAGCAAATACTTCAAACTCTTATGATCGGTGTAGATATCGACCTTCACACCGTACAGATAGTGCCTCCACAGCTTTAGAGCAAATATCACGGCTGCTAATTCCAAGTCATGGACCAGATAATTTCTCTCATGAACCTTCAACTATCGTGATCCATAAGCTATCACGCTCCCATGCTATAACAGAACACAGCCCAAACCACTGCCCGAAGCATCACTATAAATTTCAAACCCTTCGAACCCACTCGGCGAACGCAAAATAGGCGCCGTGAACAACCGCCTCTTCAATTCTTCAAAAGCCTGCGCGCACTCCGGCGTCCACACAAACTTTTGATCCTTCCTTGTCAATGTCATGAGTGGTAGCGCTATCCGCGAGAAGTTCTCTACGAAGCGCCTATAGTAGCCGGCAAGCCCCAGAAAGCTCCGGACTTCCGCCACCGAAGTCAACACTGGCCACTCCTGAATCGCTGCTATCTTTTCCAGATCCACTGCTATCCCTTCACCACTAATAATATGACCAAGAAACGCTATTGAGGATAACTAGAACTCACACTTGGAGAACTTAGCATACAATTGATTCTTCCTCAATGTCTCTAATACCATATGCAGATGCTTGTAATGATCATACTCACACTGCGAGTACACCAAGATGTTGTCGATAAATACTATCACGAAATGGTCCAGGTACTCTCTGAACATCCTGTTCATCAGATCCATAAACACGGATGGCGCATTGGTCAGCCCAAACAGCATGACCGTAAACTCATAATGTCCAAACCGTGTGCTGAACGCTATCTTTGGGATGTCACTCTCCCTTATCCTTAGCTGGTTGTATTCAGATTTCAGATCTAGCTTCGAATATACCGTTGACCCAACCAACTGATCAAATAGATCGTCAATACTTGGTATCGGATACTTATTATTTTCCGTAAGCTTGTTCAACTCCCGATATTCGATATAGAGTCGCAAGCTCCCATCTTTATTCTTAACGAAGAGGACCGGTGCGCTCCAAGGCGACGAACTTGGACACATATACACTTGCTCTAACAATTCTTGCAGTTGCACCTTCAGCTCCTCCATCTCCTTAGGCACTATCTGATACAGAGAGCGTGACACTGGTTTGGCACCCAGCACTAGCTCAATTATAAAATCAATCTCCCACTGAGGAGGGGCTCCCAGGAGATCGTCTGGGAATACATCAGGATACACGGACACCATTGCAATACTGTTCAGACTAGGTTTAGGCATTGAAGCTTGCACTAAAGTGACAAACAGCTCTGCCCCAGACCAAACTGCCTTAATCACTTGAAGAGCTGTCATTAAAATCTTGCTCGACCCTTTCATACCAGCAAACGTGGTCTCCCAATCAGTATTCAGTCCCAACTTAACCTCCTTTCGGTTGTAATCAATGCATGCTTGCTTCACCGAGAGCCAGTCCATTCCAAAGATTACATCGAACTCCACTAACGGCAGCACCCACGCTTGCAAATCAAACTCTTGATCCCCGATCCATAACTTTACCACACAGACTTTATCCGCGCGCATTGAGCACCCATTGGGCAACAACACATCCAACTTGTCTTTTGACATTGAGGAAGCAACTAAAGCGTAAAATAGTACAAGTTCACATAGACATGAATCACATAAAGTTTATAACTAAAGTGCACATCATCAATATAAATAGATTTAAACACCAATATTCAGTAAGAAAGCAAGAACAAGTCAAGAGATCGACCGAATCTGAAGGCTCGTCAAGGGGTCGCGGAAGGAATCGTCGGGTTGTCAATCCGCGTCCAAGCTCGGTCCTCAACTACTTCCGGGGTAGAGAAGGGTTGTCACTACTTTCCAATGGTCCTGTCTTCTTCGTGTAACGATGTGGAAGAAAGTTGCAAGCTTCCCTTTGCTTGATGGATACAGCGCCAAACCATGAAATGGAGCTCAAAAGATGACGGAGAAGGCCGAGTGCAAGCACCAGCAAGGTATAAGCTTTGCGAGCATGGCTGGAGCTTCTCTCCTTGGTGGAAGATGAAGGATGGAGGTGGAAGGGCGGATCTTTGCCCTAAAAGGCGGCTGGAACGGCTCAAGATGAAGCTTTTTCCAAATGGAGGAAAATCTGCGCTTTAAATAGAAGCAGGTCAGAAAAATAGGTGCGCACGACCGTACGTTAACCTTTCGTTGCTAACTTCCAAGCCAAGCTTGCGGATGAAGATGCGTTGGCCTGTGCGTTTTACTCGCGCACGGGTGCTTCCGCTCGTGCATGAAGTAAATCGCACGGTTAAACACAGAACGCAGAAAAACAATATGGTACAGGAGAACCGTGCGTTTTACTCGCGCACAGGCGCTTCCACCCGTGCGTGAAGGAAAACACACGATTAACCACAGAAAGCAAAAACACAGAGAAAAATATGCAGACCGTGCGATTCCTTCTCGTACTGTTTGGCTAAAACCATGCGGGAACAAAACGAACAGGTAGCGCAGAAGTCCCCAGAATTGTTTTGTAAAACACACGATTTCCAAGAGACTGTGCGAGAAGAAATTCACACGACCGTGTGTTTTACACAAACTAGAAAATGAGTCTGGGACGTCCCGACTACCTGCATAGCAATGAAACCAATTGGAGCACTAGCTCCCAGCAACAACTTGCAAAACGCAGCTACAGAAAGAACCATGGGGAGCACCATGTGCATACCCCCAACAAAAGAATGTTCAATTGCACACCCATAGGAAAAAACAATGCACAAAGTGGTCAATGACCTAGTGATGAAAATATAACCGAAATCCGGTTGAAATGCAGTGCACGAGTGAGAAAACAAGCCTAGATGAGTACAAAAAACCCTATAAATATCGTACTCAACACACCCCAGACTTACATGTTTGCGCGTCCCGAGCAAACTAAATCTATGTAGATAGAAAAAATGACTTAGCTAACATAAAAATTGTGATATGGAGTACCATGCGAAGTCGCATGCTCGTACGCGTAAAAATATAAATAGAGGAAATTTCTAAGTATGCAAAATAGTTTACACTTTTCACAATGCGTATCAATATTTGATTATTACTCAAAAATGGAATCACGGTGAATCTTCTGGTCACGCGTAGGAAGAAAGTAGGCAGGCCACTAAGGTGAGCTTTGCTAAAGACCGAGGCTCAGGATCACCTCCAAAGGAATCCACCAATGTCGGGGACCATACACTTTCCCGTTTACACTCTCTCCACGGCACTAGTTTGACTCAAGCGTGAATTTATAGGACTTTAGGATAATCATGGGGCTTGGGTTTCAGTGGGGGTAAACAAAGATAAATAAGAAGGCTACACACCTAACCCAAATGAGCTAGCATAAAAAAATCCATCTGCTAACCAAAATACACATGGGTACACTACATCCCCAGACTTAACTTTTAATATATGGGTGTGTGCACTGCCTACTCCAATTATAATCACATCTCCAATAGGATTTTTAATCATGCTTTTTATTTTTTACTTTTCATTTCCACATATAATTTTTTTTAAAATCAATTTTTTTCTTTAAACAGTTACAGCAAATAGAAGCTTTGGAGTACATCCACATATTCACATGTAATATCACCACATCAACACCCCAACATGAAAAATGTAAAACACTAAAGCTCGACTTGGGTGTACGACTAGGATCGGCTATGAGGCTTTGGTGAAATAATGGTGGAGCTGAATTAAAAGAAGGGGTAGACACAATGGGGCTAGCGAGGATAAGACGTTAGGAACGTTACAAAGCTCAACCGGGCCAAAATGATGGCCTACATCACGCTCACGCTAGACTAACCATGCGCCAATGCTTCAAGAGTAGCTTGTGGCAAGTTCTTAACCACCGAGAAAGATGATCCTTCCTCCCGACTCAAGCAAAACGAGTCTAGTGGCGGCTACACTACCGTTCGATTCACACAGGATTCACCAATTTTTGAGTAGAATAAAAAGTCTTTACGCAAATAGAAAAATATAAAACTATAAGCATGTAGAAAAATTAAATCTACTCCAATTTCTACACGAGACGAGAGCACTCGACTAGGAGTACTGCAGGATTCAACATTTTACTCCGTCTCAAAATCTTATGCCAGCACAATTATTTTCCCAAATCATACAAACGAAATAAGTTTAACTTGCAGCACGCTAACAGCTAAGCACGCGCTCATGTGGGTGCAGTGACGTGCGATGCAATGAACATCAACATAAAACATTAAAAACTTCTAATATGCAAATGAAATGTGCATGTGTAAAAGGTAACAAACACCGGCTCTCCCCCAGACTTACACTAAGCTACACAACATATGATAATGAAATTAAAATCTGATAGAGCTAAGGGAAGAGGTTACCCAATACTCAGCTAGTGAGCATACCAAAAGACGCGTGAAAAATCAGAAGCCAAACCTGCAAAAAATTTTAGCTCTCCCCGCCGCACCAAGGAGAGGCCACCTACAAAATAGCTCCAACAAAAAAAATGTATACCAAGCCATAACAAATATAAGCTAAGCAATACTTACGAGTTAGTACTAAATACAATATCACATCACATATATCAAATGAAACTAAAGACAATAGCACAAGAAAGACAAAAAATGCAAACAATATAACTAATAACCACCCTGAGGACGATGCCCCAGCTGAATAAAGTAATATATACAATCAGTCAAAATAACCAATATACAAATATGAAGCAAAAACAACAAATAATCCCAATCGAGAAGAACAGCAACAATCACTCAGGCTGATCAGAAAAAGGCGGAGGCAGAGGCAGAGTACGGGCACGAGAAGTAGAGGCTCGAACAGGGACAACAGGGGGCACCCCAAGAAACTCAACAATAAGTTCGGTAATGTCGTACTGCCGGCGAATCAGCTCTTCCATCTGCAAATGCCGCGCGTAGTAGTCGGGATAATCCTCCTCAAAACTCCTACGATGCAAGGCATGGGCAAAAGAAGACGCGCGTGCCAAAGGCATAGTATGGCCAGGAGCGGCATCGTCGGGCCTGGGAGACTCCGAAGAAGAACCCACAGCAGCAGAAGAAGCCCTAGTTGGCTGCTCACGCTCAACAGTACGAACAACGTATCTCCACGTACCGCCAGAAGAAACACGACGCACCAACCTGAAGGTGGTCATCATGGTCACAAAAATGAAATTGCCACGGGAAATGGGAGTCATGGCGGGCAAAGTGTCAAAGACTCCTAATCCCTTGGCGATTCGTGTAATAAAATGCGAACCACCGATGGCCTTTAGGGGCACGTACGTGGCCCGGTGAAGGAAGTAATCAGCAAGAACACGACCTAGGTGGAGAGGGATGCCATGATGCATGTTGTAAAGGTAGAGCATATCCGACCACCCTGCTATGTTCTGACTCATCGAGCGGGCGTTGATGTTGTGCCCGATCAAGTGCTGAACATAGCGGAGTGCGGGATAAATAATCTGGGACAACTTGGCAGAACGCGCTTCGTACTGATGTGGAAATCCGGTGATCTCCTGCCAGAATGCGTGGGGAGAAGCGCCAGTTGGGAACTCAAAGGGTCGGGCAAGAATGTCTGATTCCATGAGTTCATCAACCGCGTATATCCCCACATAAATGGCAATCATGCCCACACTAAAATTATAAGGGCGCAAGTTCATCTGAAATGCCATCGCAGTGGACTCGCCAGTAGCCGCGTCTCGTCGCTCCAAAATACGGAAGGTGGAGAGGAATTCGAGCGCGAGCTCACGAAATCCAGTCTACACAATGGAGAATAGATGATGTCATGAACCCGCATCGAGTAATCGATCCACCTCAACCTTTAGACTGACGACCGCAAGCTCCTCGTCTGAAACGAAACGGAAATCCAAAAATGGTTTTTGGACCAAGCGTTCATACCTCGCGACCATTTTAGGTCTCCCAAAACGAAGCATTCGCTCTGCGTCTTCAGTATTCACCGGAGCCTCCGGAGCATCCTCCGGCTCCGCCAGAACCAAAGCTCGCGTGGAAGAGGAAGTGACACCACCAAAGCTACGCAGCTTGCTAATCACTTTCTTGTAACCCATGATGATGAGGAGAGGGAGAAATAGGGAGAGAAATGAAGAATAAAGGAGGATTTGGAGGAGGAGGAAGAGATTTCGCCGGAGAAGGAGGAGAAGCGGACGCTTGTGCAGTCGCACGGGAATTAGGGCCAGTGTGCGTCAAAAACACTCATCCTGCATTTTTAATAAAAGAAAAACGCATGGTCGTGCGTTTTTGCCGCGCACGGTTTTCCCAAACCGTGTGTTTTGCAAAAATAGTCCAATTCACATCATTTTCTCCGAGAAGCCTCATCCTGCGACAATAGCGAGAAAAATAAAAACACATGGACAAAGAACATCCTGAGCGACTAGGCCAACTCCCCAAATTAGGCACAAGCGCACAAAACTCTCGCAAGCATGCATTGAAACAAAAAAATTCAAAACAAACAACACGCAAAGCTAATTTTAAATAGTAAATACTAACTAATTAATCCTACTCCTAGATAAGTACTGGGGTTATTGTCATCCCAGCACGACTTTTTCGAAAGCCAAAAAGTCCTAACTAATGGGCCTATGAAAAGAAAAGTGCATAGGTAACTTGCCTAATATCCGTTGTGGTAACGAGTCCCGATACAGAGATAGAGCAGTTACCCCTCTGCCTACATAATAATACCTGCCCAACATAGGTAGAGGAAGTAGGAAATAAGATAAGGAGGAGCGCTGGTCCTCGCTCATCTTATCACAAAATAAATCCTTGCCTAGTAAGGTATCATCAGCCACAGCTGTGTAGGAAGCAATGACAACGACATGAGCACCAGGCTCATCGTCATCCCAACGTACCCGTGGAGACTCAACTTGCACAGGCTCAGATAGATAAGGGGGGATCAAGTAATAAAATAGAAGAAGAACTAAAATAGTCAGAATTTGAGAGAGTGATCCTGGTATCACTCTCAGCAAGATCCAAGCATAGACCATCGTCGGTATCATACGAGTCGTATCGTGGAGAATCCGATAAATCGAGATCCATAGTGGCAAGAGGAATGGCCTCGTCCAATAAAGAGGTGCAAACCTCCGCATAAGAAAGAGAATATTCCTCATCCCACCGGGGTACGTAAAAGTGTTCTAAATATCCACATTCTCCGTCGGAGATAGAGGAATCATCATCCCACTTCGGGGCAACCTCGGGCACCGAGTCACCCATGAATACGGCATCGTCAGCCGACTCACAAGAAAAAGGAGTAGCAAACTCTGGTAAAAATTGCGGAGGGCCGAAACTGCTCTCACAATCGAGCACTGAACGAGCGGGCCCCATCGCAAGATTATTTGCAGATGCCACCCCATTGACAGGAACAATCTCTGCATCCCATATAGGAGCGCCCATGGATTCCTGATCCTCTTTTTGTTGGCTAACACAGGAATGATCGTCATCACTCAAGGGTAGCTTGTAAAAAGGGAGCAAGGGACCCATGAAGGATCTGTATGCGGCAAGAGATTTCAGTAATCTCAACGGGTAAAGATCGAGCTAGATGAGCTATGTCAGTGTATGGGCCAGACAACACCCTGGTAGGCCTGTCTACAACAATCTTCTGCGAATGGGAGATTGTTGCGTACACGCCCTCAGAGGGAGAAGGCTCGCACAAGCGAGGGCAGTCCTTCACCATGTGACCTACACCTTGGCATAACAAACATCTAATACAATGCTCGGCTTTCATAACAGTCATGACATCGATGCATCGGCGCAAAGTGTCATAGAGACGACACTCGGCTCGGAATACATCGCGAACAAAAAATATTTACCGAAAAGGGTGCTACACACTAAGATAAAAATAGAACAGATCTGCTGTCTAAACCAAAAATCAGACACAGACAAAAAGAAATAAGCAAAATAAATGGAAAGCAGGAAAATTAAATAAAAACAAGAAAACAACAATCACAAGTTCTTCATTTAGAAAACTCACACGGCAGTGTTCCCCGACAACGACGCCAAACACTTGATGTGCTTACGACAAGTGTACCGCTCGCATAAGTAATATAAAATGGGGAGGTTATCCCAAGTATCGAATCTCTCAAGGAACACCGCAAGGGGGAGTTGTCTAACAAGGACTTGAGATTGAAGTCCAAGGATATAACCTACGAAAGGGGGGTTTTGGTATTTTGTGGAAAAAGAAAGTAAAACACTATCAACTACTCCTATGCAATGCCGCTATGTAATGCTTCGTCAGGCGGGATGGAAGACTACACGGGCCGCTATGCACCGAATCGCTGGACGGATGGACGAGTAGGCTTGCGGATGCGGTGGTGAGAATGGCGGAATGAGGGTCATGAGCACCTCTTCTCTACACACGTCACTAGCAATTGCTAGTGCGGCAAAAACGGATGTGGTGGCAGATGGATATGCGGCCCAAGTCAAGCAACTAATGCATAAAATAATACAAGTTCCCATAGACATGAATCACATAAAGTTTACAACTAAAGTTCACATCGTCAAAATAAATATATTTAAACACCAATATTCAGCAAGAAAGCAAGAATAAGTCAAGAGATCGACCGAATCCGAAGGCTCGTCGAGGGGTCGCGGAAGGAATCGCCGGGATGTCAATCCGCGTCCAAGCTCGGTCCTCAACTACGTCCGGGGTAGAGAAGTGCTGTCACTACCTTCCAATGGGCCCGTCTTCTTCATGTCGCGATGCGGAAGAAAGTTTCAAGCTTCCCTTTGCTTGATGGATACAACGCCAAAGCATGAAATGGAGCTCAAAAGATGAAGGAGAAGGCCAAGAGCAAGCACCGACAAGGTATAGGCTTCAGGAGCATGGCCGAAACTTCTCTCCTTGGTGGAAGATGAAGGATGGAGGTGGAAGGGCGGAGCTTTTCCCTAAAAGGCTGCTGGAACGGCTCAAGATGAAGCTCTTTCCAAATGGAGGAAAATCTGCGCTTTAAATAGAAGCAGGCCAGAAAAATAGGCACGCGCACGACCGTGTGTTAACCGTGCATTATTAACTTCCAGGCCAAACTTGCGGATGAAGATGCGTTGACCCGTGCGTTTTACTTGCGCACGGGCACTTCCGCCCATGCATAAAGGAAATCGCACGGGTAAACACAAAGCGTAGGAAAACAATATGGTACAAGAGAACTGTGCGTTTTACTCGCACACTGACGTTTCCGCCTGTGCGTGAAGGAAAACAAACGATTAACCACAGAAAACAAAAACACAGAGAAAAATATGCAGACCATGCGATTCCTTCTCGCACGGTTTGGCCGAAACCGTGCGGGAACAAAATGCACGGGTAGCCACAGAAGTCCCTAGAATTGCTATGTAAAACACACGATTGCCAAGAGACCGTGCGAGAAGAAATTCACACGACCGTGCGTTTTACACAGAAACTAGAAAATAAGTATGGGACGTCCCGATTACCTGCACAACAATGAAACCAACTGGAGCACCAGCTCCCAGCAACAACTTGCAAAATGCAACCACAGAAAGAGCCATGAGGAGCACCATGTACATACCCCCAACAAAAGAATGTGCAATTTCACACCCCATGGGCTAAAACGGTGCACAAAGTGGTCAATGACCTAGTGATGAAAATATAATCGAAATCCAGTTGAAATGCAGTGCATGAGTGAGAAAACAAGCCCAGATGAGTCCGAAAAACCCTATAAATATCGGACTCATCACCTTCCACTACCGCTGACTAAAGTTACGTCCTTCTCCGTCGCAGTAGGTCATGACATCGTCAGGGCCTGCCGCCCTTGCAGTTTCTCAGGTTCGAAGGTCCGCCCTTCACCACAACCTTCAATGACATCCCCCAACCCGGTAAGTCAGACCTATCACTACTTAGCTAGAAGCATCCATCTATCGCCCTGATAGTAGGTCACGATGTCGTCTGGGTCTCGTCCTCTAATAACCAACATCAAAGAAGCATGACAGAGTTGCTTGCGCAAAACGTCGATTCCAAAACCACAAATGCTCTATATCTTCCCCAACTTGGGAATAATAGAGGTAGTGGGCAATCATCGTGCATCAAAAGCCCGACAAAGTGATTGTCATTTATGAACCCAATGTAAACTGTCAATGGGAATGGTGAAGGTGCTGAATGTAGCGGTATAAATGTATATGACTGAAATTTTGAGAAGTGAACGAATTTGATATTGTAAAAGAATACCACTACTAATCCCATATCAGACATAGTCATTTACTTGTACAATGGAGCTGGAGAAACCGTACAGTCCATAAATGCCAATAATTCCAATCTTTTATCAACACCATATAATTTTTGAAAATTCAATTTGGAGTCTTTGCACTTTGATTGTGTCGTTTAAACCCCGGCCTATCACACTCAAGCATTACTCTAGGTCTTGCCTTAGATGTTAACTTGTCCGCACTTTAAATTGTAAGTACAAAACCAAGATCCTTAGCAACATTTCATTCCTAACTAATCAACTCCTCTTTTGTAGGAAAGCACATTAAAGTTCTAAAATGATAACCAAAATCAAAATTATATTCTTGTGTCAAATTCTCCACAGAGGTGGCACATGTGGTGTTATCCATAGGACCATTTGAATCTATTTAAGCAAGAAAAACAAGAAAAATGTATTTACCATATGCAACATGCAAACAATACAAGAAACAAGTGTATAGTACAATTTTATTTGGAAATATTAAGTTACCAAACAGTTCCTTTGTGTCCATAGAGTTGCTTTGAGGTGTACAATAAACCGCTGAAATTTGAGAGAATCCATTTAGTGTCATTGGTTCTCATTACATAAAAATTTTTGAATCTGCAAAAAAAGAAAACTAGTAGTCTCATTTAAGCCAAAAAACCCTAAAGAATCTAACCCTAAATCTAGAGAAAAGGGGTATGGAATAAAAAAAATGGATGTGGAATTCTCAGATCAAGCCAAACAACAAAAACATCGGAATGGAAACAACTAAAATGGCTTTTTGGCAGAATGCACCCCCGAATATCTCCCGATTGGCAGAATGCACCTCAAATATTTAAATATGGCAGAATGCACCCCCGATTATTACAATTTTGGCGAAATGCACTCCCGTGCTGTTTTTAGGGGTATTTTGGTCCTGGGCCCTCACTTGACAAAAAATATCATTTTTTGGCTTAATTTTAGCAATTTCATCACCTAAAAAGTGATTATAAACCGTTTTTTCAGGGTATTTTAAACTATTTTTCAAAGCGACGCCATCTAATTCGTTGTGCTTTTCACAAACCTCTTTGAAAATTCAATAGAAATTGAATTGAGAACACCATCCAAAAGCATCATTTTTCAAAATAGTCGCAATATTTCATTCAAAACACCATCCAGATACATGAAAATTACAAAACATAATTCAGATATATTAAAATTATACAAAAACATCATCCATATACACAAAAATTACAAAACATCATCCGGATATATTAAAATTACAAAACATCATCCATTAATTTCTTCAAAACATCATCTAGTACATGTCACCATCCATACACAAAATTTTCCCGCAAAACCTGCATTTTTAAAAAAACATTTTTTTAGTAAACTTTATAACATTATATATAACAAAAACATATGAATGATGACATAGTATTCACCAATGATTTTTTCTTCAAAAAACCATTCAGGCTGGACATTTTCTTCAAACATCAAGTAGTCTTCCTTACCTACACGAAATTAATGATAACAATAAAAAATCAAATATGAAAATATGTTCATAATGTTTAAAGATATGATAATAATGATTTTTTTGCTTACCGAAAGTTTAGATTTTTTCGTTGATGTTGAAGGCATTGTTGAATCAACTGTGCATTATGTATTCCTTGTTTCTTACTCGTGTATCCTTTTTGTTCATCTCTTTTGCCAACACTTTCAATTTTGTGATTCACATTCTCATCAAAAATAACATCATCTAATTCAAAGTTACTCTCCACAAACTCATCAGAAAATGACGAATCATTATCCCCACTACAACTTGAATCACTACTACTGTTAGAGGCATTTAGATCTTCTTCTTCAACCAAAAAATTATCTCAATTCATGTTTGACATTCTATGATATACAAGAAAAAAGGCTTAAGCAAGAACAAGGAAAAACCCTAAACTACAAACAAAAAACCGAATACATTTTGTTATACTTGCCAGAGAAAAACGTAGAGAATCAAGGCCGGGGACTACCGCTGCTTCTGCGAAGAGAGGCGAGTGGTGATTGGGACGGCGAGCGGCGATCGGGATTGCGAAGCACGACGAAGAGCGAAGTGGCGAAGCACGACAAGGCAAGCAGCGAAGCGACCAAGTAGAACAGGCCGACCGACGAATGGGACGACGAGCTACTGGGACGGCGAGCGACGGGACAATTGGGATTGGGAAGGCGAGCGGTTGTGTTGAAGGCAAACCTAAAAATAAAACTACGAGTTGTTTTTGAGGGGGAAAAACCTAATAAAAAAAGCACCTTAATGAGGGTGACGATTGGGCCATATTTAAATATTGGGAAGCGAGAGATATTTGTGGGTGAACGCCAAAACCCAACTAAAATCTAACGGTCCGTTCGGCCCCCAGGGATGCCACTCTGTGAGAATTGGAATTGGGTTGTGTTGAAGGCTAGAATTGGAATTGGAATTGGTTTAAATTCCTTTTTTTCTCCTGCAGGACCGAGCGAAAAATAAAACTATCCGAAGTTATTGCAACAAAACCAAGTTGAATTATTCCTTTTTTTAAGAGGGGAACACAACATCAGAAAAATCAACTTCAAAACCAATTAATTATGATCGGGCAACGACGGCGAGATCGGGCGGTGATGACGAGAAAAAAACTGACCAAAATGACGACGAGACCCTTAATGAGGGTGCATTCCGTCAGCGGCTGCAAATCGGGCGGTGGTCACCGCGGCGAGATGTGGCGGCGGCGGCGAATCGGGCGGCGGCGGCGGCGAATCGGGCGGCGGCGGCGGCGGTCGGGCGGCGGCGGTCGGGCGGCGGCGGCGGCATCGGGCGGCGGCGGCGGCGAGATCCGCCATCAGCGGCGAGATCGGGGGGCGGTGGCGGTTTAGCGGTGGCGAATCGGGCGGCGGCGGCGAGATCGGGCGGCGGTGGCGAGACCGGGCGGCGACGACGAGATCGGACGGCGGCGACGAGATCGGACGGCGGCGGGGATGCATTCTGCCAATCGAGAGTCTTTACCCATAATATTCATAGTATAAAATTGTGGGTGAATTCTGCCAAAATCCGAACACTGGAATTGGAATTCTGTTGCCCCAATTCCTAAAATCTAAGAGAAAAAGGAAAAAAAAATCGGATTCAGGAGTTGTGAACAATACCTACGTTAGGGGGCGTTGGAATCGGTGGAGGCGAGTCACGGTGGGGTGTGTCAAGGTTCACATGAGGATGCCCGACGAAGCTCGTAAGGGGCCGTCCTGGAGTGGGAAGGCGGCGTGCGATCAGGGCCGGGTGGGACGATCCCCGTATGGCGCTCGGGAGGTATGTCCAGGATCGGGCATTTACGGTTCGGTGCCGTTAGTGTTAAAACAGAGAAAAAAAAACTGAGTTTTGAAATAAGTCGGGTTTGACCATAACCATTTGCCTTTTGCCAATAAAAATTAGAGTAATTTTATATGGAAATCTATTTTGGCTATGGGCAAATCACGATTATGTGCAAACTGAAAAATTTTAGATACATTTATCTAAAATTGATTTGCACTTAACAAAATTAATTTACACTTATCTAAAATTAATTTGAACTTTATACCACTCTAAAATTATTCGTACTGTTTTCCTCTTCAACTTCTGCTTTCCTATCGATAGTTTTCGTCCGAGAAATCCCCCGCCTCCGTATCTTCCACAATTATGCAGTGCACAGCTTATATGTTGGACCCGGGGAAAATGGCGTCAGAAGCAACCAAGGCTGGTTGTGCTGCTTTCTCTTCCATCCCCTTTGCTCACTCCATCGCCACCCGCCTTCCTGCCGTCCTCCGGCTCCCGCAGCGCTCCGCCTCTACGTTGGTGGCCGCAAAACGCAGCCCCAAACGCCTCAAACACTCCTCTCAGCGCCTCTTCAAGGTTCAATAACTTTTTACTCACCTTCATTCCCATTATTAATGCTTCGTTTTTTCATGAATTCAAAACTTAACTGGCAGAGCGGCGATGAAATGATCTATGTTGAGATGGACTCAGCAGGAGCAGACACCTGGAAGCTGGAACCTGTGGTGCAGCTAATCAAGAATGGAGCGGTCGGTGTAATCCCCACAGATACTGTGTAATGCTCATCCTTCTGTCCAGTTATCTGTTGCAGTCTGATATGCCACTTACCGTTTTTACCATTAATTGTCAATTCCCAAATTCAGTTAAGTGTCTTGTATTGAGTCGTGTAAAACTGCAAATAGGGTGTGCACGGTGCGGTTTGGTGCGGTTTTGACCCAAACCGCAACAGCACCGTAAGGGCTCGGTTTTTGCCCGAGCAAAACCGCACCGCACCGAAATTATGCGGTGTGGTTTCGATTCGGTGCGGTTTTTTGCGATGCGGTTGCGGTTTCGGTGCGGTTTTTAACATGTATTTTACATAGACTACAGGTAAATATCAGAACTATAAATGTTGCTTGATAATTTATGAGTTTTTTTTATGTTTTGCTGTTTTTCTCTCTTTATTATATTAAATTACATCATTTTCTTATAACAGGTGATTTCATTTTCATAAATTTTGATGCAGTTATTTGTCTTTCTTTTTGGAGATGTCAAACCAACTTATAAACTATGTAATATTTTGTGAATATCATGTTTTATAGACAAATATTTTCACACTAAACTTTGTTGCAGGAGAATCATTCATTCTTATATATCAACACTTCTTATGCAATATTTTGTTTTAATTTGGATTATTAATACTAAGAGACTGTTGTAATTGATATCCAAATTTTCTGTGTGTGGAAGAGATACAACAACACTCAAACCTTTATCCCACTATAGTGTGGTCGGCTATATGGATCATTTGTCGCCAATGTGCCATATATTGACATATTCCCACTAATGCGTGCATCTTGTTTTCCTTATAGTTTTAAGCCTTTATTCCACTATAGTGAGTGTGGAAGAGATGATTCAGCAAAATATCTCACCTAATTATATTAACTCTGACGGTAATATATCGTATAAATACATCAACTCTTACTTAATATACTTAAATGATGTCACATAATTATAAAAAATTAAATACACAAAATATTCGGTGCGGTGCGGTTTTCAAAATCCAAAAACTGCACCACTCCGAACCACGATCGGTTTATAAAAATTCAAAACCGCACCGCACCTAAATTACGCGGTGCGGTTTAAAAATTGGTGCGGTTTTTGCGGTGCGGGCGGTTTTTGCGGTTTTTCATGCTCACCCCTAACTGCAAATGTAGTGTCAAGGTTGGCCTTGTGTAGCTTGACTTGCAAATGTAGGAAGGTTATATAAAACTCCAAAAATATTAGAAATGTATCAAAAAACTTATGGTTAACAGAAACCACGATCTGGGAATGGAGCTGGAGAGCATGAAGCAAACAGTACAGGAGATGGAGATGAAGCAAAGCAAGACATTGGAGGAATTGCGCAATATGATTGCCATGCTGGAAGTTGGGCGGCAGGAAAGGACAAAACCATCTCTGAGGCCTATGGAGCGGCAACCTTTCTCGAAGGATCTTATTCCCTGCCCACGTGCTACGCTCGATTGGAATTTCCTCGATTTGAAGGCGACGTAGTCAAGGAGTGGATGTACAGAAGCGAACAAATCTTCCAAATTGATGAGACTCTTGAAGCATTAAAAGGTGAAATTGGAATTAGTGAACCTGGAATGAAGAGCATCAACGTGGTTCCAAAATTTTCCCCGCACCAGAATATCTAGAACAGAGCTATCCTGGAACCTATGTTATTAAAGGTGCAAGGCGCACTGAGGCGCAAAGGGATTCTGAAGCCTAGGCGTAAGACGCAGGTGTGCGTCTGAGGCACGTAAGACGCAAAAAAAAAAGAACAGTAAATTGAGCGCCGAATTCGCTGAAAATCAGTGAATGTGCGCCCAGGTGCGCCCCAGGTGCGCCTGAGGCACCTCGCCCGCCTCTGCCTGGTAGAGACGGGGGCTGTGCTCCTGGAGGCTGAGGTGCTTCTTTAATAATATAGCCTGAAACGAATTTGCTATTTCCATACAAGAAAGGTTTAGTTCTTCTTTCTATGATGACCCCATGAGTGATCTCAAGCAGTTAAAACAGACCTCATCTATGCAATATTAACTCGATGAATTTGAATCATTATGGAACAAGCTTTTCATTATGGAAGAATATGCCATAAGTTTGTTCTTAACAGACCTAAGAAGGGAAATCTCCCTAACTATGATGATGTTTTTTTCCTTCCACCCTTCAAAAGGCTTATGGTCTCGCACATATCCAAGAAGAGAAGTTGTCTCTGAGAACTAAGAAGGGGCCACATCATCAGGGGGTTGCAAGTGTGTCTCATTGCTCAAATGGCCCTCTACGACCCTCACTATGATCCAATCATCATTCCAATGACCACAAGGGTCATGCTATTCATGCCCACAATAAAATGGAAACCAAAGAGATAAAAGAGAAGAAAGCGAAGGGACTATGTTATTGGTGCGACAAACGCTTTAACAGAGGGAATCGTTGCAAGAAGAGAGCACAATTATATGTGTTTGAGATGTAACCATATTTAGAAGAAGGAGAATCGTGTCCCTGCGCCACATTACCAGAAGAAAAGCCAAAAGTGGAAAGGCCAACCTGCTCACATGAACCTCTAATAGTACCTCAAGTATCAATGCACGCACTCATCGGAATCAACTATTTCCATACCATGAAGGTCAAAGGCTTACACAAGGGGCATGTATTATGCATTCTGAAATACTCATAATTTCCTTTACGAAAGAGCGACAATCAAATTCAAATGCCATCTATCTCCACTTCCCTCTTCACCATGACCATAGACGACAAGAATAGATTACAAAGCCAACATCTATGCAAAGAGTTCTAGTGGTACATGCAAGGAGTGCAATTTGAAGCCTATATATTGCTGCCACTGATGGGGGGATGTGACATGTTCTTGGAGCCCAATGGTTGATCACCTTGGGCATCATTCAGTGGAACTTTCTTAACCTGAAGATGAAGTTCTCAGTCCAAGCAAAGAAGATTTCTTTAAGGGGAAGTAGACATTTGGGGAATGAGTTGGTGAGTCAAAAGAATATGAGCAGGCTACTACAAAAGGACCCCTGGATCTCCATAATGATGGCATGTTGACAACAACCTGAGGTAATAACCATTATTGTCACGGTGTCAAGGCGAACCAAGGCGAGCGCCTGGACGCTTAGACGATAAGTTGGACGCCCAGGAGACAATAAGGCGAGCAAATCGCAAGACGACAACCTGATATTTTTTAAAAAACTAAGATAGACTTTAGACTGCTGTTTTTATAAAACCACATTGTATAGTCAAAAAGACAGCGGTTTTTATAAGAACCGCTGTCTAAAGTCTATCAGACAGACTATACACTGCGGTTAGAATGCTAGAACCTTGGGCATGTGTATCTATTCATGGGGATTTTTAGGAATGCATTGTAGGCATAATTACATTGCATGCATATCATAACTCATTGCACAAGTGTTAAGCTAAGTGCAACAGATGGAGATTGTACACACATGGATTTCACAATCATAATTCTATCGCACGCGATTCTATCGTCGCATTTGCATTTGCATGGCTATCACCTAGAGTTGTCCACTGAAAATGCTGTAACTATTACATGATTTATGTATCCAACAGTGTTAGAATGCTAGAACCTGTAGTCTCGATCCTCTATGCTTAGCCTGACTGTTTCTCTTACTCAATTCTTTTATGATTCTTTTAGATGGCTTCTAAGCGATCACAGCGAAAGAAAGCTACCCCTGCTGCGAGGGAGGCCCCTTGAGATGAAACTGTCCAGCTTTTGAGACAGCTTCTAGAGCGTGTCACCCGTTTGGAGGGGGAACGCCCAACTCCTGATCTAGCCTTTGGTTTCCGCAGCGCAGGGACGACTGGAGTAGCTGATACCATCACCCCTCATGCACCTGGATCTGGGACCGGCTTGTCTGCTGGCACCCTCGAGGCCCCGCTCGTGCCAAGTCCGACTACTACTGTAGCGATGACATACACACTGACTTTCAAGAGACTAAATCTGTCTACCTACAACGGCGACCGTGATTACTTCGTGATCACTGAATGGGTCTCCCAGATGGAGAAACACTTTGAGGATGCTGCAGTTCCCGAGGCCCAAAAGGTTCTCCTTGCGGCCTATCAGCTGGCCGAGGATGCTTACACTTTGTGGCTTCAGCGCCGTAGCCTCTACGATTCTGCCACCTCGACTGGGGACAGTTCAAGGATACTCTTATGGAGAACTTCCTCTCTTCCGTGGAGCGGGACAAGTTAGCTGAGAAGTTTCCGTCCCTTCAGCAGTTTGGCAGGACAGTGACCGAGTATGCGAGAGAGTTCTCCCGCCTATCCCTCCTTGCTGCAGAGTTTGTGCCGGATGAAGCCAAAAGGATCAGCCGTTTCGTGAAGGGACTCCGTCATGACTTCCAGCAGCATGTGGTAGCCCATGGCGCCACCACCTACGCGGAGACCGTTGGAGCCGCCTTGAAGGTGGAAGCAATTGAGCTGGATCGTTCTGCCAAGAAAGTCCAGCATGACACCAGCAATGCCGCAGCATCCGACCTCAAGCGCAAGAGTGCTCCATCTCAGGAGCAAGGTCCCGGGCCCAAGGAGGTGTGCGCCTTCTGTCACAAGGTGGGCCATGTTGCCCAAGTCTGCCGTTCTCTCCTGAAGAAGCAAAAGGACATCCATGCTCCGCCGCCTCAGATGGCGCTTGCCTCTACCTCCACCGTCTGTGCGTACTGCAAAAAGCCGGGCCACCAGCTGAAGGACTGCCGTCGTAGGCAGAAGGCCTGTTTCAAGTGCGGGCAGGTTGGACACCTCAAGAAAGACTGCCCTATGAGGGAAAGCTTGATTCCCGCTCAGCCACTGTAGGTTGTCCCCGGAGCTCAGGACAGGGGTAAGGCTGTGCTGAACGTCATCACTTAGGGCAAGGCGCTTGCTTCGGCCGACGTCATCTCTGGTACGTTGTTGTGTAGAATTTTAATTTTAATTTTTCTACATTAAAAAAAAACTGGCCTGCCTTAGTTTCGAATAATCTTGATATGCGTCATATTTTTCCCTTTTTAGGAAGATTTAGGGTCAAGAATAAGTGAATGCAAATCTTATTTGATTCCGGTGCATCACACTCTTTTATTGCTCGCCACATCGTGGACCTTCATAGTTGACCTACTTCGACACTTGAGGTCCCTTTCGAGGTTTCTGTAACCGGTCATCTGCATCTCTCAGCCAGCGGCGTTCTCAATTGCCCGATCCTGCTTGGAGAATTGCAAGTTTTCGCCGATCTCATAGTTCTGGAAAGTTCAAAATTCGACGTAATCTTGGGAATGAATTGGTTGGTCGCGTATCGAGCTAAGCTGGACTGTGTGGCAAAGATGGTCAATCTCATTATTGGTCGCTGCCACCACCTTCAGGAGGACTCTGGCCTGTTGGGGGACTTACCGTCTGGAGTCCGAAGTCACGGGGCCGTGCCAGGATCACTATTGTCTCCACCACTCCGACGGCTACCTTGGGGACAAAGCATATTTTCCAGATTGCGACATTGTTACGGATATTCGCGGCAAACATGGCGCAGACCAAGGAAGATGAACCAGACGCGTCGGGAGCGGCTTGGACCGACGAGGACGACCCAGGAGGGGTCGGCGCGAAGGATAATTGATATTCAGTTTATGTTTATGTTATGTTATTTTATTTTTTCCTGTTATTGGCACCCCTTCTCTATAAGAGGGGCTGATTTGGACATGTAATGCATCTTGGATGAATGTGTGATTTTCCCTCCTCTTCTGCCGGAACTCTCTTCTCTTCCTCATCTCTCTACTGCCGGCACCCCTCCTCTACCGCCGGATTCCCAAGTTCGTATCACGGGGAGTGCTAGAATGTTTTACATTTTATGTTACACACTTTTTACATTTTAAACCCTTGTATGCATCCCTCCTATATATATGAAAGAGTGCTCCTTGTGAATAATTATACATTATCTATTTTGTAACATACTGATTTGCTATGATGAGCCCTAAAACTACTTTTACATGAAATACCAATCGCAAATAAGTAGCACTATTTAGTTCTCAGAAGCACACAAATAGATTTTGCTCCACTTAATTTTGAAAAGCTGACAAGCACTTCATTGATGATTTTCATTTAGAAGTGGTTGCACACAGTTTAAAAAATGCCTCATGCTCTGTTTTGAGAAAGCGGTAGTGGTTATGAACATAGTTTTGAAAAACGCTAGTACTGTTTGGGCAAGCGCTGTCAGGAATGTTCCATATGCAGGTAAACCGCCACCACTACATTTACTATCATAACTTCTCATTGCCATCTCAAATACCACAGTTGTCCTACACGGAGCCTTAGTTTAGATGATTTATGCTACAAAAATCAAATATAGGGATATAGATTTCATGGGCACGCATTGAATATGGCAGTATACATGAATGCATGTTGAAATCTCATTTAGCTGCAATCATGTAGTGTTGTAGTTCCATGCCACATGATTCATATATTAGTCTGGTTTCTGTCAGGTATGCTATAGTTTGTGATTTGCAAAGTTACTCAAGCGTTGAACGCCTACGAAGGTGCTTGACCTTCTTTTACCAACTCCTTGGTCCCATATCTGTTATGTTCATCTTATTTTGTTAAACTTCTTCCTAGGTCTTGCACAAAAGTATACTTCAGGTTTTTCTTTGTAATTTTTTTCTCCTGCAGAATTAAAGGTGTGGGGAGGTCGAAGGTAAGTACTATGACTGATTCATGCTTTATGTGACATAGGATTAAATTTCTGCACGTTATTTTTAGCAAGCTACATAATACTGAAATGTGGTGTACTGATTCTTATTTAATTTTTGCTGAGTGATCATTAAATACTTATCCAGCCCCTCAGTATCTTGTGCCGTTCTTTACAAGACATAGACACATTTACAACAGGCTTCCCTCGGGGTAATGCCTATGGGCAGACAAATATATTTAGAGCTGTCAAGCACTGCCTGCCTGGCCCTGTAAGATCAAATATTTCCTTCTGTTTTATCATTTTTAACTGGACTTCTTTTTTACTTCATAATGTAAAAAATGTTTTACTTTTAATAGGGATCATTATTTTACAGTATACTTTTATTCTACCCGCCAGCAAGGAGTTGCCAAAACAATGTATAAGGAGTGGCCCTACTGCAAAATATGCATCAAGAAAGCACGTTGGTGTACGCATACCAGATGATATCATTTGCAGGGATATACTAAATAATCTTGACGCACCTTTGATAAGTACAAGGTTTGTTGGAAGTTCATTTAGCCATGCGCTAATATAGCTATTACTTGCGACATGAACACTTGAAGTTTGTTTATTTGGAGATTTCCTCGTTGTGTCCAATACTAATCTTGTTTACTGCCATGTGACATGCCTTAGTGTAAAGTGTCATGCAGAAAACCAGTGGATGATAGATCCAGTAATGATAGCTGATATTTATGGGCCCGAGGTATGGATGATGACATTTTTAAAGAGTTTAATCCAATCGTATCTGTTTCCAAATTATTTTTTGTTGTGACAGTTTTTGAGGTCACATGACGTACAATAGATTACTAAGACTGTTTGACATTATGGGGGAGTGCTCCAGGACACTGTTATCGGCTACCGTTGGATACGTACTACAAGGCCAAAACTAGCAAGGCGGCGCCGGAGGGCCGCCGGAGATGAAGGAGATGAATACAGGAAGGGAGGTGGTAAAAGAGAGAGAGAGAGGAAGAGAGGGAAAGAGAGAGAGAGAGAGAAAGAGAGAAAGAGAAAGAGAGAGAGAGAGAAAGAGTACGGGAGATAGAATTGAAAACATGAAGCAACGTGTTCTCCTTAATTCATTCATCCATCATAAAAAAACTATTACAACTTAATCCTCCTTCACGCCCACCATATAATGACTAAAAAAATGAGAGGGGAGAAGAGGTTCAACGGTCAAATCCTAATACAATTTTCATAACGAAATAAATCAATAAGCTCTGGATGTGGCTGATGTCGAGAAGAACTGGATGTGACTTCAGCAATGATGATAAACTCTGAGCCATCGTATTGATATCCTTCAATGGAGGATAGGCTGTCACGTGTAAGCAGATCCGGCTTCTCATTTCGAAATAAGAAAACTTGGACGTTTCTGGTGATGCCAAGTGTTTGAATCTGAACGGATTGACTAAAATCTGAGCTGACGTGTCAACATCCTAACAATACTCAGATATAAATAAATTTGCCCTTATAAAAATATCAGGATGAGTGATGTCCTCATCGATCATACATCCATCTTTTTGGTTTAGGGTTTAGCTTTGTTTTTTTTTGACAGGCTAAGCTGCTGGTGAGCGGCGGAAACCATCCCTGATGCTTAGGGGATTGATGAAGCCAGATGGTTTTTGAGTAAGATTGCAGTAAACGGTGAGGTAAAAACCTTCCCACTTCCAGTGTTGCTGCTGACTGGGTATTTAGGTAACACTTTTCTCTTCTTCTTCTGGTGGTAGGCGTAAGTGAGGTCGTTGCTTCCGAGTGCGTTTTTTTCGTTGCATCCAAGTTGTAGGCAGTAGATCTGAGAGATCTGCGTCTATTACAACAATAACAAATAATACCAACACAAAACTGTTTTCGGGAATAACCCGTCCCCCTTGGTTGCTTTGATTTGTTTGTTGTAGATCTGTGGGTAAAGTGTCTAGATCCTCCCAGGTGCTATCTTCGGGTGGTAGATCCTTCCACTGAACTAGTCCCTGCCTGATTGGTAGATTGTTGCGTATAATCTGCCGCAGATCAACCACTAGTAATGGAACGTGCACAGGCATATTCTTGTGGCTCTGTATCCACATCCCTTTTGGTAGGGGTGTTACTTGTATGTTGGAGTTGTCACTTTTGAACTGTTTGAGAAGCGACTTTTCTATGTGAAATACCGGGTGTATTTTGCAATCGTCTGGTAGTTTCAGCCGGTATGCTGTTTCGCCGACGACTTCCAAAATTTGGAAGGGCCCATAAAAACGGAGTTGCAAGTTTCCTGCAACTCATGCGCTTGAGGGATCTCAAAAACTTGAGCTGACGATATGGGTGTAGTTTTAGTAAAACCCATTCGTTGATTTGAAAGCTTTTCTCGAGTCTTTTCTTATCCGCAAAAGTCTTCATTCACTGCTGGGATAATTGTAGTTGATCTTTTAGTTGATTAAGTATAGTTTCTCGCGAATCAAATTTTGGAGAGTAGTATCCACGACCTCATTTCGACTGGTACCTGCACAATAGGCCATAACTATCTTAAAAGAAGCCCAGGAGGCACGCGACCGTACACTGATTCGAAGGGAGTCATGCCGGTCGCAGTATTTAGAGTAGTGTTGAAATGAAATTCTAGGGTTAGAGCCAAACTTAAGTAACCCTCTGCTTAGACCAGTTTTCTTTTTGGATATTGGTGTTCATGAGTGAAAAGTCGTAAATATTGTTGTAAGCTTCTGTTAGTTCGTTCTGTTAATCCGTCGGTTTGTGGGTGATATGCTGAACTGTAACACAATTTAGAAACACTTTCCCTGTAGTGTGTTAACAAAATAGATCTGTCTTTTTGTTAACAAAAATTACTTAAAAAACAGACAATTTTTTTGTCACGGTCTGTTAACAAATGATGGATGTAGGTATTCCATGAAGTTTTCCCACAGATTCCCACTTGGAAATGCTGTCGCTGCATTAGGTCCTGTTAATGGTGGAATCAGGGCGGCAAAATGAGCCGCTCGGGATAGTCTGTCAACACGACTATTACCATGATTACTGGTAAAGTTGTTGGACTTAGACCATTTCTGTAACTGGGTAATAAAATCCATTGTCTTAACTGAGGTCCGACCAAATTTGAGTAGGAATGGGTAGTGGTTGAAATATAATCCATAGGGCAAGTGGTTAGATGGTTTAGCTTTTTGACATAGTTCGCAATGACTAATAAAATCGGTTATATGTTGTTTCATGTTATGACTTCCCAGTGGAAATTATTCTGAATCCTGTGCTGTGTTGCCCTGAAGCAATTCCGGAGTGACCTCCATACAGTGAATTGTGTGTATTACGTATTATGGAATTCGGGGAAATTATTGGTGAGTTATGTGGGATGAACACCATTAACAACTTGACGGTGTTTGTAGTAGAATTTATCTCCTAACTGGCGCGGAGTCCAGTCCGGTCTAGCATGGACCGACGAGGATTTGTCCTTAAATCTTCCCGCAATTGCTGGGTAAAGGGATCATTGGTGTAATCCTGTGATAATCCTTCCAGTAAGGAAGAAGAGGGTATGGATACTGTCATATTGAGTAAATGTGTGATGGTTTCCCTCCTCTCCCTTCTAACCCTAATCCTCTACTCTCTTCTCTCTTTCTCTTGCTCATCTCTCTACCGCCGACACCCCTCTTTACCGCCGTTGTTTTCGTGGTCCGACTTGTCGCTCCGCCCGCCAGAATGTGTAGTGCATGATCTGGATAGTGCGTCCGCGACTATGTTATTCTTGCCTGGCTTGTATTTTATTGTATAATCAAAACCGATCCAGTTTAGCTAAAAACAGTTGTTGTTCTGGGGTGTGAAGGTCCTGTGTTAGGAGGTTATGTAAACTTTTATGACCGACGCGCCTCAGTTAGACCCTCCGACGCTGCCTTATCCGCCGCACGCCAAAACTGTGGCATTCCCCAGTAAATATTGCCTCCACTTCGCAACTGCCGACGTGACCGCGTACATTTCCCGTACGTACTGCCCCAGTCGGATTTACGTTGCATTAGCGGTCCAACAGTCATCTCCATTTCTTACTGCGGAAAAATAGGCAACTGGGTTATTGTTTTGTCGACGCCCAGGAGTAAAACCGCGCCATATGCCTCCCTTCCCATTCCAGAAGCATCTGTTTCTACCCTCCTCCGCCTCTTCTGAAAGGTTCCGCGCGCCGTGATCCTCGGAGCTGGGCAGTGATAAATCGGGGACTGGTCCCGCTTTGAAATGAGGCCCCCCTCGATGTAGACCTCCCCACCTTTTAAAATCTGGAATGCCCGTTCTGTGTCTTCGTTCCATACAAATTCGACCTAATATTTTTCCCGAAATAAGGTCTCTATCTGAAAGGGGTGCTGCTATTGGGCTTATTCCGGCAGAAAAATTCTTAATAAATTTTCGGTAGAAACCTGCCAGACCTAGGAAAGCTCAGACGTCCTTTTGTGTTTTTGGTGTGGAATATTGTTCTATTGCCAAGGTATTGGTATAATTTGGAAAAACCGTGCCTTTGGTAATGCAGTGTCCTAAAAATTCAATCCCGACTTCTTTTTTTAGGAAGAAACATTTGGACATTTTAACCTTCATGGACGGTTTTTATACAGTATTTTAAACACTTGGGTTAAATGTTCGTACCGTCGATCTTCTTGTCAGGCGGACCTTCACGGGAAGATAAGAATATCATCAAAAAAAACGACAGGCCGACCGGCCCCGCAATTTCCAACCGCGAAGAAATGGTTGACCTCCGTCAAAATTGAGTTCACTGCCGTTAATATTCTCCTACCCATTGAAAAGTTGATGGGGCGTTGGTTAATCCAAATGGCATGACTGTGAATTCAAAGTGACACACCTCTGCGAAAGGATGTCTTATGGATGTCCCTCTCAGCCATACGTATTTGGTGATAACCTGACCTTAAGTCTCGGGCAATTTGGTCGCCCGAAAATAACGCGCGTGGTACAACTCATCCAATAATTCATCAATGGTTGGAATTGGGAAACGATCCTTCTTATTGTGTTCCCGGACGTTATTTAAAAGTCTGTAATCAACGCAGAATGGGCGCCACGCCACAGGGTTGTTACCATCCTTTTTTTTAACCAATATGACCGGCGAACTAAAATTGGCTTGTCCTCAACGCCGTGCTGTGCTGGGTCGAATATGCGTCAATCCTGGGGGACGAGGATTTTACACAACGGACAACATTTCAGCTCGATTACTAGCCTTTCAATTTCATTTTTCTGGAAATGGGGGTACCTATATGGTTTGACAAGAAAGACCGGTTGTGAGCTCGGTAATAATGGTATGGTGTGCCACCACCTTCAATGGGCCTTTTGGGTGGAAGTTCTGTTGATTCCTGGAATAACACTTGGAATTTGTGCAATAATATGTCTCCACCACTGAACGGCTACTGTGAGGGTAATGTAGGGTCTATTATTAGATTGGTATGGTCATTTGTGCTGGTCAGGGGCTGGTCGTTGGTGAATATGCATAGTGTCGCAGATTGTAGGGACATTAATCGAGCTACCTGCGATGATGAAACCAGGAGGGGTCCATCAGGGGAAGTTGATATTCAGTTTGACCCTGTTTAACGTGATTGGACCTAGTGTTGTTTGATTTTTTCCTAAGTTATCGCACCCCTTCTCTTAGGGTTGAGTAATCGGTGGTAACAGGATTTTCCCTCCTCTTCTCCTAAGGATCTTAGCCATCGTACTCCCAAAACGGTATCTGCCCCGTGGAGGTCCAGGACGTACAAATTGTTTTACATTTTGTAAATTTTGGTTTGAATGAGCAGGTCTATATATATGAAAATGTCCTTGTGAATAATTATACACATTTGCCGGTGCATAACACTGACAAACCATTGCCCATAAAAACTTTAAAAGGTTGTACCAATGGCTAGTATAGGTAATTGTCAGAAGCACACAAATATTTTGCTCCACAACCGAAAAGCGACAAGCACTTTTGATATAAAATCGTGTGCACACAGTTTAAAAAACCGCTATCTATTAGTGTTTGGAAAGCGGTTGTGATTTCCTATGAACATAGTGAAGTCACGCGGATACATGTGGGCAAGCCTGAGGGTTCCCCAGTGAGGGCATACAGGTAGACAGATCGGGACGGGTCTACTATCATAACCTCCTGAATTGGGTCGTCTGCCACAGTGGGTCCTAAACGGAGCCTTAGTTTGATCGTCCTGTTCATCACTACCTTGAAAATACAATAATACTCCAGACCCTTTACATGGGCACGCATTGAATATGGCAGACATGAAAGCATGTTGAAATCTAACTATATTTGTCGTTACAGCTGTAGCATAAGCCTTGGTCTCTACGTCTATAGTTGATTTGCGTTCAGCGGCTGATAGACGCCGAACTGGATACTTGGGTGGGTATTGTTGTACCAACTTTGGTAAGTCAGGTGTATTATTAACGGAGTGCCATTGTAGACGGGGTAAACTTCTTCCTGTGCACAAATTAGTATGGTAATCAGTTTTTGGTAATGTTTGTGGAATTAAATGTGGAGGGGCAATGTAGTGGCGCTTTATGTTGGTTGTAATGCACTGGTATCCAACTCATAATACTGATCTTCTACCATTCTTGCAAGGGAATTTTTACGCTGAGTGATCATGTAAAGCCCCTCAGTGGGTCTTTGCATTTTGACAATACTACGAATACTAGGTTTGAGACCCGATGCCTATCGAAAATACTATTAGAGCTGTCAAACTGGAGTTAGACCCGGTACACGAGTTAATAATTCTTCAAATTGATTTTTATAGTCGTTTACCGTGGTTTTTGTTGAAGTTGTTTTACTTTTAAGGATCCCGCTGGATCCTCATACTTTTACTACCCGGAAGGAGTTGCCAAAACGTTTTATTAGGGCATCCACGAAAAATGGGAAAGTAATAGAAGGTAAGTCACGTAGTGTTGCTTGATACCACCGATAATATCATTTGAGGCTGGACGATCAAGATGACACGCCGCGATGAGGAGACAATCGCGTTGGTTAGTTTTAGCCATGATATTGAAAATATAGTTGCAAATTAGTTTGTTTATAGCCAATCCGTGGGATCGCCTTCACTAAAACGAGTGCAAGTAAACGTTTACTAGAATCAGAAAGGGAAGAAACGACCTGGTGTGAGATCCAGTTGGAATTTGCGGTGAATGACATTTTTCCAAGAACGTTTAATCCATGAGATGTTGAGCTTTGGCCGAAATCTACGGTTCTGGAGTTTTTGCAGCATGTCTAACGATGTCTGCATCTGTTTGAATTGGGCAGGACATCATGTCACTTCTTAGAGTATCGATTTTCTCCGCTGCATCAAAGCAATTATGTGCGTGTTTCGACGCAAAACAACATTTGTACCGCCACCGCTGCATGTTTCAACTTCCCTGGAAGCTTTCCATTGTTTGTTTGAATATCATCGCGTAGGTCGGATAATTGTGTAGTCCGACTGACCTGCTCGGTACGGAGAGCTAAATTCATATTTTTTGCAATTCAAGATAGATTTCTTGAGAATGCGTTTCTTTTGATCTTGTATGTTCTGCCATGCGGAACGAGATGAGTATTTTTCAAGTTTAAAACAAACGAGAGCACCAAATGTTAGGCCCTGGATTAACGTACCAAGGCCAAAACTAGCAAGGCAAATGGCACCGTGAGGGTCAAAGACAAGAACCTAAACAACTTCTAATGAAGGGAAGCTTGATGTGTGGATGAATACAGGAAGGGAGGTGGAAACAACTAAAAGAGACTATAGAGAGAGAGGAATCCAGACGGTGAGATCAAAAAGAGGGAGAGATTATCAAAGACACTTAGACAATTTTAGAGAAAGCAAAATAATTTCTTTAGAAAGAGAGATGGTTTTCCTCTGCGAGAGAGGGAAAGAGTACGGGAGACAGAATTGATCCAAAACAAGCAATTAATTCATTCATCCAAATACAAAAAACTATTCAAAAGATTAGGTCAACTTGAAATCCTAACACCTTATATAATGACAGAGAATTAAAGTCCATCAACGGTAACAAATCACCTAATACAATTGCTTTTTGCCAAAAAATGTCAATAAGCTCTGGATGGCCCTACTGGCAAAATATGATCAAGAAAGCACGTTGGATACGCATACCAGATAATACATTTCAGGGATATACTAAATAATCTTGACGACCTTTGATAAGTACAAGGTTTGTTGGAAGTTCATTTAGCCATGCGCTAATATAGCTATTATTGCGATATGAACCTTCAGTTTGTTTATTTGGATTTCCTCGTTGGTCCAATATATCTTGTTTACTGCTGTGACATGCCTTAGTGTAAAGTGTCATGCAGAAAACCAGTGGATGATAGATCCAGTAATGATAGCTTCTCATTTGGGCCCGAGGTATGGATGATGAATTTTTAAAAGTTTAATCCAACGTATGGACTGTTTCAAATTATTTTTTGTTGTGATGCCAAGTGTTTGAGGTCATCTGAACGTACAATAGATTGACTAAAATCTGTTTGACATTATGGGGGAGTGCTCCAGGACACCCTCAGACTATAACCTTAAACTGTTTGGTGTTTGGGGAGGCGCATCAAAGCAATTATGGGCATGCTTCGAGTGCAAAACAACATTTTACCGCCACCGCTGCCACATGTTTCAATAAACTTCCCTGTGATTTCCATTGTGCTGGCTGTTATGAAAAGGGTAGTGCGAGGGATTAAGTAGAATTCACGGAAATGGAGCCTAAATTAACATATTTTTTGATCAATATAGATTTTCTTGTACATAACTCAGTCTTATTGGCATTTATTCTCTTTTTGTAGTATCTTACGCGAATGATCAGCATTTTTCAAAGTTTAAACATCAAGGGTGACGCATGACGAATCTATAAGCGGCGGATTAACGATGCCCTAACCCTACATGCAATGCAAATGAGCACGTGACAAAGACAATGAACCTAAACAACTTCTAATGAAGGGTTAGATGCTTGATGTGTGGCTACTAGAATACAATCTTAAGTGACGTGTCAGTGAAACAACTCAACCACCCTAAATGACTATATGTACGATGCAAGATCCAACGGTGAGATCAAACTAAGCAATAAATTATCAAATGACACTTAGACAATTTTAGCAAAAGCAAAATAATTTCTTTAGGCAAACAAGCAATGGTTTTCCTCTGCGAGGAGGGCCATAGCTAGAACGCGCGACAAATTGATCCAGCAAATCACGAGAATAATCCAAAACAAACAACTACTATTCAAAAGATCTAGGTCAACATGAAATCATAACACCATATATTAATAATGAGAATTAAAGTTCCATACAACAAGTAACAACTCACCACACATGGGGGCTGTCATAGGAGAGTAGATCCGGAGATGTGCGGCTTAATAGGGACAATCCGAAGAGGAACCAGTGGCTGAAACGACGTGACAACGGATGGATCTGGAGGTTTGGGAGGGGATCTGGGCTGTAACAGCGAAAGTAGAAAGCTGGAGGGTCCTCTAGGAGGCTCACAGGTGGCAGCAGGTTTGGAGGGGTGAGATATGTGTTGGGGTTTGCTGGAATAGGAAGGAAAACAACCATGAAAACTTGGATCGGGGCTGATTTGGATGTAGGACTGTAGAGGAGATGGAAGAATTGAATGAGAGAAATTAGATTAAATGTATTCTTCCACTATCGGGGGATATAAATAGGAGATCTGAATACAAATAAAGGTAGCCCGCAATGTGGGACTAAATCCATTCCAGAAAATATGTTAATAAACCAGAAAATACGTCAATACTCCTCCTCAAGCTGGTGCGAATAGATCAAGCAAGCCCAACTTGCCAAAGGTAGAGAGGAGTTTGGAAGGCCCAACCTCCTTGGTGAAGGCATCTGCAATCTACTCTGCGGAGGGAACATAGGACGCTTCAAGAGTTCCTGAACGGATGTGCTCCCTGAGAAAGTGAATATCAACCTCAATATGCTTATCCGCTCGCGCAGAACAGAGTCTGAGGCTAGCATGAGCGGACTGGTTATTCACAAACAAGTGTCGAGGAACTAGAAGGAGAAAAGCCAAGCTCGGTCAAGCGAGTACGCGGCCAAAGGTGTTCAGTAGCGCCATGGGTCATAGCCCGGTACTCAGCCTCAGCAGACAAGCGAGAGACAACACTCTGCTTCTTGCTTTTCCAGGATATAAGATTGACACCATAGAAATTGCACATCCCCGAAGTAGATCGTTGATCAGTAAGGGAACTAACATAGTCAGAATCCGTGTAATATGTGAGATCAGGTGACGGAGATGAACGGTAGAAAATCCCGAGGGAAGGAGATCCCTTCAGGTAGTGGAGGATCTGAAACGCTGCATCAAGGTGAAAAGTCCGTGGAGCATGCATGAATTGACTGACCACACTCACAACAAAGCTAATGTCGGGGCGAGTGTTGGTCAAGTAGATAAGTCTGCCAACAAGACGCTGGTATCTGCCTCGGCTCAGGAAGAGTATCTACAGACTCGGCGTATAATCGATGGTTCGGATCCATGGGTGTAGACACAGGAGAGCACCCAAGAAGGCCAGTATCACTGAAGAGGTAGAGTGTATACTTGCGCTGAGACAAAGAGATTCCCTGCTGAGATTTGGCAATCTCAATTCCGAGAAAGTACTTCAAAGGCTCCAAATCTTTCACTTCAAATGCCTTTTGAACAACCCCCTTGATCTGAAGTATCCCCGAGCTATCGTCATCGATAAGAATGATATTATCCACATAGACAAGAATAATGACCCTACAACCATCCACAACAGTCCGAACAAAGCACGTGTGGTCGACATGACATCTGGTGAACCCACTCTGAAGCACAATAGTACCGAACCGCTCAAACCACGCACGATGAGACTGCTTCAGCCCATACAAGAACTTCTGCAAAAGGCAAACATGGCCTAAATACACCCCCGAAGTTTGTAACCGGGGGGCCGATCCATATAAACTTCCTCAGCAAGATCGCCATTGAGGAAGACATTCTTCACGTCCATCTGATGAAGAGGCCACCCATGGCAGACAACAAGAGAGATAAGTAGACGAACAATAGATAGGTTAGCCACCGGGGCAAAGGTCAAGCCGTAATCCTCAGGAGTCTGAGTGAAGCCCTTCGCGACAAGACGAGCCTTGTAGCGGTCAAGATAACCGTCGGCATTATACTTGACAATGTAAACCCAACGACAGCCAACAATTTTCTGACCTGCAGCAAGAGGGCCAAACGCCAGGTGCCCGCCTTCTGTAGTGCGGACATCTCATCCTCTATGGCCGCCACCCGCTCATTGTGCTGGAACGCCTTAGTCATCGAACTCGGAACTCTGATCTAGTTGATAGCAGTCAGGAAAGCCCGGTAACCCTGATAAAGATGCTGGTAGGACACATAGCTTGCCCAGGATGGTCAGTAACACAAGAACGCTTACCCTTGCGAAGTGTAATGGGTAAGTCAGAGGAGGAAATAACATCACCTGCCAGAGGATGTCGCACAAGGTCCTGTGAGCTGGGCGTAACCAGTGGATACCGAAGAATGGGGTGGACATTTGAGGGCCCGCGTGGGCCACGAGTGTATGTCTGCAACAGAAGAGAGTCGTGCAGCGGAGCCAGGGCAACCGGAGCCGGCTGTGGCGGAGCAGAAGGAGCAACAGGGATAGGGGAGGTACCTTAGAAGGGGACATTCTCAAAGAACCTAACATCAAGGGAGTGAAAAGTCCTGCGAGAAGAGGGGTCAAAGCACCGATAGCCCTTGGAAGAGGAGGAATATCCCAAAAATAAGCACCGGATAGCTTTGTCATCAAGCTTTGTCCGAGTCGGACGACGGTCCTGAACAAAACACACACACCCAAACACCCGAAGAGGGACCAGAAATAGAGGGCGGCGGGGAGATAGAAAACTAAGGGGTACCCGACCTGCTAAAGGCTGACAAGGCAGACGGTTGACCAAGAAGGTCCCTGTAAGAAGGGCGACACTCCAAAACGGCTTGGGTACGTGAGATCCACAAAGAAGAGACTGGGTCATATTCAAGAGATGACGATTCTTGCGTTCCGCCACGCCGTTCTGTTCTGGTGTATAAGGACATGAGAATTGATGAAGGGTTCCCTGGCTAGCAAGGAAAGCAGTAAAAGAGGAAGAGGTATACTCCCCCCCGTTATCGGAGCGAAGGACCCGAATACGAGAGGAAAACCGAGTCTTAACCATATTAGTAAACTGGGTATATAAATCAAAGACATCGGATTTGACACGCATAAGATAGACCCAACAACAACAAGTAAAATCATCTATAAAAGTAACACAATACCAAAATCCATCATAAGAAATAACCGGGGCAGGTCTCCAAACATCTGAATGAATAATATCAAACGGTGCAGAACTACGAGAAATAGAAATAGGATAGGAAGTGTGTGTATGTTTGCTAAGCTGACACACATCACACTGAAAAGAGTTCTCAAACGAGACACTCAAAAAAAGAGATGACACAATCTGAGGACTCGCATGCCCCAGTCTAGCATGCCAAAGAACAGGTGAAGTAGTAGCAACAACAATGGATGGGGGGGGGGAGAGACAGGGAGAAGGAGGTGGATGATCTAGCTGGTATAGCCCGTCGCGCTCACGGCCGTAACCAAAAGTCCTCGTGGTCAGGTCCTAAAAAACATAGTCAGAAGGAAAAAATGTCACCGAGCAGTGCATCGAACGAGTCAATTGACTAACAGATAGAAGATTTAAAGCAAGCTTGGGAACATGAAGAACTGAACTCAAGGTGAAGGAGGGAGACAAGGGAACTGTCCCCGGTGAAGAATGGGGGTCACAGAGCCATCAACAAGGCAAACTTGCCGATGGACGCTCAGAGACTCAAGAGAAGAGAACAAACATGTCTCACCAGTCATGTGATCAGTGGCCCCAGAGTCAATTAACCAGGGAGAGGAATACCCCTTTTGAGTCACATGGAAGGCCGTCGGGGTACCTGACGCAGACGCTGAAGTGGACGAGAACGACGAGGAGGCAGGACGACTGCTGAGCAGGAGGCTGGTGCGAAGTCTGAAACGGGGACTGCATCTGGAGCTGAGATTGAAACTGCTGCACTTGAGCCATAAGCTGTCTCCAGTCGGCGGAAGGGGCCCCAGACAGGGCATTGGAATCAAGCTGGCCCCCAAAGTCGGAAGAAGTAGCGACAACAACACGAGTGGTGGTGGACTGTTGGCGCAGGTGAGGAAAGAACAGCCAACATCAGGCCTTCTTATGAAGAGTCCGTAGGCAGTGCTGACACTGAACAGAGGCAAATGAGCTGCCGCGGACACCCCCACGACCTTTAGAGGTAGTAGAACGCCCCCTAGCATAGAAGAAGTACGACCGAAAGCAAGGGCCATTTGGTCTGGAAGAGGAACAGAAGCTGGAACTGATGAAACAACGGTCAGGCGGGCACGACGTTCATGCTCCTCCACCATGGAATAAGCATCCAATATATCAGGAAGTGGATTCATGCTGACAATCTGAACCCGAATCTGCTCAAACTCGGGCCGTAACCCTATCAGGAACTGGTAGGTCTCCCGCTTCTCCTGCCTCCGCTTGGCAACAAGCAGATCCTCTGGATGTGGAAAAACACTAAGTGGCTCGAGGTTAGAAAGCTTCTGGAATTGCCCAGAGAGAAAAGTAAAATACTCGTGCCCTGAACGATCCCCCTGACGAGCAGTAGAAATCTCTTGGAAGACAGGTCAAATCTGCTTATCAACGCGTGTGTGACCGTAGGTACGGGTCAAGGCAGCCCAAAGCGACGACATAGAATCAAAATGCATGAATTGCTCGTAAATGCGGGGCTCCATGGAGCATTGAAGCCACCCGAGAATCTTGAAATTTTCCGTGCGCCATTGACGGATAGCCCTTTCATCGGAAGGACGGGGAACGCCATTCGGTTCAAGCCAATCTAGCTTGTCATGTTCGGCAAGATGGACACGCACAGAGTTGGACCAAGCGATAAAATTCTTTTCATTGACAAGGGTGGTGGTGATGCGCCGAGCAAAGCCATCAGTAGAAACAAGAGGTGAGGAATCCATGGGATGAGAACAAGAGAACTCCCAAAAGAAACGAAAAACGCCAAGGGAGAAAAAGCCAAGAAACTCTCAAACACAAGAAGAAATCCCATCCCGAAAAAAAAGAAAAGACCGTAGATCACAGATCTAGGCCATGAGAAGAAAAGAAAGGGGAAACGAGGGGGGAAACACCAAGCAAAGCCGACAGAAAAAGCCCTCGGAGAAACAGTGGTATCGACAAAGAAGGGAGTGCACGGGAGGAGGGCGGTCAGAGCGGCGCGGGAGGAGTGGGATTGGCGATGCGAGACGCTGGAGAAGCGGCGGCCTCACATCGGCACGGTGGAGGAAGATGCGGGATCAACTCAGCGAGGCGAGGCAGGATCGGCTCGGCGAGGCGGGAGATGTCGCAGGTCGGCGAAGCGGGATGCGGGTTCGGCAATGCGGGATGCGGTTCGGAGATTAGGGAACGGGAAAGAGGGTTTCCTCTGATACCAAATTGAATGAGAGAAAATTAGATTAAATGTATTCTTCCACTATCTGGGGATATAAATAGGAGATCCGAATACAAATAAAGGTAGCCCGCAATGTGGGACTAAACCCATTCCATTTAATATGTTAATAAACTAGAAAATACGTCAATAGGAAGGAGGGGTTGCGACTTTTGGAATAAGAAAAAAAACAGCAGGCGTGAGGGCTGGTAGCGGGCTGAAGATGATTCGGCTGTTTGTAGGGGGTTGTATGGGCGGCTGTGGGTAGAGGACATGGCGGCTGTTGCTGGTCGACAGGGAATGGGAAGCGACGACTGGATGTTGGAGAGATGTGGGGGGTGACGGTGGAGGGATTTGAGGGTGGGGGAAGATGGCTAAGGGTTAGGGTTACATTTGGAGAGCGAGAGGGGGCCTAAGAGTCATCACCTAGGGTTCCACGGAGTCGGCACCGTAGAGGGATCGCTGGATTTTGGGATTTCTTCTTCTCAAAAATCGACAATAGCTGATGACAACCCTCATACACTCTATTTATAATAAAAAAGGTATTAGGGCATCCCACCATCAACGACTATGATTGGCTGAAGATGGGGTACCTCGATTACATCAAAATAAAAGCCAAAATAACAATATAATATATGAAATCGTGTGCAAACGACGGGTCAGACGCATCCATGGAGTCAGATCATCGATCCAGATACGCTATATATGGTAAGTAGTCAATTGGCCACGAACGGGCCCAAAACTCATCCTCCGCTGCGGATCCGCGCCTCTATTTCCTATCATTCTCGTTGGCTTGAAATAATTTCTCCTGATGAATAGAGGTTGGAATTCTCTCGATTTATGCCTAGGTAGACTCGATGAGGCCCACTAGAGATCGTCCAAGTGTCATCGGTGGTAAAGTATCCTCGCCAATTGTACTTCTGCGTCTCATTGACTGGCGTGTCTATGTATGCATGAGCCATGATATCAATAGGACTCTCAATAATGCACTGATGTGCTGGAAGTCCCGGTGCGATCACTGGTGCAGACGGTGAAGCCATATGTGATTGACCCAAAGGCAGGTGGGGCTCAAAAGTGGACTGGGTGCAAGACCGAGGATGTGAATGTGTAGGCTCCAAAAGATGTATGGGTGTAGGCTCAAAATGATCTCCACAAAATGAGCCCACATACTCGTGAGGCTTGTAGTACAACGTTAAGTCCTCAACATTAAATATGAGACAGATACTCATGCTCGTCGGGATATCAAGATCATAAATATTTGCTCTGATTTGTCTCATAATTATGTAGGGATCCATTCGCCTAACGCTCAAACTTTTAGCATGCCTCCCACAGAGCCTCACAACGGGGATTCTCACTAGCACCTGCTCACCTTCATGAAATACCTGTTCTCGCCATTGAACATCTGCATGCGATTTATAAGATTTATCACCAAAATTGATCCTCTATCAGATTGACTCATGACACTCATGCAAACGATAAACAAACAACTCAACAAACATATGCAAATGATGAAGAAACGACTCAATAGACTGATGTCAATGATGCAAATGAAACACGATAGATACATCACGAGCTCTATATGGCAGTTTGATAATGACCTGGACATCTATAAAATGAGATGGCCTATCAGGAGGCTCTCGGTGGAGTGTAGAAAAACCTTTTCAGTGTGCGACGAGTGCCCAGGTGACCGTATGAGACATCAACACTCAAAGAAGAGATCATATTATTCCAAATGCCACTTGGGGATTGTGACGCATTAAGGGACTCAACATGAGATATGTATGAAAATTCATCACAAATGCGATGATCACCTGAGTGGATATCAATAATATCGATGATAGATTGTGACTCAAGAGTGTGGTGAGTGTCTCTAAAAAGAAAGAACTCATCGGGTGAGTCAGCAGGTGGTGTTTCCCAAAACTCATCAAGAGTACGATGTGTCATATGGTAGATCCTCAAAATATCAGGAGTATACTCAAGTGTACTTAATAAAAGCCCTAAATACTTGATGTTTCACTCAAGATTCATTCTCTGGTGAAAGATCAGAGACGATAATGAAAGAGGCGTTAATAAATCGATACTTATAAATGAGTGACTCACTTGAATCTCATCCTCATCAGAACGTGGTGGTTCATTAAGAGGCTCAATAGGGGGACTCGTCATAGAACCCGTCGACAGGGTCAGATCCTCCAAATGAGTACCATCGTGAGGGGTAGTGTCCCCATAAATAGGCGAGATATTCACTTTGAAATCAACACAGGCTTTGGGCAGTCGGTCATGATGTGACTCAGAGCAATGACAAGGGGGGAGGGATATAAACCTACTCTCAAACTTGGGTCTGTAGGTGCGGTGTCAAGAAGTGAGTCTATGGTAGGGGTGATAACTAATCCAGGACATGGCTGAAGAAGGGGTGTAGGCGAGGGACACATCACTATAGAATCAATAAGTCACTTAGACTCACTCTCAGTCGGAGTCACCAGAGAACAGTCAGAAACAAAAGACAGACTTCTCACCAGACTAAGTACCTCACTGGGGTGAGAGAAATCCGTCTTAAGTATCATTTTTGTCGTGTCTGATAGGACAATGGCAGACATTATGGTGTCCTCGGTATGGGAGGGACTCGTATTGCGGAAGTCAATGTGTGAATCGAATCGACTTAATCTTGCGGATTTCAAAGGCTGTTCATGATGAAAGACGAGCTGATATGTTTGCTCAAGTGACTTCAAGCTGTGATAAGCCAACTTAGCATGTATGTCATATCGAAGTCCAGACCAAAATTGGGAAGTGGTCTTGGCTGGCTCCTCTCGGATATCACTTCTCACAACTAGTGATGCGATGAAGACGATTTCGCTCGTGGATCCTCTCAATGTTAGACCAATACGCTCTTGTCTAATCTAGAAGCCTAACTCAAAACGATCAAGATAATACTCAATATTCATGAGCCAATAATTGAAAGACTTGTGACTCAATGAGCTATCAATAGAAGGGGCATCAGTACAAAACTGCCACTCGAGATCTCTTTCATAATAATTATCCCTAATGTAATCTAGTCCCGTTGAAGGATCAACACGAACCGCTTGCATACAGAGATATGAACGTCGACAATCATCATACTGATCGTCTCTACTATAGTGGGATCGTGTCGGTGGATCAACACGGTTTCTGGAAGTGGTGTGCTACGATCGATAATAATCATCGTAGTAGTGTAAGGATCTTCCTAACGAGGCTCTATAGGAGCGGCTGTAAAAAAACTCAGGATACCCAAATAGAGAAGATGAATATTGGTTATACCTAGCCATGAAACCTATAGACTCTAAAACTGCGTATCAAAAGAGTGCTCACAACCTCCCTCTAATACCTATTGATGCAGGGCTAATTTATATGTGGCAGATTAACGATGCGTTGACCCTACATGCAATGCAAATGAGCACGTCACGAATGCAATGAACCTAAACACCGACTAATGAAGGGTTAGAGGCTTGATGTGTGACTACTAGAATGCAATCTTAAGTGACGTGTCGGGTAAACAACTCAACCACCCTAAATGACTGTGTAGAATGCAAGATCCAATAGTGAGATCAAATTAAGCAATAAATAATCTAATCACACTTAGACAATTTTAACAATAGCAAAATAATTTCTATAGGCAAACAATTAATGTTTTTCCTCCTTGTGGAGCGCCAAAGCAAGAGCGGGCGGCAAATTGATCCTGCAAATCACGAGAATAATCCAAAACACACAACTACTATTCACGAGATCCAAGACAACATGAAATCATAACACCATACATTAATAATGAGAATTAAAGTTCCATACAAGTAACAACTCACAACACACGGGGGCTGTCGTAGAAGAGTAGATCCAGAGATGCGCGACACAATATGGACTCCGATACGCAGAATGAAGTGCTCATATAGAAACGAATGAGAAGCTCCCATGCCAAATAGAGCTCTCGCCGGATAGTCAAGGATTAGTCCAAAGCCTAAGGTACACACCAAAGTCAAACAAATGTACGCAAGGTATATAGTACGCAAACTACACAAGCTGCATAAAGCTCATACCTGTCACCACGTCACTTTGTTTGATGGCCTCCTGCTGGCCCATATTATACACTCGGGGTTGCGCCGGGGTATAGTGGAATGCAGACGACTCCGCTGCTTTCCCTTTCTATGCATACGATGTACCCACCTTTTTATCTGTCTTCGGAGGACGACTCCAATAGTCTCGAGCATAGTGTCCCACTTTGCCGCAACTATAACATGTAATCGGACCTTGCCCCATAGTAGCTCCATAAACAGCAGAAGGAGCTGGCCCCGATGGCCTAGACTTCTTCTTCCACTTGCTTTGGAACCCAGTCTTCGAGGAGCTCGGCACTTTGAACTTATGCTTCTTTACACCAAGGTCCCTCGTGCTCTGGACCCTTTTCATGCCTTGTTCCAGAGATCTGACAGTATTGACCAAGATAAGAAAACCTTGGGTCATCGGGCTTGCTTGATGCAACCGTAAATCATCACGCAGACCTTTATAAAATCAGTTGGTCTTCCGCTCCTCATTTGCAAATGTGGAGCCTACATTACCTCCCCAATCGGGTGAACTCATGCAAGTAGTCGTCCACGAGACTCTCACCTTGAGTCAACCTTTGGAACTGGTTCTCCATCACAATCATTTGCGCAGAAGGGAGATACCGAGCCACAAATAACCTCGAGAACTTGTCCATCGAGATATCAGTAAGCTGTTTTCCCGCAAATTGGTGCAACTCCAACTCGTCCCACCATAGCCCCCCTCTCTATCCAACAGGAAAGTAGCCACGGTAACTTTCTGCCACTCCTCCGTCTCCGTTGCCGTCATGGTTCTCTTAATCCGAGAGTGCCAATCTTCGGCTTGCGTTGGGGATCCAGTAGCCGCAAACACTGGATGGTTGAAACTCATCACATGCTTTAGTTGCTTCTCCGTTGCTCGCTTTGCTACTTAGGGCTCTACGGCCACTTACTCTGCCATCAAGGGCTCAACAACGCCAACCGACATCTGACCCACTGCAGGGGCAGGAGGCTGCACTTGCCTTCCTGGATGGGCATTGATCATGGAAAACACAGCTTCAGCTACCACCCTTATCGTTTCAGCAGGAGGGGTTGCAGGAACATCATTATGTGCACTACTCTCCACAGAGTGCTGATGTTGAGACTGCCCTGCACCACTCCTAGTCACCTATAATTGCGCAATATGCAATTTAACGACTCCAAAACATATCAAATAGCAATCAAAAGAACGTTCAGGTTCCACAAACAATATTTTTAGCATGTTTCATGTATGTTTTTTATTTCTAAGTGGACATTCATGGGTTAATTTTACGTTTTTAAGATGACACACACATGTGCACTCCACCCCTTAAAAAGAATTCATCCACGAATTCAGCGAATAACGTACCGACACCTACACCTTTGATACCAAATTGTAACACGCCTGCTCGTTTCAAGGAATATAACTGCAGGTCCGGCCGGAACGCCACGCCATATTGAATGAACAAACGAAAGAGTTACTTAGTGAATATCAATCCATAACACTAAACAACAACGCATAACAGAATTATACGCTAACAAAAACATTTATATAATCTTGAACCGGAATGTCCACATCACTAAAGGAATGATTAAACAACAATTACATTGTCTTGCTTTGGCCTTAAGGCCTTACACACGAGTAAATGTTTAACTACTACATGGTTTTCATACATCGGCATGCAGACCGACAAAGCGTGAATAGCTAAAACAAACTTGGGCCTTCGAGGGTTTGCACAGCTTGGGCTCCCGTCTGCTATTTCCCACTTGACTCTCCAACACCTGTACCTATACAAATCACAAAGATGTGACAACAAAAGAAGGTAACAAGTCAGCTTTTGCTGACCACTATCCACGAACACGCGGTATAACGACCCAACCCCATTCCCGTGGCGGTTGTATTTCTTCCCTGCATATAAGTCAACAAATGTAGCGTATATATATTTAAGCAAGAAAGTACAGTGACAAGCAAGTCAAGCACTAACGATATACGCACAATCATCACAAACATTAAAACGCATGTCCACACACTTCGCGCACTCATGATACACTTTCGGCGTACTCCTTGAGTCCTACCACCATCCCTTGTCCCAGACATGGATGATCCCACCCTGAGCATTCTTCTAGTCCGACCTAAAGTCAAGGACTCTTTCCTATGCCAATTGAAAGTTAGGGTTAGATCTGATATACTCTAGGGGGGGGGGGGTGAATAGAGTATGTCTGAGTGTTTTTAAAATTTTCATCTCTAACAGTATACTATCTTTATCTTTAACAAATATATCTAACTATCACAGATCAAAGTAAATCAAAGACCACAGGATATCTAACTAACACAGCCACAGCAAGAACAAAAAAAAAGAGCAACCAGACAACACAAGAAATTTATAGTGGTTCCCCAAATTGGGTACATCCACTCTTCTATCACCCTTGGTAGGAATCCACTGCAGGTTTTGATCAGGTGACTGTCACCAATGAGCTTTTGATCAGGTGCTCAAAAACCAAAACTCAAGTCTTTTGGAAGGAGACTTGCAACTAGAATAATTTTGAAGGGAATTAAAACCCTGTACAGAGGTGGGAATGAGAGAGTGATGCAAGTCTTCTTTTCTCAAATCAAAATGAGAAGACTGTGTGGATTCTTAGTTGTTGTCAAAGCTCCCCCTGAGATCTTGTATGGTTCAGGAGTGGAAGCCTTGTTCAAGGGTGTAGGCCTTCAACTTTTGATGATTTCTCTACAGCAGACTTCTAGAATGATAAGTGTGTTTTTCTCTTTGAAGCCTTGGAGCAGATTGAAGACAGATGAAGAAGATGATGATTTTCTCTGTCTCTGTATTTTGTTGATGTCGTGTGTGTTTTTTTCTTCAGCAGAATCACCACATTTTCTTTTGTCGACGACCATTTGAAATATTGAATTACTCCTGTAATCAATGCTGTTGACGTTGAGAATTATACGACATTGATTACTTTCCCCAACTGTTTCATTGGAAATATGACAGGTAATAATCCTGATGAAGACCGTAATTAATGCTCTGTCTAACGACAATATTCAGAGGATGTTAGAGCATTAATTACACAGGAATTACTGCACTAAAATCGAAATAGAAGGAAGGAAATAACTTTGTCTGGAATCGTCGACCTGAAGACAGAATTCGTCGAGCTGAGTTCATAGTTCGTCGAGCTAAGTATTGCTGTTCGTCGAGCTGAGTTACCAGATCGTCGAACTCTGAATAGCTGACTGCTGCTAGACGAAATCTTCTTGATCTGTGCTCTATGTTCGTCGAGCTGAGTATTGCTGTTCATCGAGCTGAGTTACCAGATCGTTGAACTCTGAATAGCTGACTGCTGCTAGACGAAATCTTCTTGATCTGTGCTCTATGTTCGTCGAGCTGAGTATTGCTGTTCGTCGACCTGAGATCTGCTTTGGCTTTGAGTGAAGTATGTCACTGAGTCCATTTTGGCGTTGAGTGTTCTTTGTCTCTGAGTCTGCCTTGGCTTTGAGTGAATTATGGCGTTGAGTATTCTTTGTCTCTGAGTCTGCCTTGGCTTTGAGTGAATTATGGCGTTGAGTGTTCTTTGTCTCTGAGTCTGCCTTGGCTTTGAGTGAATTATGGCGTTGAGTGTTCTTTGTCTCTGAGTCTGCCTTGGCTTTGAGTGAGTTATGGCGTTGAGTGTCAAAGAGTTAGTCGATCTGAGAATGAAGTTCGTCGAGCTCTGTTCAGAGAAGTTTATCTCTGAGATAGTTGAGCTGAGTACGACTATCGTCGATCTGAGATCGACGAACGTAGATCTCTTTCTCTAAATCTTGATTTCTCTAAGTGTTGAGTCTTTGGCAGTGATGGAGGCTGGTCCTTTGTACTATTGACTCTAAGGACTTGCCCTAGACTCTAAGACACACCTATGACCCTGATCTATACATATTGGGTCATATCCTAACTCAGCGAACCTAGCCCAAATTCAACTAGAGGTTCCAACAATCTCCCCCTATTTGGGTGAGGTCACTGATTACAGACTCAATAATAAAAAAAATACACAAAGCAGGAACATAGCATATATCTGGCAGATAATTTACTAACAAGTGCAGCAGATATAAGTACATAGCTTTGTAACAGATAATAAAAACATAAATTTAACAGAGTATATCACAAATAACAATTTTTTCCTTCAGGATTCTCTGCTACTACTTCTTGGATTTTTCTTCATTCTTCTTTTCTCCTGGCTTTGTAAATATAATTTCCCTGTTAGGATTTTCAGCTTCTCTTTTTGACATATATAAATCAGCTGCTCCAATCACTGTCTGAGTTGATGTTCTGGGAACAATTGCTTCTGGATGTCTAGCCATATATTCAGTAGGATCAAATAGTTTCTTGCTTATCTGAAACCTTTCAAGTTCTTTTTCTCTGTATGTGGACATTGTGGAGAATTTTGTTGGATCCTGTCCTTCTTCTCTGGCCTTTTTCATTTGTGACAAAACAATTAATTCTTGAAGTCTGGCCATCCTGAAGTTTGAATCATCATCCTGACTGACTGAAGATTGATCTTCCTGTGAGGATAGCAGTGCAACAGGCTTGAAATGTGTAGACTGTGCTTGAAGGTTTGCCTCAGCTTGGCTTTCAGAACTTAGAGTGTGTAAGGATTTGGGAGGTGCAGCTTCACTGTATTTTTCTTTAGGCTTGAATGATTCAGAATGCCTTCTTTGTTCAGTTTGAGGTTGAGGAGGAGAGAATTCTGGTTTTTGATAAACAATTTCCTTTATTTATTCTGAACCACTAACACTTCTCTGGTGACTGCTTCTATGAGAATGCTAACTGGATGACCTTTCCTTTCTCTGATAAGTTCTTGTGTAGGAGGGCTTGGAAGGTGCATCTGACTTTTGAGAACTCATTCCAGAAGCACCAGCAGCTGGTGGAGGAGGAGGAGGATCCTTCCTGTATTTGTGAGCTGGAGGTGGAGAATACCTTCTGCTTTTCTTCCTGGTCTTCTGTTCATTCTTTGAGAGCCACATCCAGGCTGACATTCCCTTTATGGGGTTATTTTTTGAAGGATATAGTAGGGAGTATCATTGGTATTTCCAGGTTTGGGAGCAGGAGGAGGTGGAGCCTTCCTTTTCTTTGAGAGCTTCCTTTTCTTAGATTTCTTATCAGAATCATCATCATCATCATTAAAGGATTGAGGGTTGTCATACAGGTCATCTATCTCTGTTAAGAGCTCAGCAGGAATGAAGGTTTTTCCATGCTGGACAGGAGCTGGAGGAGGAATGTCAATTGGTCCTGGAGAGTTGCTAGAGACAGTGCTTTCAGCAGCTGCCTTATTCTCTTCTTCAATATCAGCCATGATCAAGGCATCAAGATCAGGCATTGGAGAATCATCCATGATAAATGTTGGAGCAAAAAATGTTTCTGTAGGGGAGGAGGCTCTGACTGAATCAGCTTTGGTTGTCTCTGCTGGAGTTTGAGAAATCTTGGCAAAACTGTCCTTAAGTTGCTTAGCAACAACAAGACTTATTGGGGAGGAGTAGGGGATAAGATCCAAGGATGGCTTAGTATACTCAGCTGGAGGGAGACTTAGGTAAGCTGTATCAAAAGTCTTTAATAGACTTACCAAGTCTACTGTGGGATGGATGACAATATCACCAACAGATTTTATTTCAGCTATTACTGACTCATCAATGTCCATGTCAGTTTCAATGAATTGAGTTAAATCAAATATATCAGAATCTATACTATCTGTCACTACTTCTGCTTCTGCTTGAGCTGCTTGAACTGCTGCAGTTTCTTCATCATGAAGTATCTCCCTCTGCCTGGTTTCAGTAGGCACTGAAGCCAGGCCCCCAGATGAAGAGAGGGTAGAGGTGAGGGTAGAGATTTGAGCAGAGAGAGATGATATGGAAATAATCAGAGGGGAAATAGCCTCTGCAATGAGGGTTTTGAGGACAGGCTTGAGGACTCAAGAAGTGGTTGGATGATAGAGGGATTTAAAGGTATGGAGTCAGCAGTTTGGGCAGGAAGAGGTGGAGAAGGGACAGAGGTAGTGAAGGTAGTTGCTGGAGGAGATGGTTGGTTGGAGGTGTCTGGAAGGGGGTCCTGTTGAGGAGAGTGTCTAGGAAGGAGTGTTCAGAGGAGATGAGAGTAAATTGAGAGATGGGATTGAAGAGAGAGTGGAGAGGGGGATATCAGCAAGATGAGATGGAAAAGGAGATTGGGGAGGTGCAGGGATGGATGTATCAGCCCTAGGAGATGGAGGATTGGATGGAATATTGGTAGGGGAGGAAGGAATTGGAGATGCTGGTGGTGTAAGGGTATGTATTAGAATAGAAGTGGAGGCTGGGGTTTGTTGAACTTGAGGCTGAGATAGAGCTTGAGAGTCAGGAGGAGGTGGAGGTGTGGAGAGGAGCCCTTTAGATGGGTGGGGAGTGGCTGGAGCAGCCCTTGTACTTCTTGAAGCTTGGGTGGCAGAGGATGAAGCCTTAGAGGGCTTTGTGATTGTCCTCTCCCACCTGCCAAACAAGGTACATGTGAGCCTCTTGCTGACATTGATGAATGTGGTCAGGGAGACCAGTGATTCAGCAGCCTTTGCTGTCAAGAAGATCCCTAGGATCCTTCCAAAGTTCACTTCCTTTTTACTGTTTCTTTTCCTGATAAGATCAAAAATGATCTGAGCCCAGTCCACCTGCCTTTTTTTTACCACTGCACACATGACTAGAAATTGATGCCTGGTTATATAATCATGTGCAGTGTGCTTGCCCAGCAAGATTTTCCCAACTATATCTGCGAGAGATTTGAACTCGGCAGATAGGTGTTTCTTCAGTAGTTTATTAGGGTTGTCCCCAGAGTACCCCATTGTGTTCAGCATTATATCAGACTTTTCCGAATCAATTTCTAACTCTTCCTCACCATTTTTCAATCCAAATAATTCAGTAAGAATATCGAGGGTAAGAGAGATTTCGTTACCCGCGATGCTGCCGGTCATCTTGTTCTCATTGACGGTAGCCGTGTACACCCATTCTCTGATTTCTGTGCTGGGTAGTTTGATTCTCATGGTCAGTAGTTGTTTCAGTTGTTGCTCTTCCAGTAGTTGCAGGATGGGAAGAAATATTAGATCTGAATGCTGGAATGAGTCAAAATCCATGTCGAATCCTGTGTCAAATTTCATTGCCGCAAGAGCGCCTGCTGGAATCACCATGAATGCACCTGCAAGAGAAGTCGAAGATCAAGTGTAAGAGAACTGAAAGCGCGGGACGGAAGTCAAAGAAAACCTAAATATAGTGTTTTCCGGAATATGAACCGACAGACTCCGTTCCACGAAAAAATGAATAGATCTTCGATCTGAGGTCGACGAAATAATTTGGACTTAAATGATTCGTCGATCTCAGTCTGAAGGGTTGAAGACATTTCGTCGATATTCGTTCGACGAAAGTTTTTTGAGGTAGGTTCGTCGATCTCAGTTCGACGAAACTAACTTCACACACAGAGAGTTCGTCGATCTCCGTTCGACGAATATCTCACAAACTTCCCCCAGTTCGTCGATCTCCGTTCGACGAACTTTGAAAAATTCGTCGAGTGCAGACAGAAATTAAACTAATTCTTCTCCATTTATCATTCCAAGCTGATTTATGAAGAACACATGATTTCTTTCATCCAGAGGTTTGGTGAAGATATCAGCTCTTTGTAAATCAGTGTAGATATAGACAAGGTTAATTTTTTTTTGTCTACACACTCTCTAATGAAATGATGCCTAATATCTATATGCTTAGTTCTGCTGTGATGAACTGGATTTTGTGCTATGGCTATAACACTTGTGTTATCACATAGTAATGTTGAATTATTTAAGTTGAAATCATAGTCCAGTAGTTGGTTTTGAATCCACAGCATTTGGGAACAGCAACTGCCTGCTGCAATATATTCTGCTTCAGCAGTTGATGTAGACACAGATGACTGCTTCTTGCAAAACCAAGACACTAATCTCATACCAAGGAACTGACAAGTTCCTGAAGTACTTTTTCTGTCCACTCTGCATCCAGCAAAGTCAACATCTGAGTATCCAGTTAACTCAAATTCTGACTCAGTAGGATACCAGAGATCTAGACTAGGACAACCCTTTATATCTCTCAAAATTCTTTTTAGAAAAATTAGATGAGATTCTTTAGGGTTCACCTGGAACCTAGCACAAAGGCATGTAGCAAACATAATATCAGGTCTGCTTGCTGTAAGGTATAGTAGGGATCCAACAATGCCCCTATATAGTTTCTGATCCACAGGTTTCCCATGTGCATCAGAGTCTAGTACAACATTTGTAGGCATGGGTGTTTTCTTTGCTGAGGCATCAGCCATCCCAAACTTCTTTATGAGCTCTTTGACATATTTAGCCTGGGAAATGAAGATGCCATCAGGGAGCTGCTTCACTTGGAGACCAAGGAAGTAGGAGAGCTCACCCATGCTACTCATCTCAAATCTTGAATGCATTAGATCAGAAAATCTCTTGCATAATTTGGGATCAGTAGAGCCAAATATTATATCATCTACATATATTTGTATTAACAGTATTTTATCATGATGCAATTTGGTAAACAAAGTCCTATCAACTATGTCTCTTGAAAAACCATGCTCTAATAGAAAGCTTGCTAGGGTCTCATACTAAGCTCTTGGAGCTTGCTTTAAACCATAGAGAGCCTTGTGCAACTTAAACACAAAAGAGGAATGAGTTAAAGAAATAAAACCTGGAGGCTGTTCAACATAAACCTCTTCTTTAAGTTCCCCATTCAAGAAGACACTCTTCACATCCATTTGATAGACTTTGAACTTTTTGAATGAAGCATAGGCCAGAAATATCCTTATTGCTTCTAGCCTGACAACTGGAGCAAAGGTTTGATCATAGTCAATCCCTTCCTCTTGTCTATACCCTTGAGCAACAAGCTTAGCCTTGTTCCTCACAATCACACCTTGAGCATCAAGCTTATTTCTGAATACCCATTTGGTTTCAATGACTGGGTAGTCTTTTGGTCTTGGAACCAAATCCCAAACCCTGCATCTCTCAAACTGATTGAAGCTCTTCTTGCATTGCAATGATCCAGTGGGGATCTTGCTCTGCATCAGATATGGGTTGAGGCTCAAATTGAGAGAGGAAACATGCATGCATCAAGTCCTGATTAAGTTGATGCCTTGTCTGTACACCTACTGTTATGTATCCAATCACTTGGGATCTGGGATGATCCCTCAGTGTGACAAGATCAGTGGGTGGAGTTGGTTCAGCAACAACATTTTGGAAGAATTCCTCTTGTGGAATTACTTCTGCTGTTGTGGAGGGTTCAACTGCATCCAGATTTTCTTCATCACTTTCTTCATTGGCTTGTTGAGGAGACTGGGATGTAAATTTCAATTCATCCAATTTCTCACACAAGTTGTTTATGTGCAGGAGGTTTCTGATAGAAATTTCTTTCTCCTTGTAAAACATGTTAGTCTCATCAAATATAACATGCATGGATTCTTCTATTTTCAATATGAATTTATTAAAAACCCTATAAGTTTTGCTGACTTGGGAATATCCTAGAAAAATTCCCACTGCAGCCTTTTCTTCAAACTTTCTAATGTGTTTTTTGTCATTATTATGAATATAGCATACACAATCAAAAACTTTAAAATAGTTAATTATTGGTTTATTCCCTTTGAGCAATTCATAGGGGGTCTTATGTTTTAGTTTGTGTATCAAGCTTTTGTTCAGGACATAGTTTGCTGTGCTCACTGCCTCTGCCCAGTAGGATAGGGACATGTAAGCATCTGCAAGTAATGTGCCTGCAGCTTCAATGAGTGTTCTATTTTTCCTTTCAGCTACCCCATTTTGTTGAGAAGTTCTAGGAGCTGAGAAGCAGTGTCTTATACTTTCTTTCCTACAGAACTCTAGCATAAGAAGAGACTCAAACTCAGTGCCATGATCACTTCTGATCAATGCAACTTGAGTAGAATACTCAATCTGTATGTTCTTGAGAAAATCTGTAAGAACTTGAAAATTATCTGACTTTGCTCTCAAAAAGAAAACCCAAGTGAATCTGGAGAAGTCATCTACAATTACTAAGGTATAAGACTTTCCTTCTAGGCTTTGTACATCAATAAGTTCAAAAAGGTCCATATGTAGTAAGTACAAAATTCTAGGTGAATAACTCTTATTAATGGATTTAAAACTAGATTTAGTTTGCTTGCCTAGTTGACAAGCCTTGCAGAGACCTTCCTTCTTGTAGGGGCCAGAAGGTAAGCCTCTCACAAGGTTGTCCTTAGATAACCTAGCAATGTTTTTCAGATTTACATATCCTAATCTCTTATGCCATAAGTCATTCTGACTACTAAGTTAAGCAGACATATATCTGAAGTAATGGACTAAAAATTAACTAAATATATGTTTTCTTGTCTACTGCCAATTAAAACTGGGTTGTTTTCTCTTGAGGTAATAATACAAGATTCAGAGTTGAATGATACCTTCATCACAGAGTTGGCTTATGGAGATAAGATTGTGCTTCAGTCCACTCACATATGCAACTTTCTTGAAAGTTACAGCTCCAATCCTGATTTTGCCATAGCCCTCTGTTTGACCACAATTTGAGTCACCAAAGATGACCTTTGGTCCTAGCTTGGACTTATAGTCAATTAAGTTGTCCTTGCTGCCTGTCATGTGCTTGGAGCAGCCACTATCCAGATACCAGTGTTGATTATATGCTGGATAGATCTTCATCTGCAAGTATAACACTTAGTTGTTCTTGACCCAGGTGACCTTGGGTCCTTGTTGATTTACATAGGAATAACTGGAAATATATGAGCACTCAGGTTGATCTTTATAGCCTTTGAGATGATATCGTCTGGGTGGTATTATGCATGTGCTAAAGGGATTAAAGTTGCTCTTAGAATTTGGATTTCTGTTGTTAAAATCTGGGATCGACGATTTCTGGTTGGATCGTCGAACTGAGCTCGACGATGTTGGATGAGATCGTCGATCTCTACTTGAAGAATGAGAGTATTCATTCTTGAAGTACCAAAATCGTCGATCTCTGTTCGACGAACCATACTGATGTCGTCGATCATAGATCGAAGAATGATTATTACTCAAGTTTGCGTTCAGAGATCGTCGTTCTGAGTTCGACGAACTATACCCATTTCGTCATTCTGAGTTCGACGAAATTTGCTGAACATAATTATGTTGTTTATTTTTCCTTTTCTGATTGGTTTTCTTAAGTTCTAACTGTTTAAGAACTTCATTAACCTTCTCTACCTGTTCAGTATTTTTCTTACCATTTTCAGAAATAAAACTTATGGGTTTTGATAGTTGATTTTTCTGAATAAGGATTGGTTCACTAGATGAGGCTCCTAGTCCTAGTTTGTTATTACTGGATCTTGTATTTACTGTGCTAGTTATGTCTATCAGTTGTAAACTTCTACCATTTAAGGTTTCTTCTAGTTCCTTAGCCTTACTTAATTCAGATTTTAGGAACATTATTTGTTGATTAGTTAGGTCTAATTCTTCAGTTAATTTTTCATTATCAGCAATGACTCTTTCTTGCTCTAATAGTTTTTCCCTGAGAAGTTTGATTTCCTTCTCAGATCCTATTAGGTCTAAACATAATAGTTTAAATTCAGATTTGAATTCCTCTGATTCAAAATCATAAGAGGCTAATACTTGATCCTCAACTGATAAGAGCTCTTCATCTTCAGACTCATCAACATCTGATCTGCTACTGCCTGCCTCAATAGCCATGAGGCAAACTTCTTTGGCCTTTTGCTCTTCTTCATCCTCACTGGAGCTGGAGGAGGTTGACTCTTCTTCAGTGTCACTCCATGACTCAGCAACAAAGCCCTTGTCCCTCCTCTTGTGTTTGCTTGAGGAAGGCTTGCTGTAGTGACCCTTTCTTGAGTCACCCTCCTTTCTTCTATCGTTCTTCTGAACTTCTGAGCACTCATAGATGAAATGCCCAGGTTTCCTACAGCTAAAGCACACTACTTCTTTAGATGGTGTTTTGTCATACCTTGGCTTGTCTTCATACTTGGATGGTTTTCTTCTGAAATCTTTTCTAGCCATCTTAAAGAATCTCTTGGCAAAGAGACTCATCAATTCTTCATTCACAGGAATGACTTCAGAGTCTTCTACAGCTTTGAAAGCTATGTTGTGCTCTTTCCTAGTTGGTGTAGGAGTCTTGACTTCAACTACTGCTTCCTTTGATTTTATCAGCTGCTCATAGGACTTTAGCTTTCCTAGTAGAGCTTCAGTTGAGATCTCTATTGTGCTTCTGGCTTCTCTGATGGGCCAGATTCTTGACTCCCATGTGATGGGGAAGCACATGAGGATCTTGTCATTCACTTCAGTCAAAGTGATTTCCTTATCTAGAGTCCTCAGCTCACTGATAATGGAGCTGAGTCTGTTGTACATCACTTCCACTGTTTCAGCTTCATCCTTTTTGAAGTTTTCATACTGAGTGATGAGGTTGGATCTTCTATCTTTCCTCTCATCTGCTGATCCAGCCACCATTTGGTTCAGTGAGTCCCAAATGGCCTTGGCTGATGAACACTCAGCAACCTTTTGAAATATCTCATCTGACATTGTTTGAGCCAATATGTTCACGGCTCTGGCATCAGCTATCTTTGCCTTTTTCTGTGCATCTGTCCATCCACGGGGTGGAACTGCACTCATGTCTGTTGAAGTTGATGGGGTTGAAACCACTGGAGCTGGTGGTCCTGTTAAGATGGAATTAAATATATCCTCATCAATAGAATTCATGTAGAGTCTGATTCTTGCCTTCCAGAGTGTGAACTTGGACAAGTTACACACTGGAGGTCTGGTGCTTGCATACTCTTTGTTCTGTGCCATGTTGTATAAATCTAGAAGATGTAAGAGAACAGATCTAACTTGGGATCTTTGGTTCAAGGGTTAGCTTGTACAGCAAAAAGAACCTCCTCTGATACCAATTGAAAGTTAGGGTTAGATCTGATATACTCTAGAGGGGGGGGGGGGTGAATAGAGTATGTCTGAGTGTTTTTAAAATTTCCTTCTCTAACAGTATACTATCTTTATCTTTAACAAATATATCTAACTATCACAGATTAAAGTAAATCAAAGACCACAGGATATCTAACTAACACAGCCACAACAAGAACAAAAAAGAAAGAGCAACTAGACAACACAAGAAATTTATAGTGGTTCCCCAAACTGGGTACATCCATTCTTCTACCACCCTTGGTAGGAATCCACTGCAGATTTTGATCAGGTGACTGTCACCAATGAGCTTTTGATCAGGTGCTCAAAAACCAAACCTCAAGTCTTTTGGAAGGAGACTTGCAACCAGAATAATTTTGAAGGGAATTAAAACCCTGTACAGAGGTGGGAATGAGAGAGTGATGTAAGTCTTCTTTTCTCAAATCAAAATGAGAAGACTTTGTGGATTCTTAGTTGTTGTCAAAGCTCCCCCTGAGATCTTGTATGGTTCAGGAGTGGAAGCCTTGTTCAAGGGTGTAGGCCTTCAGCTTTTGATGATTTCTCTACAGCAGACTTCTAGAATGATAAGTGTGTTTTTCTCTTTGAAGCCTTGGAGCAGATTGAAGACAGATGAAGAAGATGAAGATTTTCTCTGTCTCTGTATTTTGTTGATGTCGTGTGTGTTTTTTTCTTCAGCAGAATCACCACATTTTCTTTTGTCGACGACCATTTGAAATATTGAATTACTCCTGTAATCAATGCTGTTGACGTTGAGAATTATACGACATTGATTACTTTACCCAACTGTTTCATTGAAAATATGGCAGGTAATAATCCTGATGAAGACCGTAATTAATGCTCTGTCTAAAGGTAATATTCATAGGATGTTAGAGCATTAATTACACAGGAATTACTGCACTAAAATCGAAACAGAAGGAAGGAAATAACTTTGTCTGAAATCGTCGACCTGAAGACAGAAATCGTCGAGCTGAGTTCATAGTTCGTCGAGCTAAGTATTGCTGTTCGTCGAGCTGAGTTACCAGATCGTCGAACTCTGAATAGCTGACTGCTGCTAGACGAAATCTTCTTGATCTGTGCTCTATGTTCGTCGAGCTGAGTATTGCTGTTCGTCGAGCTGAGTTACCAGATCGTTGAACTCTGAATAGCTGACTACTGCTAGACGAAATCTTCTTGATCTGTGCTCTATGTTCGTCGAGCTGAGTATTGCTGTTCGTCGACCTGAGATCTGCTTTGGCTTTGAGTGAAGTATGTCGCTGAGTCCATTTTGGCGTTGAGTGTTCTTTGTCTCTGAGTCTGCCTTGGCTTTGAGTGAATTATGGCGTTGAGTATTCTTTGTCTCTGAGTCTGCCTTGGCTTTGAGTGAATTATGGCGTTGAGTGTTCTTTGTCTCTGAGTCTGCCTTGGCTTTGAGTGAATTATGGCGTTGAGTGTTCTTTGTCTCTGAGTCTGCCTTGGCTTTGAGTGAGTTATGGCGTTGAGTGTCGAAGAGTTAGTCGATCTGAAAATGAAGTTCGTCGAGCTCTGTTCAGAGAAGTTTATCTCCGAGATAGTTGAGCTGAGTACGACTATCGTCGATCTGAGATCGACGAACGTAGATCTCTTTCTCTAAATCTTGATTTCTCTAAGTCTTGAGTCTTTGGCAGTGATGGAGGCTGGTCCTTTGTACTGTTGACTCTAAGGACTTGCCCTAGACTCTAAGACACACCTATGACCCTGATCTATACATATTGGGTCATATCCTAACTCAGTGAACCTACCCCAAATTCAACTAGAGGTTCCAACACCAATGACGAAAGCCAAGTACGTTAGGCACTCTAGTCGGACGATATAGTGCAGCTACAGTTCAGCTCTTTCCCATTGCTCAACACACCATGCTAATCAACGACAATGACGCGGATCAGCCTCCCCTTTCCCGTAAGCGATATAACTCACATTATGTCCCACAGTTGGCGCTCACGACCACACCAAGTTGGGCACAACAGGCTCCACAGCTTCACAAACTAGCCAACTTGTCCCATAGACATAGGACTCACACGGCTCCCAGGGAGCTACCGCCAGCGGTAACACTACCGCCGGGCGGTACCTAATAGAACTCTGATTCTTCTTGTTTTTCCCGGAGTTAGCCTCCAAGACTCCCCACCGCACTCTACAACACTCAAAACCTGAAAATGACATACAACTCAGAGTCTTCTCTGACGCACAAATATCAATGCAAACATCACCAATCCAGACCAACTTGTCTGGATGGGTTTCACACAACATGCCAATATCCGAAGTCGAAACGGACATCTATATGCAATATATGCCGGAGACGGACTCAATCGACCAATAAAAAGTCTAGCCGTACGCTAATTAGCGAAAGAGGCATTTTCATATGCGAATATAAAAACAAAAGAGGACGCACACGTCCTAACGAGAGGAGGAAGATCGTTACCCTTGAAGTTCTCTTTGGGGCCATGAGTCAAAAATCCAATCAGATATAAAAAACTGCACCGGGCTGCTCTCCGTGGATCTGACCTCGGCTCGCGATTCGGAGCTCCGAAGTTTCGATAATGGCGGAAATACTTCTTCTTCTTCCTTTGTTCTCCCCTCTCTTTAACTCTTAGAAAGAGAAAACCCTAGAAGCATTGAGGTAAAAGCCCTCATTTCTTGGCCTTATACCAACAGGGTTAACTCCCCACCGTCGGATCCTACTTGAAATCGACGAGTGGTCACGATTTAACTTTAAACTTCCAGTTTTGAGCGCTACCGCCGCACGGTATCACGCTATCGCCGAGTGGTAGCTCGGTCGGTGGCTTCTTCAGCAAGCCCACCGCTTAAACACGCCACTCGAGCGCCGACACGTGGCTACCAATACCTGGCACACTGCTGCCGCGTGGTATCATACTATCGCCTGGCGCTAGCCCTTAAGTCGGTACGACAACCAACACTGGTCAAACGGTCAGCTCAACATACTACCGCCGGCGATAGCATTATCACCGAGCGGTAACTTACATAGAACTACGACAATTAAATTCGCAACACTACCGCCGGCGCTAGCACTACAGTCGAGTGGTAGCATTCAGTGAGCTATTTCTGTGTAAACTCGGGGGCTTTACACCACTGCACACCACTGCACCCACTTCAGCGCATGTTTGATCGTTCACACGTGCGGATCATTTTTCATTCTCTTGTGCGCGATTTATAAATCGCCGTGCTGGCTTCGGAATTGTGAGACAGAGTAAAATATTGACTCTTGTAGTGCTCCTAGTCTAGTGCTCACGTCTCACTTAGAGATTTGTGTAGATGTAGTTTCTTTTTATGCTTGTAGTTTATATATTTCTTTTAGCGTAGACATTGTTTATTCTACTCAAAATCTATGAATCCGGTTGTGAATGAAACGGTAGCGTAGGATTGTTTGTACACGCTCGGTAGCCTCATATTGCTCGAGTCGGGAGAACGGTTAGTCTCTCTCGGTGGCTAAGAACTTGCCCCAAGCTACTCTCGAAGAATGAGTACACGGTTAGTGTAGCGCGCGAGTGTGATGTAGGCCATCATTTTGGCTCGATTGAGCTTTTGTGCCCATCCTGTCATCTTATCCTCGTTAACCTCGTTGTGCCTACCCATCCGTTGATTCCGCTCCACTATATTCTCACCAAAGCCTAAATGTCGATCCTAGTCGCACACCTAAGTTTGAGCTTCAGTTTTTATTTCTTATCTATTTGGGGTGTTGATGTGGTGATCAAATTTTGTGAACATGTGGATGTGCTTTATTGATAATATATGTTGTGAAAAAAAGGAAAAAAGTGAAATAAAGAAAAGAGAAAAAGAAAAATTTTTTTGAAAAAAATTTGTGAAAAGAAAGAAAGGTTTGATTGAACATCTTTATGTGTGGAATTTTTGTTGGAGTAGGCGGTGCACACACTATTTAGTCAATTACAAGTCGGGGAGTGTGGTGCACCCACATTTATTTTGTGGTGCTAGAGGATTGTGTTTTGTGCTAGCTCAGTTGGGTTTAGTGCGCGAGCCGTCGTTTTTATCATTTATTTACCTCACCTAAACACAAGCCCCTCTTTAAACCTTAAGTATTATTGTTTTGCGCGCTTGAGTTAAACCAATGTCGTGCAGAGAGCGTGTGAACATCGACATTGATGGATTTCTTTGGGGTTAACCCGAGACCCGGTCTTTGACAATGCTCAACTCATCGTTCAGTCTACTTCCGTCCTACGTGGGACCGGATGATTCACCGTGCTTCTAATTTTGAGTAGAAATAATATATTTATAAGCTCCTAGAAATTATAAATCTCTATGTATAGCTAGAAATTTCTTCTACTGCTTCTCTGTGCGCCTAAGCATGCGACTTCACATGGTACTCCGTTCTTGCAACTGCTTTGCCAGCTAGTTCTTTCTATTTCCGCTGAGAGATGATTTGCTCGGGACGAGCAAGTGGTTAAGTCTGGAGGTTTGATGAGTCCGATATTTGTAGTCTTTTTCGGACTCATCCGGGCTAGTTTTCACGCACGTGCACTACACTTTCGGCTCATTATTGCTCATATTTTGTTTAATCTGTATTTGTATACAAAGTGCACTTTTTAGGCCCGTTGTGGTGTGCAATTGCACACTTCTTTGCTGGGGGTAAGCAATTGGTGCTCCGCTCCCTATTGTTTTCCTTTGTTTTTTTGTTTTCTGTGAGTGCTGGAGGCCTGTGCCCCAGCTGTGGTTTTCCTGTGCAGGTGGGAGAGCCCAATTCCACTCCAATTTTTTCCTGTAGGAATCGCACGGTCGTGCGTTTTTCTTCATGCACGATCGACGCGATCGTGCGATGCCTACGTTTTTCTTCATGCACGATCGACGCGATCGTGCGATGCCTACAGTTTCGTTTTCTGGTGCTCTGCCCCGGGCCATGCGATTTACTCACGCACGGGTTGTTTTGCCCGCGTGTGACAAATCGCATGACCTCCTCTTTTTGTCTAAAATTTTATGAAACTATTGCCTGTGTGTTTTCTTCACGCACAGTTGGATTCAACCGTGCGCGAAGGAAATTGCAAAATCTGCTTCTTTGCCTGGGTTTTCAACGTTTTGTCCCCTCCCGCGCGTTTTGTTCTCGCACGGGTTGTTTTGTCAGTGCGTGTTCAAAATCGCACGATTGGCTTTTCTTCCAGGCCGGGTGATTCTGTACTGTAAAAATCGCACGATGAACGCACGGTCGTGCGTTCGACCATGCGTTCCTTTTTTTCTAATTAGGTACTATTTAAGCCGCAGGTTTTGTCTTATTTGGTATCAAATTTTTCATTTTCCATCGGGGGAGCTCCTATTTCGCACCAGTCCGCCGCTCCACCACCGCCCATCACCCCGAGGTGCTCCGGCCACATTTTCCTTGCAAATCCCAAGTTTGAGTTTCCTCTCGGCCCCTCCGTCATCCGCAAGCGTCCAAGCCTTGTTTCGTGGGATTTCTCGCTGCTCGGAGAGTTATCCGACGAAGAACGTGACCGGAGACTATTAACAAAGAAGACGGATAACGTGGAAGAAGGTGACAACTCTTCTGAACCTCGGACGACAGTCGAGACCGAGCTTGGAGGAGGATTGACATCCCTCGACTCCGACCGTGAACCTTTGATGTTACTTCTTGCATTAGTTGTATTCGTCCCTCCTCTTCGCTTATAACAAACTTCTCTTTGTCTATTCGGGTTTTTTTGTGTTTGATGATTGTATGAACTCTAATTTGGTTTAATTGCATTTGTTCATGTCTATGTGAATGATTTGTAGTTTATGCATGTGAGGAGTGCCCCCATTTTATCTGGTCACCCCCGCCGTTGTGTGAGTGCCGCACTAGCAATTGCTAGTGGTGTGCATTGCAAAGAGGTGCTTTCGACCCTCACCGATTTCATTCCATTCCGCAAGCTCGCCCAACTGGGCATCCACCCTAGCGAGGTGGTGAAGGCGACCCACACTTTTAATTTAGTTGTTCTCGTTTGAATCACTCTTCAAAACCAAGCCCTTGTTTTCTTCAACCCGTTATAATTAATTTTCTAAACAATTGATTCACACACTCACTCTGCGTTCCTCAAGAGATCGATACTTGGGGATATTCTCCAATTTTATATTACTTGAGCGACCCGTGCACTTGTCGAACGCGCATCAGAGGTGTAAGGGGAACTAGTTTGATGTATAATGTCACGATGCATACAAAATAGTGAGAATTGATGTCTAGGGTATTATTTGGTATTATCAGTGTGAAGCACATTAATAGAAGCATCAAACTGAATACGAATCTCATTACAGAACGCAGTAAAAACAGAAAAAGTTCAGAACATTCTGTTAATAAGTACAACCAAGTACTTTGAGAAAAATTATCAATAAATTGTGACAAAATACAGACTACCCTTACCAACAGGTTTGGTAGGAGCAGGACCCCATTTGTCAGAATGAACAAGCTCAAAAGGACAGGAAGAGCTACGTCCTTGCTTTGCTGGAAAAGACGAACGGTTGTGTTTTCCAAGTTGACAGACTTCACAATTCAGAGAAGAGTCTCCCCGAAGTACATCAGGGAAGAGTTAGTGAAGAATACGAGGAGGAGGATGCTCAAGGTGAAGATGCCACTGGAGAAGAGAAGTATAAGCAGAAAAAGCTGAGGCATTGTCAAGATAGAACAAGCCGCCACTTTCAGTCTCAGTAGCAATCGTCTCCTTGGACTAAGGATCCTGAAAAGAACAAGTAGTCGCGGTAAAAATAGCCATGCAATTAAGTTTCCATAAAGAAGTAACAAAAAGTAGATTGCACGAAAAAGTTGGGACATAGAGTGTTCGCAAGTTGAAGAGATGGAGTGACATGCACTGTGCTAGATTCGCACACGGGAGATGGAGAACCATCCACAATAAAAATCAGAGGTGACCGATTGTGTTTGTACAGATGAGAGAAAAGACGAGTATTGCCCGTCATATGATTAGTAGCCCAGAATCAATAAGCCACCTACCCGTAGTGACCATATTTGCACTACCCGAAGAGGTAGCAAGTGAAATAGACTTATTCGAGTTAGTATTAGTCGTAGCAGGGCGAAGATGAGGATGCTTGACCCAACAACGGTCAACAAAGTGACCGGTCTTGCCACAGTGAGAGCAAAGATATCTAGAGGGACTGCGATCACCGGAGCGGCCTCCACGACCACTAAGAATATCACGACGGGCTTGATGAGCAGCAGTGTCAGGAGGAGGCGGAGAGACAAGCAAAGGACGCTGAAGAAGTACAGTATCAGCCGAAATGCGCGCAACAGTAGCATCCAGAGTAGGAGTGGCAGCCTCTCCAAGAATTTGTTGTCGAATCATATCATAAGATTCGGGCAAACGAAGCAAACAACATATAAGCAGAAACTCCTGAAAGTGTTTATGTTGCTTAGGGAGATCAACAGAAAAGGGTCGATGTTGAAAAAGTTCAGCACCAAGAGCCTGCACCTCCTGATAAGCAGCATGAGTCATGACAGGTTGGGCAAAAAGATTCGCATACAACGTATATATGCGGGAAGTTTGAGCTCCCTTGGTGTACAAAGCAGCAAGATGATTCTAGACAGTCTTAACCGTCGCATCATGTCTTATGATAGGAAGACACTCATTAGATATACTATTAATAAACCATGTTCTCACCAGAGCATCACTGACATCCCAGTCATCAAAAGCTGCAGATCCATATGCAGGAGGGTCATCAGTGAGATGATAACGCTTACGCTGAGAGCGTAGCAAAAAGACAAAGGAAACACTCCAATCGGGATTTGGCCTAGTGAGCTTGGAAGAAATACCCAAATTGCCCGAAGCAGAGACATGAGCGGACATAATAGGGGGCGCAGATAGAGTAGAAGAAGAAAAATCAGACATCTCCATAGAAGGAAGAGAACAGGTAGAGAGATCTATCCGCAGCGAGAAGTCTACCCGCATCGGGTAGAGAAAGAAGACCGACACAGATACTAACCGCACGGTTAGAGAAAGAGACCAAAAAAGAACTTGTCGCAAAAAGCGAACATAGAAGAAGCCGCGCAAACAAACAAAGAGGCCGCATGAACTTAGCAAGAGGCAGAGAGAAGAAAGCTATTCGTAGGAAGTGTGGATAGCAAAGGGAGGGCGGGAGGGCAGCAAGAAGCAGCGGAAAGAAGAAACCGCCACTAAAGAAGAGAAGACTGCGGACAAAAAAAACAGCGGAAAGGCGCGGATAAGAATGAGAACCATGACAAGAGAAGAGAAGTTCATGCGGTTAAATACCGTGGCAAGAGAAGAGAAAGCTATTTATAGAAGAGGGGGAGGAGAGAGAAAATACAAGTGAGAGAATATACAACGCTTGTCACAAGCTACTAGGCGGATAGATAAAAACCTAGCCGCTAGGACTGTGCGGTTAGAAGAGCAAACCGCACGACTATACAGAGCAAGAAAAGTTACCAACATGATTGCTCTGGTCTTTATCCGACAGTATCCAGCGAATAACTCTAGGAGAGAAAGCTGCGGTTAGACAAAGTCTAACCGCCATGTCGCACCAGAGTTGTGCTTGAGAACTGCGAACACCAACTTCGGTCAAGCCTCTGCTGAACGACAAAGTGCATAACTGCGGGAAGAATAGAGATGCATCTCATGCGGTTATGCAGGAGCTAACCACCTGACCAATAACTGGATCTGACCTCAACAATCTGCACAACCAGTACCCCTGATAACTAGACTCATTATAGTTAACCAGTGTGTATTCCAACGGACTACTGCTAGACCGCTAAGCTAGGTCGCCAAACCGCCTCAACTACTGCTTATTCGTCAGAGAGGAACCAGTGCTAGGATTATCAGAAAGGCAGATCGCCAAATCTGTCCGCCACTGCTATCCGCCAGACCGCCAAACTTGTCCGCCATGTCTGTCCGCCAGACCGCCTGGACTTAGGTTCCAACAGTGTGCAATGCCACTGGAGTGGAGATAACCATTTCCCCCTTCTCTCCGAACACATTTTCAGCTTGGTCTAGCGGATGTTGAGTTCGAGGAAGTTTCTGTAGAAGATATTGTAGAAGCTAGACAGATAATGCAATATGCTGGAGACTAACTGACAAACATCAAAGTTATGTTCTTTTCTGAAGAGTACAAGCTGCTGGCAGATATCATGGGCAAGGGTTTCCTCAGCGAAAAATCTACCTATGATAAAGTGAGTCAAGACCTGTTGTGGTTCATGGCAGCAGTGGTCTTGAAGATGAAAGTGGATTGGGCAGGGATTTTGTTTGCCCACATCAGTAGTAAACACAGGGAGAAGAGTTATGGTAGGATTCTGTCTTTATACCTCTCTTTTGTCCACCCTTCTCTCCCTTCCTCTCTCGGGGTTTCCATGAATAGCGGCAAATTCCTATCAATTACAATTTTGCAACTTCGAAAGAAGGTAATTCCCAAGACTTCTTCTAGGGAACTCTCTCTGCCATCCCATCCATTTATGCCACCCCCTTACATCTGCAATTCCTCCCACCATCACTGCGCCCACTGTCATCGCCCCACCTGCATCATCCACCTCTAATAACTCAGCCTCCAACATTGTAATGCAGTTTCCATGTACTTAGCATGGTATTCACATTCTTATAATTTTCTTTTTTGGAATAGTGTATTTCATTTTCTAAGTATTTATGGAATTCTCTTTGTAACTTAAATAATTAAGAGCATTTTCTCTTCTTGTAAAACTTGATCTGCGAAATAAGGGAATTGTTGGGGAAAATCCCTGTTGATTTGAGAGACCATGTTATTATAATGCACTTAGTTGTATAAAGTATATTATATGTAGTCCCAAATTGAAGCTCTTTTGAAGAAGTCAATAAGATGCTGAGAAAATTGGCCAAGTCCATGCAGAATTGTCGACTGACAGTCGGTGATTGTTGACCAGATATCTTAATGCCGACTGGGTGTTCATCGATCAAAGACTTGATTGCTGACCGGATGTCCGATCGCCGACTCGGCGTTCATCGATCAAGGACCCGAATGTTGACCAGGTTCAAGTTCATTCCTTTAGCGTTCTCTGACTGAAGACTTGTTGGCTGACCGGCCTGAAACACTTCCACTTGGTGTTTGCCTATCAGACTCAAGAATCATCGACTGCTCACATGCTCCTTACAATGGTTCTAGAACCCTCTCTTTGCACCCATCAAAAAGAAGATGGGTGATCGTCTTTCGCCAATTGTGCGATCAACGATTTCCGACGAGCAGTCCAACTATCAACGCTCACCAAATGTAGTTAACTTTTCTTGAAGAGCAAAGATTTGTGATCTCCTTTTCAACCAAAGCTCAGCGAGCGCCGACCAAGCCGCCCCTCCATCAACGCTCATAGAAGGAAGAATTTCCTTAGCCGAACAAAGATCTCTGATTGCCGTAACCGACTAAGTGCTCAACGACATCGATCCGAAACAAAAGTTGTGTCTGGATTCAAATAAAGGTGTTACCGATTCAGAAAAGGAAGACACCTCTTTATGTCGCCCATCCTTTTTGGGACTTGGACAAAATTAAAGAGCACTATATACGTCTCTTCCAAAAAAAGAAATGAAAATCTTACTCCTATCTATTGTATTGTATTCTGTAGGCTGTTAATCATAATTTCTCTCCTCTCTATAATATGTCTCTCTTTCTCTCTAGAGATACGAATAAAATCACCACCTTCTCTCCGGTGATATCTTCTCATTGCTGAACATTCACACAAGCTCTACAGGGTTACTGAATCTCTCTTCAAAAGATAGTGTTGTGGTTCTTGAGTCACTAGTGCAAAAAAAACTTTTGGGGTTCTTAAGTTTCCTGGATGAAAATGATCTGATTGTACTCTTGAGTCTCTAGTGAAAAAGACTTTAGTCTTTGCATAGACAGTGCTATCTTGTAGGCTGTGGAAGAGAGGAGTACCCAGATTTGATTGAGGAACCTCTACAAAATTCTATCTCCTACTCTCTAGATTAGATTTAGGCTTCATTTGGTAACACGTTTAGCTTTTCCGTTTGGTCAAAACGCCACCGCTCGGAGCCTTGTGTGTTTGGTTTTCCGCTTTCCGTTTTCAAAAGCCTGGCGTTTCGCGATAACTCAAAACTCCGCGGGACGAAACCCAGCTAGCGAGCGTCGTTTTATCGCGTTGTGGAGGAGCAGCGATCTAGGGCGAGCGTCCGTTGTTTCTCCCGTCGCCGCTAGAGCGAGTCGATCCCGCCTCCTCTTCTCCGGCCGCATCCGGGTTCTGGATCGCTTCCCGTGCTATCCGGCGGTGAAGGACTTGCGTGCTTTTTTCCTCGACGGCAAAGGCCTTCGACGGCGACGGCAAAGGCTGCATCAGGGCGTCTTCTTTGTTTCTCCGACTGCATCCGGGTTGTTCTTCTCCGGGTGTGTGCCCCTCTCCGGGTGTGTGCCCCTTCATCTCCGGCGGCCTAGGGATTTCTTCGACATAGGTAATATCCTTTGTTACCTGTTGCATTGTGCAGAACTCCCCCAACCCATTTTGTGGCCAGATATCTCACCACTCCCCTCTCCCCCCTCCTGTTTTGTGCGCAGAGCTCCAGATTGTGTTCCCCCGATCTGCAGCAGAGTACACACCAACAGGTATACCTTCCCCTCCCCTTCAAAATTTTTTTTGGTGATTGTTTTGGTTTAGAGTAAATGAATGTGCAATGTGTGTGTACTTGTCAAGCAAGGATGTTGAATTTGTGTGTAATGTGTGTGTATGTGATGTGTGTGTGTGTTATATGTGTTGTGTGTGTGCAATGTATGTTGTGTGTGTATGTGTTGTGTGTGAGTGTGAGTGTTTGTGTGTGCTGTGTGTGAGTGTGCTGTGTGTGTGAGTGTGTGTGTTGTGTGCGTGTGCTGTGTGTGTGATGTATGTGTGAGTGTGTGTTATGTGTGTGAGTTTGTGTGTGATGTGTGTGTGAGTTTGTATGTGATGTGTATGTGTTTGTGAGTGTGTGTGTGAAGTGTGTGTGAGGTTGTTTGTGATGTGTATGTGTTTGTGATGTGCGTGTGAGTGTGTATGTGATGTGTGTGTGTGAGTGTGATGTGTGTGTGATGTGTGTGTGAGTGTGTGCTGTGTGTGAGTGTGAGTGTTTGTGTGTGTGATATGTGTGTGAATGTGTGAAGTGTGTGTGAGGTTGTTTGTGATGTGTATGTGTTTGTGATGTGCATGTGAGTGTGTATGTGATGTGTGTGTGTGAGTGTGATGTGTGTGTGATGTGTGTGTGAGTGTGTGCTGTGTGTGAGTGTGAGTGTTTGTGTGTGCTGTGTGTGTGATATGTGTGTGAGTGTGTGTGTGAAGTGTGTGTGAGGTTGTTTGTGATGTGTATGTGTTTGTGATGTGCATGTGAGTGTGTATGTGATGTGTGTGTGTGAGTGTGAAGTGTGTGTGAGTTTGTGTGTGATGTGTGTGTGAGTTTGTATGTGATGTGTATGTGTTTGTGAGTGTGTGTGTGAAGTGTGTGTGAGGTTGTTTGTGATGTGTATGTGTTTGTGATGTGCGTGTGAGTGTGTATGTGATGTGTGTGTGTGAGTGTGATGTGTGAGTGTGTGTGTGAGTGTGTGTGTGTGTTGTGTTCGTGTGCTGTGTGTGTGATGTATGTGTGAGTGTGTGTGTGTTGTGTGTGTGAGTTTGTGTGTGATGTGTGTGTGAGTTTGTATGTGATGTGTATGTGTTTGTGAGTGTGTTTGTGATGTGTACGCTTTAGGACTGTTTTTTTAATTTTTTGTTCCTATTTTTCAATACAGTTTATTTACTATGGGTAAACATAAGGAAGGCGGTGTTAGTGCCAATTGGGAGGCTAGCGATGTTTTGATTTTCTGTGACTTATGCTTAAAAGAAATTGAGTTGGATAATCGCCCGACCACACACTTCAACAGAGAAGGGTGGGTTAGCCTGACAACGAATTTCTTAGCTCGCACGGGGAAGTCCTATGATCGAACCCAAATGAAAAACAAGTGGGATCAGCTGAAAAAAGACTGGAAGTTATGACGTGACCTCAAGGGTCGTGAGACAGGTTTGGGATGGGATCCTATACGTAAAACTATTGCTGCTTCTGAGGATTGGTGGAAAGAGCGTCTCAAGGTAATTAGAGTAGTTCTTTTTATTCTTTTTATTAGAATACTTCTTTTTTTTTCATTAATCTAACTCCGTTTTATTTTCATTTCAGGTTCATCCTACTGCACGGAAGTTTCAATTCGTTGGGATATCTCCTGAGTTAGAAGAAAAGCTCGATATGATGTTCAGCCAGGTCGTAGCTACTGGAGCTCTTGCTTGGGCTCCAAATTCTAGAATTTTTTTGCCTGAATCGATTGATGAGCACGACCTCTCTGCTGGGGCTGATTCGCAAGATGTGGACCAGTTACCGTCTCCTACAAAAGCGGGAAAGAAGATATCAGATAAGGGAAAACGCAAGCAGACATACAAGAGAAGCAGGAGTTCGACGATGGAGCAGATAGCGGAAACATCTCGCATTATTGGGCGTTGCATGATGGAGCGTCCCCGCATCCAGATATCTTCGTCCTCGCACACCATCGCTGAAGCCATTACCGAGCTCGAAAGTATGGAGGAGGTCATGGAAGAAAACAACTATGCGTTATACGACTTCTGCACCGTTTTCTTGAAGGATAAGGGAAATCGGGAAACCTTTTTGAGTATTCGAAAGGATCGGCGACTCAAATGGCTGGAAACTCGATGTGCCGAGAAATGATCGATCTGCTAAAATGAATAGCTCTATGCATTATCTTCTTTGCTATTGTATTGAACTCGATGTGTTTTATGTTTATTGCATGATCGGAACTGCTATATTTTGCTACTTATAATGTTTAGTTGTTGACTAGTGTTATGCATTACTCCACTGATTAGCTATATTCTCCTATGTTTAATGTTTATTTCATGATGGAAATGCAATATTTTGTTACTTCCACTGATTAGCCATATTCTCCTATGTTTAATGTCTAATATTGCTCGATATTTACAATTAATGCAGATTAATATGTCTTCATCTGATCAAACTGACAGTTCTAATGAGGGGACTCAGCGACAAGTAGCTGATCGGATTTGTCGCAATAGAGCAGTGAGTGCACACGAATATTTAGCATCAATGACAGCCATATGTGAGGCTGGTTCTTCATCAAATGTTGCTTGCATGACATCAAGCCAAACAGGGTCTAGATGGCTTGGTGAACTTCTGGATGGACACCCTCATAGATTTTTCAGTTCATTTAGAATGTCGAAGCTCATATTTGTAGATTTGTTAACACTCCTCACACAACAATATGAGCTGCAAGGATCAAGGAGAACTTTACCCCGAGAAGTACTTGCAGTTACATTGCATATTTTAGGTCATAATGTTCCAATGCAAATTGCAGGCGAACGTTTCCAACACTCCACAGAAACTATAAGCAGGTTTTTCTCAAAGGGACTCGCTGCTATTAAGAGGTTATCTGCAGATGTCATTATGCCGGTAGATCATCTTTTCCGTGATATTCCCCCCCCAAATTCTGAATGATTCTCGATACATGCCATTCTTTAAAGATTGTATCGGGGCTATCGATGGAACTCATGTTGATGCTCGTGCTCCTGCTGATCAACAAGTTTCGTATATTGGCCGTCATGGGACAACGACACAAAATGTTATGGCGGTTTGTGATTTCAATATGTGTTTCACATTCGTACTTGCGGGTTGGGAAGGATCTACTCATGACAGCCGTATATTTCACCGTGCCCTTATGGATCCAAGTTACAATTTTCCATATCCTCCACCAGGTGAGACTTGTATTTCTTAAGATTTCGGTAGTTTTAAATTAGTTTGTTTGACATAAATTAAATTTAAAACTTGTAGGCAAATATTATGTCGTTGATGCGGGATACCCTCTCCAACGTGGTTTCTTGAAACCATATTCAGGGACACGGTATCATTTGCCAGATTTCAGAAGGGGCAGCAGACCTATACAAGGACGCTTAGAAATATTCAATCGAGCACACTCATCATTACGCAGTGTTATAGAAAGGTCATTCGGAGTTTGGAAAAAGAAATGGAAGATACTTAGGGATATGCCGCCTTATAGTTTGACGAAGCAAAGGGACATTGTGATTGCGACAATGACCTTGCATAATTATATTCGCAGGCACCCATCCCGCTCAGACGACCATTTTCAGGCTTGTGATATTGACGAGCTTTTCATTTACCCAGCGGGACGTCAAAGAAGATCAGGGCAAAATGAAGAAAGCTCGGGTGGAGATCATGTTAGAGGAATTCGAGTTGGTGTTGAGGAGATGGCGGCGCTGCGTGACTCGATTGCCGAACAACTACATGGTCGTTGAACGTACTTTGAGTATCTTCGTATTCAGCATATGTCTTCCATGTTTTGGATATTTTGATATTTGCATGTACTTTGGATGTTTTTATGTATGTTCTCCTGCTGCATATCTCGACGTACATATATTTTCTGCAATTTATATAGATTGGAGCAAAAAAAATTTTTTTTTTATAAAACGCCACCGCTGATTTGCCAAACGGTTCTCTGTTTCGAACAGCTCTGCAAACGCAGACTAGCCAAACAGAACTCAGTTTCCAGCATCAAGTTTCCAACAGCTCCCTTTACAAACCTGTCTTTACAACAGCTCCTTTTACAACCGCCACCGCTAAACCAAATGAAGCCTTAGTTTCTATCTTTACTTTTATTTCTCTGTGGTCTTTTGCTATAACTTTGTGTGATTTAAAAATAAAATTTTATTCTCTATTCAACTCATCTAGAAAAATATTCAGTTCTTATTTACCACTTTCATAATATTTGTCAAATTACTCTCTCCACCGACCGCTAAAATAATGACTGTTATCCTCGCTTATTAACGTCGGCAGTGCTTCAGATGAAGTGATGTAAGGTGATTAATACACAATAAAAATCAATCACGTGGAGAGCGGGTGAAGATACTAGGAATTCCTAAACCTTGAGCTATTTAAGGCTTCATTTGGTTCGGCGGTGGCGGATCGATCCGGCGGGTGGAAACAGAGTGTTCGAATCGGAGGGGGGAGGTGGCTGCTCCAAACAGAGCTTTTTTGGGGCGTTTCTCAAGGCGGGTGGGTGGAAACGGAGCAAATGCCGCCGAAGGTTCATTTGTTTACCCTCCTTCCGGCGGCGTTTGCCCAAAACGGAGTATCAAAACGCCCAAACAAATAGAGCCTAAGTGAACATTAATTGAGAGTTTTAACTAATCCTAATCACTTAACCTAAATCATCCAACTATAGAGATTCCACACCATTCCACGAAAAGAGAAATTTAGGGCAAAATCAAGTTTATATCAAATATAGAATATCCAATATGAGACAAGACTTAATCCCAAATAACATTCAATTAAGAGCATACAACCATAAACAATAAGGAAAACTGAGAAAAGAGAAAGTAAGGGGTGAAGGTAGCATCGCGAATACGTAGAGAACGAAGAGAATATTCCTTGGAGTGGGAAGGGATCGTGTTGTCAATCCTTTTCCTCAAACTCACCTTGGCTGACTTTCGGGGTAAGGGTAGAGCTGTCACCTCTTCTAATGGCCCATCTTCCCTTCGCGTTTGTTCAAATTTCCATGTTGACGCCAAGATCTTCAAATCTCCTTCTCTTCACTTAGGAATCCATCAAAGAGGCAAATGTTGGGGTGGAAGATGGTTTCTTCCATTGGAATAGTGTTGGCAACCTTTAAGGAGGCGGAAAACGGCTGGCAAATGAATGTGAATCCAGAGCACGACCTAATTTTGAGTATTTATACATACATGAGTTTGGTCACATAAGCTCGCACGGGACGTGCGTGAAGAATGACAGAATCTGAACTGGAAACTAGTGAAATGAGCTTGATTCCGACGCAGGGGCGTGCATGAAGAAAGCACACACCCGCTCGCAAAACACTTGATTTTCATGGAATAAACACGCATGATCATGAATAGTGTGCGCACACACGTGCGCCAAAAAAACGCACGCATGCTCGTAGATCATTGATTTTGAAGGTCTAGAGCGCACACAAGCATGAATAGTGAGAACACGCACATGTGTGAAGAAAATGCACGCACGCTCTCCGATTACTGTACAAAATTGAATAGTGTATGCACGCATGTGCTCATAAGGATGCACGGGCGTGCGTGAATTAATTTACACAACCTGATCTAAAACATAAAAAATAACCACACATTCATAAAACACATTCATAAACCCAGAATTTGTGCAACATTATAATTGATGAATATCACATAAAACCAAGCAGAAATGGGGGCAAATATCAATGAAATCCATGCATAATTCAGGGTGAAAACACCATGTATGAAATAGAGGTGGTATCAGCCAAATTGTTAAATCCCTAAAGCCATATGATCTCATATCGCCTTTAGCCACCAGCTACACATTCGAACACACATCCCTCCAATCTCACTTAGGCGCCGTTTGGCGGGGCAGATCTACGTCGATCGCGCGGCTGGCACTGCCCTACCACGGGTTCCGCATGTTTGACGGGGCCGCGGCCGGGCGGTGGGATCCACCCCGCCTCTGTAAAACCGCGGAAAAGGCGCGGATTTCATCCACGCCGCGGGAACCACGGTCGCGGTCCCGCGGCGCGGATGAAATCCTCGTTGCCCGGCCACCGCGCCAAATGAGGCCTTAAACCCTCTTACAACATCCCTTTCACATTATACCCGTTTGCTCAACATTTTTGTTAGTTCTCATTTTCCTCACATTTGATGGATGTACTGTTATTTGTAGTTATATTGAAATCTGAGCACTTTGTTATTTTCATTCGGTAGACATGCAAGTCTTATTCGCCCTGTACTTGATTTTCTAGCAATTTCAATTACTTGCAATTTGTACCAGCCTCCCTTAGTTGAATTATTTTTAATCAATTGGGACTGTTTTGTGCGAATTTTTATTTCCTATTATTTAATTAATTTGGTGTTGGATGTCTGCCTGTTTACTTATTCAGTTGCATCTCATTAGTGCTAAGTTAGTAGTCAGGCCTTCATCGAACCTATAGCATTTTCAAGCTGAACATGAACAAAGCTTGTATATTTTAGATTCTTAACTATTTATCTGAATTTTAATTAAGCTCAAGCTCATTAAAGTTCAAAAGATGAAATTTATTCACATGATCATAAATGAAAACTTGCCGACCCCACTATAGTGGGATAAAGGCTTGAGAGTTGTTGTTGTGTGTGTTGTTGTTGATCATAAATGAAAACTTATCAAAGTTTGAAATTTATCAATTTAGTACTAGACATAGTTTTCAAATTTACGAGTTTTTTGATTGATGGAAAGAGTAGATGTTATTTTTTCTTTAGTTCTTATTTTTGCATTAACCTTTGGACTAAGTAGGGTTGTCTTAATCTGCTTTGGATTGGGATATGGTGTAATGCATTTTATTGAATATGTTCAGGGTCTGGATTTTCTTGTTGATTTTGGGGTCCAAGTGGCAGATCCATCGACTGTGGTTGATATGACGAGAGGTATTCCAACAATTATTCGGCAAGGAAAGGTGAGTTTGGTGAATTGGAAGTTAATTTCTCATTTAGATAATATAATCTATTTACATCTCTCATGTTTTCCCTTCATTTTTGTAATAAAAGGTCATCCCAATTTAGAGACGATGAAATGTTTCGAGTAATACTTGATTACAAGGGGTCTCACACCTATGTATAAGAGTGAAGAGAAATACATGGCATGGATAGAAAATACATGAAATAGAAAATACAGGTAATAATATAGTCACAAATGCTAACACCCTCCCTCAAGTTGAGTGTGTAATGTTGATCATGCCCAACTTGGTAACGATCCTTCCAAAAGCACTCACACTCAATCCTTTACTGAGGATGTCAGTCAGTTGTTATTCAGATGGAACGAATGGACTACATACAATTTCTCTTACTATATTTTCTTTAATGAAGTGTCTATCGACCTCAATGTTTTTGGTACGATTATGTTAAACAATGTTATGCTAATTTTCACCTTGTTATCATCATATTGTCTAATTAGCTCATATTTCTTAAGGCCAAGATCTCTCATAATAATCAGAAACCATAGTCCTTCACAGGTTTCGTGGGTCATGACTCTGGATTTAGCTTTAGCACTAAATCTGACAACCACATATTTTTATTTACTCCTCCATGTAATCAAATTCTCACCAGCCAAAGTGCAATATCCTGAGATGGATCGTCGATCATCAACCGATCCATCCCAATCTATGTTTGTGTAGACTTCAATATTTAGTTCATCATTAGGTGAGAATAGGATACCGCTCAATATTTAAACTTCAATATTTAGTTCAATATTTAGTTCATCATGAGCGGTCTTGAGGTATCTAAGAATACAGTGCACAACAAGATGGAGAGCCTTTGGGGAGTGCATGTACTGGTTGATTACTCCAACCGCATACACGATATCTGAGCGAGTATGTGACAAGTAAATCAGCTTCCCTGCTTGTAAGACCCCGCCCCTTTGAATTAGCAATCCGACTGGGGGAATCTTACCGCACACCACTGTCAACACGCAACGCCAAAGTGACCACATGAGTGTAGAGGCATGACTATCTTTGACCTCTCCCATTGATTACTCTGATGTCACACATCGACGGTGATGTTAAGCAAATATCACAACACCTAAACAAAGTAGGGGATCAATTATTTAGCGGAAGACTTCATTAACAAGTTGCGCCTTATAGCAATTAGCGAAAGACTTAGTCGTATCAGCGAAATTCTAATTATTATAAAAAATGAATACTCAAGACCTATAGGAGTAACCTTAACATCTGTGTCGCATTATATCGTGTCAATCAGGGCTCTATCATCAATGCATACCATGAGATAGGGATATATATAAGAAATATGCGGCTTAATGAATTGATACCCGAGATAGCCTGCTCAGCGACTTTCCCGTCCCTTATGCGCTATCATTCACCCGCACCTGTCACTTATACTCATATTGAGTTATTAGAACAATGAATTGAATCCATCCCTATTAGCATCAAGTGCAGTAAAGTATTTATAAAGGGGGTAATATATGGACTTATGTTGTCTCGTGACAGTCTTCCCACGATCATCGCGTGCGGTCCCAGACCCATATAGTTCTGTTAGTTTCGCACGGTTATCCTCCCAAACTGTCCATCATGTGGGTTGCCTAAGAGTATAACTCGTCAGCCATTCGATATTCTTTCTTGGAATATTTATTAAAGACATATTTTTCGAAGGCACATTTCTCGAATACACATTTAATTCCTGTAGGAATTATTTCTCAAATGCACATTTCTCGAAGGCACATTTAACTCCTGTAGGAATTATTTCTCAAAGACACAATTTATCCCTGAAGGAATATTCTTTGAAGACAATTTATTTTTTATCAAAATCGAACATATCTTGATAAAAATTAAGCCGTGTTAATTGAAGCCTTCATATTAGTAAAATGAAACTAAAATCAAGGCACCCAATGATTAAGTCAAATGTTGGAACCTTATCCTGCTTAATCAAGCTCGTAAACTACATTTAAAATGTTGTGACTATGGTAAGCCTCAGTCTATGGCTCAACTTGATAAGCGTTATTACCTCGTAGGTTACGAATCAATTTGTTCTCAATAACAACCACAATAATTACACTCCAAATCATAAGCATTTGTATAAAGAAAGCAAGTCCCGCGTTTCAAATCAACCGTTTTCCCTACTCGATATTTAAATAATTCTTGCAAGTGACTAAGACGTCGAAATCGATTGCACTGCTCTACTAAGAGAGTTAATCAAGTTCGTCATTATTTAGGGTTAATCTTGAAGGAACCTACCATCTCCAGGTTAACTCTAAATCATAAGCAGTATTGCAAAATTGAATGATAGCCAAGACATCGGATTCGACCGCATTGCTCCACTAACCAAGAGAGTTGATCGAGTTCGACATTATTTAGAATTAACCTCGATTGAATTTTTCATCTCCAAGTTAACTCTGAATTAATAAACAACAATGCAAAGTAGTTAATATGCCCAGACATCGAACTCGATCGTGCTGCAACACTAACGTGAGAATAGATCGAGTTTCGCATCATTTAGGGTTAACCTCGAAGGAATCTCTCATCTCTAGGTTAACTATAAAATATAAAGCAGTAATACAAAATGAAATAATAGTCCAAGACATCAAACTTGACCGCTACTTCACTAGTTAAGAGAGTTGATCGAGTTTGGCATTATTTAGGATTAACCTTGAAGGAATTTTCTATCTTCAGGTTAATTCTAAATTATAAAGGATTAGTGTAAAATAGATAATAACCCAAGATTTCGAACTCGACCGCACCGCTCCACTAATCACGATAGTTGATCGAGTTTGACATCATTTTGTGTAAAAAACCCAAACCGTTGGGGCCGGGCGCCACGTGGTGGAATCCAGAAATCCAAGACCGGGGGGCCGATTGTAGTCGAATGGCGAAAGCATCCCCAACCAAATCTCCCGGGGCCCACAATTGGGGGAAATCCCGGGTAGGTTGTCGAGGCCTGGGGCTTGATCCTGGGACCTCCTTTATCATGCTCCTAAGCGAAGTCCTGATACCCAACTACGCTGCAACGCACTTGGGTATAAGAGCTTCATTTAGGCGTCGCTTATAAAGGAGGCCCCAGGATCAAGCCTCGGGACTCAACGACCTTCTCTGAATTTCTCCAAGCTGTGGGACCCTAGAGATTTGGGGTGAGATGTGTTGTTGGACTGTAGTCCCTCACCGATTTGGGATTTCCGGCTTCGCCATGGTGCGCCCGACCCCCCGGTCTTTGGTTCTAACATTTAGAATTAACTTTGGAGAAATTTCTCATCTCCAGGTTAACTCTGAATTAATAAGCAGTAGTGCAAAATAAATAATAGGCTCAAACATTGAACTCGACCGCACCGCTCTACTAACGGGAGAGTCGATCGAGTTGAACATTATTTAGGGTTAACCTCAAAGGAATCTCTTATTTCCAGGTTAATTCAAAATTATAATGTAGTATCGTACAAAATGGAATAATAGGCCAAGACATTGAACTCGACCGCACTGCTTCCCTAGTCAAGAGAGTTCCTCGAGTTCAACATTATTTAGGATAAAACTCAAAAGAATTTCTCATCTCTAGGTTAACTCTAAATTATAAAGAACTATTGTAAAGTAGATAATAGCCCAAAACTTTGAACTCAACCACACCGCTCCTCTAATCAAGATACTTGATCGAGTTCGACATTATTTAGAATTACCTCGGAGGAATTACCCATCTCTAGGTTAACTCTATATTAAGCAGTAGTGAAAAATAGATATGCCAAGACGTCGAACTCGATCGAACCGCTCTACTAACTTGAGAGTCGATCGAGTTCAACATTATTTATGGTTAACCTCGAAGAAATATGCCATCTCTAGGTTATCTGTAAATTATAAGCAGTAATAAAAAATAGAATAATTGACAGGGCATTGAATTCGACCGCACTGCTCTCCCCAACAAGAGAGATTTGATCGAGTTCGACATTATTTAGGGTTAACCTCAAAGGAATCTTCAATCTCCAGATTAACTCTAAATTCTAAAGCAGTATTGCAAAATAGAATAATAGCTAGGATTTTGAACTCGATCGCACTGCTCTCCCAACAAGAGAGTTGATCGTGTTCAGTATTATTTAGGATTAACCTCAAAAGAATATCCATCTCCAGGTTTATCTCTAAATAGGACTCATGAATGTACAATAGCATTAAACCAACAACAAATGAAGTGCGGTAATTAAAGTGCAAAAATAAATAAAGGAGCAGTAAATAAGACAGTAAATAACAAAAATAAGAAGCAATTTTGTGTAAATGAAAGTCTCCTGCATCTGCGGTTTCATCTCCATTCCAAGGAGGCATTTCCATTCCAATGAGACATCTCCATTCATATGAGGCACATTCTATATTTGTCGTGGTATATTTCATATTATTTGGATTTCAGTGTCCGTCAGGGCTCACGTTGCCCGATCCCAACAATTCCTTAAGTGGTTTTTCTTAGATTGTATTACCTGCAGGATTAAAATGGTAATTCATTTCGGGGCTCACTGGGAAAACCTGAGCTTATAATTCAATTCTGTTTTTTTAATTAAATAATAAGATCTTGCCTCAATTAATTTATTAAAATGCGAGATATAACCCAAAAATACCCAAATTTTAACAGGAGGTCCAGTATGAGTTCTCTAACCCTTGTGATGTTTATAAAGACATTATTTATTCATATTTATCACTTGATAATTTCCCACCAATATTTAGCCTCTTTTAATTTATTAAAATATTAAATCTAAATAAAAAATTTCCTAATTAAAACTAGAGGTTAGGGTTATTGTGCAACCCCGTATTTGTCAAGTGGACCCATCAAGCCGTCAAGAAACCTGGAAGATTGGGCCCAGGCGAGTCGGAGGGGCGAGTGGGGGCTAATGAGCCCGCCCCCGCCCCAGGCTTGGGGCAAGTAGCGATTCCCAGCCTCTCGGGAACTCGCCACCCCAAGGAGAGCAGGTCTATAATAAGCTTGGACTCGCCTATATGAGTTTTAACTTGTTTTTCCAGGAAATCCCATTTTGGCATGCCATTAGCCAGTCCAAGCAGCGAGATTTTTTTTGGCAGACTAATTTGGGCTCCATTTAGTAAAACCAAAAGGCGAGATTCCGCTATCCCTAGTTCATTTTCAGAAAATTATAAATAGATCCCTAAAGACACCTTTGGAGATGACACTTTTTGGCTTCTCTCTCCTTTTGGTGATTCTGGTTGGCGAGAGCTCCATCACTCTGTTCGCCACGGTTTTCGAGTCGACAGTCTAGTGCTCTCAAGTGCCCTCCAAGGTGTCCGACTCAACATTGACTGAGGGGGGGGGGGGGGAGCTCTCTTTGATCTTCTGGGTGTGTGGCGGGACCTCCTCGCTGCAGCTCGCAGGGTCTGTTTGTAGTTAGTCACCTCTCGTGAGTGAGGTTTTCTGCTCTGAGTGTCTGGCCTAGTGTTCTAATCGGGAGAAGTAAACACAAGTTACCCCCATCGGTCCAAACTCCTCTTGAACCGTGGTTTCTAGGTTCAACATTCTGGTGCGTTAAGCATGAACCGTAGCTTGTTTGAAAAATTCTGAGTGAGTCCCATGGTCGGAAGCGAAGGGGAAGGAGCCGGTTTGGGCGAGTCACCCTTTTAAGCGACTTTATCAGGAAGAGCGACTTCATCGAGTTCTAGAAGGTTGTCATGAAGACCCTGTGCCATGCCCTAATGCCGCTAACGAGTATTCGACCCCCACAGTCCTGATACTCGCATCACAATCCCTAGGAGAGGAGGCGCCGGGCAGGCCAGAAGGGAAGGAGATAGCTGTGACAGAAGGCGTGTGAGTCCACCCTTGGCGAGTGTTGTTCCCCAGCCCGCCGGGTGCTCGCTACTCTGGTGAGGAGACCGCGCGAGTGCCTTCAACTCACCAGGTAGAGTTAGGGAGCCCTTTATGCGAGTTTATCCTTTCAGCCCCTGTGATGGAGGGATTCAGAGATCCAATCATGTCCTACTACACTAGCAAGGATGATCCAGTTTAGCATCTTCAGTGGTTCGAAGACACCGTCTCCATCAGGCAAGTGACAGATGTCTTCAAGTGCAGGTTGTTCGCCATCACCTTCAAGGGAAAGACGAGGGACTGGTTCCACCAGCTTCTCTTAGGGACCATATACTGCTTCGACGACTTGCGCCAGAGCTTCCTGCTGCACTTCTCCACGTCCAAGAAGTGGAGGAAGGGAGATGAGGCTCTCTTCTTGATACAGCAAGGGGTTGAAGAATCGCTGACGAGTTACGTGGATCGCTTCTGAGAGGAGATCCTTCTAGTTTAGGAGGGGCCTGGGCACACCTTGCAGATGGCCTTTACCCTCGGGCTGCAACATGGGTTATTTAGGATGGAGCTTGCCCGGGAACCCCCTTTGTCTTTCTTGGAGTTGTTCGACCGAGCTGGGAGGGAGATCAAATGTGAGGCCATGAACCCTGAATTCGTATCAAAGTTGACCAAGATAAGAGGAGACGAGTCAAAGATGACAGGACAATCTTAACAGCAGGAAGTGAGGAGAAGCGAAGAGCCGAGAGGGCAAGGATTTCAGGGACCAATTTGGAGATCACCAGGGTGCAGGTTTCAGCTGCCGATCAATTGACCAATTTGGAGACCACCAGGAGGACCCGCTCAAGGTCAAGGAAGAGGGTTTGCTAAGGGCGGAGGGCCCTGAGTAGTTACAACGCTATCTTTGGGCGGCCCCTCCTCAACACTTTCCAGTGCGTGCCTTCCTCCTATCATCAATGATTGAAATACAATATTTGAGGAGTCCAGATCCCGGTCAGGGGAGACCCCAGGGTGGCCAGATAGTGATACGTGACGACTGTCAACACCATCTCTCGGAAGGAAGAGGAGGTGGAGGTCGATAAGGCGATGGAAGACCAGGCTAGGTTTGATGCAACAGAGGAGGTAGAGATGAAGGAGATCATCACCCCAAGAGGGAGGCTGGAGAAGGTACAGGTCAGCGGGAGGTTGAGCGAGGAGGACCAAGAGAGGGTCCAGGAGTGTATTCAGCGGAACGTGGACGTCTTCGCATAGAGTGTCGCAGACATGTCAGACATCGATGCAGACGTGGCATGCCACCGCCTTAACCTTGACTCCAGCGTCCACCCTATCTGCCAAAAGAAGAGTGCTTTAGCAACGACTCTGGCCGAGCCCATTCAGGAGGAAGTAGGGAAGCTGCTGGAGGCAGACTTTGTGTCGGACATCCAGTACCCAGGCTGGGTCTCCAATATTGTAATGGTATAGAAGAGTGATGGGAGGTGGAGAATGTGCGTAGACTTCTCTTTGTTTAATAAAGCGTTCCTTAAGGATTGTTATCCTCTGTCTTGAATTGATGCACTGATAGACTCAGCCGTCAGTTTTTCTGTATTGAGTTTTTATATGTTTTTTAGGTTATCAGATCTGAATGCACTCGTTGGATTTCAAGGACGTTTCCTTCATCACTAGCAATGAATGTTATTGCTACAAAATGATGCCCTTTGCATTGAAAAACGCAGAGACAACCTATCAAAGCATGATGGACAGAGTCTTTAGTGAGCAGAGAGGAAGGAATTTGGAGGTCTACGCAGATGATATGATGGTGAAGAGCAGGGATGTTGGGTCTCTCCTCCAGGACTTGCCATAGAGTTTTGTCACCCTGAAGAAGTTTAAAATGAGGCTCAACCCCTTGAAGTGTGTATTTGGGGCAGGTAGGGGAAGTTTCTGTAACAACCTGATTATTGTTATAAACTAATAATAATAATATATTAAAACCTAACCTTATTTTCCTACCTAACCCGAGAACCAGCCCCCCCGATATATTTCTCTCCCGGTTCAGATTTCTCCCGAAAGCTGCAGGTCCCGATCCCGCCGACTCCTGCATCCCGCTGCTCCCGCTTGGTCTAGGGCTACCCCGATCCCGACTCCAGCGCAAGCTTCTGCTCCTGCAAGCCCCGTCTCCTGCTCCAGGCGCCGACTACTCCTCCGGCTCCTCCCTCCATGGCTGACGCCTCCTGTTGCTCCTCTGCTATGGGCCGACGACCATCCCCTCTAGAGCCAGCAACTTCTCCTTCGATTAGCAAGGCAGTCCTTCCCTCCTCTCTTTTTCTTTTCTCTCGCACACACCTCTACTCTAGGACTGACCTTAGTAGCAGTTCCCCTTCTCCTCCAGAAGCCCTAATGACCCCTTTTTCAGCTTCTTTTGGTGGAGGATTTCAAGAGGATCGTCTAGGGTTTACTTGGATCCGCCTCTCCTTGGATTTTTGAGTCCGATCTCGGTGTCTTTGGGTAAGATATCCTCTATTCTCCTTGATTTCAGATTTTTCTGTGAATCCTATTTTGATTTCGTACCCTAATTTCATATGCTTCATGATCAGAGTTGTGTCCCTCTCGTTTTTGTCTAACTTTTGTATGTGTGTTTTCTAGTGCCTCTCATCCACTCGAGTGGTGGAATTTCTCCTAAGTCCTCTCCAAATTAGGGTTTCCCCTAACCCAAGCATCGCCAAGTCTCCACTTCTGCGTGGTATCTTTCGTCCCCTCACTCATGAGGGAGGTAAATTTCTTAGCCCTCTCTCGATTTAGTTATGTATCGTTCAATTGCTTGTGCTAACATTTTGGATCCCTGTCATGTCTATTTATCAAATATTGTCTGTGATTGTCCCTGAACAGGTCCAGTCAAGATTTCTGTTTTCGCTTGCGCGCTTAGCCGCCGCCAGTTTCAGCCTCTTTCAGGCAAATATAGATCTCTCTCTCCCTTGCAATCATTGAATTTCAATTATTTGGTCTGATCTTATGATTATACGAATTTTCTTGTTTGATGTATAAACCGAAGTATGTTAGATTTTTTTTGGAATGATTAACGAATATCCTGATGAGAATTATTAGGAATTGTAAGAATTGTATCATTTGGATTCGCATTTACATGAATTGGATCCTATTTGATGGATGGTTAGGAGACCTACAGTTTATGTCAGCATCCGCAATAATTATTTTGAAGGATACAGTTAAAGATTCCTTGTTACGATTAAATGATTGATGATTTGTGTCATGCTCGTATATACATATATACAGTTTATTTGGAGGATATTTATGTCTGAGAATTGATTAATCTAAAAAAATATTTAGTGTCCAGAAAAGTAGCGTATGTCGATCGTATCACTCGTGCATACTTGAACCCGCTAAATATATTGCTCCTTATCCTATTTTGTTCGTGTCGTCGAATCTTGTTACGACGAACCTTGTGTCATCGAATTTGCTGTCATCGAATCCGGTTTCTGATGTCTGTCTGGTTTCTTAGGTCTGTTCTAAGAATTGAGCGAATGCGGCTCCATAACTCAAGTCCTCTCTTGACGCGTTCATGAACTCTAATCTTGTACAGTTGTATCGCTAAATATGCCTCCGGTCTCGACATGTTTCGAATCTCCTAAATTATGAATCTTTGAAGTCATTAATGTCATACGCAATCAGTGAAGGGTAGTGTTCAATTGATGTGACGCCTTGACTTGAGTTTCCGCTTGACTGGCAACAGAAACCAACAAATGGCCATAGCAAGCTCAACTATTTTGATAAGCCTTGCGTTCAGACTTGCATCAGAATCACGTGCATCAAATAAAACACTTCCACTTTCCACTGATTACCGCTAATGACATCTCTTGATCCGTCTAAATGTTATACTCCAGAGTAGTATAATAAACTAACTTGTTCTGTTTAGCTCTTTTATTTGTTTGTCTCGAATAACATAGCTTCATGAGAAACTGGTACACTCATATATTTCTGCTTCCCTTACTGCACTTTACTCTTACTGTGCTCCTGTTTATTTCAATGTTCTGAGACTTTTTCTTTCTGTTTTGGAATTGCCTTAGAGTTCGTGTAGCGCCGTCAGGTCCTCGAGCCCGATCTGCTTCAAGTTTCAGGTTCTATTGTTTACATTTCTTTTACTGTCAAATAATTCTTTTATGTAATAATTGTAATCAGCCATTTTCTTTTCTATCATGGACAACTGGTAGACTATTTAAATATTTATGTACTAGAATTTGAAATTAACGCATGTGCACCCTCTGTTGAATCATAACTGCATAAGAACTATAGTAGTAACCTGTAAAACATGAATTTTTCAATGTATATGTGCATCAAAACTCTATTCACTGATGAATGTAAAAGATTCCGCATAAAAATCAAGCTATTTTACTCAATAGTAACTATTTTCATTATTCTCTGCATCCGCCTTAGCAGACATGGATTTCTGTCTGCCCATGCCTGTGGCATCACGGCCCTCCCGAAGTGCACTCTGACTTCTGTCGAGACGGATCGTGACAGTTGGTATCAGAAGGAGGTTAGAGAGGTTAGCTTCTAAGATAAAAGTATTTTCTAAACTTCTCATATTTTGAAATTTGCATCGGATAAAAATATATATAAGCATATATCATTGCTTCACTCAGCTTGTCATTATTTGTTGTTCGCGGCTGAAACATGCACACATTCACTCATAAGCATGAGTAGTATGCACACGAATGTTAAGGGAGTATGGACAAACTTAACATTTTTGTGCATATGAATTTTCACTAGAATATATACCGCTTGCGAATATTAAATTGTATGAGCGGTTTAATATTTTCAAGTGCGCTGACATTAGAGTCCTAATATGCATGAGATTTTAAGTGATATGAGCCTTAACATGGTATGTGTATCCATTCATTTGCATTCATATCATAAATCATTGCACAAGTGTTAAGCCAAAAACAATAATAATGATTGTACACACATGAATTTACTATCTGCTTGACATCGCACATGTTCTCATTGATGCACTTGCATGAAAATTACCTAGAGTTGTCCAATGAAAATGCTGTAATTATTACATAATTTATGTACCTGACAGTAGGAAATGCGTTAGAATTTCTAATTTCTAGCCCCTGATATTTTTATTTTGGTCCTTCCTGTTTCGCATGTCTGTAAATTTTATCTGGTCATCTGTATATTCTTCTAGATAGTTTCTCAGTTTCAGCAAGAAATGAAATTCTTCTTGTTAATTGCTCTGCTGAATTGCTTGAACGCTTTCTGATGATTTTCCAACTCCAATTGGCTCGCTTTCGTCGATATTCAATCGTCATTCTGTTTCTTTTGCTCTTTGGTGTCCTATCTTTGCGTCTTGTGAGATCTTTTCGCTCCCGGATTCTCGTTTAATGCCGCTTAATTTCGAGCTAATTGAAGCAATTCCTATGCTTCCTTGTATCTGTCTGAACCCGCTAAGTCTGAAGAGTTCTCCTGTGAACTCGAATCTGTTATGCGTTGCAAGTATCCGCAACATTTCTCTGGATTTTGATAAGCATTCGCGCTTGTTCTCCTCTCTGTTTCCTTATATTCATAGAATTATAGTTAACTTCCATGCCTTGATTTGAAACCTTGTTGGAATGAATGTTATATGAATCTTCGTTGTTCTTGACCCAATTCAGAGATTCTCAGAAAGTTTCGGGACGAAACTTTCAAAGTAGGGGAGAATGTAACAACCCGATTATTGTTATAAACTAATAATAATAATAGTATATTAAAACCGAACCTTATTTTCCTTCCTAACCCGAGAACATATTTCTCTCCCGGTCCAGATTTCCCCCGAAAGGCGCAGGTCCCGATCCCGCCGACTCCCGCATCCCGCTGCTCCCGCTTGGTTTAGGGCTACCCCGATCCCGACTCCAGCGCAAGCTTCTTCTCCCGCAAGCCCCGTCTCCTGCTCTAGGCACCGACTACTCCTCCGACTCCTCCCTCCATGGCCGACGCCTCCTGTTGCTCCTCCTCTGCTATGGTCCGACGGCCATCCCCTCTAGGGCCAACAACTTCTCCTTCGATTAACAAGACAGTCCTTCCCTCCTCTCCATTTCTCGAGGCCGACCTCAGTAGCAGCTCCCCTTCTCCTCCAGAAGCCCTAATGACCCATTTTCCAGCTTCTTTTGGTGGAGGATTTCAAGAGGATTGTCTAGGGTTTACTTGGATCCGCCTCTCCTTGGATTTTTGAGTCCGATCTCGGTCTCTTTGAGTAAGATATTCTCTATTCTCCTTGATTTCAGATTTTTCTGTGAATCCTATTTTGATTTCGTACCCTAATTTCATATGCTTCGTGATCCAAGTTATGCCCCTCTCGTTTTTGTCTAACTTTTGTGTATGTGTGTTTTCTAGTGCCTCTCATCCACTCGAGTGGTGGAATTTCTTCTAAGTCCTCTCCAAATTAGGGTTTCCCCTAACCCAAGCATCGCCAAGTCTTCGCTTCTGCGTGGTATATCTCGTCCCCTCACTCATGAGGGAGGTAAATTTCTTAGCCCTCTCTCGATTTAGTTATATATCGTTTAATTGCTTATGCTAGCATTTTGGATCCCTGTCATGTCTATTTATCAAATATTGTCTGTGATTGTCCCTGAACAGGTCCAGTCAGGATTTCTGTTTTCGCTTGCGCGCTTAGCCGCCGCTAGTTCCAGCCTCTTTCAGGCAAGTAGAGATCTCTCTCTCCCTTGCAATCATTGAATTTCAATTATTTGGTCTGATCTTATGATTATACGAATTTTCTTGTTTGATGTATAAACCGAAGTATGTTGGATTTTTTTTGGAATGATTAACGAATATCCTGTTGAGAATTATAAGGAATTGTAAGACTTGTATCAATTTGGATTCGCATTTACATGAATTGGATCCCATTTGATGGATGGTTAGGAGACCTATAGTTTATGTGAGCATCCACAATAATTATTTTGAAGGATACAGTTAAGATTCCTTGCTACGATTAAATTATTGGTGATTTGTGTCATGCTCGTATATACATATATACAGTTTATTTGGAGGATATTTATGTCTGAGAATTGATTAAAAAATATTTAGTGTCTAGAAAAGTAGCGTATGTCGATCGTATCACTCGTACATACTTGAACCTGCTAAATATATTGCTCCTTATCCGGTTTTGTTCATGTCGTCGAATCTTGTGACGACGAACCTTGTGTTATCAAATTTGCTGTCATCGAATCTGCTGTCATCGAATCCGGTTTTTGATGTCTTTCTGGTTTCTTAGGTCTGTTCTAAGAATTGAGCGAATGTGGTCTCCATAACTCAAGTCCTCTCTTGACGCGTTCATGAACTCTAATCTTGTACAGTTATATCGCTAAATTTGCCTCCGGTCTTGACATATTTCGAATCTCCTAAATCATGAATCTTTGAAGTCATTAATGTAATATGCAATCAGTGAATGGTAGTGTTTAATTGATGTGACGCCTTGACTCGAGTTTCCGCTTGACTGACAACAGAAACCAACAAATGGCCATAGCAAGCTCAACTATTTTGATAAGCCTTGCGTTCAGACTTGCATCGGAATCACGTGCATCAAATAAAATACTTCCACTTTCCACTGATTACCGCTAATGACATCTCTTGATCCGTCTAAATGTTATACTCCAGAGTAGTATAATAAACTAACTTGTTTTGTTTAGCTATTTTATTTGCTTGTCTCGAATAACATAGCTTCATGAGAAACTGGTACACTCATATATTTCTGTTTCTCTTACTACACTTTACTCTTACTGCGCTCCTATTTATTTCAATGTTCTGAGGCTTTTCCTTTTTGTTTTGGAATTGTCTTAGAGTTCGTGTAGCGCCGCCAGGTCCTCGAGCCCGATCTGCTTTAAGTTTTAGGTTCTATTGTTTACATTTCTTTTACTGTCAAGTAATTCTTTTATGTAACAATTGCAATCAACCATTTTCTCTTGTATCATGGACAACTGCTAGGCTATTTAAATATTTATGTACTAGAATCTGAAATTAACGCATGTGCACCCTCTGTTGAATCATAACTGCATGAGAACTATAGTAGTAGCCTGTAAAACATGAATTTTCAAAGTACATGTGCATTAAAACTCTTTTCACTGTTGAATTTAAAAGCTTCCGCATAAAAATCAAGCTATTTTACTCAATAGTAACTATTTTCAGTATTCTCTGCATCCGCCTTAGCAGACATGGATTTCTTTCTGCCCATGCCTGTGGCATCATTGCCCGCCCGAAGCGCACTTTGACTTCTGTCGAGACGGGTCGTGACAGTTTCTGGGCCACCTCCTCTCCCCGACAGGGGTAGAGCCCAACCCCGATAAGATGAAAGCAATCTTGTATTTGGAGTCGCCCAAAAAATGCCAAGGAGTTCCAACGCCTAACAGGAAAGTTGGCAGGGTTGAGTAGGTTCCTCTCCCAGGATGGAGAGAAGTGATTACCGTTCTGTAAGGTGTTATGAGGAAACAAGAAGTTTGAATGCTCGCAAGAATGCGAGGGGGTCTTCCAAACATTGAAGAAACAGCTCACACAGACCCCGCTACTCTAAGGGACGATAGAAGGGGAGGATCTGGTTCTGTATCTCAGGTTGGGAGCTGATGCAATAGGCTCGGTTTGGGTCTGAGAAAAAGGAAAAAAGCAGCTGCTCATCTATTAGTTCAGGAGGATCCTGAAGAAGACGGAGCTCAGGTATCCCATTCTTGAGAAGTTGGCATTTGCCCTGATCATTTCGGTTAGGAAGCTCCGACCGTATTTTCAGGCACACTCATTCAAGGTAGTGTCCGACCACCCTCTTCGTAACATCATAGAAGGGGTGGAGCACTCAGGGAGGCTAGCGAAGTGGTCGGTGGAGCTGAGTGAATTCGAGGTCTCCTTTGTCCCTCGACTATCCATGAAGGCACAGACGGTGGCTGATTTCCTGGCTGAGTTGAGGTGGAAGAGCCCACGTCTTCCAAGTGCGTCCCCTGAGAGATTCTAGTTGATGGGGTATCAGGAAGGCATTCCCTAGAAGCGAGAGTGGTTTTGGTAAGTCCGCAGGGGACGAAGATCAAGCAAGCAATTGATATCCACTTTCCTCTTACCAACAATCAAGTCCAGTACGAGGCCATGGTAGCAGGGCTTTTCCTGGAAAGGGAGTTGGGGATTCAGGTTGTAAAATTCTTTACGGATTCGATGGTGGTAGCCTCCCAGGTCAATGGGGAGTTTGACATGAGAGAGCCAACTCTCCAGCGGTACTTGACGAAGGTCAAGGGTCTGATTTGTTTGTTCCACACTTTTTCCATTCAGCGCGTCCTGAGGGAGGAGAACGCTCATGCAGATTACTTGGCAAAGTATGGCTCTCACGCATTTGGATCGGTGAAGGAGTTGTTTAGGCCGTTCATTGAAGAAGGAGAGTTAATGAAGATCACCAACAACCCTCTTGGATGGACCCCTTTATTGTTTTTCTGACCTTGGGTAGGTTCCCAGATGATGTCCCGGACAGAAGGCAGTTCAAGTACAAGTCTGCCTATTATCTACTTCATGAAGGAGGTCTGTACTGGAAGAACCTGTCAGGACTCCTGGCATAGTGTGTCACCGAGGAGGAGGTCCCCAGAGATTTAGAGAAGGTGCAATCTGGAGAGTGCGACAGTCACTCCGGGAGCCGGACGTTGGAGAAGAGGGTGTTGCGCTAGGTTACTTCTGGCCAATGATCAGCCGGGATGCAACAAAGTATGCAAAGAAGTGTCAGAAGTGCCAGCTCTTCGCGTCGCTTCAGCTCCTACCAGTGCAGAGGCTCAGGAAGATCACGACGCCGTGACCCTTTGCAATTTGGGGATTGCACCTGGTAGGCCCTTTCCCCAGGCCAACGGGCAATGAAGGTTTGTCCTGATCACAATCGACTATTTTTCCAAGTGGCTGGAGGTCAGGACACTGACAAAAACCTCGCAGGTAATAAGGAACTTCTTTTGGGGGGAGATAATCTGCCAATAGGAGCTTCCCCTAGCCATCGTCACGGAAAGCATGTCACAATTTGTTAGTGATGAGCTCACCAGCTTCTGCAGCCAGTTGGGCATTGACCTTTGCATCGTGTTTATTCATCACCACCAGAGCAATGTGCAGGTGTGGGTTGAACATGGTCATTGTAAACCTATTAAAGAAAACGGTGGAGAACCTGAAGAGCAACTGGTTGGAGCAACTCCCCTCTGTCCTTTGGGCCTTACAAACCACACCTAACACGACCATGGGGGAAACCCCTTTTAAACCACCTCATGGCTCGAAGGCCGTGTTGCCGGTGCAGTTCGAGGTAAGGTCCCCTCGATTCGTCGCCGCGGGGAAAGAAGATGATGAGTGAGAGTGGAGAACGAGGAAGAGCAGCGGCTCTCGCTTTACCTCGTAGAAGAACTCCGCGACCTAGCGTCAGTTTGCCAAGAGGAAATCAAGCGTAGGATGACTAAGTATTTTGACAAACACATCGAAATTAAACAATTTGTAAAGGGAGATCTAGTTTTCAAAAAGGTCGATGCTGCAGGAAGGTCAGCAGTAGTTGGGAAACTCTATCCCAACTAGGAAGGACCCTATATAATTTTGGAAATCTTGAAGTCGGAAGGATATCGGCTCTAGAATTATTTGGGAGCTCCCCTCAGTAATACTTGGAGTGGTGATGACCTGAAATGCTTTTATCCTTAAATAATAAATGAAAATAGCATCCCAGTACATTACCCTCTGCGACTGGGTAGGGTGCAAGTATCAGGAAGTCCCCTTCTAGAGCGAAGGGAAATTGTTCTGGTTGAAAGCCCCCAGGGAGGTTTCGTTGACCAGGCTCTCACACACCGACAGGGCATGTTGATCACTCGTGTGGGGGGTAAGAAAATGTCCTTTTGGTTGAAAACCCTGAGAAGGTTCTGCTAACCAGGCTCTCACAAGCCGGCATGGCAGGTCGACTACTAGGGTGGCGGGGTAGGAAAAGGTACTTTTGGTTGAAAAGAACCCCTGAGAAGGTTCTGCTGACCGGGCTCTCACAAGCCGGAAGGGCAGGTCGACTACTCTGGTGGTAGGGCAGGAAAGGTCCTTTTGGTTAAAAGGAACCCCTGTGAAGGTTTCGCTGACTGAGCTCTCGCAAGCCGTCAGGGCAAGTCGACTACTCGGGTGGCGGGGTAGGAAAATGTCCTTTTGGTTGAAAAGAACCACTGAGAAGGTTTCACCTATTGAGCTCTCACAAGCCGGCAGGGCAGGTCAACCACTCAGGTGGTAGGGCAGGAAAGGTCATTTTGGTTAAAAAGAACCCACGAGAAGGTTTCACTGACCGAGCTCTCGTAAGCTGACAGGGCAAGTCGATCACTCAGGTGTCGGTGTAGGAAAAGGTCCTTTTATTTGAAAAGAACCCCTGAGAAGGTTCCGGACTGGACTCTCACAAGCTGGCAGGGCATGTCGACCACTCGGGTGGCGGGGTAGGAAAATGTCCTTTTGGTTGAAAAGAATCCCTGAGAAGATTCCGCTGACCAGACTCTCGCAAGCCGGCAGGAGTTGTCAACAACTCGGGTTGCGTGGTAGGAAAATGTCCCTTTGGTTGAAAAGAACCCCTGAGAAGGTTCCGTTGATCAGGCTCTCACAAGCTGGCATGGTAGGTTGATCACTCGGGTGGCCGAGGAAAAGTTGATAAGATGAAAGAAAAAGTAAGTAGTTGAGAGGCCCTCAATAGGACCGACCCTCAAATGAGAGTAAACAACAAAGTGAAATACCGTAATAACACAAGTAGGGATAGGGAGGCGAGTGCAATAGTCTCACCCAGTCTGCGCGCGATATTTACTCGCCCACTCTAGGTCGTCGTAGTCGTGCGAAGGGTGCGGCCCGCGGAAAGAGTTGGTGGGAGCGAGCGTTACCTCCTTTCATGGGCGCGAGACCCATCACCTAAGCTCAATTACTTGTCAGGTATGGAGGACTGTTAATATTGAAGCCTCAACCACATTCAATATCCCGCGGAAAGATCGACTGTATGGGTCTCGCTTGTCATCCATGGGCCCAACGCTAAGGGAACTCGCGGACTTTCGAATATCAAACTTTCTGGCATAAGTTTTTTTGTGGAAAGGCCGCGCACCAAGGGCGTTAATACTAGGTCTCACACGTTCCGTTTACGCGAGTCCAACATTTCAGCGGGTTAACTAGCATTTAAGGCTGACGCTCGACAAGTCCAAGAGACCATGAGATGAGTCACAAATCAAGAAAGAGAAAATGAAAGAATAAAAGACTTGGAAAATTTCTCATATATTCCATCAAAATGTTGATACACATGAAAAATAAACCAAACAGTGGAGTATGTATTATTGTGGATACTACTTGGAAGGATGAAGTTGTTGGGATAAGTAGAAAATGTGATAGAATCATAACTCTTAAATTGATCATAGGAAAAAAAAATTATTAATGTGCTCAATGCTTATGCGTCATAAGTAGCACTAAGTGAAGTTATTAAAGTACAATTTTGAGAAGACTTAGATGATTTAGTAAGGAAAATCCCAGAAAAAGAGAAGATTTTCATAGGAGAATACTTAAATGGACATATAAGGAAGGAAAATATAGATTATACAATCGTTAATGGAGGATTTGAATATAAAAAAATAAATAAAGAAGCACGAATCATTTTAGACATTGTCGTAGCACATGAGCTAATTGTGACAAATACGTTTTTCATAAATAGGGAAGAATATTTAATTACGTTTAAAAGCTGATTAAAGAAGTCAAAAATTGATTATTTTATGACTCGTAAAATGGATAAAATGATCTGTAAGGATTACAAAGTCATACCAGGAGAAAGTTTGACAACACAACATATGTTAGTAGTGTTTGACGTATAAATTAAATAAAATAAATTTAAGATAAAAATAAAAATATTGTTAAAAATTCGTTGGTGGAACTTGAAGACGAAAAAATAAGTTGCTTTCAAGACAACAATTATGAAACAAATAGTTAATGACCCGAATGTTGTTCCTAGTGTCTCATGAGAAGTTATTTCTTTACATTTAAGGAAAATGAAAAGAACGCACTTGAAGTATTAAAAGGTCGTGCCCCCCAATAAAGAATCTTGGTGGTAAAAAGTGCAAGATAAAGTAAAGGCAAAGATGGTCATCTATAAATTACTCTATGCCTGCAAAAATGATGAAAACTTAGCAAATTATAAATTCGCTAAAAAAGAATGCGGACTAAACACGCAGTAAGTAAAACAAGAAATCAAGCTTTTGAATATTTTATGAGCGACTAGATACCAAAGATGTCCCGAGAGCATGATATATATAGAATTGCTCGAGCTAGAGAAAGAAAAACGAGAGATTTAAGGCAAGCGTTGCCTACCTAAAATGCATAAAAGATGAAACAAATACAGTTTTGACGGATGATGTGGAAATATGGATCTTGTCTACTAAAGAGTTCGATGAAAAACTCTCTGAAAGTTTGATATGAGAGCTCTATAATTTGATTAACAATGGACAATGAGAGTATTGAACTTGAAAGTTCATTTAAGTAAATCAGAGCAGTATTTTGAAATGAGTACTAACGTTTTTCTTTCCATAAATCTTGTAAAATTCTATGGCATTAGTGGATCTACTAACCTTGTCCTTCAGATGCTATCTGAGAAGAAGACTGAGCGGGACAAATTAATGGACTGGTAAGACTTAGAATTGTTGGGCCAGGTAAAGCGTAATATACCCATGTCTTGGAAGTAGATCCCCCTGCTGAGCCAATGCCACTATCCCTAGAGAATAAAGATGCTTAAAGAATTTGATGTGACTTACTTGGATGTGAATGCCTCATGCTTTCACCATAATATACTCAGAAGTCAAAGAGAATGTCAGACCATTGTAAAGAGAAATTATCTTGCTACCTTAAGAAAATGTATAAGTGAGGCTCGACAAAGGAGATATGACACACAGGCGTTGTCATTATTATAGAAGAACTAAATGAGAGCTGAGTCATAGGGATCACGTGAAACTATGAGAATGATTAGTAATAAAAATCTTGAAAGAGTAAGTCTTTCCCTTGAGCCAAGAGTTGCTAATATCTCGGAGAATCATACAATCGTTGCCGGACATTCATGACAGGGCGTTTGTCTTGACTACAAAATGGATGAGCTATAAACAAGATCTCTTGAGGAGACTCTAAGCATGATAAGAACTACCGAGATAGAAAACAAGATTTGCATAGCCTGCTGCCCCATAATTATGGTCATAAAGGAACTTGCAAGACCAAGCTTCAATGATAGACTAAGTTGGACCAAGAGAGTCATCTCTTACCTTGAGATTCTTGCACTGAAAAAAAGGTGTAAATATATCATAAATTGACAAAATAAAAGATATGTATAAGGGAAATGCCACCACTAGTGACAAAGGTGAGGACATCTGGAGGATTAACGCTTGAGTTCCTTCTTTCACAGTTGAAGGTCTGCATACATCAGGGAGATATGACTTCCTCTTCAGTATTTATGTTAAGAGATAAACCTTATCTCTTTACCCTTATCTTAGATGAACGGATGTGGTTCACATATTTGTACAAATGTGCATATCCAATTAGGAAGAAGGAGATTGCCGGGTAAAAGAGAAGTGAAGTTATGCATTGGAAATGGAACAAGAGTTGCTGTCGTTGCCGTTGGTGTATACCGTCTTTCTTTGCCCACCTAGCTTGTAATAGAATTAGATAATTGTTATTTTATTTCTTCCATAACTAGAAACATTATATCCGTTTCATATTTATACATGAAAGGATTTTCATTTATAATTAAGAATAATTATTATTTTATTTTTATGAATGATGTTTGTTATGGTGTAGCCTAAATGTTTAATGCTTTGTATGTTCTGAACTTAAACCATCCGATGTATAACATAAAAAATACTAATAGACTAAAAACGAATGACTTAAATCCTACATTCCTTTGGCATTGTCGTTTTGGGTCATATAAATGAGAAACACATATCCAAGCTCCATAAAAATGGACTACTTGACTCATTTGATTATGAATCATTTGAGAGATGCGAATCCTGTTTATTAGATAAGATGACTAAAGTCCCTTTCACTGGTCATATTGAGAGCGCTGATGATCTCTTAGGTGTAATATATAGTGATGTATGAGGACCTATGAGTTCTATGACTAGAGAAGGGTACTACTACTTCGTTACATTTACTGATGATTTCAGTAGATACGGATATGTGTATCTTATGAAGTGCAAATCCAAAACTTTTGAAAAATTCAATGAGTTTAAGAATGAAGTAGAGAACCAGTCAGGAAAAAAGGTTAAAACACTCCGATCTGATCAAGGTGACGAATACCTAAGTCATGAGTTTCATGATCATCTAAAAGTGTGTGGTATTGTATCATACCTCACTACACCCAGAACACCACAACACAATGGTGTGTCTGAGAGAAGGAATCGTACTCTTTAGACATGGTATGGTTGATGATGAGGCATGCAGATTTGCCTGTTTCCTTTTGGGATTTTGCTTTAGAGACTGCTGCTTTCACACTAAATCATGCTTCAACGAAAACAATCCAAAAGTCACCATATGAGATGTGGACTGGGAAGCGTCCTTGTATGTCTTTCATGAAGATTTGAGGTTGTAAGACATACGTGCGAGGTCCAATGCCTGACAAGTTGAAACCCAAATATGATAAGTATTATCTTGTGGGGTATTTTAGGGAAACCAAAAGGTATTACCTCTACCTACCATTCAAGGGCAAAGTGTTTGTCACAAGGACTGACGTCTTTTTGGAGAAAGTTCTTATCCAGAAAGACTGCAAGGTAGAACTTGAAGAAGTTCAGGAACCACAAATGATGGACTAACTAGTATTGAAACCTGAGCAATGACTACAAGTTGTTGTAGCTAGAGAGCCTACTCAAGATACATAAGTCCTACGTAGATCTTGTAGACCAAGGTTTGACCCTGAGAGATATGCATTTATTATGTCTCAAATAGGTAATGTGTTGCTTATGGATTATGATGATGAGCCTACAACCTACCAAGATGCTATGGATGGATCAAAATCCAAGAAGTGGCTTGACGCCATGAAATCTAAAATGGACTCCATGTGTACAAACCAAGTTTGGACCTTAGTGGAACCACCTGAAGGGGTACGACCCATATGGTGCAAGTGGATCTTCAAGAAGAAGATCGACATGGATGAGAATGTACATACATTTAAAGGACGACTAGTGGCTAAAGGTTTCAAGCAAATTCATGGTATTGACTATGATGAGACCTTTTCCCCTGTAGTTATGGTTATGTCTATCAAAATTCTGCTTGCTATTGCTGTGTATTATGACTACGAGATCTGACAGATGTATGTCAAAATGACTTTCCTAAATGGAAACCTACTTGAGGAAGTGTATATGACACAACCCGAGGGTTTTGTATCTTCAGGTGAAACCACTAAAATATGCAAGCTACAAAGATCTAATTATGAATTAAAATAAGTTTCTCGAAATTGGAATCTACGTTTTGATGAGAAAATCAAAGAGTTTGGTTTTATCAAAAACGAAGATGAGCTTTGTGTTTACAAGAGAATTAGTGGGAGCATTGTTGTTTCCTGATATTGTATGTAGATAACATACTACTGATCGGGAATGATATTCCGACCATGCAAGTTGTTAAAAACAACCTAAGAGACTGCTTTTCTATGAAAGACTTGGCCATATCGACTTATATACTTGGTATTAAGATCTTTAGAGATAGGTCGAAAAAGTTGCTGGGTTTGACCCAAAGTACATACATTGAGAAGGTGTTGAAACAGTTCAACATGCTTCGGTCCAAGAAAGGATTCTTACCCATGCCTCATGGTATGAGTCTCTCTAAGGATCAGTGTCCGAAATCTTTTGAAGATAAGGACTGCATGAATTTAATTCCATATGCTTTGACAATTGGATCAATCATGTATGCAATATTATGTACTCGCCCCGATGTCTCATATGCTTTGAGCATGACTAGTAGATATCAGTCTGATCCTGATGATGGTCACTGGATCGTTATCAAAAATATCCTAAAGTACTTGAGAAGGACAAATGATGTATTCTTGGTATTTGGTGGAGAGGAAGAGTTCGTTGTAAATGGTTATACGGATACTAGCTTCCAAACTGATAGAGACGACTCAAAGTCTCAGTCAGAGTTTGTGTTTTGCCTGAATGGAGGAGCTGTTAGCTGGAAAAGTTCCAAGAAAGAGATAATTACTAATTATACAACTGAGGCAGAGTATATCGCCGCTGCAAATGCGGCGAATGAGGCTGTGTGAATTAGGAAATTCATCGGCGAGCTTGATGTAGTTCCCAACATTATTGCTCCCGTAGTTCTCTACTGTAACAACAACCGTGCAATTGCACGAGCTAAGGAACCTAGATCCCACCAGCGCTCCAAGCACGTACTTCGTCGGTTTCATCTTATTCGAGAGATTGTCGATCGAGGAGATGTGAACATATGCAGAGTACCGACTGAAGAAAATATTGCGGATCCATTGACGAAGCCTCTTGCACAGAGAAAACATGATGACCATACTAGATTAATGAGTATTAGATACCTGAATGATCAATTCTAGTGGGAGTCTTGTGGATTGTATGTTTGTCGGTTGTTGTAATTTATTTGATGAATAGAATAATATGTATTTAATTTTATATTTATGACAAGTTCTTTTATTATGTCAATTTATTTTTATGTGATAGATTAATTAGCACGATAAATGTCCTTATAATGTTTGCTTCTATAGGATTCAAGTTGATGACTTGAATGCGAGACCCTATGTTTCTTATAGGCTTTATTCTTAAATGGTCCCTGATCGGCGTATCATCTTAGAAGCCTAGGGAAATGCTGATACATTAAGACTAGCATGCGCGTTGACTGATGACCGGTTCTCATAAGTCATGATATTGTGATATCAAGTCATCACATGAGTACTTTGTGACACGTTTATATAACAATCCACAAAGTAGTCTCATGATAGATCTGATTGCACAGAGAAAACATGATGATCATACTAGATTAATGAGTATTAGATACCTGAATTATCAATTCTAGTGGGAGTCTTGTGGATTGTATGTTTGTCGGTTGTTGTAATTCATTTGATGAATAGAGTAATATGTATTTAATTTTATATTTATGACAAGTTCTTTTATTATGTCAATTTATTTTTATGTGATAGATTAATTAACACGATAAATGCCCTTATAATGTTTGCTTCTATAGGATTCAAGTTGATGACTTGAATGCGAGACCCTATGTTTCTTATAGGCTTTATTCTTAAATGGTCCTTGATCGGCGTATCATCTTAGAAGCCTAGGGAAATGCTGATACATTAAGACTAGCATGTGCGTTGACTGATGACCGGTTCTCACAAGTCATGATATTGTGATATCAAGTCATCACATGAGTACTTTTAGTGAACAATTTGTATTGGACAGATCCATCATGAGACTACTTTGTGGATTGTTATATGAACGTGTCATAAGTTGGTCTCAAGTGACAATGATGTTTGTGGTTCTTTGACTTGAAGTCACAACATTCATCAAGTGTGAGAGATCGTACTTTGATGTCATCAAAAGTCTTCCTTGAGAAAGGTTGATGATAAGGGTGGTTATTGGGTATGCTACGAGTCATTTGGTTGTTTGTGTGTGGACAAAAATACGATTTGTCCTCCAATATGACAGAAGTTACATCCATGAGCCCCTTGATAGAATGAGACTGAAAAACGCATGACCATTCTCGGTTGACTTAATATGTGATATTGAGGTCACCAATTTTCAGAAGTTCATTCTCGATCAAGAAACTTGGATTAAACAATTATGAGGGTGATACGGTCCATCCCTGTAGTTCTATCCAGATGTAAGGGACAAAGAGACATGACAACACTGATATATTGGTCATAAAAGCTTATTGAGTTTTGAACTCTTATTGCTTGGGGAGTAATAATGTATTGCTAGATGCCGCTTATTGTTTGTGAGACTCTTGTTTGATACGTTCAAGATCAAGTGAGTGACTGTTGGTGTTACCATGATGATCAGAAAGTGATCAAACGGGTAGTCTCACTATTAACGCGATATGAGCCTATAAGGTTTCACATAAGAGCGTCTGTAGAAGTTGGAGAAATAGATTGTGTTTGTCTTACTCATATGTGATATGAGTAAAGGATCAAACACTTGACTTATTGGAATTCGTCGAGACATCTCAATGATTCGTCGAGACATCTCAATGATTCGTCGAGACATCTCAGCTAATGATTCGTCGAGTCAATACAGCTGATTCGTCGAGACATCTCAGTGATTCGTCGAGTCATCTCAATGATTTGTCAAGACATTTAAAAGATTCGTCGAGACATCTCAGCTAATGATTCGTCGAGTCAATACAGCTTATTTGTCGAGACATTTCATTGATTCGTCGAGACATCTCAATGATTTGTCGAGACATCTCAGCTAATGATTCGTCGAGTCAATACAACTGATTCGTCGAGACATCTCAGTGATTCGTCGAGTCAATACAACTGATTCGTCGAGACATCTCAGTGATTCGTCGAGACATCTTAATGATTCGTCAAGACATCTCAGCTAATGATTCGTCGAGTTAATTCCATTTATTCTGGGTCTGCGGATAGCGACGGTTCAAGCCTGTTTATACTCGTGGATATAAATAGCAGTTGCCTTAGTGTTTTTTAGAAGTGAGCCGCGATACTTACGGATCAGGAAGTTTTCGACGGAAAGTGTTTCCCGAAGTTCTGATCCCGTCGCTCCCGTAAACCCCGATTCCGGCGCCCGCCGCCGCCGCTTCTCCTGGTGCAGACCTAGCAGTTTGTGGAGACGCAGAGGGCTTTCCATTCTCCATCCTGGATCTTGTTTGACATGGTGCCGATGTTCTCCCCGTTCGTGTGGATTCCTGTAGAGCAGCAAATCCGATTTTGCGTGAACTCACCCGCCGGCCTAAGACTGTTTTAGAGCATCTTGATTGAGTGTCGACTCAATCCTGCTAAGGTATACTCCTATCTCATGTTGCAATTGCTTCTTGATCAATGTTCATCGCCAGATCTAATTTTCTCTTTAGGGTTTTCTTGAACCTTATTCTGCTGCGCACATTGATGTGTTGCATAGATAAACCCTATAGGAGGTACCTCTGCGGGAGCCCCGACGAGCCGCGCTTTGAGGCCCTCCACCTCTTGCCCCTGCTCACAGATTCACGCCCTCATTTGGTCCCCAGTCTCGACATCCTGTAATGAGCTCACATAAGGAAATGGATTGAAGATGAAATGAAATTTTTTCTAAGTGAAACTTACCATGCCGCTGGAGGCCTTGGCGAGAATTCGCTCGGCTAGCTCAACTCGCGTCTCGAGGCCCTCGGCTCGATCCTCCACCTACTCTCTTGGCCTCGACCGCAAAATACTTCTTGTTGTAGGTAAGACCGTGACGCGACACCATGTGCTAGAGTTCGACGACGTGCAGTTGAGCCAACGAGTTCTCATTTGCAAGCTCTCGCAAGCTCGCCTTGTATGCGGTTGCGTCTTCCCTCCCGTACAGCCCGTAAGTCGGGGCATAGGCATCCTAGCCGGATTGGCCGCGCTCATCCCAGGAGGGAAGGAGGGAGGAGACGAAGACTCTGTTTGCCTTATCCTCCCAGATGAGCAGTAGGTCGCTCGCGCCATCTAGGGGTCTATGCCCCAAGCCGAAGTTGGGGTGCGAGTCTGGCACCTCTATTTCGCTAGTCCCGACATCATCCTTGGGCGAGGGCTCAGGATCGCTCGGCGTGGAGGTCTTCTTCTTCGCGACGGTCGTCTTTTATTTCCGTGTGTCAGTGTGGGGAGAGGAATCGAGGTCCACTACAGACCTCTTCCCCTTGTCATTGTTGGGCACGGGCTCGCCCGGGTCGCCCGCACAGGCAGCCGCGTTAGCCTTGGCGAGGGAGAACTGAGGGTTGACCTTCGCTTTACCTCCATAAGACGGGTTCACTAGGATCAGGCGCTCGTCTGCAGTAAAAAAAACACAAGTGTTAACCCCAAAAGGGGTGCGAGCAGAGAAAAAGGGGTTACGCGAATGGAAGCATACCTTCCCCCGACTGATTGGGGGGGGGGAGTAGATCGAGGTTTCACCGAAGGTAGACGACCTCAAAGTTCTTCCTGGTGAAGAACTTGTGCATTACCGCCGCCTCGCCATCTACGTGAGGAGCCCGGTAGGTGGACTCTCCCTTCAGAACTGGCGAGTAGGGGATGTTGTCGATGTCTCCCTTGATGAACAAGAACTTGTCGTTCCAGTGGTGCACTTTGTTAGCGGTCTCGCAGACCTTCAACTGCGAGCCGGTCAGAAAGTCGATGTCGGCGCTGGTCACCCAATAGATGAATTTTGTACGGAATACGGTGAGGCTGAACTCCTTTTCACGCAAGTAGCAGGCGAATGAGACCAGCATCGCGATTGCATTCTTATTTACATGCGCAGGCACTACGCCGAAGTATTTAATGGACTGTTTGACCTCCTTCCATAGTGGGAGGCGAAGTCCATTGTCGAAGTGCGGGAGGGGGAAAGCGAGCTCATCTTGGTAGAAGGAATTGATGACCTCGCCTTCCCTTGGCGAGCAGGGAATCCAAGCGGTTGGAACTCGTCCTTGAAGGCGAGATAGTCCGCCTCCGACACATTCCCATCTGGGAAACAATGTTCAATGAAGTTCTCTGCGGACTTCCTCCTTCCATTTGAGGCTTCACTGTCGTCGGCCATTTGCGACTAGGTGGAGTGAGTGGAAGCCACGAGTGCAAAAATGAAGAAGGTAAGTGTTGGGGGAGCAATTAATGCGGTAGGAAAAACCAAAAGGAGGGGAAGGGTATTTATATAACAAGTTGTGGAAATCCGCGGTTATCTACGCGACCCCACTTGCCCTCACCCTCTCGCTCCTACCACGCCGCGAGTCCTATCGGCTCACCCTAAGAGGCGACCACGAGCCTCCCACCGTTTACGTCCATGCGTTAGCAATAAAACGTTACACGCGAGACATGACATATAAGAAGCATAAAGCCCGCGAGTCAGATTCGAACGCAACAAAAGAAATAATAATTGTTCAAGTATGATCATGAAAAAAGAAAAAACAAAAAAACAAGAAGTAGAAATAGTGTTTAGGCATTCTTAAAAGAAGAGAGGAGGGTGCGAGCGGGGTCATCGGGGGTGCCATCTCCAAACACCCCGACCTCACGTCCGCGCCTCGGACCTCGCCTCGCGACAGCCTGCTCACGGACTGTGGCGACTTCCTGTTGCAGGGTACGCGCGCAGTTTCAATGCGCTTGAGGCTATCATCTAAGGACGCCGTATTGCTTCCCAGGATTTTCTAGACCTCCCTCTTAAGTGAGACACAGTCCCCATCTAGATCCTCCACTCGCTGCTCCAAGGAGAGGATGTGGGGGAACAGATTGTTCTCTGGAAAGGCCCTCTCCTCTTGGAGCTTGTGGAGCATGAAGCCGTGTTTCTGAAGTACCCCCGCCATGCGACTCGTCAGCTCAGTAATGGAGGGGATCCCACAGGTAGTCCTTGATCATCTCAGGAGAGGGGGGAGCCAAGAAGTTTCCTGCACCATCCGACTCGTCAGCAATTGAAACTTCGTTTGGATCTGAGAAAGTGGGCGAGAGGTTAGCGCGAGTCTAGATCTTTATAAAGAAAGAAGTGAGCATAATAATATTATCATCCGACGTCTCAGTCTTCTTCCCCTGGCGGTGCGAGGGTAACCTCGATGTTCCACCGAGGGTGACGAAGGGTGGGGGGGTGGCATTAGGCACTTCCCAGAATTCACTCGCGGAAGAACCAGGTTAGGGTCCTGCATCAAAGAGGGCGTTGCGAGGTTGTGGGCCTTACTCGCCACTCGCCGATTTGATAGTCGTGTCGGCGAGCTCCTTAGCGAGGTCACGAGTAGGCGACTTCGGCGGCGGGGGTGTCAAGGCGAGATCAAATTATTGAGGCACTGTGAATGGAAACATGCGGTTAATAATGCTCATAAAGTGCGGGCTGAGCGCGAGAAGAAAGAGGGTGGCTTACTAGGTAACCTGAGGGCGAGTGTCAGGATTCACCCGAGTGCTCGCGTCCTCTTGTTCGTCGTCCGCCCGACCTCCTGTGTCGTCCTCAACGGTGAGGTTGGGCTGCAAATTCGTCGTGGTTATGAACTGGCAGGTTGTGATAGAATAAAATTGAAATTAAAGGAGGGGGAATACTTGCACTTGGTCAGAAAGGTTGAGACCCAGGCTGAATCCGGGTTGCAGTGACTCGAGCGGAGTCGTCACCTCTCAAGTGGGTTCGAGCCTGACCTTTTTGGCAGTCCTACTTTCTACACGCCTAGTTGGAGTGCGCGAGCGATGTCAGCAGCAATTGCCATGAGAGGTCGAAAGCAACCACCTTATTCTTCTCTTTAAGGGCGGCGAGGCGAGCCAAAACGTCTTTGGACGGCAGCATGTTGACGAAGAAAACGACTAGCCGTGGGCAAGCAAAGGAAGTGAGAGAGGGTCCTTGGAGTTGCCCCCTCCCTCCTTGATATATATAACCCTCAGAGTGTCCCACTAAAAGATTCCTCCTAATTAAGGTACTCGTCAATTGCCTGCGGTCGAACTGTCTTTCCGAGCTTGACGCAAACTCACAAAGAGCGGGGATTGAGTACAACCCCGTATTTGTCAAGTGGACCCATCAAGCTGTCAAGAAGTGGGAAGATTAGGCCTAGGCTAGTTGGAGAGGCCAGTGGGGGCTAATGAGCCCGCACCCGCCCCAGGCTCTGGGCAAGTGGTGAGTCCCAGCCTCACCAGGCACTCACCACCCCCAGACGAGCAAAGAACATCCTGGACTCGCTTATATGAGCTGTAACTTATTTTTCTAGGAAATCCCATTTTGGCCTACCATTAGCCACTCCAAGCAGCGAGATTTCACTATTGGCAGACCAATTTGGGTTGTATTTGGTAAAACCAAAGACGAGATTCCGCTATCCGCAAACCATTTTCAGAAAACTATAAATAGACCCCCAGGACACCATTGGAGAGGACCCTTTTTGGCTTCTCTCTCCTTTGGCCGATTCTGGTTAGCAAGAGCTCCAACACTCTATTCGTCGTGGTTTCTGGGGGGACAGTCTGGTACTCTCAAGTGTCCTCCAAGGTGCCCGACTCAACATTGGCTTGGGAGGGGAAGCTCTATTTGATCTTTTGGGTGTGTTGCGAGAGCTACTCGCTGTAGCTCGTGGAGTCTGTTTGTAGTTAGCCACCTCTCGTGAGTGAGGCTTTTTGCTCTGAGTGCCTGACCTAGTATTCTAACTCGGGAGAAGTAAGCGCAAGTTACCCTCATCGGTCCGAAGTTCTCTTGAACCGTGCTTTTCGGGTTCAGCAGTTATCATAACCAGACCCTCATAATTTTCCCATGGCATTTTGAGCTGTGTTTCAACCTCTGTTAAAATAACCATTCATATTTAACCCCTATTTTATTTACTGAATTTACAAAAAGTAATAAAAAAAACCATATTTTTGCCGGGGGGGGGTGTATATTTCCTCTACCAATTTGCCCAAATATTTTCATAATTTTTGGTTCAAGGAAAGACCCTCGGATAATTTAAATGAGAGAGTATTGTCCTTTTTAAAATTATTCAAAATAGTAAATCATCTCCAAAAATTATCAAATTTTTAATAAGTAGCCCTCATCAAGTTCTACAACTTTGATGTTCAAAGTTTCTGCATTAGTTCAATGTTTTGGATGGAGAAAAATCCAGAAGTCTCTGTTTAAAGAGATTTAAACCCTGCACGGATCTTGATGGAGTCCTGCAATTGAGATGGAGCCGCCCAGAGAGGTGGCAGCGGCCCCACAATGGATCAGGTGCGGATCCGCTGTGTGAGCCAATCATTATTTGTGTGGTTTAAAGTAATCTCGTCTGTCCGATCTCGATCACGAGATCGGTCGACATTTACTAACCGGCGGTGGCAGAAACTATCGGGGTTCTTCCACCGTTGTTCGGGCATCGCACTGCCGCGCCTCCGCCTCCGGCCAGCTTGCTGGAGGCCGACAATCCTTCTGGTGGTGGTCCAGCGGCCTGGACCCTCTAGTGGACGCCCAGAGGATGAATCTGTTGGTGCCTCCGCCGTAGATTCTCCCGGAGAGGGTCTCCGAGCCCTCTCTGGCGAGTTGTGGCTCTCTAGAGGCCAAGAGGGTTCTAGGGAGCCCTCTATATAAAGCCGAGAGGGGAAGGAGATGCTAGGAGGGTGGTGGGCTTGGGCTGTCTCCTCCGGCGCCGCCAGGTGTTCAGGGTGGCGCTTCGTTCTGGGAGGTAGAGCTACAGGTCTTCAACTATGCCTGGGGGAGGATTTTATAGAGCTCGGAAGAGAGCCCCCCTCCCTATCTTCTCGGCTAAGAAAGTTGTGTTAGGGCTTCATCCAACCATGGTTTGATCAGGGAGGGTGGGGTGGGGGGTGGGGAGCTGGCAAAATTTAGTGGTAGGGGTGTACTTTCTTATACTTCGTTGGTTAAGGATGGCAGAAGGGTTGGGGTTAAGTTTAAGTTAGGTTTAGAGTTAGCTTAGATTAAAACTTATACTTGGACTTAACCATGAGTTAGAAATATCTAAACCCACCCAATATCTTGCCTTGAGATCTGTTCCAAACAACACATGGGATGGAGAGTGTTTTGAGTGAGTGGAGTTAGGTGGTTTTCATTTAAAATAATTTATCAAAACCATTTTTTAAGGAAGGTTTGACCATAGTCAACCCTATAGTGGGTTCCCCATATCGGTCAAAGTCAATATATGTCCTAGTCATCGAGTGAAGAGTCAAAGTTGACGTGATGGAATTGAATTGAAGCGTTCACGTTTTTCGAGGCGTTATATAAATTTACGAGATTTATTTTATTCATTTGACTAAACGATATCGGAATTGTGTCGTTTCACTCATATTGACAATACGGGTCCAATGAAACGAATAGAGTCAATTCCGAGCTCATTTGCTCAAAAAGTGATTTTGGGGTGATCGTGTCGTACGACGTGAATTAAAATGGTCGTTTTCACTCAACTATATTGGATTCAAACTGAACGAGTTACGTTGCACTCGTATAGATTATACGAATTTAATGCAACTGATAAAAGTTAATTCTGAGCTCATTTGCTCAAAATGTCATTTCGGGGTTGTTGTTTTGAACAACCTTACCTAAAATGGATATCTTCACCAAATGACCTCAAATTCAAATGAAACGAGTTACATTGCACGCAAATGAGTTATACGAGTCTAATGCAACTGATTGAAGTCAATTCTGAGCTTATTTATTCAAAATGATATTTCAGGGTGATTGTGCCGAACAATGTGACTTAGAACAGCCATTTTTGTTAAACGATCACAAATTCAAAGGAAATGAGTTGCGTTGCACTCATGGGAATCATTTGAGTCTAATGCAACTGACAAAAGTCAATTATGAGCTCATTTGATCATGACGATGTTTGATGTAGACTCACGCTAGGGTTTCAATAATTAATATATTTTTAGCAAAATAGAAATAGGTTTCAAAAATTAAGTTGATTTTAATCGTCTAAAAAAAGACCGAGCGGGTCAAATCGAGCTTTCACGTGCAAAATCGCTTTCTAACGTCTAAGTTCATAAATCTGTTAATCGTTGTTTGAGAGAGATTCCTGCGAGCGTCTCACGAGTTGAACCGTGGCGAGAGTTGTAGAACCACAAGCAAAGACACACAACAATTTATGGAAAAACAGTAATTAAAGCGATTAGAACATTCGGGGCAAGCCCCTAATTATTAAGTTATGCATAAATTTAAAACTGAATATTTGCGAGAAGAGTCGGGCCAAGTTACCACAAGTGGGCAGCCCAATCCCAAATCGAGGAGCAATTGTTGTTGTTGGGCCAAATCGGGGGAACATGCTCCAATATTGACTCGACTCCAATCTGGGATGCTGAAGTCGACGACACCCCTCACGCGATAGGGCAGACGACGCTGGAGAAAGATGACGGGGCTGCTGGATGGTTGGAGTCGCCATCGGTGGCAGACACGGATGCGGTGGAGGCGGGCGCGAACAGCCGAACATAGGAGATTGACGGACACGGGCTTGCTGTAGGCTGGTGGATTTAGCGGCGGGAACTTGTTTGCGGCGGCGGTTAGCGGGCTGGAGCGGCGGCGGAAATGACTTGCACGGGAGAGCAATGCTGACAACGCAGAGAAATTGAATTGAAATTTCAATTTCTCTGCTATCCGAGTCCCCTTCTTCAGTGGAGCGGCTATCCTTTTAATAATGAAAGATTTTCAATACCCTCTAATAACTCTTCCAAATAAAGAGATCTGGCCCAAATTATTTTCCAAAATTTTAAAGTTTCTAAATGTCAGTGGTCGGCCATATATTAACTTCCAAAAGATTTTTTTTCCTCTTAATAATTTCCAACTAATAATGTCCCATAAAACTCTTTCCAAACGATTATCATTTTTGAATTATTTTCTACATGATATTTCCCTATTCTTAGTGCAATAATATTAAGTTTTTTTTATTTAGAAATTTAAATTTATGCATTTTAAATAACTTTAAGCTTACCCATTACGTCCTAACCTAAGTTATCAAAGGCGCAAGGCGCACCAAGGCGCAAAGGGCCCCTGGAGCCTAGGCGCAAGGCGCAGGCGTGTGCCTGAGACACGTGAGGCTCAAAAATTGGGGGAAAAAGGAAATTGAGCGAATTGGGTGCTCAATTCGATGAAATTGAGCGAATTGGGCGCCCAATTCGCTGGAATTGAGTGAATTGGGCGCTCAATTCGCTGGAATTGAGCGAACCGGGCGCCCAATTCGCTTGAATTGAGCGAACCGGGTGCCCAATTCGCTGGAATTGGGTTAGTTCTGTTCTATCAAGTTAGCATAAGAGCCATTTTGGAATTGGGTTAGTTCTATTCTATCAAGTTAGTATAAGAGCTCATATTTTCCAATATTCTATCTAAACACGTGAGAAGTGATATAAATACATGATAGCCATAATTGATGCATACAAAGTGCAACTAGAAATCAAATAAAAAACTACAACATGTAATATAAAGCATTAGACGGAGATAAACAAATTTATTGTAAAAAAATTTGTACCTTTTGAACACCCATGATCAACCCCTCTTGAATTATATAGCATGACTTCCATTCAGCTAATAAATGACCAAATCCTTTCATAAAACACAAAAGACGTATTACAATCAAGCATTCAAGCATAATAAAATGAGATCTTTTTTTGAAGGCAACATAATAAAAATAACAACATAAATAAATCAAGCAAGTAAGCAATCATAATCTATCAAATCAACATTGTAATTTTTCGCACTAAAAAACAAACATAAGCTACCACGTTACTAAGTCAGCAATCATAAACTAAAAACTAATGTGCAAGAAAATAACATAACATCACGGCGATCACGCCATCACTCATCGTCTGAATCAATAAATGTTTCATTTTTTTCACTAAAACTTTCTTCTTCCTCATTGAACTCAGCTTCTTCTTCATCTTCGACATCATCTGTACGCATTGTTGGAGTATGTGCCTTCTTCTTAGATGTGCTCCCCTTATCAGCTACCATCTTCCCTTTAGATAAGCGCGTGGAGTAGATGTCTTCTTCTACTCCGCTGGCTCTTGCTACTGCACCCCAGGTCAATAATTCGTCATCAAAAACTATATCGTCATCCTGCTCAACCTCCTCATCTTTCTCCATTCTTCCCATCAGCCATTCATTGCTATCGTCAATATCTTTCAACGAGATCGGATCAATACGATCACGTGAATCATATCGCCGACGCAAGACACGATTGTATTTTACAAATACTAAATCATTTAGCCGTTGTTGTGCTAGTCGATTTCTTTTTTTGGAATGGACCTGTAACATAACAAATAAATAATTAATCATATAATAATATAAATTAATATTTGCATACTTGTTCAAAAAAATTCATACATGCTCAAAAAAACTCCAGTTGTGCTCACATCCGGATGAACTGCAAGTGAGACTTAAAATCTTTACTGCAAATTTAGTCAGATCAGGAGTATCAGCTCCATATGATTGCCACCATTCAGCTGCCCAAAAAAATAAATATCAAGAAATTAATGAAACTTGAAGTAATAATTAATGCCAAAATTAATGAATCAAGAAATTAATAAAAATAAATTGTTTGTTTGAAACTTGAAATAATATTTAATTAACTAACCTAGGGATTTTGTTTTTCTATGACGAACTGCAAATTGCATTCCAAATAAACCTTCGGCATTTCTATACAAATTTAATTGGTCCATAATTATATCTTGAGTTTCAGGACTTGGAATGAGCTTTTGCATTGTTTGATATAAACCCCTCATGACTTCTCCATCTAATGCCATTTCAGGGTTTGAATAAAAGAACTCTGGATTTAAGTAATGCGCCGCCGCATGCAATGGTCGATGAAGCTGATTTTCCCATCTCCTGTCAACAATCGCTAACACTTCTTTATATTTTTCCTCTTTCCCATTGAAAGAGCTCATGATTGTCTCTTTTGCTCTATCCATAGCCTCATAGATGTAACCCATAACCGGTCTTTTCTCCACATCTACCAATCTTAGTACCCGAACTAAAGGTCCAAAAATCTTCAAAATGTATACAATAGTACTCCAGAAAGAGGCCATGTATATGATGCTCTGTACTTGCTTACCTCCTGTTTCTTTTGCCCACTTGCTTGATGTCCAATCAGGTGAAGTGAACATCTTCCTTAGATTTGTCCTTTGCTTATGAATGCGCTGAAGAGCAATAAATGATGTCGCAAACTAGTAACAACAGGTCTAACAAGCTCCACTTTTCCTGTGAAGCTCCTTAGCATGTTGACTAGTCCAGGCCGAATATAAATATAACTGTTGATGCTCATTGCTCTTTTAATTGTTCTACTGATGTTTGACATCTTTCCAATATCCTCCATCATTAAATCGATGCAATGGGCGGCATACGGTGTCTAATATAAATGTGGCCGTTTTGCTTCCAATAATTTTCCTATTTCATAATAAACACATTTATTTAATTTCAATATATGACATTAAAATTAAACAAATATTAAAAGAGGATGATTAACGATATATTTACCTGCTAGTACATTATTGCTTGCACTATCAGTAACAACTTGAACAACATTGGCCTCTCCAACGCGTTCCACCACTCTATCAAGCAATTCAAACATCCTCTCACCAGTCTTTGCGTAATCAGATGCATCAACAGATTTCAGGAAAAATGTACCTTTTGGTGAATTTACCAAAAAATTAATAAGTGTTCTCTGTTTCTGGTCTGTCCATCCATCTGCCATGATAGAACATCCAAATAACCTCCACTCATCCTCATAGTTCTTCATCATCTTCTGAACTTCGGCCACTTCATTATTCAACAAAGGCACGCGAACTTCATGATAACTGGGTGGTTTCAATCCAACCCCAAACTGGCCAATGGATTCTATCATCACTGCAAAACTACGGTAGGTAACCGCATTAAAAGGAATGGCTGCATCATATATCCATTGAGCTATATGCTTGCAAGCCCTCCCTCTAAATTTCTTCTTACATGCTTCGTTGATAGAAGTTTGCTTCATTTGCTGATGTTGGCCTTTCTGTTTCATTTTTTTTCTCAATATTAGGTGCAAAGAAAACATCCATCGGTCCTTTAGTCCGAGACTTTTTAGGCACACCACTTGGACCGCATCCATGAATCTTCGCACCGACGTCATCCATATCCTCATCGCTTCCAAAGGTATCTACATCTGCAAAGTCCGGGAATGCTTGTTTTTCTGTCATGCTTACAGCCATTTTCTTTTGCATATAGTCTTGAATTTCTGTCCTTACATGCTGTGGGCATTTGGGACAGACTCTGGTATTTCTAAATCCTCCCACTAGATGTTGTTTCGCACGATAAATTCCACCCTTTGTGATTTTCTCACAGAAAATGCAAATTAAATCATTTTTATTTGCAACAGATGTCCGCCGCACATACTTCCAACCTGGATCAATCCTAGATTGGACACTGGATGAACCAGATCCACTCGCGTCCATTTCCAGCTATTAAAACATTTTACAAAAAAAATTATTACATAGAACAAGATAATTGCAGAAAACTATAGCTGTATAGCATTTAGTTCACGGTTTTACAGTGAACTGGAGCAGCCCAGTTCACTGTACAACAGTGAACTGGGCAGCCCAGTTCACTGTACAACAGTGAACTGGGCAGCCCAGTTCACTGTAAATCCATAATTACGGTTACAGTGAACTGGGCTAGCCCAGTTCACTGCCCAATTCACTGTTACAGTGAATTGGAGCCCAGTTCACTATTTTACAGTGAACTGGAGCAGCCCAGTTCACTGTACAACAATGAATTGGGCTCCAGTTCACTGTACAACAGTGAACTGGGCAGCCCAGTTCACTGTTACAGTGAACTGGAGCCCAGTTCACTGTAAAACAGTGAACTGGAAGCCCAGTTCACTGTAAAACAGTGAACTGGAAGCCCAGTTCACTGTAAAACAGTGAACTGGAAGCCCAGTTCACTGTTACAGTGAACTGGAAGCCCAGTTCACTGTTACAGTGAACTGGGCTTCCACTATGACTATGCTAGAAGCCCTAAAAAGAAGAGAGTAGCCAAAAAATCACTGAAATTACAGTGCTTTCACTATGTGTCTATGCTAGAACCAAGAAGAGCAACAAAAAAAAAGCATCCAGAAAACATCTAAACCCTAAAAATGACAGTCGGAAAAAACATTCAATCGACATTAAAAATGCAAGAGGAAGAAGGAGTGCAGTGAGTAGTTACCAAAAATGGCGGCGGCCGGCAAACGGAAGAGGAGCGGCGACCGGAAACCGAGCGGCGACGAGCGGCGACAGGCGCGGAACCGTCTGATTTCAACCCTAACCTCGCTCGCGTGAATCTGGAAAACTGAGGGGAAGGCCGGATTTAGCATGTTATATAACACGGGAATAAAAATGAACCGGGCGCCTAGACCGGATCTAGGCCAGGCGCGCCTAACCAGCGCCCGAGATGCACGCAAGGCGCGCGCCTAGGCCAACTCGCCCGCCTAGCTCTTGCTAGGGCGCTATCCCGCGCGCCCGGTGCGCCCAGCGCCTCAGGCGCGCCTAGGCGCGCGCCTTGATAACTTAGGTCCTAACTACCAAAATTACCAGACTTTTTAGTTTAAGATCTAATCAGACGGTCAACCCAAAGAGCCGAAAAATTTCAAATAAAATGCACAAAAGAAATATATGATAATAAATAAATGCTGAAAATTCAAATGCGTGACTTAGGATGCGAACAAGGTTACATCAATTCTCCCGGGGTTGAAAGAGCTCGACCCCGTCGTGACTTCACAAAAACTGGCAATGAAGAGTTCTGACATCGATGTTGGTGCTAAATCGGGTGTAATATCTAGGGCCTTGACGGGTGGCTCAATTGGTGACCCAATGCACTTCTTATCATGAACTAGACCAAACCTCCTGCAGTAAACAATCACCAGACCTCCCTTTGAAAAGTAAATCTCATGGCTATAACGATCGAATGTGAGTTTGTAATGTTCAAAGGTTGCTCGAAAAATATCAACAATAATTTTATGCTGTTATCTTAAATAATTGCCAGGAAATTTCGGAAATATAAGCTTTAACCGTCAGACAGCGGCTGCTTTAAATGCCTGGATAGCTATAAATATTCCTGGGGCCCCTGCAGTTTTTCAGAAAACTCCGATTGACACGGGTCGCTACTCCCCTCTTACGGTTAATACTTTACTGTCCGCAATGTCTGGGAAGAAGGGTTGTTGCATCTAATTAACCGCAAAGGCCGTCAGGTGGTTGAGAAGGAATCTCCATTGAAGGAGAAGAAAACTGTCCGTGAAGGAGACATGGTCTCTAAGTAGACTGAGACCGTCCAAACCCTTGTACTCAAACCATAGCCTTTGAGCAAGGAGGTAATAAAAAAGCTGGAGAAGGCCTCTGAGCCCGCGGATTCCGTGAGTAAGCCTTCCGAGAAGCCGGCGGAGCAGAAGCCGGAAGAGATCGCTCCGACTTTCATTCTTCTACCCGCCAATTCGCCAGATGTTGACATCACCTCCAACACACCTTCGAGCGACATTGGTGACAAGGCAAACTCCTCAGCAGTAGTTCTTGATGATAAAGGGATTAAAGTCATTTACGATAAGACGATGAAGGCGGCAAAGTGCGCTGCCGACAAGATAAAAGAGAGCATGGACGCCGTCCTTTCCGCAACAAAGAAGAGAAAGAACCCATCTACGCTATCCGTTGAGGAGCGGATAGAGAAGAAGCTTCGATCCAAGAAGAAGGAGAATAAAAAAACTTTTGCTCTCATGGCCGTGACCGGTCAGCCTTTCTCAAAGACGCCAGAAGAAGGCGAGGTATCTGCCTCATCTGATAAGGTAACCACGCACTCTGAAAAGGTTTGTTTTCTAGCCGCATTGGATGAACTTGACCGCTTTCTTGAAGAAGATGATGATCCAACGACTAATATGCCCCTTGCGGGTAATGGTGATTATTTGCAAGAGCTGGTGGATCTGGTTAACCAAACACTAGACCCGAAGGGGGGCGTAGCGGTTAATGATTCTGAAATTCAAGTGTTGTCCGAGAAGCCTGGGGACCAAGTTGTAACAATTTCTGAGGGAGAGGAGAAGAAAAAGCTGCGGGAAAATCTGTTCGGCCAGAAGGCTCCTGCTGAAGAAAAGCCAGGAGGTCAAAGCAATCTTTTCGCTGAGGAGAAAGCTAAGGCTGACTGCCAGCGAGTAGCTGAACTTCTGCGGTCAGGTAAGCTGAAACCTACACCCAAGATAATCAAAATCCCACCTCCTTACCAGTCTCCCCCTCAAAAGAAGAGACCGGTGAAATCCATTACAGAAACCGACGACATCGTTCTTTCCAGCGAGGAGGTGATTAGGAGGAGAAATAAAGCTCACCAAGACTGGGGCGGTTTGCTTAAGCGAATTGATCCTGAGTGGTTAAGGAGATCTTTATTTCCTAACTGCCAGGTCGCAGATATAGCCGGTCAAGATAACACCTTGCGGCCTAGCGGTCTTTCTCTTGAAAGCCGAATTTGTTATAATCCCTTAGTAAGACGAGAAAGTAACTTGTTTTTATTTTGCAGTTCCAAATGAACCAGCAACTTCCACTGAAGTCGGGGAGATCTTGTCGAGGCCACTGCCTCCTTTAGGTTGCTCCTTTGCTGCTATGAATAAGGAGACCGAAGAAGTGGCTGATGGGCTGTGCGGACAGCTGGAAGTCCTGAAGACTATGCTGGCCTTATTGCAGGAAACTGCACAGAGGAAAGAGGAGGCCTGGAGGAAAGAGAAGGAAACATGGCGGGTAGACTTGGAGGACAAAAAGAGGGTGCGGTTAGAAAGAGAAAAGGTCCTTCAAGTTCAAATCACCACTCTAGCCGCATCTTTCGATAGAGAAAAGGAGGCTCAAGCCCAGCGAATCCTGAGGCCGGAGGAAAATGTCGCTCACTACAAGCGAAAATACTATGAAGTTGTTGACAGGGAGCAGGGCCGACGACCTGAAGTTGTGTGCCTTGTTAGGCTGCGACAGTCAGATCACGGCTCGGTCATGGGGGAGCCTTCTTCCCAGGCGGTCGGACAGGCAAGCCTACCCGCACGGCCTAGCGAACAGAGTGCGCCTGTGGAGCACATGGTGCCGCTAAGTCGCGTGGATCGGGATGCTTCCCAGATTCACCAGGATCACAATGCCATCCATCATCATCTAGCCGATGCGTATAACATCCTTCTACAGGTTGGAGACCGCATTGCGCTTATAGGAAGGGACCTTCTTGACCGAAGAGGTCAACAATAGTTTATTCGTTTTGAGAAAAGCCTTGTAATAATATTCATTATGTGATGCCGAACATAACAATTCTAGCCGCCGTGACTAGACTTTATTTAATGCATTGAATGTTTATATTCTTCTCGCTTCATTGATGTCGTATATCTGCTTGAACTGAAATGCTGAGATGTTTAACTTGGATGAATTTGAATGTCGTACTCTGCGGCTTGTGCGGCTAGATTAACTTGTCTGCACAAAGCCTCTTTATTTGGAAAATATTTCTCATGTGTAGATAGACAGGTAGGCGTTCAGGAGAACAGAATCAGCGGCTAGCTATTTAGCGCAGGCCAAGTAATCCTCTAAATAGAACCGTTTTCCACACTTTACGAAAGGAAAACTTGAATGCGACCCAAGCAGAAGTCTCAATGGTTAGATTTTTTGAAGTCCCCACAAATCAAAGCGGCTTCTGCTTTCCTCAACCCGGAGCACAAGATATCCAAAATCACACCAGGCGAACTGGATGAATTTGTCGCTAAGCACATGGGTGCTACTGAGATTGTCGCCAGACTCCCCGAAGAAGATAAGTGGATAATCACAACTAACCACAATCTGGTTGCCATCCCCATCGACCACTTTGAGTTTGGCTTCACCTTCCCTCCTCTGATTGAGTTAACTTTAATCTTGGACTTCTACGGAACGGTGCTCGACCAGATGTCGCCGAACACTGTGGACTGAACGGGTAAGGGTCACCATGAACCTTTTCCGCCACTGCTTCGTTGTCCGGTCAATCACCTCCGGCAAGGGAGTTAATAAGGTCTTCCGGGGGGTTCTCTTCTTTGGTTGCACCGGCATGAAGGTAGTCAGTCTGCCGAATAAGGTACCCCACTGGTTCGAGAGGTACCTTATGTTTGAAGGCAACTTGCGGCTTCTTCCTTTCAACCCGCAAGTCTGGGCGAACTTCATCTTCTAGGACAATTTGCTGGGAAAGAATGAGGAAGACACCGTCAAGTTCCTGGCCGAGGTATGGCTAGATGTGAAGCACTACATCCCGCTGCTCCCAACAGTAACAGATTTTTCTGTGGAGAAAAGCAAGTCTTTTTCCTATGCTTAAAATTCATTAGCTGATTTAACCGCTCCACCTTAACTTTGTTTTATCTATTTTACAGCAACCCTCAAGGTTCCCGCTAACAAGCCGAAAACTCCAGAAGGTCCAGTGCTTACTCAGAGTGAAGCACAAAAACAAAGAGAAGCTGACCGCCGGGAAAGGAACGATCTCACCGCGGACTACGCTTTTGGGTCTGTTTGGGGCAGCTCTGGCGGTTGGAAAATCTCTATTCTAACCGCCAGAGCTGCTTTCAGTCTGTTTGGGACAGCTCCCTGTGAAGAGCTTTTCAAAAATCTGGAGCTGTTTTGCAGCTTTTCAGAAATCTCTCCCTCCCCAGCTTCTGCTCCCGCAAAATAGCTTTCTCTCTCACATGTTTTGGAAATCTAATGGTTTCTTCAGTTGGAACATGCTCAGAGGCCGGACGGCCTTCCTCCGGCGATTTCGAGCCCCGGACGGTTTTCCTCCGGCAATTCCAAGCCCCCGACGTCCTTCCTCCGGTGATTCCGAGCGCACTTCTGCACAGAACACCCAAACAGTCTGCAGCTTTTCAAAACTGCTCCCCAGAGATCTATTTTAAAACAGCTCTATCCGGACAGCAGCTTTTCAATCCGCCAGAGCTGTCCCAAACAGACCCTTTGACGAAAGCTTTCCCCTCCCAGGGATCAGGGAGAGGATGAAGGACTGCCGCGGCAAGCCGCTCATGAAGTGGCATTGCCGCGGCAAGCCGCTCATGAAGTGGCATTGCTGCGGCAAGCACGTCCAAGTCTCCACCGCTCTTCCATCTTGGAAGAACGACAATTATGTCTTGTATGCCCACGCGGTTAGCTGGGCTATGTACGAGAAGATGAACCTAGCCAAATTACAGGCGGTTCCCCTTGAGAAGCTCCCCAGCGTAGCCGCTCAAGCCAGTGCGAGAAGCATGGTCACAGACCACTTCGTAGCTGAGTCTTTCAGTGATATTCTCAGAGAGAACGCGCAGCTAGAGGAAGAAGTAAAGAAACTGAAGAAGGCAAATAAGGTAAGAGTATACTTTGAGTCTTTGCGGTTTGTCCTTACCTTACCGCTAATGTTTTACCTTTCTCGCAAAAAGCATAGGACTTGGAAAACCCGGCCTTACTGAGCAAGATCATCGGCCACTTGCGGGGAAGTGGTGAAGAAATTTTGGATCTTCTTAAGGAGCGGCAAGCCTTCAAGGCCGAATTTGAGAATGTTACTTTTGATTAACTTTATTCGGACTTCCAACACTTTGAAGCCGAAGGAGATAAAGCGGCTAGCGATGCCGAAGATGAAGAAGAGGAAGAAGAAGAAATTGTGGAGGATGAAGACGATACGGAAGTCTCCGGCGAGAAGAAAGAGCTGTCCGCAGAAGCCGCCGAAGAACAGAAACAAGTTGACGATTCTAAAGGCGAGTGTGTTGGAGATGAAGAGGAGGGTGGTGAATCTTCTAGTACTTCAAACTCCTCAGATTCGACAAGCTCTTCCAGTTCGGCAGCATCGATGAGTTCTTCGCGCGGGAAGATGAAAAAAGCTATCTTGTGTAACTTTTCCTTCTTAATACTCGGCGGTTACTATTTGTAAGCCGCACGGGTACATGATGTAAACACAACTTTTGAAATATATGACAATTTTTGCTCTTATCTGCTTTCATTTTACCGCATTTCTGTGATGTGTTGTATGAGACTTTAATACTTGTGATCTCTCTTTGTTATCCGCCTGCTAGCAGACTAATATTCATGAAACTAGCCAAATAATAGTTTGAACAGGCGTAGTTAACCGATCATGCCGCATAAATGATAGTAAAATAAGACAGAATATTGGTGTCTTTGATGAATATAATAAGAATTCAGATCGCGATATTTAACTTCATTAATCGTGGCATAGCACTATTATTTGCAGCGTGTCGATAACCACATCATGATCGCTTAATCTTACCGAATTAACCGTGGAATTTAACTTGTGCTTCCAGAGTTAATTCTAGACAGGATCAGAATAATTCCAGAATAATAATAACCAGCGGGCTGGTACATATATATACTAACCGCACTGTCTATCCGCGTTAACCGTAACTTCAAACTGTGATTCAAATATATAACCAATCGATCCAGAAGAAACCAAAATAATTCCAGAAGGAAAATAATTAGTGATCCGATAGATATATGCTATCCGCATATTCTATTTGTGTTAACCGCGATTCGGAACCATGATTCCAAAGACAAGTCCAGAAGAAGAATAACTTGCGGGCTGATAGAAGATATATTCTAACCGCGTTAACCACGATTTAGAACTATGACCGAAGATTACTCCAGAAGAAACCAGAATAATTTCAGAAGAAGAATAACCGGCAGGCTGAAACATATATACACTAGCCGCACTATCTATCCGCATTAACCGTCATTTCCAATTATGATCCCAAACAAATAACCAGCCAATCCAGAAGAAACCAGAATCATTTCAGAAGGAAAAATAATCAGCGGGCCGATAGATATATGCTAGCAGCATATTTTATTTGCGTTCACCGCGTCTTTAAAACCAAGATTCCCAAGATTACTCCAGAAGGAGAATAACCTGCTGGTTTATAGGTATATGCTGATCGCATATCCTATTCGCTTTAACCTCGAATTCAAACCATGATTCCAAAGATAACTCCAGAAGAATAATCTGTGGGTTGACAGAAGATACATGCTAGCCACATATTCTAACCGTATTAACCGCGATTTGAAACTGATCCAAAAGACAAGCCCAAAAGAAGAATAACCTGCAGGCTGATTGAAGATATATGCTAGCCGCATATTCTAATCGCGTTAATCGTGATTTGGAACTGATCTAAAAGACAAGCCCAAAAGAAGAATAACCCGCGGGCTAATAGAAGATATATGCTGGCCGCATATTCTAATCGCTTTAACCGCGATTTTCAAATCATGAATAATCTCCCATCATAAGAAGGGGAATCATGATTATAACATGTCCCTGTTTGCAGAGCTAACCGCTCTAGCCCGCTATGCTAGAGTAATTCGAATTTCAATAATTATTCGACCAAGAGGATAACTCCACCTGTAAATTTTTGACCATATCAATGGCCATAGATCAACTGGGCGGCTCTCTTCAAGAGACCGCTAAACCTGTAAGTCCACTTGTAATTTTTGACAGTAATAACGACCATAGATCCACTGGGCGGTTTTCTTTAAGAGACCGTTGAATCTGTAATCTAGCCTCTATGCAGCTAAGGCGTCTTGAAAGATGCTAACTGCAAATTCTGGAGAAAATAAAAACACAAGTTACAGTCTCAGGTTACAAAGTAGGCAGGTGGGCGCAGAGCAGGATTTCTTTCCTCAGCGAGGTCACAGAAGTTGTAACGTGTCCCCTTAAACACATGACAGAGATGATCGATCTCCTAGACTTGAACGACATGTAGAGGCATGTCAGATGTCATTGGGGAAGAAAAGATGTACATCATATGATGATCAAGTGGTCTGGTGCGCACGGGGCTGCATTGCTTTCTCAAGTGATGATGAAAGCTGTAACATCTCCACTAGCGAGATGGACGCACTGCTCTCATGCCTAGGACTACAAGCTAAGCTGATCAATTGGGCAGGTGCTCGCAGGGCAACATTGTTTTCTTCAAAAAGATCAGCAAAGTTGTGGGTCCCCTGTAGGCACCGCTTGAGACTACCTAGGAGTATTCAATGTTCACAGACTAAGATGATCAATTGGGAAGGTGCGCACATGACAACATTGCTTTTCTCAAAAAGATCATCAAAGTTGTAACAATATCCCTATCGATGCACAACAACGCTAACAGTCACCCAGACCTCCCTTGATGCAGGGGTGTGTTAGATACTGACTGGCATTCGAAATCCTGAAGTCCGCCGCACGGGAATTGGCAAGCTTCCACTGCACGTGTGCGAAATCTCCCCGCTACACGTGGTCCTCACGGTATTACGCTAATGACTATAATTTGTGGGGGTTTAAGCAGGACCCGGCGATGTCTCCTTGGCCCAGTGATCCTTACACTCAAGAAGAAAGAAAAATAAGATAACCAGACAAGGAAATTTGTCAGTAGAAGGCTCTTCATTGAAATAATCATTGAATGAATACAGATGAAAAAGAAGACATCGTTTTAAGAGTAGAACCGTTTCAAGTCGTCATCACTCCAGGTGTGGAAGATGCCTTTTCCGTCATAAGTCTGCATTCGATTAGCGCCATTCTTCAGAATCTCCTTGACGATGTATGGGCCAGCCTAGTTTGGATTGAGTTTCCCTACTGAACCGACTCTAGCAGCTGCATCAACCTTTTTGAATACCAAATGTACAACTTGAAATTACTTAATTCTGGCATTCCTGTCAAAATATCTTATCATCCTTCTTCTAACTTCTTCTTTCCTGATAGTAGCCTCATCCCAAAGTTCTTCAATCAAATCTAAGCTGCACTTCATTTCTATATCATTAATTTTCATCCAGTCTTCTCCTCCTTGCTTTGCAAGCACGACCCTCGGTTTGGGCACCTCAAAATCTATCGGGATAAGAGCCTCCGATCCATGAGAGAGTTTGAACGGTGTCTCCCCTGTAGTTGAAGATGGCGTAGTCTGAAGGGTCCAAAGAACAGAAGGAAGCTGCTCCGCCCAATTTCCTTTATGATTCAAAACCTTCTTTTTCAAGTGGTTTAGGATTTTCTTGTTTGCAACTTCGACTTGACCATTGCTCCTGGGATGATGCACTGACGAAAACCGCAGCTCAGTTCCAATTTGACTACATAAATTGATAATCTCTGCATTATTGAACTGAGGACCGTTGTCTGTGTTGATGGCCTTCGGAATTCCATGTCGACTGACGATCTCCCCCCCCCCCCCCAAATGAAGTTTTTGATGATCTGAGTAGTGGTCTTGGCTAACGCCTTAGCCTCAATCCATTTGCTGAAGTAGTCGATCATGATAATGATGAAGCGGCGTTGGTCGCTTGCAATCGGGAAAGGGTCGAGGAGGTCCATTCCCCAAATTGTGAATGGCCAAGATGTTGCTATTGACTTGAGCACCTGAGCTGGCTGAAGCTGAAGAGGAGCAAACTTTTGACACTGAACGCATCTCTTAGCATATGCTTCTGCATCCTTTCTCATTGTGGTCCAAAAATATCTTTGCCTTAGAATTCTCTTCTCTAAAGTTCTCGCCCCCGAGTGACTTCCGCACTCGCCTGAATGAACATCTTGAAGCACAATTGGAACTTCCTCTTCCGAGACACACCTTGCCAAGGGAGACCGAAAAGTTTTCTTGTAGAGAATCCCTGACACCAGATGGTAGTGGGGCCGCTTTTATCTTGAATCTCTTATCTTTTTCTGAAGAGTGATATTCTCCCTTTTGAAAGGTAGAGGGTGAAGGGATCTATCGCCTTCCTCCACTGCTGGATGGAAGAGCTCTGAGGTAGTCCCTCCTGATAGAATACCAAACTTTGCCAGCTCGTCTGCCTTTGAATTTTCACTCCTCGGGATATGCTGAATGGTAAAGCCCTTGAGTCTCCCAATTTTTGTTTTCATATGCGCTAAATATTTTTGCAACATAGGAACTCTTGTCTCAAAATTGCCCAGAACTTGAGATGCCATCACTAGCGAATCTGTCTTCACTTGAATATCATTAATGCCAAGTTCCTTTGCAAATCTCAGACCTGCCAAGAGTGTCTCGTACTCTTCCTGGTTGTTGGTAGTTAGGAAATAGAACTTTACAGCCCGTTCTATCTTCACTCCATTTGGGTTGATGAGGACAACCCCTGCACCCGAAGAATCCTTCCCTGAGGCTCCATCCACGAACATTGTCCGTGCTAGAGGAGATTCTTATTTTGGAACTGGGCAAGCCTCCACCGTGTCTATTAAGAAGTCTGCCAATATTTTTGCCTTGATGGCTGTCCTGGGCACATAGGATATTTTGAACTCACCGAGCTCTATGATCCACCTAGCCAGCCTACCTGAATGCTCCAGCTTCTCAAACACACTCCTCAGGGGATGATCAGTCACCATCTGGATTGAATGAGCTTGGAAATACATACGAAGTCTTCGGGCAGATATGCCGGAGCCAAAGCTAGTTTCTCCAGAATTGAATGTCTCGTCTTAGCACTCTTGAGGATATGACTGACATAATAGACTGGAAACTGCTTCTTCTTTTGCTCTCTAATAAGGACTGAACTTACTGCATCTGGGCTAACCATCAAATAGATAAACAACACCTCCTGTTCGAGGATTTTGAAGCAAAGGAATTGACGTTAGCTGCTTCTTGAGTTGCCCAAAGGCTTCGTCACACTCCTTTGTCCACTCGAACTTGGAGGCTCCTCGAAGCGTCCTGAAGGAAGGAGCGCTCTTATCTCCTGCCCTAGAGATGAATCTACTCCAGCCTGCTAACCTTCCACCTAGTTGTTGAACTTCCTTTAGACCACGAGAGGGTGTCATGTCAAGGATGACCTTTACTTTGTCAGGATTGAGAGTGAGACCTTCGGGAGTAAGGAGATGACCAAGAAATTTACCTTTACTAGTCCCGAAGACACATTTCAATGGATTCAATCTTATTCTAAAACACCGCAGAGTAGCGATCGTCTCTACGAGGTCTTCCAAGTGGGATGAGGACTTGTTTTTGATAAGGAGAGCATCATCATAAACCTCAAGATTTTTCCCTTTTGTTGCTTAAATACAAAGTCCATCATCCTCTGATAAGTAACGCATGTGTTTATAAGCCCGAAAGGCATTATGAGGTTGCAATAACAACCATCGTTCGTAATGAAAGTTGTGTGAGACACATCGGACTTATGCATCATGATTTGATGATAACCGGGGAACGCATCTAAAAAACTCATTCAAGAATACCCAACCGCGGAATCAACTAAAACATCTATCCGAGGCAAGGGTTAACAATTTTTGGGACATGCATTATTCAATTTTGTAAAGTCTACACACATTTGTCATTTTCCACCTGGTTTTTAAACCATTACAACATTGGATACCCAGACGGGATATTGAATTTTGCGTATAAACTTGGCTTTGAAAAGCTTGACGACCTCCTCTCTGATGGACTCTAGAAGCTTTGTTGTCACCTCCCTCTTCTTTTGCTGGACTGGCTTGAAGTTCAGATCAATGTTGAGGTTGTGGCAAACAACGTCAGGGTCCACTCCTGACATGTCTTTCGCTGACCAAGCAAAGACATCCAGGTTACTCAGCAAGCAGGAGATCAACTCGGCTTTCTCCTCTTCTGGCAGCTCTGAGTTGATGACGAGCTTCTTCTCTTCCCCCTTAGTAATGGGGACTGCCTGAGTCACCTGGGCAGGTTCCAGGTGAGCTCCTTCTCTGGCCTTTTACTCTGGTTCTTCAGCAGCTTCTGGAGGATTTATCACTTCAAGAACAACAACTGGAACCTCTGGGGAAGGAGTTTTGCTCAATCACATCGACCGTGCGAACGTAGCATTCCCGAGCCAACCTTGGGTCACTCCTGACCCTATACTGCTTCCCCTCAGCGGCGAACTTTATAGAAAGATGGTAGGTTGAGACTACCGCTTGATATTCATTCAACAAGGGTCTCCCGAAGATAGCATAGTAGCTGCTTGGAGCGTCAACTACTATGAACTGGATGAGCTTGGTAATCCCTCCGAGTGTCACCAAGAGGGCGGCACTCCCTTCTACTTTCTTTCGTTCGCCTGAGAAGCCGTAGAGTGGCCCTTCAGTGGAAAGCAAAGACTTCTCAGTCTTCAGGGCCTCAAAAGTCGGTGTGAATAGAAGGTTGACTAAACTGCCGGTGTCGATCAGAATCTTGTTCTCCGTGTAGTTCTCGATGACTGCCTTGATCACGACAGCATCGTTGAACGAGTTGACAGTCGAAGGAAGGTCGTCCTGACTGAAGGTGATGACCCCCCCCTTGATGGAGCAGAGGAGGAGGTTACAGCTACCTCCTGCCAGAAGTCTCTCGAGATGGAAGACTTCCGGGCTGATTCAGATCCAGCTCCTCCGTGAATGCAAAAGAGTCGGCCGAAAGTGTCTTCGTCGTCGGCATTGACACATTCACTTCCAACATTGGCGTCGCCTAGATGGCCAACATCTTCAACCTCTTCGCACTCACTGTAAACTTCCACCACCTCCTTGCCCTTGAAGGTGGATGGCTTGGCAGGAGCTTCTCTTCGGACGAGGTCCTGGAGCTTCCCTTCTCTCAAAAGTCTCTCTACCAACAGGAGGAGAGCTCTGCAGTTCTCAGTCAAATGATCCCTCTCCTTATGATACTCATAGTAGAGATGGGGGTTGCAGAACTTCACGTCTAACCTCAAGGGAGTTGGCCTCTTGAAATCAGGCCTCTTCTGCAAGATCTGGACGACCTTGTCCATCAAAACATTCAGATGAGTAAATGACTCCTACGAGTCATCATACTGCTGGGGTAGAGCATATGGAGGTGGAGGCACAACAGCTGGTATACTGGCAAAACTTGTGGAGCTGGAGCAAATGGAGTGGGTTCGGTGTCCAACGACAGTCTCTGCTCTTGAAACTATTGATGACCATGAAAGAGACGTTTGTGACGGAAATTCCTCCCCCTCTGAGCAAGGGATTGGAATTCTGCGCGAGGAGGTCTCGCCGACTGCTGAGGTGCAATAGAGGAGGAGCTGACCGAACTCTTATCTGCAAGAAGTTTTGAAACGTAGATCGTGTTGCTTCTCTCTCCTCTGATGTACATATTGGCGAGGCTGATCATCTCTTGGTAGGTCCTTGGCTCTCTGATATTCGCTTCAAACTTGAGCGGACCTTCTCTTAAGCAGTTAATCAGAGACACCTTATAGAGCTCTGGATCAATGTTCTGAGCCTCTATAATCTTTTTTTGGAAGCGGTCCACAAACTAAGCCCACGACTCATCTTCTCGCTATTTAATCTCAAACAGGACAGCTGGACCATTCTTCCTCTTCAAAAGGAGCTCCTTGTGAAGCACGGCGAAGCACCCAATAGATTGGGGGTGGAGCCTGTAAAACCATTTTCGTTCTTGTCCATCAAAGGACGTCACGAGAAGTTTGCACTTAGTCGCGTCTTAAAGAGTCTTCAGAGCGACAACTGACTAGAAAGCTTGTAGATGTGAAACTGGATCGGTCTCACCAGTGTACACCGGTAGACGAGGCTCCCTGAAGTGACTTGGAGTTAGCTCCCACCAAACTCCATCGGTAAACAGAGAGGGCTCCTCTGCCTCCTCATAGACAGGGGGAAGGGGAGGGTAGATTGCAGCAGGGGCAGCCGCTGGAGGATAGGCCAAAGGATGAGAATAATAAGCTGCTGCAGAAGGAGAAGCTCCCTGGAAGTTAAAAGCCCTGGTTGGGCTTCCTTGGGCTGCTTTTCGGAAGAAAGCTTGTCGGGCAGTGAATTCCTCTTCTTAAAATCACTGAGGAGCTGCGGTCTGACCAGGCAGATAGGGAGGAGGAGGAATCCTCATGGGAGACGGAGGGATCAGAATAACCGCCGACATGGCTGCGGGCTGCTGCGGAGCTAACCGATCTGTAAGAGCGACTAGGGCTTGACTGATTGCATCAAGCCTGGTCGGTTACCCTGCGGGCTTGCTCGGCTTCCCGCCGCGACAGCTCCAGAGCCTCCCACAAGGCATCATTGCTGTGATCTGAGCTGATTGATCTCTGAGCAGATTGACGGTTTGACATGTTCTAACCGGATGTTTCACCGACGACTCAGATCTGATGGTCGCGTTTTCGTTCTGTTGGTGCCGAAAATGCACCTCTACAACCACACACTAGGAGATGGGGAAGAGACTCCGGGTAGCCGGTTACTGTCGGTTAAAAGAATGCAGATAATGCAGGCCGCTAGTAGCGGCAACACCAGACTTTGCCCGTCGGGGCGAATGCCACTCTTGCGACAGACTTTTCTTTGATTGAAAAGAGGATTACAACGGTTAACAAGAAGAAGCCGGAGAGCCTGAGCGAACAGGAGATCGCTTGACACTAGTTTCGAGATCGTTGTCACAGGCGACAAGCTTAGGGATTTGAATCACCGTGCCTAGACAGTATTGTTCACCTCTATTTATAGGCTCGAGGGCCTGCCCAAATGAGCAAGGCTAAAATTACCTGCTGCTCATGTACATGAGAATCGGGCAGCTGTGACGAGATACAGGGGGTGCGAATAAAAGAAGCGATAACCTAACCACAGATAGGCGGTTAGGTCTGAATCTGATCTGCCTCTCCTCGGGGACTTGGTGGCTTGATGAGCAAGGCGGCTAGGCGGTTAGATCAATTCTAATCGCCCGAACTTGGGAAAAATCCAGGGGCCGATTTGCTGGGTAAATGTGAATTTTATCTTTCAAAAGTTTCCGAAGAAATCTTTTAAAACGTGTATCCTTATTGAGCGTGAAAAATTTAGGAGTTCTTATTATCCTTAAAACATGAGTTTTCTTAAATATATTGATAATTTGAAAATATTTTTTGTCAAACATATTTATATTTATAGGGTGATTTAATGACATAAAATGATATTCTCCAAATACGAAATCAATATATGGTGTTGACACTAGTGCTATGGGTTGGTGAGCATCAAACATAATGTCAATAAACTCACGTATTGGTGGTTGTAGTGGGCTAGGAGACTCAGGACATACGTACCTCGAGTCTATGTCACCTAATGCGTGAGTCTCTTCACTAGCCAACTCCATCTTCTGGAGAATGATCAAAACTGTCATCCAAGGTGAGTGCCACATCGCTATTACGTTCTTCTTCCTGGAGCAGGGGCTCGGGAAGAAACTCAGTGACTACAATTGGTGATTCAGTGGGGGCAATTGGAGTCTCTACTTTAATTGGGATGACATAATTGGGAGGAAGAAACTCTTTTTCCCAAAGCTAAGGCTCAGGAAGAGACTCCTCAACTAGGGAGAGTGCTACTGTGGAGCTAAGTTAGGATAATGTGCTCATGGAGGAAATGACGAGTCTAGAAAGAGGATTGTTCATAGTTCGAAGCCCGGGTTCCATTAGTTGATACGTAGGTGGACATAATCAGGGAAAATATTTTTCTTGCGCATTGTGATACGCCCGAAATAGGTATACGTAAATTACGCAAGTGCACGTGCCGAATTAAGTAATACAAAGTGAATAAAGATCGTTCCCACTGAGAGGTGATTAATTTAACGCTCGCAAATACTAGCTAACATTTTCTTTAAATCCAAGTAAATCAATTTAAAAGGTTTCTAAACTAAATTAAAGCTCTAAGAAAAATTAATGACTTCCTAAAATTACTTTGTATCAAATGGTGAGAAAACAGTCTTGTATTTTGATTTTTTAAGTCTATTATGATGGATTAATAAAAGATATTTATAAGAAAACTTAGTGCGCTTTCCTGCAACGATTTTTAGGCAGAGATCCGTATCTCTCGATATTAGAAATCACTATATCTCTTGTTCTTTTGTCATCTCTAACTCAGACGAAACGAAAAATATTAATAATAATAAAAATCAAAATTGCTAACGTATATGTGAAATGTCTTTCTCCCTTCTATTATGCTATATTGAGTCGATGATACACTTACGTCTCTCTTCTCTCGAATATCAAAATGCAATAAAACGGGCCGAAACTTTGGTTAAAGATTTACACCACTCATCTCTTGAATCTTGCCGCGTAATAAAATAATTTCCGTTCATATCCTCACACGTCTCATCTTTCGAATCTCGAAGCGGAGAATAGAATGAAAATATAATCCAAAAGTTTTACCATCAAGATCAAAAACTCAATAAAGAAATCACACCAAAATTCTCATAACTCAAAATAAAACTAGAGGTCACATCAAAATAGAACAAATTACTTTCAAAATAGAAAACCTTGGGAATTAGTTCATGATTTGAGAAATCCACCACGAAATTAGAGAGATTTTACAAGATATAATGTTTAGAGATCTAAACACTGCAGGAAATTCCACTCATACGCGCGCAAAATCCTTCTTTGATGAAGATCTATGCAGCTCCTCCTTCTCTTGCAAACCCCGGTTCTCATTTCTTGAATAATTTGAATATGATGAAAAAAAACTCATTTGAATTGTCTTTAGCCTTTTTATAGATGTTCCTCCCTCAAAAGAATATTTTAAATGTTGAATAGATGTCTCCTTTAGCCTTTAAAACAGCCCAAATTTGAATATTTCCAGAATTCAAATTTTTATTCCCGCTAATATGTTATAACATAATTTTTGCACTGTGAAAATATGTTGTAACGTATTTTCTGCATTACTAAAAACTGCTCAAAACTGCAATTAAATTATGTCAACTCTTCTGCAACTTTTTTCCTGGACTTCAAATAAGTTCTACCCTTGACTTCTTGGGGTGGATATTTTGAAAATCCTACATAAAAAATAAATTAAAATGACGATAATACCCTCAATTTTCACCAAATACTAAATTACTCATATTTAATATTTTTAACTCAAATTTATCAAATATTTTAATAAAAAAGATAACTATTAAAGCATAAGATAACTTTTTTTGAAAAATTATCACACACTCACACATAAACTTTTGTTAGTCCGTAACAAAGATGAATCATTGCAGTACATTGAATGAGCGAATAACTAACTACATACACGTTCCAATCTCCTTACTCTTGAACATAACAAGGTTACTTAAGGGATTCACAATAACAATTGGTAAGTATGTTAATCTTTAAAATTTCAAACATGGATAAATTTGTTAGTTCGATACAAGTTTAGCTCATAATAATTTCCTAGTGTTGTGTATTATTCCTTAAAATTATCTACTTTCAAACAACTTAATTCATTAAATTTCCTCATAAGTAAAAAGAGATGAAAATATGTTAAGTCTTTGAGTTAGCCTCCACAAGAGTTTTAGTAGAAAAAAAATCATAAGGACTTAAAATATGATAGGTTTTGACTTGGTTGAGAATTCATGATTTAATTTTGATTGGGTAAAAGTATTTCCCTAGCTAATATTTTTAATAAGTATACCTACTATGGGGTTTCTTTCACAATCATCATTCATTTTTTTTAGTTCATAGTTGTATCATTCCAAGTAGGTGTACACACACTTAGGACATATTTCACTATGACTTATACATTTTTTATAGTCATAGCTGAGATCATTCCAAGTATGAATAAACATACCTAAGCTGCATATCACTATGACACATTTGTTCTCTTTTTTGATAATTGTTAGAGTTATTATTATGTAATAGTTTAATATTGTTGAGTTTAGTCTCACACTGCTTATCGATGTTGGGTGTCTTGATGTAAGCCCTATATATTGCCCCTATGTGGATGAATAAAATCACACCTTCTATTCCTTTATACATGGTATCAGAGCCAGGTTCTGGAACCTAAATAAAAATTATCCCGATTTCTGCTTCGGCCACTGTTCCTTCCTCCCCCGACCCATCCTTCCGCAACCACGACCTGATAGGGTTCACGGGAATTGCCTTTCCCCTCGCTCCTGTCGACGGAATCGTCGTCTGATTCCGGAGACGGGAGCGGGACCTTCTCCCAATTGCGCCGACTGCTTCCGCCGTTGCCGTCCTGTGCTGCTTTCGCCTGCGACATTGACGGCTCCTCCGGCTTCCGTCTGCGACATCGATGATCCCGTCGGCTCTCCTCTGCATCGCCGACGTCGACGCCTCTACTTCCATCTTCTCCCGGCATCTTCATCGCTGCTGCTTCCGCCTGCGTCTTCCTCTGCCTCCGTCGTTATCTTCTCTCGACGTCTTCGCCGCCGATGCTGCTGTAAGTATCTAGTGTCAACCTAATCCACCTATGGGGGGGGGGGGGAATAAGTGTCGTGCAGTCTTTTGCGGAATTAAACTAACCTGCACAAGTAAGCATACAGAACACAGAAAACACACAAAGAATTATAGTGGTTCCCTGATTTGGGTACGTCCACTTTCCCCCTACGACCTATCTCCCACCAAGGGACGACTCAGTCACTTCTTCAAACGGATTGAAATCCAATCCTCACACTAGGAGCAACGCTCCCCTAACTATGGAAGGAACCCTTCCAACAACGGAGTCACAACTCCACCACAATGGGTTGCACCCAACCCTTACAACTAGGAATGAAAATTCCTTTACAACAAAATTGAATGTAAATAAAAATACAAACAATGCTTTGGAGATTCCGATGTCCTTCTTCGTTCGTTGAAGCTTGCACGAAAAGTACGAAGAGTCCACTACCGGATTTCTCACTTGGAATGAATCTTGTCAAGATCGGCGGCGACAAGTAAGTGCGGCGGCGATGCTTTGTAGATCTAAACTTCTTGACGAAGCAAGCTAGGTCTTCGAACGATCTCAGTCGGATCAAACGTCTCAACCGATTCGGAAGGGAGAACAAGTCTCGTTCAACGAATCGGAAGACAAGAGATCTCGAGAGAGATACGTGAGACCGGCTGCTTGCCTCGGTTCTGTCGTCGGACGATGAGAGATGAACTGAGATCAGCGGATGCGACGACCTTGCGAGCGGCGACGAGCGATCGGCGGTTTCCGCGATACGCTAGGTCACGACGTCGGCTTCTTGTGGTATATCGTTTTCCGATTAGTTAGTTTTTTGTGGACAACAGAGATAAGTCCGTATATATACCCAAAGGAAAACCCTAGAAGACCGTTGTGGGGCCCACCACGGAAATCCCGACATCTGGCCGAACAGAGCACGGCAACCTGGACCGGTCCAGCGAGTGGCAAATTCTTCCTAAGGCAAAATCGGCGGGAGTCGTTGGTGATTCCCGTCGATGTCGGCGGGAATCACTCTCGACTCCCGTCGATTCTGCCTTGGCAGAATTTCGGTTTGAAATTTGCCAGCCGGAATAAGTCGGCGGGAGACACTAATTGATTCCCGTCGAAGTCGGCGGGAATCACTAACGATTCCCGTCGAAGTCGGCGGGAATCACTAGCGACTCCCGTCGAAGTCGGCGGGAATCACTAGCGATTCTCGTCGATTTTGACTTGAAAGAATTTTCCTTCTTCCTTCTTTTGATAACTTGGTCTTTGACCCATCCTTGCTCCTTCTTCTGCTTTTGATCTACCTTGACCCTGTACTTGAAAATAAGTACACTCCAATAGAGAGAGAAAACGTGAATTAACACTCTGATCTACACAACGAGGGATTACATTGCGCAGACCCGTGTATATTGACCCACTGCATCCTGACATTGGTGTGTACTTAGCATGGAATAGCTGCAATCACAACTTGATAGAAGAACGTCAAATACATTGTGAATCCATCTTAGCTTGACTGGAGTCTTCTTTAAATCAGGGTAATTGTGGATACAATACCCAACAATCTCCCCCTATTTGAAGAAGCCAAAATCCTACTAGCTAAGATGAATTACACCAAACGTAAAGATATATATAAATGTATGCGAGACAAGAAATCAAAGTAATAAAGTTTCACGCATTCAAAACAGAAATTGAATCAACATATGATCATATATATATATATCCAAAGTGTTTTTCATTTTTAATTACAAGAACAGAAGTACACACATAATGAAAATTAAACATTTAGGTTTCATGTCTTTCCCTCCTTTGCCTCAGCTTCTCTTTGCTGTTTTGCCAAGAACTTCTTGCTTTGCCTTTCAAAATATTCCTTTGGCTTTGGGTAGTACTTGGGGGGAGGAGCTTTGTTTTCAACTGTGTTTGTCCTGAAGAATATATTTCTTTTTGCCTCAAATTCTTTGTGCATTTCCCATTCGTACTGACTATAGACTTCATTTCGGTTAAGCTCTCCCCGCTGTTGTAACATGAATGTATCAAGTATGATGCTCCTAGAAACGAGAATCCATCGTTCGTTTTTGACTTCACTTTCCTTTCTTCTTAGTTTCATCTCTGCTGGATTGTCTTTAGAGCTTCCTTCTTGAAGCTTTCTCTTTCCTTTCACAATCGCTTCTTGATCAAAGAGTGCACTGTTAGCAGCTTTAGCAGCCTTTTTGGCATCAGCTTCACTTAAGGGAAACTCCTCAGCAATAGCAATATCATCAGCAGCAGTAGTAACATCATCAGCAGGATCAACCTCAGGATCAACAGGAATAGGAATACTTGACGCTTGTTGAATGAGCCAATGACAACTGTTAAATACATATTCGTTTGATTGTTTGAAGTTGTCGACTATGATTTTCTCTAGCCCCGCCATCTTAGCTACATATTCCTTCTCCCCTTTTTTTGCTTCTAGCGCTATTGAGTTTGCATAAGAGTGTAGTGACTCATCTATATGCTTCACATTCTGAGTGAAATCGGCCAGCAAGGTTTTTTGATTTGAGTTGAGGGTGACCATGTTGACATCGAAAAGTTTGATGTTGTTGGCCACGACATGAGCATTTTGATTGACCACCGCCAGGTCAGCTGTGGTCTTCTTTAGCCCTTGCATAAGAAGAGTGATGACATTGCCAGCCTCAACATACTTGGCTTCAAATCTTTCTTCCATCTTATCCATCTTGTGATTTATCTCCACAATGTTCTTTAGCATCAGATCTTCTGATTGCTTTATTCGTTTGAGTACTCTGTTGTGAGAACGTTTAAAAGAGATCTTCAGCTCGTCTACTATACCTTGAATGATGTTTACAATGTGATTTGCCAGGCTAGGTCCTAACTGATGTTCTTGATGTATAGCCTGGTCATGTTCTGGAGTGATAGAGTTCTGAGAGTTATGACTTTCCTCTTCAGATTCACTTGTGGAGCTCAATAAATTTACAGTCTCCTGTGGAGGGATTGAAGCAGCATCTGCCATGTTGCCATATATTCTCATCTCCCCATCCAGCAGAGTATCAAGTTGTACCTGAGGCCTTGAGGTCTCCCCCTCAACTGTAGCGCCAGTCACGTCAGGAACCTTTACCTGAATCTGTTCCTCAGAATGGAGTTCAGAATCAACCTCCCTCATAGCCATATCATTTCCAGCCTGCTCATCCTCAAGATCCTCAGCAACATGCTTTTCAGGGGAATTCACATCATGTTCACTATCAGCAACATTGTCCACATCATCCTCTTCTTCCTCCTCGTCAGTCTGATCAGTAGTAAGGGTTTCTACCGCATCCTTAGCGATGAGGGAAATATCAGTAGCATCATTTACTTGTTATGGGACTGAGGCTTCCATACTGAGGGCAGTAGAAGGATTGGGTAGTGACTCCCCCTCAGTTCCTGCATTCAGCAGATCAGGAACTTCATTGGGCTCATTCGAAAGATTTGTGAATTCAGGAGCTCTGTCATCCTCATCAACACGTGTTGCAGGAGCTCCTCCTTCAACAATTCTTCTTTCCCACCTGTCGAAGACGTTGGATTCCATCTTCTTTAGATAGTGAAGGGGAACTCCCTTAGTCATATCAAACTTATCTCCATCCATTTGGTTTAGGTAGAGACTGATGATTCGTCCGAAGTTTGGGGTGCGTAGAGTATCTTTTATTTTCTCAAACAACATGGCCCCCCAGTTCATTTTCTTTCTGCACACAATGGCTATCAGGCTCTTGAACATGTCACCTGAGATGTGATCATGGGAGCCAGGCTTGCAGATCAGTACCTTCCCTATGATATCTGATAGAAGCTTTCCTTCGTCATTCATATCCTTGCATTTAATGGCCCTAGTCCCTCGAGTCAAGCCACAGAATAGCAAGGTCCTTGTACGATCATCTTTGTCTTGATAGTCCTCTTGCTCGGAGCTGGAGAGTTGGAGATGATGGGACAGTCTTGCAGCCGTCATCTTTATCCTGAGGCCTGCAATCTTACTCTTTATCATTGTGTCATCGTGACGCAACTTGGAGTTGGCGAAAAACTCTAGAACTTCCTTGTCGAGGACCTTGCACGGGTGCTCGAGAATGAAGGAGAGTCCGGCTTGTTCCAGCATCAGAATGATATTTCTGAACTCGTCTGAGGCATGAGCAATGCCCGTCCTCACTAATTCACTTCCAGTGAGTAGCCCGACCGTTGTTCGAGGAGCCATTTTAAACCTAAGCAAGTTAAACCCAAGGGGTTTACTCTTTCTTAATTCAGAATTTGTAGGAATTGAACTAGAAAGAGGGATGATCCCTGTGAAAGTGGAAACTTCAAGGAATCAACTTTAGTTACCTTTTTCTCTCGGAGGGTGCAAGGACGGAGACGGGTAGCAGGCGGTGAGTAGTTGAAGCCCTAGGGTAGGTGCAGACTGAGGCCGACGAGATGCGTGCGTCGGAGCTGAAGGGCTGGCGGGAGGCCGGGGTCGACGGGAGGCGACGATCGACGATCGGCGGGAGTTGGATGCAGATGACAGGGTTGGCGAGACACTTGCAGATTACACGATCTTCGGGAGGCTGAAGGGTCGACGGGAGGCGACGGTCGACGATCGACAGTTGCGACGGGAGGCAGAATGGTTTCCGCTAATTTCCGCAGGGAAGCTGAAAGGTTTCCGCTATGATCGACGGGAATGTGAAGGGTCGGGGGGACTGCTTTTGCAAGTTTTGAACACTTGACCATATTGGTGTCGATTGTCGCTAATTTATGAAGACCGGGTCGACGGGAATGATACCAGATTTCCGCTAATTTTTAATGACCTAGGGACTGCTGAAGTACATTTGAAAACTTAACATCGCCGGGTATAATTGATTTCCTTTTTCTTCTAAACGATGGATTAAAAATTTCCATGTCATAATACCTAAGTTGAGTTAGATGGATGTTTAACACTAGAATTAATCACTGGCTTTTTCTTAGTGAGTTCAAAATGTAATAATTGTAATTGCAACTTCTGGTACAAGTCCCTTGAGATTTATCGGACCATGTGACACCCACTTTCACAAATTATCAAGGTTTTGAAAGTTTTTCAGTTTCCAAGATGAGGATCATATGGTTGTTTGCTTGCGTGTCCTTCCATTCAAGGTGTGTATCTATATATATATATCTTGAAAGTGTCTATATATATATCTGTATATATATCTACGTAATGCGATTCAATTATCTAAATTGAATGCGCGTACCTGGGATGACTAGGATGATCATTCAGATCCACTATTTGAAGCACGAGGGGTGTCATGTACATGAAGGACACTGTAGTTAGCATTATATCTTTTCCCGTATTCCTTGTTCCAGAGCAAGCCTGGAACATCTCTTGTCTAGGTCCCATCATGTTCATGGGTACCTAGACTATCCTGCAAAATAAGATTACCTTACCTTAGGAACCCAATAGGTATTGGGTCCTAGGTTCTTGTCAGTATAAAATACAACATGCCTTCCCACAGGATCTCTGACAGGAAGGCTGTCTCTTGCCGGAAGATGTGGACATACCCTTCCCCTTGACACGGAAGGATTGTGCCAACAGTCTATGGCAAAGTGACCCACTCTGCCACAGCACCAACACTCATGGATATTGTACCTCCTTTTCTGACCGGATCTACTAACGAAGTTAGTCACGATCCTAGGTCTGTAAGGGGCAGAGCTGGTTCTGCTCTCAGATTTTCCCTTTCCACCGAGACTTGAGGTGGGTCTGATGGTGAACATGTGGTGAGTGTCATGAGGCCTGGGAGGTGGTGCTTTCTTTTTAGCCAGCACACATCCGGGGGCCCCAGTGATGCTTGCTACATGTTTGCCAACTCCCTTTCCCTTAGTCCTAGGGTGGGAAGATATTCTGTGAGAGCTGGTTCCAGCAATGTCATTAAGTCTGGGGGCTGAGGCCGTGAATACAAACGGTTCATGATGAGCCGTGTGTATTTTCTCATGGGTAGCCATAACAGCACTTGCACTATGGGTGTTTCCACATGAGGGCCGATCATTCTTGCAGTGACCATAGTTGTTCTTATGGTCATACCTGAAGGAATGATGTGTGCCCTTCCTACTCGGTGTGGGGGGTCTGTAAACAGTTTCCCCATTTCTCCACGAATTTATAATTCGCGAGATCCACCCGTTTTCTCCCTTTCTCTTAATAACATCTACCTTAGAAAAATTAGATACTATCCTCTTCTCGGTCTCTAGATAAAACTCTAGATCTGAGATCTTTGAGTCCTTCACCTTGATGGATTCCAATTGGAGGTCCATCATGGTTCTCAACTGAGCAATTTCCATATCTTGTTTCTCAACAATCGAGTTGCTCTCCTGAATGGCTCTTCGAAGGGAATCAAGAGTTTCAATCTGTTGATCGAAGCTGTCAATATCCCTGGCATCAACTGATGGACAATCCTCCGACCTTCTCCTATCTTCAGGAGATATATATAGGAAAGAGCCAGAGGAGGAAGATACCTGATCCTGATTGGGCTGATCAGGGATAGAGTTATGGTTTGCGGAAGCTGAAGTTTCAGCTTCAACACAACTGTATTCCTCCATCTCTTCTTCAGTCTCTGATAGAGAAACGGGAGCCCTGATATTAAAAGGTTGTTCTTGACTTTCATCTTCAGAGATGAGGACCCCCACATATGCTTCATCTTCTTGCTGACATTTAGTCCAGGCAGTCTTCTTTCCCTCCATGAGGTCAGAGATTGTTTCCCACATGGACTTTGCAGTCTTACACTTATCCAATCTTGTAAGAGATGATCCTGACCAAATATCAGAAATGATCTGTCGAACCAGCTTGTCCAAGTTGAATAGTGAGAACTCAGTTTCAGACATCTCTGCGGGACTCTTTGGGATTTGTAGATCTTCTCCAGAGTCAGAAGCCTTTATGGGAATGAAGGGACTCTCTTCCACAATATATAAAGCACGAGGGTCAATGGCTTCCAGATGAAACTGAACTCTCATTTTCCAGATGGAAAAATATTCTTTTGTGCAGGCAGGCAGTCTCAGGGGAGAGACATCTGTGTATAGCTCCATGCTTGAATCTTGTTTTTCTTCTTGACACTAGACACAGGATCTTACTCAAGGTGTTAAACTTATTGATGAGCAACCTCCCTCTGATATCACTTGTAAGTATCTAGTGTCAACCTAATCCACCTAGGAGGGGGGAATAGGTGTCGTGCAGTTTTTTGCGAAATTAAACTAACCTGCACAAGTAAGCAAACAGAACACAAAAAACACACAAAGAATTATAGTGGTTCCCCGATTTGGGTACGTCCACTTTCCCCCTACGACCTATCTTCCACCAAGGGACGACTCAATCACTTCTTCAAATGGATTGAAATTCAATCCTCACACTAGGAGCAACGCTCCCCTAACTACGAAAGGAACCCTTCCAACAATGGAGTCACAACTCCACCATAATGGGTTGCGTCCAACCCTTACAACTAGGAATGAAAATTTCTTTACAACAAAATTGAATGTAAATAAAAATACAAACAATGCTTTGGAGATTCCGATGTCCTTTTTCGTTCGTTGAAGCTTGCACGAAAAGTACGAAGAGTCCACTACCGGATTTCTCACTTGGAATGGATCTTGTCAAGATCGGCGGCGGCAAGTACGTGCGGCGGCGATGCTTTGTAGATCCAAACTTCTTGACGAAGCAAACTAGGTCTTCGAATGATCTCAGTCGGATCAAACGTCTCAACCGATTCGGAAGGGAGAACAAGTCTCGTTCAATGAATCGGAAGACAAGAGATCTCGAGAGAGATACGTGAGACCGGCTGCTTGCCTCGGTTCTGTCGTCGGACGATCAGAGATGAACTGAGATCAGCGGCGGCGACGACCTTGCGAGCGGCGACGAGCGATCGGCGGTTTCCGCGATACGCTAGGTCCTGGCGTCGGCTTCTTGTGGTATATCGTTTTTCGATTAGTTAGTTTTTTTAGACAACGGAGATAAGTCCGTATATATACCCAAAGGCAAACTCTAGAAGACCGTTGTGGGGCCTACCATGGAAATCCCGACATCTGGCCGAACAGAGCACGACAACCTGGACCGGTCCAGCGAGCGGCAAATTCTGCCTAAGGCAAAATCGGCGGGAGTCGTTGGTGATTCCCGTCGATGTCGGCGGGAATCACTCTCGACTCCCGTCGATTCTGCCTTGGCAGAATTTCGGTTTGAAATTTGCCAGCCGGAATAAGTCGGTGGGAGACACTAATTGATTCCCGTCGAAGTCGGCGGTAATCACTAACGATTCCCGTCGAAGTCGGCGGGAATCACTAGCGACTCCCGTCGAAGTCGGCGGGAATCACTAGCGATTCCCGTCGATTTTTACTTGGAAGAATTTTCCTTCTTCCTTCTTTTGATAACTTGGTCTTTGACCCATCCTTGCTCCTTCTTCTGCTCTTGATCTACCTTGACCCTGTACTTGAAAATAAGTATACTCCAATAGAGAGAGCACACGTGAATCAACACTCTGATCTACACAACGAGGGATTACGTTACGCAGACCCGTGTATATTGACCCACTGCACCCTGACATTGATGTGTACTTAGCATGGAATAGCTGCAAGCACAACTTGATAGAAGAACGTCAAATACATTGTGAATCCATCTTAGCTTGACTGGAGTCTTCTTCAAATCCGTGTAATTGTGGATACAATACCCAACAGCTGCCGTCTCTGCTTCTACCGACAGTTTCGCCGTCTTCTTCCGACGGCTCGGCTTCCGTCGCTGCTTCTCGTGACGACTGCTTCTCTCCCCGGCTACTGCTCTTCTTCTCCGCTGCTCTGCGTACCGCTGCTGCTCTCTTCTTCTTCGGCAGAGCTCTGTATCGTGTTGCTGCATCTTCTTCCTCGACGCCGGCAGGCTTATGCCGTTGTTGCTCTGCGTGCGCTGCTTCCTCTCCAGCCCGACTTAAGTTTTAATGTTGTTTTTTTAAAAGTTATTTTTGTATTGTGTTTGTCTGCATCTTTACGATTTCATCTTTCTTCCACGTGATCTAGATTCATGCACCCGACGAGGGTCCCACACGTGCACGTGGTCTACGTGAGGGGGTGTGTTCGTCACGGCCTCCAGGCATTGTCTATGCCTTCATGCACGTATTCCACGTGAGAGAGAGTGTTTGTGATAATGGTGACTCAGATGCGTCTTTCCCGACTCCTGCCTTAGTCACACATGACCCCCGGGTTGATTTCGTATATTGTTTGTGTCTTCTCGTCGTTTTCTCAGGATTTGGTAGGGTTGGTTTGGTCTTTCGTGGTTGACCTAGTTTCCGCTCTGAGTGTATCCAGTGTGGTCATGGTCGGTTTGCGGACCAATGTCGTGTTGCCTTTGCCCGGTTGAAGTATCCCCGGTGACACGCAGTTGGGCCTCGGTGGCTGCTGGTGAAAGTGTAAAGTTGTCAACCTAAATCACCTAGAGGGGGTGAATAGGTGAATCGTGCGTCTATATGCGGAATAAAAATTTTAGCGAACTTGCACACGTAATCAAGCAATCACAGAAAGACATGAAGATTTATAGTGGTTCCCCAATCTTGGGTACGTCCACTTTACCTCACCGATCTAGCAAATCACTAGACTCGGCTACTCCACTATCGGATTAAAAACAATCCTACGCCTCGGAACCAAGTTCCTAAAAACTCGATCCAAAAAGATCTACACTCGGAAGATAAAAACTTTCTACAAACTCGGAGAATAATCTCCTACAAGATTTACAAAGAGGTTTGAAAATACAAACAAAAATTTCTCCCAGATCTGGAAATTCTGAACTTGGCGGTTTTTTCAGAATATGTAGAAGAAGAACCTCTGTAGATCTGACCTGAGAGGACTTAGGACTTACTCGATCAAGGAGAGGATGAAGATTCCTTGAACAACAGGCCTTTCTTGATCTAGAGCAGAAAGATCGATCTCACGATGAGCGGCGGCGGCGGCTTCAGAACGTGTTCTTCTTGGAAAGCGACGGCCGATCCAGCGATCTTGAATGTACGAAAATCCGCTCCTTGTAATTGTTAGGGTTTTGTCTTAACGAAAAGACTTTATATAGGATTACCCTTAACGACTAGAAAAGACATTAATGACGACACGTGGACCAATCACGTCAAGTCATTTGAAAAATTTCGGCCGATTGGACTTAACAAAATTTTCTGAAGAATTCGACTTACAGTTCTCGAGAAGTAATTTTAGTTCTCGAGAACTAGAAACTGAGTTCTCGAGAGCTATCAGGACTTCTCGAGAACTATACTGCTTAGAAGAATTCTGGACTTCTCGAGAACAAAAGGCTGAGTTCTCGAGAACTATCAGGACTTCTCGAGAACTATGGAGTCTTCTCGAGAAATAACACTTAAGAAAGATTTCTGAGACAACTTTGACTATTCGAGAAATAGGGCTGACAGTTCTCGAGAACTTAAGCCAAGCTTCTCGAGAACAAGATAGACTTCTCGAGAACTATAGTTGAGACTTCCCGAGAACTGACCAAGACATCTCGAGAATAAGGAAGACTTCTCGAGAACTAAGAAGACTTCTTGAGAACTCTGACTTAGAAAGATTCTTGAACCTGTCTGGACTTCTCGAGAACTTTGAAGCTAAGCTTCTCGAGAACTCTAAGCACTTCTCGAGAACTAAGAGGTTAAGCTTCTTGAGAACTCTAAGGACTTCTCGAGAACTAAGAGGTACTTCTCGAGAAGTGGAATTAGAGAATTTTCTGAACTTTAGAAAAGATCTTTCTCTTCTCTTCAAGAGTCCAATCTTCATCCCATGATCCAAGGTTTGAATATGAAGTGTATCCCAATAGAGAGGCTACACATGAGTCAACATCTTGGGTCACACAGTGAGAGATTACACTGTATGGTCCTGTGTTCATGACTCACTGTAGACTGACATTGGTCTACACTTAGCAATGGTAATCTGCAAACACACAACTTAAACAAGATATCAAATACAACTTAATTCATTTTAGTTCAAAGGCGACTTCATGCAAATCTGGGTTATTGTGGATGCAACCCAACAGCTGGTCTGTCCCATTTTGCCAACCTTCTTTTACCTTCCGTTTTATGTTGTGTTCAAGCTGTAGGGTCCCCCTTCAGCTTGAGGGGGAGTGTTGCCTATCGGTGTTGTGTGTCTTGATGTAAACCCTATATATTTCCCCTATGTCGATGAATAAAATCACACCTTCTATTCCTTTCTATAATAATCATAATTGTGATCATTTCAAGTAGGTGTACACACACTCATGCCACATATCACTATGACTTATACATTTTCCTCTTTTTTTAAAACACTCATAGCTGAAAAACTTATTAAGAAATAATTAGTAAAAATATAGGGAAATAAAACATAAAATAATGTGCATCCAAATGCAAAAGTTCAAGCTCAATTGTTATGGTGGATGATCAAAATGGATTAACTACAAAATCTCATTTGTTGACTTGCATCATTGACTCAATTCTTGTTCACTCCTCCCCCTTATATTTGAAAGTTAATAAATTTATTTTGTATGGAGCAAATACTTTAAAAGAGTATTGTGCATAGAGGAAATACAAAAGGGAGCTTCAATATATCTTACTAACTTCAAAAGCAAAATTCGGAACTTTTATGTTTTACAAGTCTACCAATCGATTTAAATTGCAAAATTTTGGAATAATAGTAAGACTCCTCAAATTAATATTAAATAGGCTATTTACCATCAAATCGGTGAAGGTTACTTCACACTCTCACACCTAAGCCCTTGCTAGTCTCTGAAATCAAAAATAAAGTACTCTCCTGAAATCAGAAATATCTTTCCTTCTCCTCCTTTTCATCCACTTGTATGCACATGAAGACCATGATGTAAAAGTCAGCAGAGACGATAAACGCATAGGTGACCTGCATACACAATTGCCCAAAGCCAGAACAAAATTAGTTGCCAAATTAAGGTTTTTAACATTATATTCAACCATGTTTTATGAATGGAGGATTAAATAAATAGTAGATTAAATTTAGTGCAATAAATTACAAGTGCATGCAATATCCATTTTGAATTGGCCATCCCATTAACAAAATGACAATCAAATAATAACACCAAGGTAACTGTCTGTAGGCGACAACTTGAGTTATATCAAAAATGCATATAAAATTCTGCCTAAAATTTGTTAACTAGAATTAGCATATCATGTTGTTCATATATCAAGCATCCAACACAAGCATCACAGAGTCATGATTAAGTCTAGGTGATATCAACTACAATGTCCATATAGTGCAATGTCCAACATGCAAAAAGACAATAAAAAATGCAAAAGCCCAATAAATCCTAAATGATAACCGTCGTGAAGTCCATCATCGAGCAATGTCCAAAATGCGTAAAAATAATAACATAGAACTTGATCTATCAAAAATAAGATATGTAAATTACTATTTGAACTCACAAATGATCTCATAAAGTCTATGCCCCAAACGTCAAATAGTTCTACTTCTAAAATCGTGTTCATGAGCATCGCATCAGTTTTTCTTATGTTTTCACTCCTTTGACATCGATTGCATTGTTTAATAAATTCCTTAGAGTCTCGAAATAAGTTGGGCCAAAAGAATCCGGCCTCTAAAACTTTCATCGTCGTTCTTTCTCCCATAAAATGCCCTCCATATAGGGAGCTATGACACTTTTTTAGCACAGATTTCATTTCTTCCTCAGGAACACACCGTCTCACAACACCGTCAGCGCCCACCTTAAATAGATAAGGGTCATCCCATAGATATGAACGAACTTGATGCATAAATCTCTTTCTTTGTTGGCAGGTTAAATCGGGAGGCATAATATTACTAGCTATGTAATTCACATAATCAACATACCATGACACTGTACTCGCAGGCATAACAAATAAGCACTCATCAAGAAATCTCTCAGCAATTTCAGAACGAAGGGATGGCTGGGGACACTCAATCCTAGATAGATGATCCGCCACAGGGTTATCTGCACCTTTCCTATCCTTGATTTATACATTAAACTCTTGCAAGTGAAACACTCATCAAATCAGTCGTGGTTTTGCATCTTTCTTTTCCATGAGATAACAAATTGCAGTGTGATTAGTAAACATTATAACCTTCGTGCACATGAGATATGATTTATACTTCTCAAATGCAAAGACTACCGCCAATAACTCTTTTTTGACCGTGGTATAATTGACTTGAGCATCAATAAGGGTTTTGCTAGCGTTGGCTATCGTGTGGAAGACCTTCTCCCGCACTTAGCCCACGACAACTCCCACCGCATAATCACTAGCGTCACACATTAACACAAATGACTCTTCCCAATTGAGAGTTATTACAATGAGTGCAGTGTTTAATTGACTCTTTAATTCATAAAAAGCATTCAAACAACCATCATCAATATGAAATTTCACGTCTTTTTCTAAGAGGCCACTCAACGGTTTTGCGATTTTCGCGAAATCTATAATAAATCTCCTATAAAATCCAGCGTGCCTTAGAAAGCTTCGCAACATTTTCACATTTTTGGGTGGTGGTAGCTTTTCGATTACATCAATTTTAGCTTTGTCAACTCTTAACCAGTTCCTAGAAACATAATGCCCAAGTATTATCCCTTCACGAACCATGAAATGACATTTCTCCTAATTTAAAACGAGGTTGGTCTCCATGCATCGTACTAACACATTCTCTAAACACTCCAAACAAACGTCGAAAGATTTACCAAAAATAGAAAAATCATCCATAAAAATCTCAATACCATAATCCATAATATGAGAGAAAATAATGATCATACAACGTTGGAAATTAGCGGGTGCGTTACACAACCCAAAGGGCATTCTCCTAAATGACAAGGTTCCGTACGAACAAGTGAACGTGGTCTTTTCTTGATTTCCGGAGTCGACAATAATTTGGTTATAGCCAGTGTACCCATCAAAAAACAGAAAAAAATCATTCCCCGCCAATTTATCTAAGACTTGATCAATGAATAGTAAGGGGAAATGATCTTTCCTCGTGGGCTTATTCAGTTTCCTATAATTCATACAAATACGTCACCCCGTGATTATTCTAGTGAATATCATCTTATCCTTTTCATTCTTAACCACCGTCATCACTCCTTTCTTTGGAAAACATTGTACCGGTGAGACTCAAGCGCTATTCGAGATGAGATATATAATTCCCGCGTCTAACCACTTAATAGTCTCCTTCTTAACTACTTCCTTTATGGGTGGGCTTAGACGACTTTGAGGTTCTATGGATTCCTTAAAAGATTCGTCTAAAAGAATTTTATGTATGCATAATGATGAGCTTATTCTCCGAATATCCGCTATGGTCCAACCTATAGCCAATTTATATTGTTTTAATAGTTCGATTAATCTTTGTTGTTGTTCAGGTTGTAATTTTGAGTTGCTAATAACTGGCAGTGTATTATTCTCTCTTAGGTAGACATATATAAGATGATCGAGAAGGGGTTTTAATTCTAGCGTTGGTGGGTTGATAATGGAAGGCTTGACCGCCAAGGATTTCTCAAGCATTTCAAGGGGTTTCGGTTTACGAGACCAAATAGTTGGCTTCTCGAATACCTGTAAGCATTCTTGGATCTCATCTTCATCATCCGATAATTCCTCGTTCGTCAATAGTCAGACTAACACTTCATCTTGCTCTTCATATTGATTATTCAAATTATGATCACATATAGATATATTGTTAACCACTTACATGTTATCCTCCTCTATATGAGGAAATTTCATAGCTTTGAGAACATTGAACGTTACATGTTCATCATTCACTCTCATGGTCAATTATCCCTTTTGGACATCAATTAGAGTTCTTTCGGTCGCTAGGAATTGTCTATCTACGATAATGGAAAACTCTTTATCCTCCTCCATATCTAGAACAATAAAATCCGCTGGAAAAATGAATTTGTCTACTTTGACCAACACATCTTCTATTATTCCCTTTGGAAATGCGAGTGTTCTATCAGCTAATTGTAAGGTTATAGATGTATTTGAGATTTCTCCCAACCCAAACTTTTATATATCGATAAATGCATTAGATTTATACTCGCTCCTAGATCACATAGCGCCTTACCTTTAAATTGATATCCTATGGAGCACGGTATGGTAAAACTTCCCGGATCTTTTAATTTGAGTGGAAGCCTTTTTTGAAGTATGACACTACACTCTTGAGTAAGTGCTACCGTTTCATTAACTCCAAATTTTCTCTTCTTAGAGAGAATATCTTTCATAAATTTAACATAGCTAGACATTTGTTCTAGTGTTTCAGTAAAAGGGATGTTTATTTGTAATTTCTTAAAAATTTCTACGAATTTCTGAAATTGTTGGCCCAGTTTATTTTTTCGTAGTCTTTGAGGAAATGGTGGAGGTGGGTAGACTATTGGATTCTCTTTCTTCTTTATCGTTTCAACACTAGGTTCCCCCTTCTTTTCTTCTAATACTTCGACTTTATCTTCTTCTTTGTTACAGTTTTGTTTTAACTCCCCGTTAGAGTCACAAGGAATAACATCTTCCAACTCCTTTTCTTCATTATTCTTCCCAACTTGTTTGTTTGTAGGCTAACTCACTAACTCCTTCCCACTCCGCAATATGATCGCTTCGCAATGTTGGTTATCTCCTTTTGGATTTGGAGTGGTATCCGTTGGGAGTGACCCTTGGGATCTAAGAATCAATGCGTTGGCAATTTGTCATAACTGAGATTCAATTACGCCTAAGATAGTAATGCGAGCGTCACTATTTTGCATGGATTCAATAAGTATCTCATCAGATAATTTTTTTGAAGACCTTTGTTGGTTGTAGTTATTGTTTTGAGGTGGATGTGGATTCAAGTTAAATCTGGGTGGGTTTGCTATTCCGGTATTATTCTTTCATGAGAAGTTAGGATGATTATGTAATTCTGAATTGTAATAGTTCGAGAACGCATTATTATTATGCTTAGGTTGCCCTCCTATGTAGTTAGCCTCCTCGTTATGAACAATAAATTGTTCTACCGTGAGTGAAGGGTTCATGGGAATTGGAGGGGTAACTATATTATTAATTTGTGGATTCATTTGAGCATGATTTAAACTCAGTGCATCTAACCGCTTGTTCATAGAATTGACTTGTGCAGTCATTTGTGCGACAAAAGAGGTCAATTGATCTACTTGGTAAATGTGACCCGTGGAAGAAGGACCTTGTCGATCGAACCACTGATAATTATTGGAAGATAAATCTTCGAGAATCACATAAGCATCCTCAGGGTACTCGTTCATGAGAGGTCCTCCTGCAGCTCCATCTACTTGTATCATAGTAGATGTCTGGAGGCCATTGTAGAAGGTCCACACTTGTTGATGAATAGCTAAACCGTGGTGAGGACACTTCCGCAAGAGTTCCTTAAATCACTCTCATGCGCCATAAAGAGTCTCCCAAATTCCATTGCATAAACGTAGTAATGTCTCACATTAGTTTCGCCGTTTTAGCAGGTGGGAAATACTTTGCTAAGAATTTCTCTACCACTTGTAACCAAGTGGTGAGATCATATTGGGAGTCGAGTCACTCCTGTGCCCTTCCTTCCAGAGAGAATGAGAACAAACAGAGTCTAATTGCTTCATCCGACGTGCCATTAATTTTGTATGTGTCGCAAACGTCTATGAAAGTTCGTAAGTGAGAATTGGGGTCCTCATGACTAAGTCCACCAAATTTATTATGTTGAACGAGTTGCATAGCCATAGAGTTAATTTTAAAATTATTTGCTTCTATAACAGGCTTAATGATGCTATAATGCAATCCCCCTATAAGGCATGTTATAATTCCGACACGTTCTCCTAACTTCCGCAAGTTGACCATTTCGTTCTACCTGACCCTCCTGGTCCTGAACCTCCTGATTATTCAAATTGTTAACGTTTTGATTAATGAGATTCATGATCGTGGAGTTATTATGTTCTAACTGATAGGTTTTTCGATTTTGTTTATACGTTCGTTCGATTTCTAAGTTCAAGGGAAACAACTCAGGTGTTCGATAGCTGGACATGTACTAACAGAACAATAAATGAAAGTGAAAACAAAAATAAAATAAAAATAGGAATTAAAGCTCTAAATACTAAGAATCACTAATATTGCAAGAAATAACCAATAAACTAAGCAACTCTCCGACAACGGTGTCAGAGACTTGATATGCCCGAAATAGGTATACTTAAATTACGCAAGTGTATGCACCAGATCAAGTAATACAAAATAAATAAAGATCGTTCCCACGGAGAAATGGTTAATTTAACGCTCGCAAATACTAGATAACATTTTCTTTAAATTCAAATGAATCAATTTAAAAGGTTTTGAAACTAAATCAAAACTCTAAGAAAAATTAACGACTTCTTAAAATTACTTTTTATCAAATGGTGAAAAAACAGTTTCGTATTTTAATTTCTTAAGTTTATTATGATGGATCAATAAAAGTTATTTATGAGAAAACTTGGTGCGCTTTCCTGCAATGATTTTAAGGCAGAGATCTATTTCTCTCGATAACGGAAATCACTATATCTTTCGTTCCATTGTCATCTCTAACTCAGGCGAAACTAAAAATATTAATAATAATAAAAATTAAAGTTGCGAACGTACAAGTGAAATCTCTTTCTCCCTTCTATGCTATATTGAGTTGATGATAGACTTACGCCTCACCTCTCTCGAATCTCGAAGCGCGGCAAAACGGGCCAAAAACTTTGGTTAAAGATTTACGCAGCTCATCTCTTGAATCTCACCGCGTAGTAAAATAATTTTCGTTCATATCATCTCACATCTCATCTCTCGAATCTCAAAGCGGAGAATAAAATGAAAATATAATCCAAAAATTTTACCATCAAGATCAAAAACTCAATAAAGAAATCACACAAAAATTCGCATAAACCAAAATAAAAATAGAGATCACATCAAAATAGAACAAAATACTTTTAAAATACAAAACCTAAGGAATTAGTTCATGATTTGAGAAATACACCATTAAATTTGAGAGATCTTGTAAGACATGATGTTTAGAGATCTAAACGCTGCAGGAAATTCCACTCAAAAGCACAAAATCCCTCTTTGATTAAGATCTGTGCGACTTCTCCTTCTCTTGCAAACCCTTGTTCTCCTCTCTTGAATAATTTGAATATGTTGAAAAAGATCTCATTTTATTTCTCCTTAGCCCTTTTATAGTTATTTCTCCCTCAAAGGAATATTTTAAATGTTGAATAAATGCCTCATTTAGCGTTTGAAACAACCCAAATTTAAATATTTTCGGAATTCAAATTTCTATTCCCGCCAATATGCTGTAACATACTTTCTACACTGTGAAAATATGTTGTAACATATTTTCTACATTACTTAAAACTGCTTCAAACTGTAATTAAATTGTGACAATTCTTCTGCAACTTTTTTCCTGGACTTCATATAAGATCTACCCTCGACTCCTTAGGGTGGATACTTTGAAAATCTTATATCAAAAACAAATTAAAATGACGATAATATCCTTAATTTTCGCCAACTACTAAATTACTCATATTTAATATTTTTAACTCAAATTTATCAAATATTTTAATCAAAAAGATAACAATTAAAGTACAAGATAACTTTTTTTGAGAAGTTATCACATTGTCATCTCAAGATTTTGTACATTGGTGTACAACCCGGTCAAATTCTGCGTGAATTCTGTAGTGACGAACTCAATATTTTTCATTAAAGTTTTCATGCGATCTTCAAGATTTTCCATTTTAACTAAGGATTTAAAAATATTTTTTTTATAATTAGAGATAAAATAACTAGTTTTTTAATTGAGGCTCAAAACGATAATTTTTTTTTTTTTAGAATTTAAAATATTTGACTATTTTAAGGAGGGTGACATTAAGTTAAAATATTGGGGTTAAATTATATATATATATATATATATTATAATAATGGATAAAGAATTTTTTTTAAAAATAAATACATTATATATATATATTATAATGTCAATTTTCTTGTTCTTAAAATAATTTTAATTTTAATTTTTTATTTTTTTTGAAAACCGGACCATGTGATTTGCGATAGGAGAGAATCACATTCTCTCTGATACCAAATTGATGTAGACTCACGCTAGGGTTCCAATAATTAATATAATTTTAGCAAAATAGAAATAGGTTTTTAAAATTAACTTGATTTTAATTTTCTAAAAAAAGGCCGAGCGTGTCAAATCGAGCTTTCGCGCCCAAAATTGCTTTCCAACGTTGAAGTTCGTAAATGCGTTAATCGTTGTTTGAGAAAGATTCCCGCGAGTGTCTCACGAGTTGAATTGTGGCGAAAGATGTAGAACCATAAGCAAAGACACACATAACAATTTATGGAAAACAGTAATTAAAGCGATTAGAACGTTCAGGGCAAGCCCCTAATTATATAAGTTATGCATAAATTTAAAATTGAATATTTGCGAGAAGAGTCGGGCCAAGTTACCACAAGAGGGCAGCCCAACCCCAAATTGAGGAGCAATTGTTGTTGTTGGGCCAAATCCGGGGAGCAGGCCCCAATCTTGACTTGACTCCAATCGGCGGCTTGAGTGAACAGGGGGGGGGGGGGTGCCGGAATAGGATGCTGAAGTCGACGACACCTCTCATGCGATAGGGCAGATGACGCTGGAGAAAGATAGCGAGGTTATTGGGTGGGTGGAGTCGTCGACGGTGGCATACTCAGATGCGGTGGAGTCGGGCACGAACAGCCGAACAGAGGAGATTGACAGACACGAGCGCGCTGCAGGCTGGCGGATTGAGCGGCGGGAAATGGCTTGTGGCGGTGGTTAGCGAGCTGGAACGGCGGCGGAAATGACTAGTACGGAAGAGCAATGTCGGCAACGCAGAGATATTGAATTGAAATTTCATTTTCTCTGCTACCCGGGTCCCCATCTTCAGTGGAGCGGCTATCCTTTTAATAATGCAAGACTTTCAATACCCTTTAATAACTCTTCCAAATAAAGTGATCTCACCCCAAATTATTTTTCAAAATTTTAAAGTTTCTAAATGTCAGTGGCTGGCCATATATTAACTTTCAAAAGATTTAGATTTTTTTCCTCTTTAAAATTTCCAAATAATAATGTCCCATAAAACTCTTTCCAAACGATTACCAATTTTGAATTATTTTCAACATGATATTTCTCTATTCTTTGCGCAATAATATTCTGTCTTTTGTTTTTAAAATTTAAATTTATGCATTTTAAATAACTTTAAGTTTGCCCGTTACATCCTAACTACCAGAATTACCGAACCTTTTAATTTAAGATCTTATCGGATGGTCAACCCGAAAAGCCGAACAATTTCAAAAGCAGGTGCGCGAAAGAGATGCATGATAATAAATAAATGCTGAAAATTCAAATGCGTGACTTAGGATGCGAACAATATTGCATCGTCGTTTCAGAGTCGTATCGAATAACCTTACCTAAAACGGTCATTTTCAGTAAACGATTTTGGATTCAAATAGAACAAGTTGGGTTGCACTCATGTGGATCAAATCAGTCTAATGCAATCGACGAAAGTCTATTCTATGTTCGTTACTTAGAAATCCACATTAGGGTCATCTCGTTGCTTGATCTAGAATGAATTAACTAACTTTATCACTATATATTAATACGAGATGTGATTGATATCATTGAGTTTGTTTTGATCTCGTGAGGGTATTGTGACTAACCGAGATTAATTCCAACTTGATTGACTCAATTGTCTATATTAGGTCATCGTACCTTAAGCTGACATTAATATAAGATGGAGATCGAGTCATGGTTAACTAGGACCCGGCCTAAACTTCTCCAAGGGTTCAATTGAACCGACTAGGCCCATTTTTAAACCTGGGATGTTACACCACTAACCTATGAAAACCAGTGATGTCCTCAATAATTTCTTTGTCATCTCTCTCTAGCCCGGGTTTACGTCGATAGGGGTGTCAGCAGTTCTACACTCAGTCATCCCTGATGTCTCAAGTAAATCGAGGATATACTTTGTTTGTGAGATGAAAATCCAATGACTGAACCTGACGAATTCAATGCCTAGAATATATTTGAGGTTCTCCAAGTCCTTTACCTTAAATTCTTTGGCTAGCCTTTCTTTTTGAGTTTGGATTTCTTCCAGATCATCTCCTGTTATCACAATATCATCCCCATAAACTCTAAGGGCAGACAATTTTGATACGAGTACGGCCTCCTAATCATGCATTGCGTCTCCCTCTACTTATGTAGTGTCCCACTCCCATATATAAGGGAGTGGTAGTGTCTCTTATTTTGCATCTTGAGAGCCTGTGAGTGTAGGCTCTCCTAGGTGAAAGAGGCACTTAAGGGGAATCAACACTCAAGAGTTTGGGTCGAGCTCGTCGTATGCTCTCCTAGGTGTGAGAGGATCTTAGGGGGAACTAACCCTCAAGAGTTCGGGTCGAGCTTATCTCGACAATTGCCTCTCTATTTTGGTGTTTAATCTTATAATTTCTCGTGCTTGATATTTGCAACTACCACAATTTACCTTCCTCGTGCTTGATCAACATATTATGATATGCATTACTCTGAGTACATCGATAGTCATCATGGATTTATGAAATCTCTCAAATCAAGCCCTAGGAAATTGTTTGAGGTCGTATAAAACCTTTTTTTAGCTTGCCGATCTTCCTTATAGATCCTCCAAGACCAAGTTCAAGAGGTAGGGACATATATACTTCCTCTTCTAGGTCCCCGTGAAGAAACATGTTCATCACGTTTAACTAACTGAGGTTCCTGAAACAGAAGAAATAGGATTCGTCCCCCATACATCAGTATGAATAACAACAAAGAGTGTAAAGCTAGGAGAAAATATATGATTAAAAGCAGTGCAGTGGTGTTTGCTGAGTTCACTGACATAACATGAATTTTTCAATAACGCGGAAGGTATAGTAGGAAATAAAAGTTTCATAGAATGGATAAAGGGATGTCTGAGACATCAATGCCATGAATCTAAAATAAAGGACTAATCCACATGAAGAGCTTGCGGTGGTGACGCATGACTGGAGGAGTCAAACACGTAGAGGCCATCACGTAGTTTACTATATCCAATCATCTTCCCCATCTTCCGGTTCTGAAACAAACAAGAAGTGAGGAAAATAGTCACAGAATAATTTATTGAAGTATTTATGTGATTAATGGAGAGAAGGTTACAGGTAAACTTAAGGACAAGAAGAACATATATAAGAAAGGAGCAATAGATAAATCCTTTCCCAACAATGGGAGATAAGAATCCATCCGCCGTAATCACTGTCTCTGC